>JAESUZ010003705.1:0-682037 GCA_017311185.1 Proteles cristata cristata | reverse complement strand
CAGAAAACCATAAAATACCTAGGAATAAACCTAACCAAAGATACAAGAGATCTGTATGATGAAAACTATAGAAAACTTATGAAGGAAATTGAAGAAGACACAAAGAAATGGAAAAACATCCCATGCTCATGGATAGGAAGAATAAATATAGTTAAGATGTCATTACTCCCCAAAGCACTCTACACATTCAATGCAATTCCAATCAAAATTGCACCAGCATACTTCTCAAAACTAGAACAAACTATCCAAAAATCTGTATGGAACCACAAAAGACCCCGAGTAGCCAAAGTAATCCTGAAAAATAAAACCAAAACGGGAGGGATCACCATCCCAGACTTTAGCCTCTACTACAAAACTGTCATCATCAAGACAGTATGGTATTGGCACAAAAACAGACACATAGACCAATGGAACAGAATTGAGAACTCAGAAGTGGACCCAAAAGTATACAGCCAACTAATCTTTGACAAAGCAGGAAAGAATATCCGATGAAAAAACGACAGCCTTTTTAACAGATGGTGTTGGGAGAACTGGACAGCAACATGCAGAAAAATAAAACTAGATCATTTTCTCACACCATGCACAAAAATAAACTCAAAATGGATAAAGGACCTGAACGTGAGACAGGAAATTATCAACACCCTAGAGGAGAAAGCAGGAAACAACCTCTTTGACCTCCACCGCAGCAACTTCTTACTTGACACATCCCTAAAAGCAAGGGAATCAAGAGCAAAAATAAATGATTGGGAACTCATCAGGATTAAAAGCTTCTGCACAGCAAAGGAAACAACCCACAAAACTAATAGGCAACCAACGGAATGGGAAAAGATAGTTGCAAATGACATATCAGATAAAGGGTTAATATCCAGAATCTATAAGGAACTCACCAAACTCCACACTTGAAAAACAAACAACCCAGTGAAGAAATGGGCAGAAGATATGAACAGACCCTTCTCCAAAGAGGACATCCAGATGGCCAACAGACACATGAAACGATGCTCAGCATCGCTCCTCATCAGGGAAATACAAATCAAAACCACACTGAGATACCACCTCACGCCAGTCAGAGTGGCTAAAATGAGCAAATCAGAGCACTCTAGATGCTGGCGAGGATGTGGAGAAACGGGCACCCTCCTCCACTGTTGGTGGGAATGTAAAGTGGTACAGCCCCTCTGGAAAACAGTGTGGAGGTTCCTAAGGAAACTAACAATAGAACTCCCCTATGACCCAGCAATAGCACTGCTAGGAATTTACCCAAGGGCTACAGAAATGCTGAGGCATAGGAGCACATGTACCCCAATGTTCATAGCAGCGCTCTCCACAATAGCTAAACATGGAAAGAGCCTAAGTGTCCATCAACAGATGAATGGATCAAGAAGATGTGGTTTATCTATACCATGGAATACTACATGGCAATGAGAAACAATGAAATCTGGCCATGTGTAGCAACATGGATGGACCTTGAGGGTGTTATGCTGAGCGAAATAAGCCAGGCAGAGAAAGACAAATATCATATGTGTGCACGTATAGGAGGATTAGGAGGAGCTTAACAGAGGACCAAGGGGGAGAAGAAGGGGGAAATGGTGGGGGAAAGGGGGAGAGGCAAACCATGAGAGACTCTTGAATGCTGACAAAAACTGAGGACTGGTGGATGTGGGGGAGGAGGGGTGGGCATGGAGGAGGGCACTTGTGGGGATGAGCACTGGGTGTTATGTGGAAACTAATTTGACAATAAACTATTTGTAAAAAAAAAAAAAAAAGACCATTCCTTTAAATGATTTGAAAATGTATATCCAAAACAGTAAAGGAAGCACTATATTTCTTGAAAAAAAGTTTCAGAATAAAATCAGGTTTTAAACATTTTGTTTTATTGATCACAAAGGTATACTTTTGAAAATTTTATAATGACTAACCAATGAGTTTAATATAAAATACTCATAAAGCTTGAATATACTTATCTAAAATTATAATATTTATTAACATAGGGTATCATATAATCACGAAAATAAGTTTGATGTGTTGAATGATTACTTTAACCAATAATGCACCAACCAGTAATTAACCACAAATCATGTAATTTAAGGATATAAAATGCCATGAATAGCAACAACTTAGCTGTATTTACTAAGTGCCTGTGTTTAGGACTGTAATAACTCTCTTACATACTAGAAGGTAATTCTTGAATTTGATTTCAAAGGACAAAATGTTTTAAAGATCAACGTTCAATTTCTTTTCAGATAAAGTGAAATGGCCTATTCAAAAAAATTAGGTAGCTTTAAACTGGCCATCAATGAGGAGAAATATAAGTATGATATTTCTTTTTTATGCATTTCCAAATCATTTTTCTTAAGTAAATTAATCAATGCTACAATAGTTAAAACTCAAAATAACAACAACAACAACAAAAATGAAACAAAAACTGTGGTTTCTTTGTGCCAGCGCGTACTCCTCTTACTATTTTTTCTGTTACTATTAAAATTTCCCATTAGCGATCCGTGGAATTCTGAGCAGGGAATGAGAGACGATAAACAGTGCCAAAGGCATGGAACAACTCACAGGTACTCTTGCTATAACTGTCCTTAATGCCAAGGCCAGTTTTCACAAGGAACTGAGAAAGTTTGATGGGTATCACAAGTCTAAATACGTCATTATTCGTTTTTAGTCCTCTGGAGCTTGATGTCACATTGGTGTCTCATCTCCCATCGCCTTCTCAAAGGACACACATCCTTTTTTTAATCACTAATCTGTTTAGGAGACAATGTATGACCCAAGTATAGAAATCTAGTGGCAGTTTCTGGATGTATATGGATGCTAATCAACTCTATGCAGTACTTCCTTCCTGTGTGTTGATACATGGCATGGCTATGGTAAGTTGGTTATTGGTGTTTTATGTGGTGTTAAAGTGATACATAATATTCTCTGTGTCTTCCTAGGAGAAATAGCTGCAAAGATAGAAGTTCTACAGGCTGTAAAAAAAAAAAAAAAAAAAAAAAACTTGCTTCATATTCCTGATTCAGATCTTTGTTGGTTGTAATCCATAGACAGGTTATTTAAGCTTTCTGAGATTGAAGTTCATCATATTTAAAATACAATATTTGTACAGATTCAGTGAGATGATTATTTGAATCATTTATATGTGCTCATTAAATAATACTTGTTATATTACTATTCCTGATTACAAACATGATGGCATATAAGTCAACTGAGATGTATCTGATGCTTTAAAAAAAAACTTCCTTGGGGTGCCTGGGTGACTCAGTCAGTTAAACATCTAACTTCGGCTCAGGTCATGATCTCACGGTTCATGGTTTGAGCCCCACGTTGGGCTCTGTGCTGACAGCTAGCTCAGGGCCTGGAGTCTGCTTCGGATTCTGGTTCTCCCTGTCTCTCTGACTCTCCTCTGCTTGTGCTATCTCTCTCTCTCTCAGAAATAAATAAAACAAAAAAATTAAAAAAAAACCTTCCTTGTCTACATTAATACTATGATTAATAGTACCATCTTTCAAATTCCAGTGTATCCCCAACTAGATACACATGCAGCAAGGATGTCTAAGATCATGGCTTTATTAACCCTAATGTTTAGACCATTCACTTGCCGATGCCACCAACATTTCCTGCTAATTACAATGTGACAGTTGTTCCGAAGGCTCTAGAGATACATAAATTGAAGATGCAAGGCAGTATGTGTTATAGGCTTAGAAGTCCAATGAAGATGTCTTATGCTTAATAGTCTCATGCCACCTCTAGAGAACAATAAACCTAGGTTATACCGGTAAAACTGTAGGTATGTGATTCTGTACTTCACTGAGAGTATGGTCTTACAGACATCAGTAACATCAGTACTGTTTTCTAATGTTTATTTCCAGTTGATCAAATCATGTGATATGAAGATCAATTAGCATATATATGTGTATATATATATATATATATTTTTTTATACTTATGCCTTGTTATTTTTTCCATAAGTTATCAATAAAGAAATAAACATTTATTTATTTTTTTTAAATATTTTTTTTTATTTATTTCTAGGAGAGAGAAAGAGACAGCGTGAGGAGGGGAGGGTCAGAGAGAGAGGGAGACACAGACTCTGAAACCGGCTCCAGGCTCCGAGCTGGCAGTCAGCACGGAGCCCAACGCGGGGCTCGAACCCACGAACCGCGAGATCATGACCTAAGCGAAAGTCGGACGCTTAACCGACTAAGCCACCCAGGCGCCCCAAACATTTATTTTTTAAAGCAAAATATCAAAGAACAGGAAAAGGAAAGTATAAGCCATTGTGATTCAGTGTAGAACAATTAATAACTCTCAAAATACTGTTCCTATAAGAAGTTATTTCCAAGAGAGAAGCTCTTTGGACAATGTTTCTGATTCCAAGAAAAACCTAAAAACTAAAATGTTCATTTTTTACTTGATTTAATAAAGAATTTGAAAAATTTCACTGTCAAGTGAAAAACGGCACAATTTTCTTTATTTGCAGAAAAACGAAAGCTTTTTATCCAAATGAAAGCTTCTATTTAGTGATTTTTGGGTGATTATATTGCATGAAAGTACAAAATGTCTCCGAAACCATAGATGTTTACGAGTTTTTTAGTTTTTTTGGCACATATTTTGTTGAAACATGCCAAATAGGTGTTTTCAAAATGCATTCCATTCTACATCCAGCCAAGGAACCATATTTGGTATGGCTTATGCTTGAAAGCAAATGTTGTAATAAGCTAGAACACTGTTTATATATTTTTTTATCTTCTAATTCTCCAGCAGTCAACACTGTCAGGAACTTTCTCTTTTCTGACCATGGTAGTAGAGAGTTATATGCGCAGTTCAGTGAACAGGACATCATGTCAGTTATTTATAATATTTGCTCCTTTGATACCATTACTATTTGAAAAAGAGGAATTGGAAGTTATTGTGAATGATTTCCAGTCCTCCTGGGGACAGAGGGAAGGATGTTTGAAAACATTGTCCAAAGTGATAGAGAAAGGTCTGTGTAAAGGTCCTAGATGTACCAAACAGTCTTATTTTTCCCCTCCTAAAACCATACCATGTTTTGGTGTTGGGATTGGTATGGTCATATGTTATCATCCTACTACTCGACCTACAGAACAAGGCAACTACAAGATTAATGGACATTTTTATGTTTAACTTCTTCAAAGTCGAATTATAGGTCATGATTAAATCAAGAGAAAGAAATCAGTGGTCCCACAAACAACGAGCCATACGACCTCCCTACTATGAAACCAACAACAGTTCTTTCATAAAAATGTTTATGTCATGTTTTACATCTTTGTTTCTATTTATGTCTTTTTTCCTCCTCCATTTATCTTTATATTCTACTTCCCCCAAAATGTTCCCCCCTTAATATTGTTTATTTACTTATTCATTCATTTAACATTTCATAACAGAAGAAAAGTAAACTTGATTCAAGTTTTTTATTTAAATAATCAGATATAAAAATGTAAGATTTGTATGTGTGAGTAATTTGTTTCAGTGCATGATTTGTGCATAGTTAGTAATCTACATTTCTGTTCCTTTAGAATTGATTTTAAGCTATTAAAATATAAGGACTATGGTGAATTTTTATTTAATTTACAGAGATTTCAAAATCCAACCAACGCTGATATTTAATCAAACAAAGACTGAAGAAATCAGTTTTTTGAAGTATTTCAAAGAACTATTATAGAAGTATTTAACTACACCTGGGTGGCTCAGTTGGTTAAGCAACCAATTTCAGCTTAGATTGATTCCCTGTTCATGGATTCAAGCCTCATGTCAGGCTCTTTCAGCTCAGAAGCTGGAGACTGCGTTGGAATCTGTAACTCCCTCTCTCTGCCCCTTCCTGGCTCGTGCTTAGCTCCTTTCTATCTCTCAAATAAATGTTAAAAAAGAAAATTAAAAAAAGAAGTATTCAATAGTTTATTAATTATCTTACATAATATCCCATGTAGAGTGGATCAATGGGTACATAGCGAAGTATGAGAGTATACATATTGATTTTTTTAATGTTTTATTTTTTTCTGAGAGAGACAGAGAGAGAGAGGGAGAGAGAGGGAGAGAGAGGGAGAGAGAGAGAGAGAGAGAGAGAGAGAGAGAGAGAGAGAGAGAGAGAGTCAGAGGCAGCGTGAGCAGGGGAGGTTCAGAGAAAGAAGGAGATACAGAAACTGAAGCAAGCTCCAGGCTCTGAGCTAGCTGTTAGCACAGAGACTGACGTGGGGCTCGAACCCACGAACCGTGAGATCATGACCTGTGCCGAAGTCAGACGCTTAACCGACTGAGCCACCCAGGTGCCACAACATTTTGGTATGATAAATATTAAGGATATTTAAATTCTAGTCTTGATTATAACACGGGACCATGGATTATTCACTAACCTTCTCTGACCTAGGTTCCTTACCTACGGACTAGAGCTCATATCTCTAACATATGTGTAACTTGTAACACGCTCGTCGAGTCATATAAAATAATGCAAGTGGAAGAGTTTAGGAGATATAACCCATTATAATCGACTGTTTTTTTTCTATTGAAAAGATTCTTATATTTTTCATTCCTCTAGAGAGCAATGTGGTGTTTAAAGAACACACACACACATACAAAGTTCAGGAAAACAAACCTACTAATTATCATGGTATAAAATGTGCTATATGAATTGTTCTACTGGTCTGTCAAATCTCACTTTTCTCAGTGTTTTCCACCCACATGGCTCCAGTTATCTTTCAAAAAGATTAAACTGAAGATCTCTGCTCTAATACTTTTCTCTGCCTGAAATGCTTAGAGTTCTTTCCTCACTACTATATTTAACATAATCTCTGCTAATGCCAACTCTTAAAATGCATCTCTCTTCTAATTAACTGTAATATAATTTGCATTTATTTGACCAAGCTATTTGCTTATTGCTCTTCATGTTCTATCTACTAGGGTAGCTATTAAAATTTATACAACAAAACTCAAAGTAGAAAAGACCACATCTCATTGTAGAAAGCATCTTCCTACCATGTTTTTAAAAATATCCAACAAAGTTCATTTGTTGCAATTAAAACTCTCTTGAATGAAAACTTAAGGGAGAAAACATTTTTTTCCAAATAAATTGTACTGCAACATAATGTTTTATACAGTTACAAAAATGGTTTAATTTTCCAGAAAAATGAGAATGGATATTCTTTGTATTGATAAGATTTTTAAATTGTTACTAGAGACCTTTAAAGTAACTCCCACAGGGGTAAAGAAAGAACTCTCTTCATACTCCTTTACTTGGAATTAGTAATCTTTTTCAAAGCAAATATAACTGGAAATTATTCATTCTTAACTCTAACATATCCATAATCTTCTCTCTTAGGCTCTTTATCTGATTCATCTCCTGTAACAAAAATTCACTGTAATAGAAATTCAGCCCCTTCACTGTTTTATACACCTACCTACAAATGCACACATACTCATCATTAGCATCTTAGGGACTTGTTCAAATTAACCAATTTAGTGATTGTGGCAAAGATTCAAGTTTGCACACTCAGTTAACAAGGGTTTCTTGAAGACCTTCTCACTTTGTGCCTGGCCCTCTCCCTCCTCTGCCCTCCTGCACACCTCTCTTCTCTCAGCTCAACTTTTCAGAAGCAAATTCTACTTCTAGTCTCTCTAAGAGTATTTTATATTTCATCTCTACTCTTGAGTATTGCTTTTTCCTCTCATCCCCCATTCTAAGTACATTTCAAAATATATCTTCCAAATAGAGAACAATTCTGGTGAATAATATAGCTTTAACTCTATCATATCACCTAAACTGGGAAGAAGGTAAAAATATGAACAGATTAGGATATGAGCTTTTATAAAAAGGAGGAAATGAGAAGATAGTCATAATTAAGAGGAAAAAAACCCTGAAAATATAAAAAGACTATGAATTGTATTTTCCTCAAAGGTTTTCCACAGATAGGTGAAGATTCACTATGTTTTTTTGTTGGGAACTATAATTAACATATCCACTTTGGGTCCCCTGGGTGGCTTAGTCTGTTAAGGATCTGACTTTGGCTCAGGTCATGATCTTGCAGTTTCTGAGTTCAAGCCCTGTATGGGCTCTCTGCTCTCAGCATAGAGCTAATGCTCATGATCTCTCTCTCTTTCAAATAAACATTTTTAAAAAATGAAGAAGAAATACTCATCCTGATGCAAGGTAAAGTCTAGCTACCATTAATAAGCATATGGCTTCTACACTCTATTAACAGTCAGTAAGAGCTCAAAAAATATTTAGTGAATTACAGTTAATTGGGATTAGTAAGATAAAATATAGAAGATTTCAGCTTCAACCTAGTTATTTTAAGAAAGAAGTTTTACACCTTACATCTTTATACACTCTCCTTCCTTGCTGTGCAAGGATGGAGTGTATGGTCACCTTGGTTCTTCACCCTTATCCTTCCCATCTGATATTCAGGAAAGACAAATTCCTAAGTAACCTGCACTTCATCTTTTTTTTTTTTTTTTTTTAGGATTCATATTCCAATCTCAATCAAAGTATGAGTAGAACATTCTAAGGAGATAAACACATTCAAGTTCTACCATATAGTTCTAAAGGGACCTGAGAGGTAAAAAGAAAAATAAACAGAAAGAGGAAAAAAAAACCCATTGTTTTCTGTTGTCATCAAAAGCTTCATCTGTCCACACAGTGGCTCTTAATCTGTCCATATAGTCCTAGAGGCTTGTCATAGCCCTTAAATATGATTAGAAAACAAAGGGAGGGGGCATAAAATTATTTATCTATAGTTCAAAAAATAGAGGGAAACCTACAAAGTATTGATGACTTTCATTATTTGACATTTTAAAGGTTGTTTTCCCCTCCTTTAAAAACAGGTCAAATAGTTTGTTTTCATAAAATATAACTATCCTAATTAGCTATAAATTTATCATTATTTATATGGAAGCTTCTTGAGAATCACAAATATAATCCTGCCAGTCAATTCTGAATATTTTCCAAGTGCCTGATGGTTTGCTGACTATAATAATGTGCAAGTTTGCTAAGGCATGAATTAGAATCGTGTGGGAGAAGCACTCTTTAATAAGTGGTTGACAGCATAATATCTCTAGTACAATAAGGCTTTGTGCAAGACTCTACATATCAACAAGCATGTGGACCTTATCTATGACAAGAGCCCTCAGGAACCAGACTGCCTGGGTGAAATTGTCCCTGGTACCACCAAGTAACCACATACAGCTAATTACCTAACCTCCTCCTACTTCAATTTTTCAACTTGAAAATGAGAGCAGTAACAATAAAACCCAATTTGTGGGATTGTTGTAAGGATTAAATAAGGCTCGAAATGGTACATGGCATGTGGCTAGTGCTTCATACATGTTAGCCTTGTATTACTGTTACCTTAAAGTCTATGATGAACCTTCAATGGTCATATATAACTAATTATTTTCTGCTATACTTGATTGGGAAGATGTTATGTTTTAACATAGTTGTGTTTGAAAATATTCGATGGGGTGCCCCTTTGGCTCAGTTGGTTAAGTGGAGGACTTTGGCTCAGGTCATTATCTCATGGTTCAGGAGTTTGAGCTCCTATGGGGCTCAGAACCTGCTTGGGATTCTCTCTCCCTCTCTCTTCCCCCTCCCTTGCTCGTGCTTTCTCACTTTCTCTCTCTCTCTCTCTCTCTCTCAAAAACAAACATTAAAAATAAGTAATAACAAAAAGATGAAAATATTGGATACTAGAAGAGATATTGAGATATTTTCTTCACAAACTTCAAAGGCCTACTTTATTATTCCATATTGTCTGTGGTTTCTGGTTCTAAGGAAGAGAAAGTCCTGCACTTCTGATATATAACCTAGTCATTAACATTGTAGTAAAGTAATTTTACTTTTATTTGTCAGATCTAAGGGAAAAAGAAATAAAAGTTTAAGAGTGAGCAATTGTTATCATTCTGTTTTCCTTCACTAATATTCACTTCCTAGACAGTAAAATTTTTACATACAACTAATTTAAAAAAGTAATTATAGGGGCACCTGGGTGGCTCAGTCAGTTAAGCGTCCGACTTCAGCTCAGGTCATGATCTCACAGATTGTGAGTTCGAGCCCTGAGTAGGGCTCTGTGCTGAGAGCTAGCTCAGAGCCTTGAGCCTGCTTCGGATTCTGTGTCTCCCTCTCTCTCTGATCTTCCCCTGTTCACGCTGTCTCTCTCTCTCTCTCAGAAATAAATAAAACACTTTGAAAAAAAATGATTATAAATATGTAGTAACATTTTATTATTCAGTGATGTAATTTTTCCAAGCTAATACAGAGGACTTTCAAACTAATTTTATTCTATAAAATAGTTAATAAACTCTCATTGTGGGAATTTAGTGCAAAATCCATTTAGAATCATCACAACTTTCTTCTTCCCATGCAGGGATTTTTTTCCCTTCAAGTTATTGAAATTCTAGTTAACATGCAGTGTAATATTAGTATCTTGTGTACAATTCTGTGATTCATCACTTACATACAACACACACTTCTCATTACAAGTGCCCTCCTTAGAACCCATCACTCACTTAACCCATCCCCCTGCCCTCCTTCCTTCTGATAGCCATCAATTTGTTTTCTATAGTTAAGAGTCTATTTTATGATTTGGCTCTCTCTCTTTCTCATCCCCTGCAACATTCATCTGTTTTGTTTCTTCAATTCCACATGACTGAAATCATACGGTATTTGTCTTTTCTCTGACGTATTTTGCTTAACATAATATTCTAGCTCCATTTATATTGTTGCAAGAGGCAAGATTTCATTCTTTTTGATGGCTGTGCAATATTCCCATCATTTGTGTATATGTGTGTGTATATGTATTCTGCATCTTTGTCCATTTATCAGTCAATGGACATTTGGGCTCCTTCCATAATTTGGCTATTGTGGATAGTGGTGCTATAAACATCATTGTGTATATAACCCTTCAAACCAGTATTTTTTGTAGGTATCATAAAATATAGCTTTAAAATTTTTTAAATAAAAAATTAAATAAATGAGGGGCGCCTGGGGGGCTCAGTCATCCGACTTCAGCTCAGGTCATGATCTCACGGTTCATGGGTTCGAGCCCCACATTGGGCTCTGTGCTGACAGCCAGCTCAGAGCCTGGAGCCTGTTTCAGATTCTGTGTCTCCCTCTCTCTCTGACCTCCCCTGATCATGCTCTCTCTCTCTCTCTCTCTCTCTCTCTCAGAAATAAATAAAACATTAAAAACTAGTAATACAATAAAAAATAAATGAATAAAAATAATAAAAATAAAATAAAGCACACTAAACACTTTATATTTATTCCTTTATTCTGTTTCTCTAAGACTATGGAAACTGAAGCCCAGAAAGGTTTAATAACTTGCCCAAAGTCTCAGAGCTAGCAACTGGTTGAGACAGTAGTCACATCTCAGCAACCTGTCTTTACAACCTACACTTTCTGACCACCATACATTTGTTAGAGGAGCAAGGATTTATGGAAACTTCCTTGTTAATGTGAACAGAGAAGCTGTTGTGAATTTCCTTTCAGCTGTTCTCCACGTTGATTAATAGATGCCAATAAAAATATACTTTTCCTCCAGTTGATATTTCCCAGAAACTAATACAAAAGCCTCTTGTGACGGTAATGACACAGAAATGAGAATATAATATTAATTATGAAAGGACTTTCCCTTTGATTTTCTAGAATTTGTCAGCAAATAATTAAGGAACCATGGTTCTCTTTTTGTTAAGATGATTTATATTAAAAAATCAGTTAGGTTTAAAAAAAAAAAAGAGAGAGAGAGAGGACATTTCCTGAAAACAATCCAATTTTACTGAATGACTAGAGTAGCTGTTATCATTTCTGATAATTATTGGGATTCCGGAACTTGTCAAGGACTAAGAACAGCTTCACTTTTTTCTAACTGCAGCCAGTATTTTTTTAAAGGTGTACCATGTGCTACACAATGAATTTAATGCTTCACATGTGCTGTTTTACTTATGACTGAAACTTCTGAGAAAATAGGCACCACTGAAACATCCCTTTCAACGTTAAGAAAACTATAACCAAGAGAAAAGAAAATGGCCCCATACCTGGTAAATAAGAAACTTTAGCTTTGAACTCCCATTCTCTAACTAGAACCAAGACTAAGAACCACTATGTTAAGCTGCCTGCAAGGATTGTGTATTATTTTGATTTACTTCAGTAAAGCTTTCCATACATTCATTCATTTGTGGCTCATATAGCTTCCAGAGATACAAAGAAGAAATTAAGAAACTGAGTTTCAGGGAGGTTAAAAGCTTGCTCAAGATCATAGGGAATTTAATGTAGGAACTCACACTTGTGACCAGATCTTATGTCTGCTTCTTGGTTTTCTAATATGCATGTTTACTCTTCAGAATACCATAGCCAAGTGCTTATATTTTATTACTCATCCAAGCCTCTTGCTTTGATTTAGTTGTTGACATCTGGCCACACCAAGTACAGCTGCCATTTCTCAGAGACCTCAGCTTTTTTTTGACCTTGGCAATGTAACTCAAGTCGAGGAAAATACAGTCATGGATGCTTATCTCTCTGGCCAGTCTCTTGTCTCTTCTCTCTCGGCTCTGACTTCCTGAACACCAGGGGGTTCCTGTGGACCTCTTGTGTGTCCTACCCCCATACAAGTTGTTCATTCAGAATTTTAACCAAGGTCTGTTTTGTACTCTGTGTTTCTCTCTGTTATAACACAGAAAACAAACAAGATCTTGTCATTATTGTAAAACATAACTTTATGTTCTCTTCAAGTTTATTATTGCTATTTATCTTCATTTGCAAGCTTAAGTGTTCTCCAATTTTCCTCCATGCTGTAGCACTTTGAGGTTAGAGGATACATTTTTGCCCTAAAAGCGCTAAGCAAAACTATTTTCAAAAAAAGTCATCATTTTTTCTTGTTCTCAATCATGATTGGCATGACCCACTTGAGTTTTAAAATTCCTCAAATTACCTCAAACTCAGTGTTCTCATTCCCAGTTTTATCTTTTCTAATTTAGTGATATATCACAGCAAAATAGTCAGGTTCTTCAAAAAGATCAAATTGAAGCAGGCAAAAACACATTTTCAACATGAGGTATATGTTCAGTAATTAAGTAGGTAATTCTGTATACTAATAATGTAACAACATCTCAATTAGTCAATGTAATGGAGATGTGCAAACATCTGATGCTTTTAAAAACATATTTGCTATCTCTATTGATCAAGATTATGGGTGTCTAAACTCCAGAACAGCAAGTATCACCCTTATGTTTTATACAGGTTTCTGTTTCATTTACCAACCAGGTGATTCAGAACCATTAAGTGAAACTACTTCTTATCATGTTTTCATCATGAATTCTTGACCAACAAAATAGTTATTTCCAATGGTGAAAGTGCCAGACATGGTACCTCATTATATTAACTGAATTGTATATAAATTTCAATGAAGGATTGTTTATAAATATGTAAGAGCCCAAATGTTCATTGACTGATGAATGGACAAAGATGCAGTATACATATTATTAAAATCCCTAATTCATATTTCATAGAAAATATTCTAAGTCTTCTTATTTCCATTAGAACTTTCAAAGGTTATGAACATCACTCACTCTGCCATCCTCATCAATAAGATTTTGAAACAAAGAAAGACAGAAAGGTTTTGGTAAATTGCATTTTATTTCTGAAAAGTTACCATCTGAATCTGAAAATACCCTTCATTAATCTTTCAACTTCTTAAAATTGTTTGATGATCAATTTCCTCCCCTGTATTCTTCTAATATTATGCAAAATTACAATAAATTTTGATTATTTGCCTTTCAAGTGCTTCCTGTTAGGTTACTAATGTGACAAGAGATAATTCAATCATAACTGTAGTAAAAAGTACCGCCTTCAGGGGTGCCCCGGTGGCTCAGTAGGTTACATGTCTGACTTTGGCTCAGGTCATGATATCTCCATTTAGAGTTTGAGCCCTGCATCAGGCTCTGTGCTGACAGCTCAGAGCCTGGAGCCTGCTCTGGATTCTGTGTGTCCCTCTCTGTGACTCCTCAGCTTGCTCTCTCTCTCTCAAAACTAAATATAAGAAATTGTTTTAATTAAAGAAAAAAGAGAATGTACAACCTTCTAAAAAGGAACAGAATTAGTAAAAGTGAAAAAATATACCTTACTTCAGGATTGAGCATCCTGGCAGCCCAATCATACCCTCCTTTGATATTAGATCTAGAGATCAAATCTATTTATAAGCTTGATAACAATAAAAGTATTAAAAATAATATTTGAATTGTCACCTAAGTTCAAAAAGACATTCTCTACCTTAACCTATTTCAAAAACTTCCATTATTTTTATCATTAACCTGCTTGCTTTTCAGAAAATAATGTGAACTGGTTGGACAAAATAGACAAATTCCTTGAATAATAAAATTTACCAAAGCTGACAGAAGTAAGAATATAAATAGTATAAGATCTATTGGAGAAATTAAATCTATTGGAAGAAAAAAAAGAAAAAAGAATGTCAGCTCTAAATGGCTTCACAGGAGAATTTCTTCCAAACATTGGAGTAATAAATAACAACAGTCTTTCACAAATTCATCCACAGAATATTAAAAAAAACAACAACACTATAACCTCTTGTATGAACTAAGTGTAACCTTGATTCAGACACTTAAAAGACCTCAAATACAAAGGCAAATTATGAACATCTTTCAAAATACAGAGAGAAAAATACTTAAAATATTAGCAAATCAAATATAGGAATAAATAAAATGGTAATCCATCACAACGTTTTACTCAGATAGGCAAGAATGATTTAATATTTGGAAATGCGTCAATGTAATTAACCACATTAACAGAAAAAAATTATAGTATATGAACATCCCTTAAATAAAGAAAAAGCTCTTGATAAAATTTAACATTTGTGACTTAAAGAAAAGAAACTTTAAGGGCACCTGGTTGGCTCAGTAGGTTAACCACAGCTCTTGATTTTGGCTCAAGCCATGATCTCATGGTTGGTGAGAGCCAGCCCCATGTTGGACTCTGTGCTCACAGCAGACACTCTCTCTTCCTCTCTCTGCCTTCATGCAGGTGCATGTTTGCTCATATGCTCTCTTTCTCTCTCTCTCAAAATAAACAAACTTTAAAAAGAAACAACTTTAGGAAACTAGAAACAGAAGGGAGTTTTCCTAATCTCATAATCTAGAAAAGGCCACAAAGCAAATATATATAAAATGACTAAATTCGGAAACATTTTCTCAGAGACTGGGAACAAAACAAGCATTCCTGATAATGTTGCTCTATTCTAAATTGTACTAGTGTCCCAACAAGTGTGGTAAGGCAAAGAAATAATTACATAAGAACGGGAAGGGTAAAATAAAGCTGTCGTTATTGGTACATGACACACTTTTATTTATAGCCATTCCAAAGAATCTACATACAATTAATTTAAATCAGTCCATATACATAAAAAAATAATTGAATTTTTATATATATATACACCCAAAAAATAGAAAATAAAATTTAAGTAGTGATCACAGAAACTTAAATTGAAAAAACTAAGTAAATGAATCTTTATAAGAAAGATGTATAAAAAGATATTTTCAGAGAGAAAATAAAGAGTTAAAAGAACAGGTACATCTTATTCATGGAAGGAAAGTACAAACTCAATGTGTAATGTAACACAATGAAAATCTGAAGGATAAAACTGGAGGACTAACATAAAATAATCAAGGCAAATTATAAAGCTATATAAATAATATGATGTGGTATTAGCACAAAAATAGACAAATTCACCAATGTGACAAGATAGAAAATTCAGAATCAGGCTGCACATATTCAGTCACCTGATTTATAATAATTGCTACACTACATTAAAGATAATCTTTACAATAAATAATGCCAATTCAATAGATAATGACATAGAAAAAAAAAAAAAAAAAGAACCTTGATCCCTATCTCCTACCAAGCACAAAAATCACTTCTTAATGGACTGCAGATTCAAATGTAAAAGATCAAAAAATAAAGCTTTCAGATAAAAACATAGGAGGACACAGAATCTGAAGCAAGCTCCAAGGTCTGAGCTGTCAGTACAGAGCCTTTACATGGGGCTCGAACCCACAAACCCTAAAGCTTAACTTACTGAGCCTCCCAGGTGCTCCTAAGCAAAAATCTCTTAAAGTAAGATATAAAAATGTTAACCATAAAAACATTTTATCTTAAAGTTAAAAATTTATTTTTACTAAACAATGCCAGTCAGAGTCAGAAAAAATTCAGACTGAGAAGGTATTTTCAATATGTATAACTGCTTCAAATAATGTAGGATATATAAAAATGTCCTATTAACCAGAAGAAAAAAATTAATAAAAAATTTGACAAAAGAATGAATACTTTCCAAAAGATGATGCCCAAGGGATCAGTAAGCTACAAAAAGAATGTCCAACTTCATTACCAAGTACAGATTAAAACCACAATGAAATACTATTACACATCTATCAGAATGGCTATAGTGAAAAACTGATAACATCAAATGTTGACAAGGCTGTGTAATAATCGAGACTAATTCACTGTTTGTGAGAATAAAAAACAATGTAGATGCTCTGGAAAATGTTTTCAAAGTATTTACATAGGCTTAATATATTCATCTGCTATGATGGAGGAATTTCACTCCTAGACATACTTCCAATTCAAGTATGTATCTATTGTCACCAAAAAACTCTACTTGGAAATTCATAGCTGCATGGTACACAACTAAAGAAATTAACCAAATACTCATTAACAGGAGAATAGGTCAATAAAGTATGATATACTCATGCAAAAGATCAGAACAATGATAAGAAAGAATTTTCAACCACAGATAACAATATAAATAAATCTCATGAACATAATGTTGAAGTGAAAGAAATGTGACACACAAAAGACAGACTCACTCGGTGCAAGAAATGGTTCTCAGATCTAGGCTAGCCTAGGCAGACCTAGGCTGCTCAAACTCTGCACGTTCCAAAGAAAGCTTTGTCTTCTTCACTGGTCATTGGCTAGCTACTGAGAAATAAGCTCTGGGCCTTTCAAATATTTTGCCTTATAGTAGGGTTTTGTAAATATGAAGAACAGAGAGCATACAATTCAGAATGTCTAAAATCCTTTAGTTAAGAGGTTTGAAAATGTGTTTGTGCTTGCCTGAGGGACACTTAAAGGCCACTTTTCAATCCTATTTCCCAAATAAAGGAGTCCTATCATCAGGACACACAGTGTGTGTTTTAAATTTCTAAAACATCAAGAACCAATTGTGTACTAATTAAAGATTGTTTGGAAAAGTAAATTAGTTATTGTATTAATCACCCAACTAGAAATTTAAAAAAGTAAGATGGAAATAAGAGACCATAAACTACTTCCTCTGTAAAACCAAGGCCTAACATCCGCAGACTGGAGTTCAACAACAAAGAAAATTGCTTCATGTCATTTCCAAAATTCTCTTTGTTGGAGAAATCACTTGGAACAAATCAGAGGTGGTTATTCAAATGCTATTATTCTTGATCCAGGTCACAGCATGTTGATGTCATCCCATGCTGAGCTGAGTGCTTTATGAAGGGTTCAGCTTTTTAAAGATGAACAAACCAAGAGATTATCCTTCAGCTACTGAAAATAGTTTACTTTTTAAAAAATATGACTGTCTTTTCAAAAAAGAAAATATGTAGGAAATATTATTTTGAAAATGAAAGTACTACGTTCTGACTGTGATCTCCTTCAGTGTTTTTACGATGTACTAAAGATTATAAACCATTAAATACACAGGAGTTACTCCTGTTTTCATAAAAGATTACTCAACTTTGATAGTGAATAAAAAAATGTAGACCATTCGCTTTTCCATATAGAATGGATCTATAAAATATCAATGTTTGCAGCAGTAAAAAAAAAAAAAAAAGCAGATAATGTTTACAGTAATCGTGGTAGCTCTAAGCTCACTATCAATGGTTGGACTGTGGGGTCTACTTTAATCCACATCTTTATGGTCACCCGACAATAAGTATATAAATACACACAGAGAGACGCACACATGAACCTAGGCTCATTTTAGAATTTGAAAATAAAGCAGCGTGTAATTTAGATATTTACATTTGGAAATTGATGGCCTTTCAGCCACTAATAACCATTTAATGTTAGAACTCAGAAACTCCTTTAAATAACATCTCTAACAGTTTGTATTGACAAACCCTAATCTAGAGCTTCTCATTACATTGTACCCTTTGTCATCATTCTCAAACTCAGTGATTTTGTTACTGAAGAATACAATGTAGAATGTAAAGGAGAGTAAGATAATTTCTAAGAATTTAGTGCATACCTGGCAAGGGATTACTTTGTTATTAAAATTCTTTTATCTTCTTGTTTCACTTTAGTTTTACCCTTTTAGATAACACCAAATGAAATAAAAAAAAATTGGGGGTCCTAATGTCTCAACTATTTTAATATACCTTCTATCAACTGATGTGATATTTTAACAATATTTTACTTGAAGAATTAGGACACATATTTTATTATTCTCAGCATAGGTTAGACTAATTCCTGAGAACTGTTCACATATGCCACTAAGGGTAAAATACACTGTAGACAAATTGAAAAATTGAGAAACACATGTCATTTTTTGGTATATATTTGTCTTTTGCCCCAGGATGGAGACTAGAATCCTTATTTCAATAATATTTTCCTCAAGAATTGTTCAATTTATTTTGGAGCATCAATAAATCTGAAGAGGTTCTCCAAGTACTTTTTGGTTATTTTTTAACAGCTTTAGTTAATATAATTGACAGAAAATAACCTACATATTAAAATGAAACAAGCTGATAATATTTAACAAATGCACACACTCAAGAAACCATTATCACAATTAAGATAGTGAATATATTCATTACCTCATTACTTGCCTCATGCCTCTTTATAATTCCTTTTGTCCCTCTACCCTGTCTCCAATAATGACTGATTCTTCTATCTATATTTTCAAGTATTCTACAGAATACTTGCACAAAAAGTATTAGTCATTTTTGTCAAGCTTCTTTTTCTCAAGTATTGTAACATCAATCCATGTTCAAACATGAAATATTGCTTTTAACTGCTAAGAAGTACTCCATTGTATGGATGTTCAATTTTTCTATTCATTCCAGGATGGACAATTGGATTGTTTTAGGTTCTTGGTCATTATAAATCAAAATGCTAAAAACATCCATGTACACATCTCTTATGAACATATGTTTTTGTTTCTTTTGTATAAATACCTAAGGAATAGATGAGTCATAGGGATATGTATATGTGCATAAATATGTGGGGAGTAAGATTAGGAATTCCCTGGGCTTACATTAATGGGTTAATAAGGCATGAAGAAGTACAGAGCCATAGGATGCTCACACCCAAGCTTGGGTAAACAAGATTAGGTAAATAAGTATAGAGGAGCTGGGGCAGAAGCCCCAGAAGAGAGAGGAAACGGCAAAGGCCATATACATAGGTATATGAAATAAACAAGATTAAGTGTTCAGGACAAAAGCTCCCCCCAATTTAGTACTATAGCAGAAAGGTGCTTTCACAGGAAGGAAGGACCAAGTTAGGTAAGCTGGTAAATAGGGCTATAGATCCTTGCACTGTGCTTCTGAGTTGAATCTGCCCAGAGCAGAGATAATTAACCAAAGAAAGATGCCATGTTAACCCTGAAGTCACATCTCCTACCTGTCTCATCCCCTAGACTAGCTAAGATAAACAGAGGTGGTCAACGTTCCACCCAACTGGCACCTGCCGGTGCCAGGATTTTGTTTTGTATTAACCCAAACCCCTAATCCCGAATATCTTCAAGACCCCCTTTCCCTCAGGTCCCCAAGTTAATGTTCACAGTTTCATTGTCTCTTGGTGCAGGTCCATCACCATGTGTGTAAGCCTTCTGATTCTAATAAAAATGGGGCAAGGACCCTTATTTGGGGCTCTCGTCTTTTCCCAGACATTAGCCATCTCTTGCATTTTAATCTTGTGTTCCGCTTTCTTGCTATACGAGAAAGAACTCTAGACCCAGAGTCTACGATATAAATAGTTTTTTAAGAGGCTGCCAAACTATTTTCCAAAGTAGTGAATCTTACATTTCCACCAGGAGCAAGTAAAAGTCTCATTTCCTCCATATCCTTATCAACACTTGTTATGGTCAGTTTTCTAATTTTAGTTCTTCTAATAAATGTTGAGTACTATCTCAGTCTGGTCTTAATTTCCATTTCCCAAGTGATTAATCATGTTGAGCATCTTTTAATGTGGTCATTTGCCATATGAATGTCTTTTTTTTAAAAATAAAATGCTCAAATGTTTTGCTCTTTTCCATTCAATTGAGTCATTTCCTTTCTTCTCATGAAGTTTTGTGAGGTTTTCAGGTTTCGCATACCTTCATCCTACACATGCATTGAAAGTATTTTCTCATAGCCTCTGACCTGTCTTTCCTGTCTTTTGAGAGTATCTTCAGAAAAGTAGTTTTTAATTTTGAAAACTACAATTCAAAAGTTTATTCTTTGTGAATTATGCCATCAATGCCCTAAGAGTTCTCTATCTAACCAAAGATTATGAAGATTTTGTTCAAATGGTATCTTCTACAAGTTTACTAGCTGCTGGGAGACGCATGGGCCTCGCTGTATGACAGTCGCAGCGAGGAAATGGCAGCGTTTGCACAGCCCCTGCCATGAGATATGAAAACTGGTATCTCCTTCTGCTACTACTGGCTCATGTTGGAAATGAGCCTGCGGGTATTTACCAGGCCACACAATATTCCAGATCAGACCGATATTCCCCACACAGATTACTCACAAGGAAAAGCCTACTCCTGCCTTTTCTAAAGAGATTCCAGATGAAAGCATTGGGGATGACTGTCAGAAGGCTCTTCCTATGGGCCTTGCAGATTCAACACTTAGATAATAAAGGGGGCTAAGAACACAAGAGTTGCAATTGAGTCTGGCCCTGAGACAAAGAGCCTAACTTAGAGTTAAGGACAGATATCCACCCCCAACCAACTGTTTCTGCTTGGAGCACCAGCCCCCCAAAGCATTTTATTTCAGAGTGACTTGAATATGCTGATTGCTCCCTGTGAAGGAACCTATTGAGGAACTTCTCCTTTTGTGATTATGAGAGCAAAGGTGTTTCCTCGAAGACCTGTATTTTCTTAATACTCCTTAAACAAGCTATTGACCCCTGCTCACAGAGAACTTCACCCTTTTTATGCTAAAAACATTGTATTGTATGCTGAAGATACCTTCCTTCCCCATAGGATAAACATATAAATCCCCTACCTCAATCTCTCTTGATAAAGGTTATGCAGGAGTCTTCTACAAATCTATGTTCTGGGAAATTCTTACATATCAAAGAAGTTTGTCATCAGAAATCATTTTCTGAAGCAAATGTGACTTCTGTGCTGTCCCCCAAATACTTAATTATAAAGTAAAGTTGAGCCCCAGTCAGAACAGAGACGCCTGCCTGGTAACCAGAAAGATTCTCTCATCCCTCCCTCACCTACACTGTTCATCCTTCAGGGACCCCTGGACCCAGCTGGACCCAGCCTATGACAAATAGCTTTCAATTTTGCAATTCGGTTTATGATCCATTTTGAATTAATTTTTACATATAACATGAGGTAGAGATTCAAGTTAATTTGTTGATAAGTGGATATCTAATGTCTATGAATGATTTGTTGATACAATTATCCTTTCTTCACTGAATTGCCTTTGTACCTTTGTCAGAAATCATTTATCTAGGTAAGTGTGAATCTATTTCTGGAGTTTTTATTACATTCCACTGTCCATTTGCCTACTTAACAGTAAGTCTTGCAACTTAACAGTAAGTCTTGAAATCATGTACTAACTTTTTCTTTTTCAAAGTTGTTTTGGTTGTTTGGTGTCCTTTTTATTTCTGCATGAAATTTAGAGTCCATTTGTCTATTTCTACAAAAAAAATATTGGATTTTAATTAGGATTGTGTTAAAACGGTAGCTCAATTTGTTTTTTTGTTTTTTTTAATTTTTTAAAAATTTATTTCTAGGAGAGAGAGAGAGAGAGAGACAGCGTAAGCAGGGGAGGGTCATAGAGAGAGGGAGTGACAGACTCTGAAACAGGCTCCAGGCTCTGAGCTGGCTGTCAGCACAGAGCCCAACACGGGGCTCGAACCCACGAACTGCGAGATCATGACCTAAGCGAAAGTCGAACGCTTAACCGACTAAGCCACCCAGGCGCCCCGGCTGGTAGCTCAATTTGGAGTGAACTGACATCTTAAGTATATTGAGATCAGAATTACTCCTTATTCTTCTATTTTCTGTAAAAGTTTGTGAAGATTTTTATTGTTTTACCATAAATATTTCATAGAATTTGCTACTGAAACCATGTGGATCTTAAGTTTATTTGTGTGAAAGTTTAAATTTCAAATTCAGTTTCTTTACTGGATATATTATTTAGATTATCTATTTCTTCTTGATTGAGCTTTAATAGTTTGTGTCTCCAAGGAATTTGATAATTTTACCTAAGTTGTTTTCCCTGCCATATAATTATTTATAATATCCTCATACTATATATACATTCATTTCTTGAATCTGTAGTGATGCCACTTTTTGACTGTCTGATATGGGTAATTTGTGACTTTTTCTTTTTCTTATTTTATATGGCTAAAGATTTATCAATTTTATTGTTCTGTTTTCCATTTTCCTGATCTTTGCTTTGTTTCATATTTTTTCCTTTTTTCTTATTACTTTGGGCTTAATTTTTAATAATCATTTATGAAAGGAACTGAGATCATACATTTTAGATTTTCCTTGTTTTCTATGATAGACATTTTGTACTATAAATGACCTTTTAAGTATGGCTTACTGGCTTCTTGATAATTCTGATGTACGGTGTTTTTCATTTTCATTCAGCTCAACATACTTTCTGTTTTCTCTTTTGACTCTCTGACTCATGAATTATTTAAAAGTATTAGTAGTTTAAAATTATTTGAAGATTTTTCTCAGATACTTGTTGTTATTGATTTTTATTTAATTTTATTGTAGTCAGAGAAAATACTTCATCTGACTGGAATCCTCTTAAATGCACTGAGACCTATCTAATGGTCAAAAGGTCTTCTATCTTAGTACACGCTCCATGAGATTTAGAAAGGATTATATATATTCTACTGTTGGTGATGTGTTCTATAAACACATTAATAAGATGAAGTTGGTTGACAGTGTTGTTTAAGTATTCTATATTCTTGTGTACTTATATTAAGTATTGAGTGAAGATAGTGAATTTGAAGACTCTAAGACTAAATCTTAGAGTATGTAGGTAATTGACTCATTTTCATAGGAAACTGTCAATACCAGAATTTGGACACAGGTAGTAAGATCCGGAAGGCCAGGTGTTGTGTGTATGCATGTACATGTTACTGTATGTACATGGGTAAACTTAATCTTTGAGAATGTAATAAATAAATAGGTCTGAGAAGAGAATATTAGTTAATTCAGCTTTCTTGTCTTCATTTTTGTAAGTAGCTTGCAATAAAGTAAAGGCAAATTTAGAATTTTCTTTTGGTTATTATATTTTCCTAATAAAAAAAGACAGGGAAAGAAGATAAAATTACATTTATTAGTAATAGTAAGATGGTAGCATTCTTTTGTCCTCTGGATTTCTAAAATGTGCTCTTATAACACATTGCCTTTGTAATTAAAAAAAGTTAAAATAAGTGAAAAAAACATTA
The DNA here is from genome assembly GCA_017311185.1 of Proteles cristata cristata. NCBI lineage: Eukaryota > Metazoa > Chordata > Mammalia > Carnivora > Hyaenidae > Proteles > Proteles cristata. The sequence continues at coordinate 658,366 of JAESUZ010003705.1, read as the reverse complement.
AAAACTTACACAACTCAAATTGGAAAATAAAACAATCAAAACTACTGTGCTACATAGTCAACAATTTATAGAAAATATGACTCATCTTCTATTTTCTGTTATTAAAAAAACTGGTATAATTATAACTACAACAATTATAACTATAATTATAACTACAACTGTTTTAGTTCTAAACATTTCTCTTCCTATCACAAAACCAAAATAATAAGCAATAAAAATCCTTCAAATAGCAATATCTGGGATATTGAGCCACCCAAGCTAGTCTTTTTCAACTTTAAGTTGAAACTTAATGCAACCTTAATGCATTCCTGGATCAGAAGGGAGGGAAGGAGGGCGGGTGGTACTGAAATGAGGCAGAGTCGGTCATGGTAGAGATAAAGGACAGAAATTAAAAATTAACAGTTATAATGCTGAGTAATGGGTGAAAACTAAGAACTTTCAGACAATCTACACATGTGTTGGTCTAAGTGAAATATATTTAGAGTTGTGATGTGGGAGTAGAAATTTGTAAGGAAAACTGCTCAGTAATAAATACAGGGGCTTTTAAATTATGGACATCCAAAGAAGAGCTTGGGTATAGCTAGATGGGTTTGTTGATCCGAAGCTTAGGGAAGAGGCATGGGCTAGAAATATTCTGGCATCAGGGCTCAGAGCAGCATAGTTATATAGTATACAAAGTATATATTAAATATATTGAGCAGTGCACAACTCAGTTATTAACATGTTATGTGTACAGATGTTTGAAAGATATATCATCTTATATATGTCAGTAATAATGCTAATTATAAAGACATCCAAATTGTTTTGATATTAAACATGTACAAGGGATTTCTCTAAATACTTAATATAATAAATTCCATTTAATCCTGAAGTATAGTTGTTGTGACTTTTTTTTAAGTTCATTTATTTTAAGAGAGAGAGGGTGTGTGCCTATAAGCATGCACAGGGGAGGGGTTGAGATAAAGGGAGAGAGAGAGAATCCCAAGGAGGCTTGGAGCTGTCAGCCCAGAGTCCGATGTGGGGCTTGAACTCACTAACCCTGAGATCATGACCTGGGCTGAAACCAAGAGTCAGACACTTAACCAACTAGGCCACCAAGGTGTCCGATTATGACCCTTGTTTTACAGACCAGGAGACTAAAAGGGAGAGTGTCCCTATTCCCTTGGTTTCTCCGAGATGGTTCAGGATTCATACTCGGGACTCCAGGCTCAGAATTCTGCCCCCTTGTCCCTGGTTATCTGGTCTCACACTGGTAAATCCGTCATGCCAAGGTTTAGGGAATGTTCACCATTTCTTAAATTTTAGTGAACCACTTTTTTGTTTATTTCACTTAACTAACACAAGGTATTTAATGATTTTTTGCACAATATCTGTACACTGGGCCCAGTTTTTCCATCACTTGTTCATGCATCTAAGATATGTACAAATAGCCATTAGGAACTAAAAGGGTAAGACAATGTTTTGCACTTCTGAAAAAAAATGGAACCAAAAACCCTGTATTTAATTAAAGAGGGGTTATTTTAAGAAATATCAGATTGATAGAATGCTTGAGGCTTCTTCATCTACTAACACTGATTTCAGCTGAGGACAAAAGAGATGTGGTAATTTTATTACTTATCTATTAGAAATAAAAATTATTGATGAAAATAAGTTTGTCTGAAGTGCATACCTGCACATACAATCATATGAAACTGAGTGTTTTTCTTATGATAAAACATCATCTGCATGGATAATTTTTGAAACTCCAGTGAAAGCAGTCGGTCTCCACAGTATTTTGTCAAATATACTAGTAAGCTATTCCAATGAATGCATCAAGTAAAACACCCCACGTAACTACCAATCCAGCTTGTTACATATTAAGCAACTAAAAGCTCGTGTTTATTCAGTGGTCTCTGTCAGGGTGAACCGCAGAAACTAATGCACAAGGCTGGTTTCCTGCCACATGTTTCACCTGTCACCACCTTCACCCACAATTCTTTCCCAAGGCCTCGGCACCAATCATAACACAACTAGACACCTATAAATATGATGAAATGTCCGAAACATTAGAGGTACCTGAGGAGCAGATGTGGCAAAGTGCATAGGATAATATAAAACAACCTCTAAATCTATCATCACACCTGCTCTGCAAGTCTGGAAGGTTTCTTTTAGATAAACTGCCCAGAATGGTTAGAAATGGCTACATGTTGCAATCATAGATATCTACATGTAGATAATCATAATCGATGGCTAAAAAAACAGTAAAAGCAACAAGGAAAACATGGATTGGAAGCCCTAATATAAAAATGTTCTTTGCACACAGTATTGTTTTGGCTGACTTAGGTTGAGCCTCATTATGCCACCTGCATTGATTAGATAAATTCTAATGCAAATCATAGAGTACCCTAAACAACTTCAAATTCTTTTACAGATTAACGTAAATGTATAGACATAATGAAGTAGTTATGGAAGCAGTTGCTTTTGATATAATTTACACTCTTGGGAATATCAATGCCACTCTTAATCTATCCTTTACTCAGTACTGCCCAGGGCAAACTTTTGTCTTCTCTAACAGAAAATAGCGTCAACCTGTCCCTCTCCAGCACCTTGTAGTGACTGAGGAGAAATTCACTGATGGATGTTTTACATACACAATAAGGTTTTACTATGAATTAAGTATAAATGGAATCAGTTGCAATGGAAAAAAAAAAAAGACTTGAATTAATTAATTAATTAATTAAAACCTGGTGGCTTTCATTCCTACTGAGGTTACAAACTCCATAACAGCATGTCTTTGGAAAATAGCTGTTCCCTTTAAACCAAATTGAAGTGTCAAATATGCTCAAGGTTGGCCTGACACATATTTTATTTACTTATACACACACACACACTCACACTCACACACACACACACACACACCAAATATACTTATGCATTTAGAGATACATGCCAACTTCACTGTTCATTCGTCTTCAGCCTCCTATAATATCACTTTTGCTCCCAAGCTTACAAAAAGTACATTTTACAAATTCACAAAGACAACTGATTTCTAGGTGTAAGTTACTTAACCATAGACATTATTATTCTTGTCTCCTTCACTCCTGAAACTTCCTCTTTTCTTGACTTCAGTATATTAACTCTATCAGATTTTTTAAAAAAATTTAATGTTTTTAATTTATTTCTAAGAGAGAAAGAGAGAGAATGCGTGAGTAGGGGAAGATCAAAGCGAGAGGGAGACACAGAATCTGAAGCAGGCTCCAGGCTCTGAGCTGGCTGTCAGCACAGAGCCCGATGTGGGGCTCGAACCCACTAACCGTGTGATCATGATCTGAGCTGAAGTGGGACGCTTAACCAACTGAGCCACCCAGGTGCCCCCTATTAGATTTTTTAATTGCTTACTGGCTGCTTCTCTTACGGGATTTTTTGGTTGTTGTTGTTCTGGATTATTTTCGTCCTCTTTTTAACTTTTTTTTTTAGTTTATTTATTTATTTTGAGAGAGAGTGACATGAGTGGGGGATGGGCACAGGGAGAGGGAAAGAGAGAATCCCAAACAGGCTTCACGCTGTGAACCCAGAAACTGATGCAGGGTTCAGTCTCATGAAATGAGATTTCACGAAACCAGCCAAAATCCAGAGTCAGATGCTAAACTGACTGAGCTACCTGTGTGCCTTTTTTTTTTTTACTTTAGGCTTATTTTCATCTTGATCCACATAGTTTCTCCAAAAAATCCCACTCTTGTTTATGACTTCAATAATTATATATATACATATATATATTATGTACAATATATATATACATATAAGTATATATGTATATATATGTACATATATACCTATATATTATGTATAATATATATACACATATAAATATATATGTATATATAATGTATATACATATATATATGTATATACATATGTATATACATATATATTATGTATAATATATATATACAGAGTATATATACCTATATATTATGTATAATATATATACATATAAATATATATATGTATATATACATGTGTATATATTTGCTGTATATTCATAGTTTATTTCTCCGTTTTGCTTTACAACCATCTATCCAACTAGCCACCTAACATTTCTACTTGTCTATCTTATAGACTCAGAAAATTTGGCATATCCAAAGCCAAAACCTTTAACTCTGCCTATGTAACCATATTTCCCTTTTACTACCTTTCTTAGTTCATTCTCCAGGCATTTATACAGGTGAGAAACTGGAGAACCATCACTATACGTCTTACTTATATATTTTTTTGTAAAATCTTGCTAATTTTAACTATACTCCTGTATAGTTCCTAAATCTATTTGTCTCTATATTTCCATCATCATTGCTATATACATAATCACTAATATTGACCTACTTTAACGGTCTTTAATTGGCTTCTCTGCCTCTAGTCAATTCCTTGTAATCTACTTTCATCATAAACTAGGGAAATGTAATATATACATATTGTATTGTACATATAACATTATTTAATATATGATATCATATGTACATGTATGTGTAATAATCTCTTTAAGTTCTTTTTGTATTTCCTTAACAATACTGTAGGAGTAATAAAGGGAAAGAGCTATGTCTGAAACACCCAATGGACATTCTAAAATTGCACATCACTTTTAATATGTGACCTCCCCAATCAAAAATCAATTCCAGAGAACTGCTATTTCTAACTTATAATGAGAGAGTCTCAGATCCTTTTAACAGTTTTGAAACACAGAAAAAAAAAAAAGGAGGAAAGTCATTGATATAGGTGTGTGTACTCTGTGAATAAAGTACATACTCTTCAGCATGGCAAATGGATTCACAGTCTGGTTACTCTCCATCTCTTCAACCTCATCTTTTCCAATTAAACTTGGGCATCTTTTGCTTCAATAAATTTTCCTGCATCTCACATCCCCACCCAGATAGACTGAATTAGTTAACTCTTTTATCTACCCATATCATCTATAGTGGGTTGAATGGTTTCTCCAGTAAATTCATGTCCACCTAGGATCTCAGGATGGGATTTATGTGGGAATAAGGCTTTTGCAGATGCAATAAAAGATCTTGAGATGAAATTATACTTGACTTAGGGTGTGCCAGATATCCAATGATTCATACCTTTATAAGAGAAAGGAAAGAGGGACTGAGATATAGAAAAGGCAGCCAAGTGAAGATAGACACAGAAATCATAGTGACTGACACATGTAAAAGTCAAGGAATAGGAAGGATTGACAGAAACCACCAGTATTTAGGAGAGACATAAGGACCCTTTTCTCTCAGGGCCTCCAGAAGAAATAACCCTGGTGACATGTTAATTTTGGACTTCTGGCCTCCTAATCAGTGAGAGAATAAACTGCTATTATTTCAAGCCACCTCATTTGTGATATTTTATTATGGAATCTTTTTTAGGGCATTTTTTAGAAAACTTAATAGGGTGCCTGATCTTTACCTCTAATATTGTGCTTATGAGATTATATCATACTTAATTGTATTCATTTGACCCACCTCCAATTCCATCTATATTCCAAACTTTTTAAAGTCTGTAATCTATGTCATCAGTGTCTTTAAGTTCTAGATAACAACAAACACCTGTTATGTTAATAAGGAGAAGTATCAGAAACTAATGTTAAAAGCAATTTTAAGACATTCTTTTCAGGGGAAAAAAGGTATATAAAAAGGTATATAATTGATTTTCTGTTACAAGTCAAGGAACTTCAAGGATTTCAAAACCACAGAGATTTTTAGACTCAAAATCTTTTTCTAACTTTTAGTACATCACAGTAACTTTATCATTTCTTGGCACCCACCTTTTCTTCCCTATCAAGGGAATCTATTTGGCAGAAAATGTACTGAAAGGATAATGGACTCAAAGGTAAGAGTTTTACAGTAGAATATAAGGTACAAGAAACAAGTATTTGGAATGTACTTTTGGTGAATCAGGGTCATCATTATTAAGGAAGGGGCTTCAAGCTCTGAAGCAAATATAACAAATATTTTTTAAATCTATGACATCATAAAATATATAGAGAAGAAAAACTGATTCTACTTGATATTTTTCTGTGTCAGGCTATAACAAATATCAAGTTCACAGTACTACGATATTATACCCCATGGGGATATAGCATTTATATTAATAGATGTCATGCCACACCAGAAAAACCTATTTGAATACTCAAAAGGGCTCACTGTTGCTTATCTATAATGACAAAGGTAAGCCACACTGTTAGTAAGAAGGTAGTTTGTTTCCTTTTCTAATCTTCCTTCCTTTTTTATATTAGCATTTAGATAATGCTAACAACAATGTTACAAAAATGAGCATTTATATTCTCCTTAGTCCCTATCAATTGTCTTCCCTGCTCTCAACCACCACAGCATGCAGCACAAAAATTGAATAACTCATTTTCCTTTCTTTTCCATGTTCAAAGAGTTAGTTGGTTTCCACTTCGCATTCAAGCTTATGCAAAGTAGATTTAATTGCCTGTCAATCACATTGAGAAATGTTTCAAATATAGGTTGCTATTTAAAACAGTTAAAAGTTCATATTTTTCCTATTTCCATGTTCAATTAAATATAAATGCACTGAAAAGAGTAAGTTCTTCAATTCAGAAAACATGGTATCTAACCAAAGGTGTAGGAAACTGTAGTTGCAGTACTCCAAATTTTATTTGCTTTGTATTGTTTTTAACAATGATTATTCCCTACATTGGCCAAAATAATTCCAAGTGATGATGGGAAATTATATAGCAGAGTAATAACAGATACACATTACATTTATTCTTGAGACATACACAGATATGGTTTTTTTCCATATAAAATAATGGCATAAACTTCAAAGGAGTGTTTTTTTTTTGTTTTGTTTTCAGATATTTCTCTTCCTAGAATTGTCAAAATGATTTTGACATACCCTGAGGCATACCCTCGTGTGCCACTAGAGGATAGCCTTGTAGCTACACAGGGACAAACCAGAATTGTTGATGCCAGAATACCATACCCTTATCTCCTGTAATCAACCTTCTGGATACTTTCAGCAGATAAGCACTCTAGCAAAAGTATCACTGGCTGAATCAATTCAAAGATAGCAAATTACATCTGTGTCCACTAACAACGTCTAAATGAACTGGCAGCTCATCAGGAATGGGTACCTATAACAAGAAATGATAAATCAAAAACTGGGGTGCAGGAGAAAGACTAGATACCATTCCCCCAGGCTGAAGAACCTGGGGATAAAGGGGAGGAGGAAAACTACAAAACAATTCAGAGTCTTACAAGGTTGATGGATCGAAATCCAGTAATTCGTCATTCTACAGCATTAAAGAGATGAGTGACACAGCTTATATGAAAAGTATTAAGTGGTTTTGTAAATGTTTATGTGTATAAATGTAATAGGTAGATTAATATTACAGGGATATATCTCATCCTCTCCATTCTTAGGCTTATTTTTCACTTCTTTGAAAACTATCAGAGGAGAATTCATTGAGATTTCCTTTTAACAGAGAGACAGAAAGTGGAGTCTTGTAATTTTTGTGCTTCCCTAGGTATCTTGGATCTTCTTCATTGCTGAGCACTGTCTCAGGGGAAAAGCATGTTACCTGTCACTTAAAAGCTCTAAGACTATATTTGTAGAACCTTGGTTTCCTCAGTTATGAAGTGAGAATTTTAAGATTTACCTCACACAATTCATCTGACAGTTAAATTAGGTTGTGATTACAGAAACAGTTGAATACAGAGAATGACACATAGTAGAAACTCCACAGATGCTAATTTTCTTGTATCATCCCTTTGGATATCCCAATAAGACTTAAATATCTTCAAAGGAGCACAGTCTCAAGTCAGAATTGTAAAAACAAGGGAATCAGAGCCAGGATACAGATTTTTTTCCCATCTACTATTGCCATCTTTAAAAAAAGACTGCATTTATGGGCCTTGCAAAAAACAAAAATTAATCTGACAGGTACAAACCTTACTAAAGGATGAGTATTTTAGTATTTCATTGGATGGACACAATATCTCCAGCCATATCCCCTCCACTCCACTCCACCACTGGCTGATATTCCTACCCTTCTACTATTTCTCTATCTCAACCAGTACATGAAAGCCTAGCAGAATCAGACATCTTCCCAAAAACCCTTCTGCTCCACTTTACCATAATGACAACTCTGGGTTAATGGGGTGAACAGGTATGATAAAGTTGTAAAGAATTTAAAGTTCCAAATGGAGAAATATTTGTCACAGGAATAAAGTCATAGTTTATAAAAACCTCTAATCTCTAACTCCTAAAGTATCTTAAATCTATTGAGTTTATGCATCTGAATATTCAGATGAGATGAGTTCTCTTTAATTTCCATTAAAAGAAGTAAATTTGGGGGCAACTAAGAAGTAAAACAAACAAATAAAAAAAGCACGTAAAGACTCCTGCATCTCCACTTTCTCTTCTAATGATTAAACATCTAGACAGCTGCTACAAACATCTTTACTGTTAAATTTTCTGGGCTTATGTGGGAGTGGAGGTGACTGAGAGAAGGGGAATTTAATGCCCATAATTCCAGGCAGCTGAATTCCCCAAATGCTTCAGCTGCCTGGAATCTTCTCTTACATATAGATGCATGGCAGAGCTAAGGATTTCCTTCATTCCTGCTTTAGTCTTTGTTTTCCTCAATTTTGCTCCCGAACAGAGTTTACTTCAAATGAATTCTTGGAATATGAGGTCCTGAGCAATCCCCTCTGTGTCCTGACTTCTGACAGTACTTATATAGACCATTTGTGGATTAAAAATAGTGATTTTCTCTCTACAGAACAAACAAAAAATGCTTTTTTTGTTACATTGCAACTCCTTTGGGATCTCTAAGAAGTCTTTTTTTTTTAAGACATAAGAATGTGTATTACATGGTGAGTGTTTTAAGACTTTCCCTGCGAGCTCTACCTTTCTAAAATAATCTAATATATTGATTCCAGATATTTCTTCCACTTACTTTTTCTTGTTGCTTCAAGTGAGTCCTGGATTGAAAGTCAGGAGATATGGATTAAAGTAAAAGCTTTGTCTTATTCAAATAATTGTCTAGGGGAGACAATTCAGATAATTGTCTATTGGCTTCATAATGAAGATAAAGTCAAGAAAAGCCACTAGAATACAGGAATATTCTGACATTAGAGCTGATAGTAATTGCTGACTAGAAGTGAGCAGTGAGATAAAAAATGAAGTCATTCCCCAGAACAAGAAGAACAGAGTTGTGACTTCCTGAAAAGGGAACGGGAAGACGGGTCAAGATCGAGTGCTGAAGTTAAAAACAGGAATTTGTTTTTTGATCCTGGTAAGATTAAGATGCCTATTAGACATTCACACAAAGTGTTGAGAGAGATTTGTAACTCTGAAGTTCAGGAGAGGGGTAAGGACTCAGTGTTGACAATATACAGATGGTATTTAAAGACTTTGGCAAAGAGTATTGAGTCAGGGAATTCATGACAGGAGAAAAGAAAAATTTCTGAAGGCTGAGGACACTTTAATGTGTAAAGAGATAAGGAAAGAGCAAAGGAAACCAAGGCGGAGTAGATGGGGAAGGAAGAGGCCAGAGCTGAAGGTAGGCTAAGAAACTGGTCCCTGGAAGTTTCACCTGATAAGCAATCATCATTACATGACTTGCAGCTGATGGAAGATGGGCACGGAGTCTGTCTTGTTTACACTTCTGTTCCCTGGTTGGAATTAAGTTTGTCTCAGATAAAAACACAAAAATGCAAGCTTTTGCTTTTGACTGTGTGAACTTAGCATCACTTCAACTCTGTGCTAATGATTTCCCACATAATAGTCAGAAATGAGACAACAGTTTTTATTTACCATACACTGAGTGTACAAAACTGGTCTCACAAAGGTAAAATTTCATTTTATAAGGAGCAAAGGAAGGGTTTTAAAAGATTTCCTACAAACGAAAGAAGAGTTACAAGAGTTAACATTAAGCTCCCTGACTCTTACTTTCGCTGAGATTCAAGAGAAGCCAGGTGTTTCCTGCTCAGTCTCTAGTAACTGGCAACCCAACTTTTCCCCAGCCACATGGAGCAAATTCATTGAGGTCAGTAACAGGAAAAGTGGAGCATTCCCTATACAGGAAGGACCCATGATACTTTTAAGAAAGAAGAAAGTATTAACAAAAAAGGTGCTGTGGTTTTGATTTGTACATTATGATTGGCCCTCAATGAACTTGTATCATTGTAACAAGTTTTCCTAACAATGATGCAGGATTAAAGAATTTTGGGACGGCGAGGAGGGAGGGTGTGTGAAAAAAGTGAAGAAAGTCAAAATGTACAAACTTTCAGTCATAAAATAAATAAGTCATGGGGATGTAATGTACAGAAAAGTGACTATAGCTAATAATATTGCATTGCATATTTGGAAGTTGTCAAGAAAGTAGATCTTAAAAGTTCTCATCACATGAAAAAAAAATTGTAATTTATGTATGGTGATGGATGTTAGCTACACATAGTGTGATGACCATTCCAAAATATATACAAATATTAAATCATTATTGTACATCTGAAACTGTTATGTCATTATATTTAAATCTTCAAAAGTCTTTTCAAATGCAAAATATGACAGTTCCATTTAATATCAAATATTCTTAGATTTTTCTTTTTAATTGATTCCCAGAGCCCACTGACCCAGACTCCTAAAGTGAGCAGTCAGCATTTTCATAACATGCATGTCTACAGACAGAGCTGATACTAGTAACCAAGGCCAAGGACTCCATGTTTAGCATTTGTTGCCCTTTTTTTTTTTTTTGCTTCCCTCCTCCCTTCACCAAAACATTCTGACTTTAATTTTGAAGCATAATCTCTAGTTAAACCAGTTAAATACTTATTTATTTAGCTCTAATTTTAGTTTTCTTTTTAAAAAATTGTTCTTGGGGCGCCTGGGTGGCTTAGTCGGTTAAGCGTCCGACTTTCCCTTAGGTCATGATCTCGCGGTTCGTGGGTTCGAGACCCGCGTCGGGCTCTGTGCTGACTGCCAGCTCAGAGCCTGGAGCCTGTTTCGGATTCTGTGTCTCCTTCTCTCTCTGACCCTCCCCTGCTCATGCTGTCTCTCTCCTAGAAATAAATAAAACATAATAAATAAATAAATAAATAAATAAATAAATAAATAAATAAATAAATAAATTTGTTCTTAGGCATTTCTAAAGCCATACAGGACTATTAATTTTAAGTTGCCCAAATCACTCATTGGATTTGAAAGATGAAACTTATTTCTATCGTATTAAGATCTAAATTTCAAGTTTAAGGAGGACAAGGTCTGGTCTAGGTAGTTTCCCATGAAATTTCTCACATATAGTAAGCATGTAATAAATGCTATGGAATTAAATAAAATTTTGAATCCTTTCCTCTAGTTTTCCCCGTGGATTATACCTGCATTTCCTTTGGGTCTTGGATGAAATTTCACATTTTTAGTGAGACCCTCTCAGGATAACCTGTGTAAAAGTAAACTCACATTATTTAACTGTCCCCTGACTTACTTTTCTCCTTTTTTACTGATCTAATTTCTTATGCATTTTACTGAATCTTCTTGTTTATTGTCCACCCCCCCAAATGGAGCTCCACAGGGAAGATATTTGGGTCTCTTTTTTTACAGATTAGTCCCTGGGGGGAATTCAGTGCCTGGTATCTGATGCTGCTCTGTAAATATTTGTTATATTGAATGAATGAGTGCATGGAGTAACAGATACTTCCTTCCTGTTAAAGAAGATGTGTTACATCATCATTATTCCCAGAAGTTTGAGTGGATATGCAAGTGCAGAAAGATGTTTCAATAGAAAGTGAAAGAGAGAAAAACAGAGGTTTCTTATCAAGGAGAACAAACCAGAATGGCCGTCAGCCTCTTTCCTTCTTACAGTATCAGAAAGCTAATTATGATCTGATTACTAGACATGCTGGGAATGATGAAAGAGATAGAGAAGTGTGAGTCTACATTTACTATTTTTAAATCCTGTGTTTCTTGAAATTATCTTCCATAATTTAGGACAAAAGATAAAATTTTTGTGCTTTGCTTGAAAAAAAGATTACAATGAAATAGTCGATTAGGATGCACAGACACATTATACATACATATTAATTCTCACAACTTATTTGTTTACATTTTCCTTTTGGCCCTACTGAAGCCTCTTTCCATTTACATCTGTAGTAGAAATTTTAACAATTTCAAAACTCGGTGCCTAATGAGGAAATGCTTTTTCTCACCATTTCAGTATGTATTCTCAAAGAAATTAATTCATAATTTCTCACTTTATCACTCAGGCTCTTTTTTAATCAGCTAGAAACCAAGAAATATTTTCTTAGCATAAATATTATGAAGAATAATTGAAAAGATGAGTAGGAGGGGCCCTTTGAAACTGTTACTATATAAATACAAGGTATCATTATGATATGAGAAAGTAACATTTTCATTTTCAATGTTGTTATAAGATACCTGGAGTTTTTACATGAATGAAGTTGCCTCTTAATCTTTGCCTTGCGAGTGCAAGATGGACTAAGAAAAAGAAAAAAAATAAAAATCACCCCAAATCTTAGAATGATAGAGAATGTCAACTTTTAGTCTATATTCTTTCATTGTTTTCTTTGGAGGTATAGTAATTTTCTGTTATTAGGCTCTTTTTAACATAAGGCTGGAATAGTGTGTTTTATTTTTTGTAACATTTTTCAATAACAAAATATTGTGACTATTTAATTTATGTAAATACCCTATAACACACTTGTTGTATAAATAACCATACATGGCCCATTATATTACTATACTTAGAGAACATTTTTCGAATTATCTGTAATACAAAAAATATTGCAGTAAACATCCTTCATGATAAATATTTGCCCATTCCATGACTAATGTGTTAAGATGATGTCTTAGAAGGAAAATTCGTAGGTCAAAGTATAAAGATATGTTCAAGATCCTTGATGCTTGTTGTCAATTTATTCTTAAAAGATTAAATAATAACTTTAACTAGAGATGCATCTTTTTTCCTATGTTACTGCCAACTGCTGTAAGCCTTAAAAGTAAAAAGTTACCAATTTGACAAGGGAAAAGTCATTAGTCTATATAAGTGAATATATATACAAATATACACACAGACACACATATGTATAGAATTCTGTGTATACATATATATACACTTACATACATATATATATGCATATATATGTACAATGTATAGAAATATTCTATTAGTACAAAAATTATTCCTGGACATTTTATTCTTTTAAATTATATTATGTAGTATTTTTGCTTTTACAAATTTTATTTTATTTTATTATCTTTGCCAAAATATTTTATTGATATAATATACATCTTTTTCCCAACATCCACTTCTGTCTCATCTCCCTATCAGGTGATACACACTTTATTGTTAAGGAAAGGTTTCTTTAAGAAAGAAAGGTTGTAAAGACAGTAAAATTAGTTATTTTAAAAGGTTAGAATCCCACAGGCACCTGGGTGGCTCAGTCGGTTAAGCTTCTGACTTCAGCTCAGGTCATGATCTCACGGTTTGTGAGTTGGAGCCCTGCCTCCGTCTCTCTGCTGTTAGCACAGAGCCCACTTCAGATCCCGTCTCACTCTCTCTATACCCTTCCCCTCCTTGTGCACTCTCTGTCTCAAAAATAAAACAAAAATAATAAAATGAAATAAAAATTAACAAAGGCTAAAATGTCAAATTCAGGATACAGATGTAAACATAAATATAGATGTAGATAGATATAAATGTATACAGAACTGTCTGCATGTGTGTCCATATAGGGGCAGATAAAAAATTAATACAACCTTGATAGATTAACTCAACTGCATGAGACTTTTAGAAATGGTGACTTTTTAAAATTGTCTACAATAGAGTTTTAGAAATGTTACTGCTTGCCGCTTACTTGTTAACCAGATTTCTTAGTGCCTGGTTTACCCTTATGCATAAATTGGCCATCTCTCAATGCTGTTTCAGTTCTTTAAAGATAGTGAGAATGACTATTCATTTAGTGTCTCTGTCCTGTAGGGACTGGAGAAATCTGGCCTGAACTAATTTAATTCCAGGATTAGCCAAATCAAGATGATGGAATCCAGCTGTGAAAGAATGTACAGAACAACCTCACATGGCTCTTCAGAGGTGAACTTTAACAAAGTCTACTTTCATCCTCCATATTTCATTTTAAAAGTTATTAGAATTATAAATCAGAATCATAGAATTACAGCATTTTAAAATCATCTTAAAATTTTTCTCTTTCCTCTGAAAGACCAGAAAGATCAAGGAATTAAAGTGACTTCCTCACAAGGCAATTGAGGAATGAACCAAGGTTAATAGCCCAAATCCTAGGCTATTTATCTTTCCACTGAAGTTCCTCTGATGTTCTGTTGCTTTTAAAAACATCTTTGCCAACCTTGTTCATGAAAAGAGTTCCCTATGAGCATCTGAGTTCTCTGGTCAAGTGGATGTGATTTCCTCAGCGAGGGTATCTCTGCAGGAATGGAGATTTGTCTTCTATGAGAAGGTCCTTAAATAGCTCTTTCCTCAATTCATGATCAGTTTGTTTTAGTGTTAAATTTGGTAACAGGGAGTTGAATGGAAAGTTTCCTGTTATCCTGGAATTGTGTCTGAGGCTCAAAGCTTAGGCTAAAGAAACATACATTCTAATGCAAACACTCTATATTCTAAAGAAAGCAACCAACAATGGAGCCAGACATTTCCCAAGGTCATTTTAAGAGAGAGCAAAATTGGCACTACTGCCATCAACCATCGCCTTCCTATTCCTTCCTGTCAGAAGGAAACAAGGGAACTACCTGGATCTGATGGTAAAATAAGGGAAGAGAGACCTGAATAAAGTGCAACAGATCAAGTATAGAGTTTATGGTGATGTTTTTCTTCCCCAAGGTAAACTGAGAGTGAGTTCTGAGGAAAGCACTTGAAAACATGAGAGACTGCAAACTTGGCGCCTTTCATTTTTCCCTAACTGGTGCCCCAGTAGCTGCCAGTTGGGCATCTTCATCATGCTGCTGGCAGTGGGAACAAATGGAAGAACAGAGGACTGTTGTTGTGAGCCTTCATCACATATCTCCTGTGGTTTGAGGGTATAGATGAACACAAGACTGGTGCCTGACGCACGTCTTCCAGGAGACACTTAAGCCCACTTAACAACCAATGTCAGTGGGCCAAGAAGAAATCACAGTGAACTAACCAGGGATTAAAATAGTGGCAACCACAACCTGTGTTTCTGAGGACACAGAAGGAAAACTCAGTGCTGACATGGTTCTGTGTGAATGATCATGAAAGTTAGAGAGGGGGAAAAGGTTGCATTCATTTCAAGAAATAAGAGGCCAAGAGAGATAATCCCACCCAGGAACTGCATGGATGATAAAGGAAGATTGAAGACTGAAAGAAGACATGCCTCCTCCGAAGAGAAAACAAGGAAAGCTAAACTCTACTCCAAGAGAACCATCCATACCACGTTAAGGCCATTTTAACACAATTCGTCAGAAGGAGATGGAGACAGAGCAAAGCAGACCAAGACCAGAGTAGAATGAAACCAAGAACAGAAAACCAGTTCTGTAGGATAACCCCAACCCTTCCTTCTTATCCCAACCCAAAGAAGCTAGATCCAGGAAAAGGAGAATAAAGAAGAAGAGAAACAACAGATTCTGCCCGTCTGCGTTCCAAGTTTCTATAAACACAAGTCCAGCCAGTCATGGAGCTACTATTATTTCTAAGATTAACTGTATTGAATTTTTCATACACGTAACTGAACAGTTGGAAGGGAAAGATGTAAAATAATTAAAAGTAACAATTGAAAATATTTAAGTTTCTTATAAGGATGCAAAATTTTATATTTTGTTCTCAAACCATTCCTTTCTATATCTGATAGAGCTTAAGTACATCACAAAAATAGGTTGGCTTTAGCAGAAAATATATTTTGTTTAAAAAGGTACATTTAGATAAAAATTTCCAGGCTCTCCACCTAACAAGATAAAAGAGAGAAATCTGTAATAAAAACTAAGAGTAGCTAAGAAAATGTTTAGCTAAAATGAGTAGAAATAACAGATATGTCTAGGAGATAAAGTGGTAAATAAGATTAGCAGAGGGGTCTAGTGTCAACACAATGATCAATAAATGATAGTTATTTCCATTATAAAGTTCAACACTTTTATCTGCTTTGAGTTTAAATACTACATATCCTCTCTAGTGTAATGTCTTCTTAGAGACTGGTGAATTGACATATCGTAACAAGCTCCTCCATTTCTTTGGTTTACGTTTACTATCCTCATCCTCAGATCCTTATAGACACCTGCATATCTCAGAAGGAATGGTGCCAAGTCAGCCTGTCATTCTGCTTCCCACCCCCTCCCGCCCCACTCTTCATCCTGCTCCTGCAATTCCCAACCTCAGTAAATAGCAGAACCATCCACCCTATTACTCAATCTGAAAACCTCAGTTTATCCTCAGTGTTTCTGTCCCTCACTCCCTACACTTCTGCCAATCACCCAGTCCTGCCTGCTTCACTTCTTGAACACCTTTCACACTGCCTCATCTTCACCTCTATGGGGGCTCCCTCAGTACAAAAGGCCACCGTCTCTTCTAATGAGTGTATCTTTGTCTCAACTATGGCTCCCGAAGTTCACTGTCTACACACTACCCCGGGAGCGCCACAGCACAGCACAGTTTAAGGACCTCATGTGGACTCTATCACTCAAAGCATAAGCCCACATTCGTGAGAATGGTGTCCCCAGGAGTGACCTCTCTCAATCCATCTCCTGTTTTCTCCATTTTGTATGTTACTGTCTGATCTCTGACTTCATTTTGAGCTTTTGTTATTACCCAGGAAACCTTCTCTAAGTCTCCACATGGGAATACGTGCCTATCTTGTGTACTAACAGTATACCCACTGCATGCCCTAGTGTCGTGAAATAATTTCTTAGGTATTTTCTTCCTAACTACATTGTGAAAGCTTCTATTGAAGGGCCAATATGTGAATATTTTTAAGCCACATGCGTCATTCAAAGAGAGAAATAAAATGAAAAGCTGAACTAAATATTAGAAAGTAAAAATTAATAAAAAAGATACCTGGTACAAAGCCCTTTCAACAGGAAGACAGTGTGCTAACAATTTTCTCTGTGTCATCCCATTTAATCTTTATAAAAGTTCCATACAGCTTGTGAGCTTCTTGTGATCTTCATTTCACAGATGGGGACAAGGGGGCCTACTTAAGCCCTTAAGTAATTGGTCTAAGGTCACTGAGGTGCAGTAGCTGAAGCCAGGATTTCAAATAATCTAACTCTTGGCTTCAAGTGCTCAACCAACATGCTACCAATTGATTTGCAAAATTTCCTTTTCTAAATGACTAGACTACAAATCCAGGAGTCAAAATACCCTGTAGCCAAAGCAAAGACTGTTTTAAGAAATACACGAATGAGGGGCTCCTGGGTGACTCAGTCAGTTAATCTTTCAACTCTTGATTTTGGCTCAGGTCATCATCTCAGGGTTTCTGAATTTGAGTCAGGACAGAGCTTGCTTGGAATTCTCTCTCCTTATCTTTCTGCCCCTCTCCCATGACCTCCCTCTCTTGCTCTCTCTCTCAAAATAAATAAACTTTAAACAAATTTTTAAAAATTATTACAAAAAAAAGAAATGGGTTAATCAGCACTTTATTTCTGAGTGGCATTTTGCCACTAGAGAAGGGTGTATTGCACCCTATGCTATTTATTTAATCATGCTCAGTTTCATCAAGAATAAGGAGGTTAACTTCTATTACCCCTTCTAAAATAGAATGCTTGCATGGTAAATTCCTACTTACAGGAAGAAATAAACAGTGGAACAGTAAACTGCTAAGATCAAACCCTTGAGATAATTTGACTCTGCTTCCAGAGAATTCCAATTATAAATAGTAAGCAAACCACCAAATAATACCTTCTTAGCTTTGTGAAGAGTTAAATATAAAAGAGGAGAGGCAAACACAAACCTAAAAATCCTTTAAGTAAATTTTCAGGTATAATATACAACTAGTCTAAAAATGTAGATGTTGCACAAAATCAGGCAAATCTTGAACATCAGTTCAATCAGGAGCTCCTCTGAAAGCATCGCTTAATGTAAGTGAATACAGAATATTCCTGACAAAACTTATTTCTAAGGACTTCTGGGCTTCTCTGTGGCTGTATTTTAAGATTCAAAAATGTTTTAGTAAGTGTAAAACTCTAAAGTGGAGCTAAGACTTAACACAGATTTTTATCATCATCACGTAAGATGATTTCTTTTGGAAAAACACAGACTTCATGGTAGTGAATCAATGCTTTCAGAAACACTTGTAATACTTCTTAAAATAAATTCACAGCCCAGATATAAATGAGAGAAAGCAGAGCAAGGACTATGGGAAATACTGATTATGCAATCAGTAAAATAAAGAATAGTGGAAAAAAATCTCCATCTCTCTTAAAGATCCACTCATCACCCTGAGAAATGCCTGAAAACTGGGTTTGGGGTCATAGAGGACTTGTCAGTCTGGGAAATTGTGTTGATATGATGGTAGGCCATTGGATACACTGTCAGGCAAGCTAATCCAGGTATCATGGAAGAGAAATGCTTAAAGACCAAATTAAAATATTTGAATCACACAGTTTATTGACTCACTCTTAAACATGTAACAGGAAGTTAGTGGAAAGAGATGGAATACATCAACACACTTAGGGCAGAGCACAAGCACTTCCTGAATCATTCCCCAAGCTCCTTTTTCCTGTGGGCTTCATGAATCTTTGGTGTCTAAGCCCTTCTGTATTATTTGCTTAGGATGCAATCACAAGATATCACAAACCATGTGGCTTAAAAAACAGGAAATTAATGGGGCACCCGAGTGGCTCAGTCCATTGAGCATCCAACTTCAGCCCAGCTCACGATCTCACAATTTCTGTGCTTGAGCCCTGTGTCAGGCTTTGTGCTGACAGGAGCCTGCTTTGGATTCTGTGTCTCCCTCTCTCTCTCTCTCTGCCCCTCCTCTACTCGCACTCTTTCTCTCTTTCAGAAATAAATAAACATTAAAGAGAAAAAAGACCAAAAAAAACCCCACAAAAACCCCCCAGAAATTATTGTCTGCTTTCTGGAGGCTGGAATACAAGCCCATAGAGTTGGTTCCTTCTGAGGACTGTCAGGGATGATCTGTTCCATGTATGTGCCCCAGCTTTGGTTGGTTTGCTGGTTATCTGTGGCATTCCTTGCCTTTTGCATCACACTGTTCTCTGCCTTCATCTTTTATCCTGTCTGTCTGTGTTCAAATTTTTCCCTTTTTATAAGGATATCAGTCACAGGAGATTAGGGACCCACCCTATTCCAATATGACCTCATCTAAACTAATTACAATTGCATAGATCCTATTTCCAAATAAGGCCGCATTCTGAGGTTCTAGGGTTTAGGACTCCAACATAGGAATTTCAGGGTATGATGGTTAATTTTATATGTCAACTTGACTAGGCCACAGGATACCCAGATATTTCATGGGACATTATTTCTGAGTATGTCTAGAAGGGTGTTTCTGGAAGAGATAAGCATTTGAATCAGGAGACTAAGTTAAACAGATATCCCTCCTGAATGTGAACTGCCATCAACCAATGTATTAAAGATCCCAATAGAATGAAAGGTGGAAGAAGTCTGAATTCTCTCTCTGCTGAACTGCTTAAGCTGGGCATAGGTGTTCCTACCCTTGGACTTGGACTACACTATTAGCACTCCTAATTCTCACACCTCCAGACTCAGGTTGGAACTTAGAGTTTCTTGAGTCTCTAGTTTGCAGACATAAGATTGTGGGACTTCTTAGCCTTCATAATTACATGAGTCAGTTCCTCATATTTCTCTAATCTCTCTCTCTCTCTCTCTCTCTCTCTCTATATATATATATATATATATGGAGAGATAATATATATATATAAAATAGATATTGAATCTCCATATATAACAATATATTTATACATATTTATATTTAATAGATATACAGGTATATAGTAGAGGTATATAGTAATACAGATATTAAATATACATATATAAGATAAATAGATATAATAAATATAATCTACTGATAATATATATATTTTTTTACTGTTGAGAGAGAGAGACACAGAGTGTGAACAGGGGAGGGACAGAGAGAGAGGGAGACACAGAAGCAAAGCAGGCTCCAGTCTCTGAGCTATCAGCACAGAATTCGATGTGGGGCTTGAACTCACAAGCTGTGAGACCATGATCTGAGCCGAAGTTGGACGCTTAACCAATTGAGCCACCCAGTTGCCCCCTGATAATATATATTATTGGCATATCACTGTTATATACCTGAAACTAATATAATATTGTATGCCAATTACACTTCAATTAAAAGTTAAAATTTTTAAAAAGTATTTTGATGATACTGTTTCTTTGCAGGACTTTGACAAATACAGAGGACAAATGGCACAATTCAACCTATAACATGGTCTTTCCTTCTTATCCCATGCATGCGATGTTTACTTTATTTCTATTGACACACCTCACAACCCTCTTGCTTCTATAATCTCTTTCACCTATCTTCGTTATTTCTCTTATTTCAACAGATAAAATAGAATATTCTTAAACAGTGCAGCAAACACACATCCTAAGCCAAGTGTTTCATCTGTAAAATAATGCAAACCTATAAGAACCCACTGGCCAGCAGGTTTTTAGCCATTTGGTTAAATGTATGAAAATCCTGGCCTTAAACTGCAATTACCCAGAAAGTCTTTTTATCCCTCATTTTCAAAGGGCCCGACTCTTGTGTCAAAAGTGGCACTGCTCACCTATCCCCAGAGGGAAGAAGCTAAATGGCAGGAGGCTTTGTAACCAAAAAATCACATAAATCTTATGAGGCTCAAAAGAAGATATGGTTTCTATTTTATAGATGAGGAGAATGAAGAGAGATTGAGAGAGGAGAGACAGCTTTTCAAGAGGAGTTTTTGATTAGTTCCTTGCAAATACTGGAGCACATGTTTCCTATGGGTTTCCCCACTTAGCAGGCTATTTTCCCTTTGTTAAACATTGATTTTTATAACTCCAAAAACTGATGTGCTGTAAAATCTGCGCGATATCTAGAAAGCAATTCTTCAGTAGAGATAAAACACCACAAAGAATAATGAAATACAAACTGTATGTAACTCCTAAAATTTTCTAATTCTCTAATATTTGGAAATTTGTAGCATAGGTACACAGAGGACACATTGATATTTTTAAAGAGAACAGAGGTTCAAGTTGTAAAGAGAAATACCTCGATCAGTGTTTGTCCTAGAAAAACTAACACATGTAAGCTTTTCTTCCCACTTTCCTATCTTCAGCTCTTTCCTCTGCCCTAGAAACTTTCCCATATGCCCTGGCCTGTATTTGCTAAACCTGTAAAGATATTAATTAATAGCTAGCTTATTAACTGCTAAGGGTTTAAGTTAATTCCCCACACATTTTATGTCAGAATCATCCACAGATGCTGTGTTCCATGCTGGAGATTCTGATTCAGCAATTCTAGGGCTGTGCTCTGACAGCCAAGTTTTAAGAGCTTTCTGCAGGTAATCGAGATGATCAGCCAGCCTTGGAACCTCTAGTTTAATCTCTTGGCAGCTAACATAATAATTTGTAGTCACATAAAGAAAAAAGTTCTCCCTAAGCCACAGGCCCTCATTTTTCTCCAGAGTACAGTTTCCAGAAGAGAGGTCTCCAGTTTATCTTTGCTCACAGAAGTCTTGTTAAAATACTTTTGAGCATACACTGGCAATATGTGATTTGTCTTATTTATAGATTGTGTTTTTGGAATACTGTATTATTATATTTAACTTTACAAAACATACACAAAAGGTGAATTTAAAGAGACGAAATAACATGAAGTTACTTAGGAGTACATGGATCATTGCACATTGAGAGGTGAGTACACTCTACTTTGGGTTTCCTTCCACTAATATTTTTGCAGAACACAATTCTCTTTTTCTGCTATTCTCTACAGCATTTTAATGATGCCACCATATATTTCAATACCACTCTACAGTTTACAGAGTACTTTCATGTCCATGATTGTATTATACTTGATGTCCTTACTCTATGAGAATAGCCTAATTACTATTAGCTTTTGTAGATGATGATATTAAGGCCTAGCCAGGACATTTTCAAGGTCATATAATTTAAAATAGTGGAACTGAAGCTACAGTCCAGATCTTTTGTCTGAAAACTGAGTGGCTTCATTATCAAAAAAAAATTACCTAGCCCAAAATTTCAATAGTGCTAAGACTGAGAAACCCTAATATAGTACTTATGAGAGGTTTAACTATGAATCAGTATGAGTGGTTGATGGAAAGTATCTAACCTCCCAAAACACAAACACATCTACACAAAATCCTGTACACTTTCAGGGTGTTTACTGATTTGCTGAAGTATATCCCTAAGCCACACATGAGAATATTCTATCTATAACGTAAGCAAGAAATAGGCCCCAACGACTTCCACTGAATTGATGTTGTTTTTCACAACTCTTCAGAGACATGAATCACTGTAAGATGCCTTCTGGGACTCCTGTTATTAAACTAGATAATCAGATTTAAAAGTAACCTATGGATCCAAATGTGTGAGTGCTTTGTGGGATATTAAAGTCATTCATTACGTAATTAAGTAATATTTGTGCATGTTAATTGAGAAGGAGGTTCATATAATCTCACTCCACATGATATTTTTAATTAAAAACTAAAAGGCCACTAATCTCAAAGTGGACTTGGTGGGTTATTTTATTTCATTTCCTTTAGTCATTTTGAGAGAGATTGGAGAATTTGCTTCATAAAGTATATCAGGCAGTGATTAAAAGGGCCCCTGGTGGATTATAATATTTTGTCTCATAAGGGTAAGAACAAACACTTCATGAACGCCTTGTCAGCTGACTTTCAGAGGTTAGGGGGAAATTATGAAGTAGGCAGTTTGTCTTCAGTCATCTTTACTGTCTTTTTTTCCATTCTTTCTCTCCTTTTATGTCAAAACTCCATCTGCTCAGTTCCCTCCTGCTTCTCAAATCTGTCAGTAACACACATAGAATATGACTGCAAGCAATGTGTACTTTTTCCGCTATGTCCTGCTCAAGCTTAAAAAAAAATCATGAAATGCAAGTTATTCTCATTTGCCCAGTGTTAGGCATTTTAAGCTTAGAAACACGGTGAAGAAATATTTATGAACTGAATTTACTTACTCTGGCTACCAAATCTAATGACATGTATACCCATCCTGACAAAGACATACTTTGATTAAAGCAAATAAGACCTATGTGGCTTTCAATGAGGGCTAAACCTTACAGTATAATCTATATAGTGATTACATTTTATCTTAGCTAAACAAGTCAGTTGAACAAATCATTCCTTTATCTCTGAATATTTACTAAATGAGTTACATATAAAATTTACATTCTTAAAACTATCCTGTTTGCTCAGTAATTGAGATCTAATTTAATATCTCCTGTGTCACTTGGAGTTAACAGCATGGAATTTTCTGCATACTTATTAAAACTTAAATATTTTTGAAGGTTCACTGTCGGTAAGATTGTAAAATCTGAAAACCTCCCAAATTCTAATTAGGTAAAGACCCATGAATCATTAAAAAACAAAGAGAAAACATGAAAAGAAAACATAATTCTGCACGAAATGTACATAAAACTGTTAAAATATTTCTTAAATGAAAATATGCTTGCTCAAGTCTCTCATATGATGGAGAGACAGAGAAAGATACATTCAGTGTTTAAGCAACCAGAGAGGAAGCCAAGAAGCTTGGGGGTCCTCTTTTCTACAGCAGACAAGACTCTCCAGTGCCTAGAATCCATAAAGCTTTTATTAAATTTCAAACCCAATCTCCTTATTGTCGTGTTGGGTAACACTATAACAAATCTAACTTAATTCCTTTCATTTCAAGGTAGCTATTCCAATCACCATTATAAAAACAAGCAAGCAAACAAACAAACAAAAAACCCAAGAGGTTTTAGGGATGATATTTTTGTAATGCTCCAGTCTAGAAGCCTAATCATTGTAGCTCAGCCCTCAACTTATTTCTAATTTACTTATTTATTCAAAAATGTTTATTTATTTATTTTTCAGAGAAAAAGAGACTGATAGTGTGAGTAGGGAAGGGGCCAAGAGAGACGAAGAGAATCCCAAGCAGGCTCTATGTTGTCAGCGCAGAGCTCTATGCACGGTTGTGAGACCATGATCTGAGCCAAAACTGAAGCCAAGACTCAGATGCTTAACCAACTGAGTCACCCAGGTGCCTCAGATTGATAGACTGATTCTGTTTAAATCTTTCCTTCCCATCCTAGATGTGAAGTTTCACTGAGAATGATGACCAGGCAAAATTGAAAAATATCATTAGCTAAAAGAAATGAGTGTTCCTCTCTCTAATCCCAGACTTTCCACTAACAGTATTATATATGAGAGAGAGAGAGAAGAGAGAGAGAGAGAGAGAGAGAGAGAGAGAGAGAGAGAGATGTATTCCAAGTACTCCCCGTATTTATTCAAACCACTCTTTTGACGCTGGTTACCTCCATTCGCACAAGCCTCACACTGTTTTTCCCAATGGTGAGTAATTATTCAAGAAATGTTCATATAGACCAAGGCAACGTGCCCTAGGATAATCAAAAGCTATCCATGACATATTATTAGGAATCTGCTTGGTGATTCGGCTGTTGGCTTTTCACCCTTACCTACCAATGTCCCTAAATTTTAACAGAGCAGGTAAACTCCATGCTCTGGTAGGCCAGTTACTGCTATCCCCTCACTTTTCTCATGTCATTGTTTGTCAGTTCTTTCTCCCTCTTGATTATGTCTTCTTACCCCACCCTACTTGGGGTATCAAAGTTCCTGTATAGATTCTGGATTGACTGAAGTAGGAAAGAAATTGTTAAAGGTTTGGGTAAATCAGGGCACTTAATATAATTACCTAACACACAATAAAATATATTAAATATAAAATCACACTTAAAACTTGACAACCATGCCCACAGCTGAGTACATAAGTTACAGATGCCAGAACAAAATGAAAATACTGGGTTTCTTGGACAAAAAAGCAGGAAAAAGTACCAAAGTCACTAAAATAGAAAACAATGTTCTTTTTGCAGATTCTCTCAAATGGTCTCGGTGTTTTCAAACTGTTTGCTGAGACACCATGGACCTTCAGAGTCCCTCTGGGGTCCCTCTCTTGTAGCTCAATGTATGTGTGTGCCGGTCCCTCCAAGTGTCAGGTTCCCTTTCTCACCAGGCATGAAACCAATGTGCTGTGCCCTGAGTGGGAACTGGTAAGTCAATTTCCTTTTCACATCAGCTTATTTCCCAAGCCACAGTAAACAGATGACCCCCTCAAAATTGCAAGCTCCAAGCCAAGATACACTCAGTAGCTGAATGGGTAGGCAAGACACTACCACCACACCCCACCCTGAGAAGCCCTGGTTATTGTAAGCTGACTGCTTTCTCTTAAGTGGTCACTGTCAGGTCTACCAAATATAGGGCTAAAAACCCTAACATTGGGAGCCATTATGTCTGATATTTGGAAGATCCTACAGAAAAGTAGAAAAAATTTTAAAAAAGGGGAGGCACAGTTTAGTACAAAAGTATCACAAAGATCACACTGATAAAAAATGTGCCATGCCATCAAACACCTTTGGATAATTCACCAAGTCTTGATTTTAAAGCTGTATCAAACTAAATATTTTAATCAAAAGACCAAAGTGTTTTCCAAGATTCACTTTTTAAAATATTGTGAGTAAAATTGGGCATCTAGGCGGATCAGTTGATTAAGTGTCTGACTCTTCAATATAGCTCAGGTCACGGAATCAAGCCCCACATTGCGCTCTGCAATGGGCATGAAGTCAGATTCTCTCTCTCTCCCCCCCCCCCCCACTCTTCCCACTTATCCCACTTGTGCATACATGTGCTTTCCCTCAAAAACATTTTTTAAATAAAGAAAATTCTCAGTAATCAATAGGTTTACTTGCTATGCTTCTCCTTTAAGATCTCACAGATTTAGACATCCTTCACCTTCTAAAGTTCAACCATGCAGTGATTATTTCATTGCTTTGCAGTGAAAATTTCTGGACAAGAAAGAATGTGTGTGTGTGTGTGTGTGTGCGTGCGTGTGTGTGTGTGTGAGAGAGAGAGACAGAGAGAGACAGAGAGAGAGAGAGATAAAGAAAGAGATTCACCTGATCATTTCTTATATAATCCAAGGTCCAAAGTATATTTAATGATAATATGTTCTCTGTTTATAGTGTCCTTCTAGAAGGTAAGAGGCCTCAATCTTCCAAACACTCTTGTCTCCAGAACTAGAAGAGTGTCTCTCCAGACTTGAGACAGACAATAACTGTTTTCCTGGCTCATCACTGAGACAGCACATTCCTAATTGGACACCCCTTCCATAAAAAAAAAAAAAAATGCGCCTTCTGACCTTTTGCCAACAAACTTCTCATGCCATGAGACAGTATTAAGGTGCTACAGAAAGCAAAACCTTTAGATTTCACTCTCATGAAAACTTTTCTTTTACCTCATTAGGGAAACAAAGAGAAAGTTATCTTTCAAAAGAGATCATGGAGAAGTATATATAAAAAGGGCTTCATGCAGAGGATGTTCATAATCTCAGTGGGGAAAAATGAGCACTTTGGTTCACTTTTGAAATTTCTGTTATAAATAATTGCACATACAGATTTTTGTTAATAAGCATTCCCAGAAGTTTTTGTCCTAATAAATTAAGTAACTCTTTTGTGTTACCAAGTTATAAAGAATATCTGTATTTTCTGTCAGAGTTGTAAGAGATGGTTAATATTATCCTCCTGTATCCTCAATAATTCTTCAGGTATTAGCCAGTCAGTGGATAAATAATAAAAGGAAGATATCTTTTATTAGATATTAAGAAAAGGATTTTCTCTCATTTCTATGTATTAAAGAGGTAAAATTAACCTTTTTCCTCACTATTACACCTTCAAAGGATTCAGTATTTAATAAAAATTACTAAATTTGTAGTTATAATGCATACTTTCAGTGATAGTATATATACAAATACAAGTAGTACAGATAAAATCAGACTTAAATATACAAATTTCATTTAACTTATTAAATCAAAAGTAAGTTTTCTGAATAAATGACTTAATATCTATTCTGAGTTTTTGTCAGTGTCGAGGGACAACATTTTTGAAATGTAATCTGTTGGAAAACAAAAATCAATGGACCAGAGTTAGAGAAATTTAGGTAGCGCAATTCTGCCATTTATCCTTTTCTGTTACTTCTTTGAACCTTTTAAACAAAAGAACAATAGTGCCTTTCCACTTTATTCACAGGAACACAAGTGGAAAGGAAATGAGATACAGTAGCTCTCTATTATAATCCAGCCATCATTCCTTGCATTCATATACTATGGGGCAATGATGATCTTGAATGATGAAGGATATATAATCAAACACCAATATTTATAAAACATTTTATCATTTGCATGGGTTCTGTTTCCCAAACAACTGGTTTTAAAGATTCGCATTGTATGTACTATCATTTGGGATTCAAGCAAAAAAATTATGATGATTTTAAGGAGATTATTTCATTAGTTTTCATTACATCGTACCATGTGATCTCAAATATGTGAGACAATTTTTCTCATTATCTCAGTTTTAACCTTTAACTGATCTTCCAGGAGTTGAATTAAATGACACTTAGAGTGAATAAAATTTTTAAGAACCAAAATTCACTTTGTAATACTTAAGAAGTGATTAGTAAATAGCATTATCTACCAAAGTACCAAAAAATGAGGTGTTGCTAGGACAAAGTTAAAGGTAGTAACCTACTTTCGGTTTCTTAAGTTTTAAATGCTTGGTGATTTTATTTTAGATCTAATGAAAATTAAGTCATGAATTAATAACACACTGGCAATTTGACATGAAAAGTGAAACAATGTCTACCAGGTTAAATTATTAACTGGCCTGTCTTAGAGAAAAGGTAACACACTCATGGGTGCTGTCCTTTCATTATAATATTCCCTTTCATTATTAAATCACAAGAAGGATATCTCAAACTTATTGACTTATAGAATATTTCCAAAACACATTCTACATAATACTTGTTTTCTGGGAAATTAATATTCCTTAGAGTTCTAAGGTCAAAGAAGTTTGGCACACGTTGAATCTAACAAAATTAACTGCTCAGAACCCTTATTAGACATGTAAGTGTTATAAATATCTTAAACATGTGACAGCATACCTGTGACAGTGATACTTTTTAAATGAAAATTAACTAACATTTTGGCAATTACAATCGTCAAATTGCTTCCATATCTCTAACCCATCCCACACCTTTCTCGCATCTATTTCTCTTCAAAATTAAAATAATATTTTATATTCAAGGTCTTTTGTGATTCCATACAAATTTTAGGATAGTTTGTTCTAGTTCTGAGAAGAATGCTCGTGCAATTTTGATTGGGAATAGCCAAAAGTAATATTGAAGAAGAAAACCAAAAAAGGAGTCATCACCATCCGGACTTTAGCCTCTACTAAAGTAGAGACAAAAACAGACACATAGAGCAATGGAATAGAATAGAGAACTCAGCATTGGGCCCACAAATGTATGGCCAACTAATCTTTGACAAAGCAGAAAAGAGTATCCAATGGAAAGAAGACAACCTCTTTCACAGATGATGCTGGGAGAACTGGACAGCAACATGCAGAACAATGAAACTAGATCATTTTCTCACACCTTATACAAAAGTAAACTCAAAATGGATGAAGGACCTGAATGTGAGACAGGAAATCATCAAAACCCTAGAGGAGAAAGCAGGAAACAACCTCCCTCATATCCACTGCAGCAATTTCTTACTTGACACACCCCAAAGGCAAGGGAATCAAGAGCAAAAATGAACTAATGGGACCTTATCAAGATAAAAGGCTTCTGCATAGCAAAGGAAACAATCAATAAAACTAATAGGCAACTGGCAAAATGGGAAAAGATAGTTGCAAATGACATATCAGATATAGGGTTAGTATTTAAAATCTATATGGAACTCACCAAACTCCACACCCAAAAAACTAATAATCTAGTGAAGACATGGGCAGAAGACATGAACAGACACTTCTCCAAAGAGGACATCCAGATGGCCAACAGACCCATGAAACGATGCTCAGTGTCCCTCGTCATCAGGGAAATACAATTCAAAACCACACTGAGATACCACCTCACGCCAGTCAGAATGGCAAAAATGAACAAGTCAGAGGACTCTAGATGCTGGCGAGGATGTGGAGAAACGGGCACCCTCCTACACTGTTGGTGGGAATGTAAGCTGGTGCAACCCTTCTGGAAAACAATGTGGAGGTTCCTCAAAAAAATTAACAGTAGAACTCCACTATGACCCAGCAATAGCACTGCTAGGAATTTACCCAAGGGACACAGGAGTGCTGATGCATAGGGGCACATGTACCCCAATGTTCATAGCAGCGCTCTCAACAATAGCCAAAACATGGAAATAGCTTAACTGTCCATCAAATGATGAATGGATCAAGAAGATGTGGTTCATCTACACAATGGAATACTACATGGTAATGAGAAAGAACGAAATCTGGCCATTTGTAGAAACATGGATGGAACTTGTGGGTGTTATGCTAAGCGAAATAAGTCAGGCAGAGAAGGACAGATACCATATGTTTGCACTTATAGGAGGATTAGGAGGAACTTAACAGAGGACCATGGGGGAGAAGAAGGGGAAAAACAGTTGGGGAGAGGGAGGCAAACCATGAGAGACTTGAATGCTGAGAACAAACTGCGGGCTGATGGGGTTGGGGGAGAGAGGAAAAATGGTGATGGGCATGGAGGCGGGCACTTGTGGGGATGAGCACTGGGTGTTATATAGAAACCAACTTGACAATAAACTAAGAAAAAAAGGCAAAAAAGAAAAAAGAAAAAATACCTTATACACATATTCTTATTCCTACAGCAATTAACACTCAACTTAAGTCCACGTCTTTTAAATAAAATAATACAAATGATACGGAGATATACATGTTCATTTAACTCAGGGTAGCTGCTTTCTTCTCAGGCCCCAATCTGGCTATTTACTCCTTACACCATCCTTTCAAATTGCTATTCAAAGTACTGGGTCTTCTGTCTATAAGAATTCGCTATTAGTAAGGCAGCTTAAAAGTGTGTCAGAAAGAGATACAGTTCAGTTTAGAAACCATTACTCTTACATTTCTAAAAAATTGTAAACTCTATGAGTATTCCCTGAAGCCAAAATCAAATCTTAGCACTCAAAATCAAATCAATCTTAGATCTGGGAAATAAGATGGGAAAAGGGCTATAATAATTGAGAAGTGCCATATTTATTGAACTCCCATGGCTTACAGAACTCTGTTTCAGGAAAAGGAGAGGAATGATAAGATAAGATACTCTTCTAATTCATTTTTAAAAATACTTTTTATTTAACAATTTTTTAAATGTTTTTTATTTATTTCAGAGAGAGAGAAAGTGTGAGCAAGAGAAGGTCAGAGAGAGAGAGAGTGGGAGACACCGATTCTGAAACAGGCTCCAGGCTCTGAGCTAGCTGTCAGTATAGAGCCCAACCCGGGACCCAAACCCACAAACCATGAGATCATGGCCTGAGGCAAAGTCAGACGCCCAAATGACTGAGCCACCCAGGCATCCCAATACTCTTTTAATTTTTTTTTGTTTTTTTAAATGTTTTTTATTTATTTCTAAGAGAGAGACAGCATGAGAAGGGGAGGGTCAGAGAGAGAGGGAGACACAGAATCTGAAACAGGCTCTGAGCTAGCTGTCAGCACAGAGCCTGATATGGGGCCCGAACCCACAAACCGTGAGATCATGACCTGAGCCGAAGTCAGCCGCTTAACCGACTGAGCCACTCAGGTGCCCCAATACTCTTTTAATTCTGAAAGGAGCTAAATTTGAATTTTAAGAGACTGCATGAAGAATTATGTTGTATAATAATATGTAACTGGTGAAAAGAATAAAAAGAGAGAGATAGGGCTAAAACATAACTTCAGTTTTTAGGACTAGTAAGTGGATTGTAACGTATAAGTGTAGGAGGCAGTATTGGGAGGGAATTACAATTTCACTACAAAAATATTAATTTAGGCAGCAAAGGCACTAACAAATAAGATTTCTTTGAAAACCTGCATGTCATTTTAGGCATACTACAAGCATGAGGTGGTAGTTGAAACTATGGAAGCTATTAAGACACATTATAGAGGGGAAAAAATAGAACCCATGGTTGAACAGGGAAACTCCAAGCTCAAGAATGGAAGCACTGAAGATGAGTCCAGAAAATTAAAGAAAAAACAAAAAACAATGCAAAAGTTACAGCCACACCCGTATTCTAGGAAACACACTCTTATTCTAGGAAATATCATCTGGCTCAACTGATCTCAACATGTAAAAGAAAAATGGAAAAAAAACAGAAATCAGAGGCTCTAACACAGAACCCTATTCTCTGTGAATTTCCTGGTAATAAATAGTCCATTGATGTTTACTCTTTGGAACGATACTAAGCATCTGTTTCCAATGGAGTAAAAGAGAGGAAATAATGTGTAACAATCGACAATTCTTAAAGTTTTTAATATTTATAATCCTGAGTTTACATAGAAAAAAATTTCTCTGTTTGGAAGTTTTTTATGTCATACTATGGTGATTCTCAAATTATCATTTTTTGGCTACTTCTTATGTTGACCACAGGAAATAGGTTGAGGAAGATATAGATCACACGAACCCAAGTGAATGAAGCTGCTTTTTAATCAGTATTTTAGATTTTGTGTTTTTCAGTATAATTAAGAGTTCACCAGAGTAATGCTTTGCCAACTCTAATAAAAATTGCTAGAGGGAAACCTAACCCATCTTACCTCATATTTTGAGCACTTTCACTCATTTAAGCTAATTTCAATTTTAGATCCCACATTTGTTCATGCTTCTCTCAGTTCTTGGCATTCATACCTACAATTATATTCTGCATGCTGCTTATAATTATCTTGCCCCTCTCAGAGTCTGCGTGGTTTCTCACACTTCAGATCGACACGAGCATACTTGAGATCACAATTACAGTCTCATATTTTTGTTCAGCAATTTAAAAATATCTAAAAGCAATGAGTCTTTTGCAAACAGAGATTCTGGAACATAGCTACAAAAATGACTATTTACCTTTTGGAGTTTCTGGACCTGTTTTCAAGTTGGATAAATGCTGCTTTTCCTATTAAAGTAACACATGCATGCATACACACACACACACACATTTAAAAAGTTTGTTTACTACTTTCTTATCTAATCTAGGGACGATTGACTATTACAAAACTACTACACTAGATGTTTTCCAGGTTAAGAAAACAAACTCCTCTCCATATCCACAACTTTATATAATATATCCTCTGCCATCTTTTTGTCTTCAGTGAACTGTCTTCCCTACTGTCCTTCCATGCTATCACCAGTGATCTTCATGATTCTATGTCTAATAGATATTGTTTGGTCTTTATTTTACTAGACTCTATGGTAGCATTCAAAGTTGTGTCAATCACCCCAATGTGAGCTACTCTCTTCTGTTGGCTCCCACTGTGTTTTTTTGTTCCAATTCATCATCTGCTTCTCTGCAATTTTGTAACATATATATTATTTCCCAGGGTTTCTCAGTATCTCTTTATTTCTCTGCATAGTCTCTCTTGACAATCCATCCCAATTACTGCATCAGGCATCAGTTATAGTCCATACACTAATGACTTCCATCTTATTTTATATACAATCCTCACCTTTCCTGTTATATATATATATATATATATATATATATATATATATATATATATATATATATATATCAAAATCCTCCCTTGTGTTGTTCTTTGTAGATTTGAATTAGTAACCAAGTCCAACTAAATGAATGATCCTTTGGTCCTAAATTTAATCTTTGTTCAATAAATCCAAATTAGAGAATAACCTTCCACAAAGCAGAAACCTAGGAGTTGTTCATGGGGCCCTAATCCCTTAGCTTGGGTTCCACAGAATGCAGAGACTGAAGCAAAAAAGGTCTGTGTTACTGCTTTATTAGTAAGGACAATCACACGGAGCTTCAGAAAATGATAACACAAAGGAGAAAGGATAAATAATCAATGTGAAGATACAAACCAAGAGACACTAATTGCTCCATCATCCAGACAACTCCCTCTATTATACATATAAACTATACTCCAAGACCATTTATCCAGAAAAAAAAAGGAGGGGTGGGGAATTTATCCACTAAATTCAGTTGTTGTTGTTGTTTTCAAATCCATCATTGAGAGGAGACCTCAAACTTAACTGGGATTAATTTCAGGAGGATAGGAAACAAAAAGTTTGCTTTGGGTCACTGGAAAGGTGTTAAGAAGAGGCAATCCTACAGCCATTCCTTTGATTATGGACCTGGGTATTTTAGCTGTCACAGAAAGAGTATCGTATATAATCTGTGGTGTATGATATAATCCCATGGGATTTTGTCCCCATTCTGGTACTTTCATTGAGCCTTTAACAGCTCTTGATGGCTGCCTCTGCAGTGTGGTCACAGGATAAAACTGAGGATCCTGTGGAAATGGACTCATCACATTTACATTATCATAAAATCTGCCTCTTGCTCTGATGTGCTACACATTGTATGGACTAAAAATATCAATATATCAGCCTTTATGTAAGTCTTTATCACTGAGAAAATGAGGATACAAGTGAGCAATCTCCAGACCATATAGTAAAATGGAATTCTAACTCACAGTCTAAAGCAACCAGTCCAGTTTAGTTAAACCACAACCTCTGTAGCAATTAGCTCAAAGTTGTTAGGACTGTATTCATAAATGTCAGCTTCTCGAATTTTCACCTTAGGATGGACTAGAGAAAGCTAACCTAACTAATCATTCAGATGCCCATCTCTACTTAGCCTGCTCTCAGCTTCCCCATGCCAGAAGTCTCCAATCAGAGTACACTTGAAGTCTTTTCTTTTTAAAAAAATTTTTTAACGTTTTATTTATTTTTGAGAGAGAGACAGAGACAAACAGGCAGAGTGTGTCAGGGAAGGGCAGACACACACACACACACACACACACAAAGCCTGGTGCAGAGCTTGAACTCACGAAGAGTGAGATCATGACCTGAGCCAAAGTCGGCCCCTTAGTTGACTTAGACACCCAGATGTCCCCCCTTTTTCTCCCCACTACACATCTTTTAAGGTCCCCTTCCAACTTTTGAGCATTGACTGAACACAAATGAAGTTGGCTGACTCCCTTGTTACAGTAAACTCTGGATTGTATTTGCTAACAGATGCTAGAATGTGCTTTTAAGGACCCCCAAACAACAATCTGTTTATATACATTTTTCTCAGCTTGACCATGACCTCCTTAAAGATAGAAATCTCACTTCATTTTGTATTTATCCTTAGTTCTAAGCTTACTAAAAACATAATGTAATCAGTATTTGTTTGATTGTATCAAGGAAAACAAAAAATGAACAGAAAGAGTAGCTGTTAACACAAAAAAGAAAAATGGAAAAAAAAGGAAGTTCAGGAAGTAAGATATCTGTGTAATTATAAAAACATTTGAGTACAAAATCAATTAAATGTTCTAAAATGGTTTAAAACTGTGATTGTGTACTGAATACAACTCCAAAGTAGGGAACAGGAAAGTGGAAGGAATTTTGAAAACATCGATGACAAAAGTAAACACAGACCTCATTTACCATGGATACGTGTAAATATCTCCATACTTAGGATTTAACTCACTTCAGTTAGAATATTTTCTCAAAAGAACATGGGCTTTGCTATGAGGGAAAATTGATTTGAATCCTGATACTGACATTCCCATTTATTAAACCCCTTTCATCTCCAGTAAGGGAATACCTGGCTAGTTATTAAACATGTTTCTATATTTAACCAGCAAATAGATTAGTCACACTCCACTTACCAGGAGATATAACTCAATACATTGCTTACTTAAAACTTTCAAAAATATTGACAAGAAAAAAATGAAATTTCAGATCTTCAGTGTTCTCATCTGAAAAGCTGATGTTATAAAAATGATTATAATGAATGCAAAACACCTGCCATGTATTTTATCTGGCAAGCACTTAATTGTGTTAGTTTCTGTCTCCGCAAACATATCAATTAGAGAGAGGATTTAATATTGTTTTGGAGGCAAGATCAATAAAGCTCTACAAGGCTCTCAGTTAATACTATTGTAAATTCTTTAACACCAAAATAAGTTCTTCTTTCTTGCCAGAGAGCTTTTAAAAATAACATGGATGAGGGGGTAATTTTAACTTGAGAAATTGGCCAAGGCTTTACAGAGCATTTTAACTGGATCTTGAAAAATTAGAGAGATATTAATAGACAACACTTTTAGGAAAGAACATTTCGGCAGAAGAAACGGAAAATGCTAAGGAAAAGAGACTTGAAAGTACATAGCACAAGCTAAAAAACTGCTCTTAATTTTAATAAGATTTAGCAGAATTAGTCTATAGGATATGTCCATTGTTTGTGATAGGGACAGGTATAAATGACTTTAAGAAAACTAATTAGGGATCAGATCATGAATGGAAATGAAGATTTTTGAAGAGTTTTCTAAAGGCAATACAGAGACTTCTTGGGTTTCTGAACAAATTCATGTAAGAGGTTATATGTTTTTGAAAGACAATTCCTGTGGCCTATATTCAATTTAAAGAGAAAGAGAATGTTAAAGAGAAAAAAATAATAATTTAGCAATCACTAACTAGGTGTAAAGAAATAATCTCAGTCTTAAATACTATACACCAAAATGTTTACAATGAAGAAGCTTAAATAATAGTGTTATAAATCCACTCTCAAGACTAGAGCTACAGTTTTGATGTAATTGAGCACTTGTTTTTCGTTGAGATTTTCCTGGTTTCATGTCTGTATATGTGGCAGTGACAGTTGGGAATTGTTAAAGCAAGAAATTAGCTATTCTTATTGACCAGGGGAGAGTCCGACAAGGCAGACAGTTGGAACGGTGGGTCTAGAACTAATGGGGCTGTGTGTTACAAATGTGGATTTAGGAATCATTTATCTAAATAGCAGTAGAAAGAGTGGGATGATATTGTTACAAAGAAATATATAGTAAAAAACAGTGCAGTAAAACAATCATTAATGCAATACTGGCCTCTGAATTAACCAAAGTCTCATTCACACAACAAAAATTTAGCAAATCTTCATGGAGACCTTTGTGTTGGACACCATGGGTGACAGCAACTTGTAAGAAATGTGGCTCTTAACTCATGAAGATCAGAGTATAGTAATTGTGATATAAATACACATAATTAAAATGTAATGTATATGTAGTAAATATTATATGAATTATATAAGCTAAGAGCTATTGATAGACAGAAACCAGTCTGTGCTGGAATGTAAAGAGAAGAGATGTTAAGTTTGAATTTGTAATAAAGTAGATAGAATAAATAGAATTACAAATAGGGGAAATATATCAATAAATATGAAAATTAAAAAATGATATTCATAAATAAAAACAAACCTTATCTAGAGTATAAGTGCCCCTCTAACACATTAATATTAAAATATTCATTCTCATTCAGTAGGTCAAAGGTAAAGTCTTAGATTTTACATTTCTAACCAGTTCCCAAGTGACACCAATGGTATTTACACAGAGAAGTAGTGAGAAATAAGATAGGAAGAAAGTATATAAACAGATTGTATGCCATGCTAAACACATATTAAGAAATTTGTTCTCTATCACTGACATCAAGTGATTTCAATTTGTGTCTTAATGAACTCCAGAGAAGAGAACTTCTGATATCCCCACCACACTACAGAAAGTCTGTATGTTTTATCTGTTTTATACATTGAACTTACCAATAAGCTATTTTTTAACAAAAGGGTATACAAGGAGGGAAATTGTTTTAAACACATAAATTTAATGCATGGGAAATTTGGGTTTTTTTTTTTTTGAGCAAGTGATATCTATTAATAAAATAAAATTGATAGTCTATGTATAACATGTACTGGAAGGGTGAGATGATTTATGTGAATAAAAAATAAAATTATGCTTTTTAAATGGAACAAATATCTAAAATAAGGATATTTAATCAAGTAATAAAAGTGGAAATAATAAAAAGTGACAGATTCAATGCAGTTAGATACAAGGAGCATATAAGATACATAACACATTGAATGAGATGTGAGGAATAAAGGTTACAAAATAATTTAAGGTTGGCGCTTTGTACAATTATTATATTAGTGACAAAAAAAAACCATTTGAGAATCAATAAAATAGTTACTGAGATTTCCAACTATACATTAAGAAAAGACTAATTGAATTGAGTCACAAGAAAGATTATTGAACCAGATAACATATAAATAGAAAATGTTCAGACTGTAGCATGTGGAGAAAAGGGGATTCTAAAAACAGAAAAAAAGTGAGAGATATAACATAGAAAAAGCTAATGAAGTGTAATTGGAGTTCACAAATGTGAATGTTTTCAAGTAGTACATAATGGGAGAAAGGTCAAGGGGTCAAGAATTTCCATAGCCAATGAAGACTGTGAGCCAAGAAATCAAGTAGTACCAGAAAATCAAGTCTAACAAACACATGGAAAACTGTATCATATCACAACATAGTAAAATTTCTGAAAATCTACAATAAGACAATCTGAAAAAGATAGCAAGGAAAAAGAGTGACACACTAACTGCCTTGAAACAAAGGTAACAGTGACAACTGACTTCGCACAAAATATATGGAAATATAAACGCAAAAATGGTTTCTTTAAAATGCTAAATGAAATATCTGCCAAACTGAATTCTATATTCAGTAAAAATATTCTTCAAAGTGAAGGCTGAGCATTTCCCCTTTTACCTGGAATGTAGAAAAGCACGAAAGAAATTTGCTCCTCCATGAATTACAAAGAAAAAGAGATAAAATACAAACCATGTTTGGGAGTCTAGGTGGCTCAGTTGGTTGAGCATCTATCGGACTCTTGAATTTGGTTGGGGCCATCATCCCAGGTTTGTGGGTTTAAGCCTCACGTGGGGCTCCATGCTGAGTGGGGAGCCTGTTTAAGATTCATTCATTCTCTCTCTCTAGCATGCGCACTCTCTTTCTTAACACAGAGGTGTATCAATGAATGGTAAATACAAGAAAGGATTCATGAGGTGAATTTTCAATTAAAATAAACCTTTCATAAGCAAGCAGACAATGTTTAGCTTCCATACCTAAATTCAGATACCTGATTCAGGTGCAGGCTGAATAGGGAAAGGCCTCCCTCTGATTAAAAGGATGTAAACAAATGACAAATAGAAGAATCTTTTACCAAAATGTGGACCTCTGAGATATGCTGGCATCTTGAAAAACCTCATATACAGAAATGTATCACTTCTGAAGGTTCTTCTGGCTCCAGTACGTGTGGAGTAGCTTCTAATAAATTCAGATTTCCATATAAATATATATACGCATTCCATAGCAATATATAAAATTTATATATAAAAATTATATTCCATACAAATATAAATATATACATAAAAAATATTTATATGTGCGTTTTTATTGGGGGGGGCAGGGAGTTAAAGTCTAATAGCACTCAAAAACGAACAAAACAGGTAGCAATTAGAGTAAATTCAAAATTCAATTCTTGAGAAATGGAACTCTCCCAGATAATATTCATGTATGTGTCTTTTTCCCTGAGAGCACCTCCAAGATCATCCAACATGGAACAGAAAGAATTAAAGCAAAAAGCTGTGATTTTACAAGTTTCAGGTGTCAGAGATGAAATTTGGGGGCCACCAAAGCCACTGGCAACTGAAAATGAAAATACAATAAATGAGGGAGATCCAAAGGACAGAGCTTCCTTGCCTATATCTGTATACCCCTCTCATCATTGATTGACCCTAGAAATGCACTTATTTGGGGGGTGGAAGGTAACTTCAAGGAATCTAGGAGAAAACTATCAAACAGAAACCTGAATGAGTGAGCATTTATCTCAGATGGTGATCCCCAACAAGAGAAACAGAGTTGAGATTTTGGGTCATACTCAGAGGAGATTAGTAAATATCTCATTCTCTCCAT
This sequence comes from Proteles cristata cristata, assembly GCA_017311185.1. NCBI lineage: Eukaryota > Metazoa > Chordata > Mammalia > Carnivora > Hyaenidae > Proteles > Proteles cristata. The sequence continues at coordinate 619,331 of JAESUZ010003705.1, read as the reverse complement.
GAAATTACAAGAGTTACATCTTTCAAGTAAAGGCTGTGTACTGGGGCTTAATGCTTTTCCTTACATTCATGGCAGTACCATGACACAGATCTAAGTTAACAATGTGTAGATACTTAAGTTCACAGACTCATAATGACCAGCCAGTAGCATAACTGATTGCTAGCAAAGAACAAAACACTCTACAGAGACAGAATCTGGAGGGTCTACAACATATAGCCCATAATGCAGACAATTCAATCAAAATCACATGGCCTGTGAAGAAACAAGAGAATGTGAAGCATGTTCAAAGCTAAAAATTGTCAATAGAAACATATCTGAATAAAAATGAGATATTGTAACAAGGCAACAAGGACTTGAGAACAGCTTTTTAAAATATGTTCAGAAATATTTTTAAATGGCCATAGAGGAGATACAGATGGGGAATATTAGCATAGAAATGGAAACCATAAAAACAGACACATACGGAAATTATAAAATTGAGATGTAGTATTTTAAAACATAAATTTCACTAGAGCAGAGACAAGATGACAAAACCAACAGTCAAGGAAACTGATGAGAGACCAAAAGAAATAATTTACACTGAAGAAGAAAATAAAAGTTACTTTTGGACAGTATCTTACTGCCAAGCACAACTAAAGTCTGTAAAAAGAAAATAGAAAGTGGGAGTAACAAAAAATTTCAAAGAAATATTCTACAAAATTTACTAAATTAAATGTTTAAAGTAATCAATGCAAAACTGCAGAAAAATCAACAAAATATAAGCAGACTAAATAAAACATTGACATGTCCTGATTAATCTGCTCTAATTAAAAAAAAATCCTGAAGTCAACCAGAACCTAAAGAGATATATATAGGACAGCAAAAATGATTTTTGATTTCTTTTTTTTAATGTTTATTTATTTATTTTTGAGAGTCAGAGAAAGAGGGAACACACAAGCAGGGCACATACACACAGAGAGACAGAGAGAGAGAATAAGAAGCAGACTCCAGGCTTTGAGCTGTCGGTGCAGAGTCCAAGGCAGGGCTTGAACCCATGAAGCATGAGCTCATGACCTGAACTGAAGTTGGATGCTCAACCGACTGAACCATGAACACACCCCAATGTCTATTGATTTCTCAAGTAAAACAATTAAGACCTAAGAAAATATCTTTGGAATGCTTGAAGGAGAGGGGAAGAAAAACAAAAAAGAAAAACAAAATACAAACTACCAACTCTGAATTCTACGGCATGTGAAAGTATCTTTCAAATATGAAGGCAAAAATAAAAATCAGTGATAATAACAAAATATACAACTAGAAAATTCCTAACTATTTAGGAATAAAGCAATCACAAGAGAAATTAGAATATATTTTAAACTAGTGATAATGCTACCTGAACATGTCATAATCTGTGGGAAGCAACCCAGGCAGTGCTTAGAGGGAAATCTGTAGCCTTAAATGATCATCTAAGAAAAAAGTCATTTAAAGTAATTGTTAAATAACTGGAATTTAAATAAAAACTTAAAATATATTACTAAAAGCAAAATAAATAAATAAAGCAGAAACCTTAAAAATTAAATGAAGAACCAATTAAACTCAAAGTAAACAGAAGGGGAAAAGTGAAAACAGCTAAGATAAATAAAATACAATGCAAATAAATTAAAAATCAAAAAAGAAAATCAATGAAGCCATGTTGGGATTTCATAAAGATTAATAAAATTGATAAATTCCTAGAAAGACTAGTCAAGGAAAGAAAAAGTAAATAGACAACTCATCAGTATCAGAAAGAGAAAGCGGACCTATATTTAGTAATTCCCCTACTGTATTCTGCTGTATTACACTTCTCCTTTTATTACATACATTTAAGAAAGAACAATTTCTTTTCTTGATCCTTTAGTAGACTCTAAGCATTAAAGTGGTAAATTGTGTGTGTGTGTGTGTGTGTGTGTGTGTGTGTGTGTTGAATGTGCATGCTTTGGGTTTCACCAATATGTTTTCAGTGCTTATTATAAAATCATATCTTAATAAGGTATGTCTAAGAGAAATGTGAATAAAAACTGAGAAGTTTCTTTGGTAGCTGATCGAGTAGGCAATTCTCCATTTTGAGTAAAAGTGTTACAGTCTATGAGGGACAGCTCCCATATTCTAGGTTATAATATGCTTACTGTTCAGGAGAAAACAGTCAACAGCAAGAATACAGTTCCTAATCAAGTAATTAACAAATTTATGCAGCTCTCTGAAAGTACGTAGCTTAGTTAATTCCTAAATCTCTGTTTGGTATGATGTTTCATGGTTTTCAAATTCTTCAAGTTCAGTTTTCTTTTGTCTTCCTATGGAATCTAACAATGATTTTTGGAAGCCCTGACCTTTCTTAGAGACATCCTAAGTCCAGACACGGCCAAGGGCTTAAGAAATAACATGGTTTGCCTAGCAGGCAGCCTGGTGTTGACCGGGGTAGAGAAAGAGAAACCTAAGAATAAAGCAAAACTGTTACACAAATCCTAGTTTATTTGTTCCCCTTTGTACCCCAGGTATAAGGCAAGCAAAGACATATGGATTTGTCCTGACTATTTGATGTTATTGCCTCAATGTTTGTGTTCTTTCAAAATTCTTATGTTGAAATCACAATGTCCAATGTGATGGTATTAAGAGGTAAAGGCTTTTATATGATTAGGGAAGTGATTAGGTCATGAATACAGAACTCTTATGAATGGGAATGATGCCCTTATAAAAGATAACACAGAGAGCATCCTTGCCCCTTTCACCATGTAACAATACACAGAGGAATCCACAATTGGAAAGAGGACTCTCACCAAACCATGCTGGCATCCTGATCTGGGATGTCTAGCACCCAGAACTTTGAATAATTACTATTTATACACTATCCAGTCTGTAGTATCTTGTCATAGCACCCTGAATACTCTAAAACATGCAAATGCCTAAAGGCCCAGAAATAAAATTTATTTTTAATAATGCAATATTGATAGCAAACTATGTCAACGCTATTATACCCAACATTTATATATAGCTGACCCTTGAACAAAATGAGTTTGAAATGCACAAGTCCACCCATGTGGATTATTTTCAACAAATACAGTTGATGACTGTAATGTAATTTTTCTTTCTCATAATTTTTTGATAATGTTTTTTTTCTTTCTTTATTGTAAGACTACAGTATACAATACATATAACATACAAATTATGTGTTTATCAACAGTTTATGTAATCTCTAAGGCTTTTTGTCAGTGGTAGTCTATTAGTAACTACATTTGGAGGGATCAAAAGTTTTATGTGGACTTTTGATTATGGGGGAATTGGTGTCCCTATCCCCCACATTGTACAAGGGTCAATTAGACTTAGAGAATACATATCCAACACACATGTAAAGCAAATTTAATAAATCTATATGTTGGTTTGCTTCTTTTCCATAAATTCCTTGCCTAGTTCATTTAGGTCTCAAAGAATTTCTTAAAATAGTTTTAAACCAGAAACATGAGGATCCAAAAATATATGGATCCAAATAATGAGATACAATGATTAATCTCATGGATCCAAGTAACGTATATAAGTTATTACCTTGGTGCCCAGGGAGGAGTTAGCATTCATTGGATATTCAAGACAGCAGAGATCTCTTTTGTACAGTATCTATGGGAAATCATTCTGCCCCATTAATTTTCTTTCAAAGACTTTTGATTCCTCAGATATCATACACTGATATGAAAACTACTTAAGATAACAACTTCAGTTTCTCCAGGTTTGTCAACAGCCACTGTTCTGGGATGTTCATAGATTTATTCTCATAATTGGCTTTTTTCTCCCTCTTGCTTCTCTCTTGCAATGGACGGATTGCTGGAAGGCATCAGGCTTTGCCCATTACTGTACTCTTCTGTTTCACTATCTATAAACAAAGCTTCAACTTGACTAAATCCCACAGAAGCCTTCTTTCTATGCTGGGCTTTGTTTTATTAGCTCATTTAGCAAGGTTACAATCTTAAGGAAAATAAACTGTGTCTTCTGAACCATCTGGTTTTGCTTTGATTTTGTCCTAATCCCTACTTTATGTTCTACATCTCCAAAATAAAGACAGCCACAAAGTTTTAAACATATTTAAGGAAATATCTTTGCTACCAAGAGAAGAGTGTTACAGCTGTGTAACTGCATGAATCAGACATCAAAGGAAAGTAAGTTGGGAAGATTTTTAGAGCCCTAGATTTGATTCAGGACTAAGTTTATGATATGGCCAAGATTATGGCCTCACCTATAACTTCCATAGTTTTCCTTGCCCCAGGCTATCATTTCATGCCAATATCGTAATTATGGTAAAGAATATACTACTATGTGATAGAATGAATTATTATGAAAACAGACTATCAGTCCCAGGATAGAAAAGCCTATTCATTGAGAGGAATTGTGTGAAAAAAAAATAGCCCCAGCTGGACTATTGTGTTGGTCTGCATGAATTCAAAAGTTTCTAACACTGAAATGACCAATGTCCTTTTTTTTTTTTGTCTTGAGGCTGTTTTCCTTTAGTTACTTTTCATGTCTAAAATATCAGAAAGAACCCCAGAAGCACTAGTACCACCAATCTACACAATTGTGCTTATCAAAATGTATTTGAAGAATTCTTAGTATTATTTCTGTTTCCCTGTGGAGTCACATTCAGCGGTCTATAGAACCTATGAAGGGTCAAATACAATACATTGATTTAATGGATAAAACACAATGTGTAGAACTAAGAATCATATTCCATTTCTGACTTCACAAGGAACACCATAGGTGTTTGGAAAGGGATTGTTTTTAATTATGTAGAGATTCAATTTTCCCCACTGTTCCAGTAAGGAGACAGATAACTACATTCACATGACTGCAAAGGTACACTATGCCAAGTCCTATAGTCAGTGGGATATAAGAAAAAATATTTAGGGTACATTAAGAAGCACTAAATATATTACTCTTGCCATGCCCATGGGAAGAATGATCTTTTTTTTTTTTTTAAGAAAATATCTTTCTTATTGCCCAAAGTTAGTTTCAATCATCTGTGGTCACCCCTGTCCCCCACCCCCTTATAATCTTCAGTGACATTCTCATTTAGGGGACAATACAATGAAATCTAATTCCATCAGAACTCTGCAAACCTAAATAAAGATTTTTTTTTTGCCTTAGTAATTGCATACAGCATTTCCATGTTCTTTTTAAAACTAATGTTGAAATGAATATTAGAATCTCTGTGTTAAAGACTCATTTCTGTAGTGCTCTACTTAATGGGCAGACATACCTTTAGGAGGAGGAGACATTATTGAAAAATGGAAAAAACTGTTTTTTAATTTACTTTCACAATAATTATAAACACATTTACTTCAAAGTCTTCTCCCTTGGAGAGCAGTCATGAGAAGCCTCACAAAAAACAAAAGTTTTATATTCTACTCACCCTCTACTAGGATCTTCAGAAATCATAGTGACGTATGAACATTATGAACATTTCCCACCTGTTCAAAATTCCTTGTTTCCTGGCTTGTCCAATCACAGAATCATATTTTGAGGGACAGCTATGAACAGCTTTCATAACAATTCCATGGAACCCCTCACAAGGCTAGCTGATGTGACATTCAACCATTTACAAAATATATTCATGTTCAACTTCACATTTGAGCCTTGAAGATTCACTACAAATTGGTACAGCAACTTTCAAAGAGGGAATTTGGGGGCTTTTAATAATAACAAGTTGGGCGCACGTGCAAACTGAAATGTTAAGTTTGCAGACTCCATGAGATAAAGACAAGTATCACATATTGAGAAACTTTATGCCACAAGTAATCTACTCAGTAGTTAAATTCAGAATTTCAAAATCCAAAAGTATACTTCCAGATATGGATATTTTCACATCAAGAAATTGAACCTCTGAAAACATCGGCAATTTGCACATACTGAATATATAGAGATAGTACATAAACTTAGTCGGTTTGCCTCCAAACTCCACACTTTCCTACCCTTCCCTCACTACCCAGTATCTCGGCACCCGACATGATATAGTAAAAACCCAGCTGCAGATAAGTTAGGGAATATAAGGATGTAGAGTTTTTTGAACTAGATTTAGGTAGTAAGACAGTCTTAGAATGAGCTCCCCATGATAGGGCTATTGTTGAAAGTGCTGCTATGAACATTTGGGTACATCTGCCCCTATGTATCAGCACTCCTGGATGGAACTCAAGGGTGTTAAGCTAAGTGAAATAAGTCAGCAGAGGAGGACACATACCATATGTTTTCACTTATAAATGGAACAGGAGAAACTTAACAGAGGACCATGGGGGAGGGGAAGGGGGAAAAATAGATGGGGAGAGGGAGGGAGGCAAACCAGGAGAGACTCTTGAATACTGAGAACAAACTGAGGGCTGATGGGGGTGGGAGAGAGGGGAAGGAGTGTGATGGGCATGGAGGAGGGCACTTATTGGGATGAGCACTGGGTGTTATATGGAAACCAACTTGAGAATAAACTATAAAAGAAAAGAAAACAAAAGAGAAGATAACAAAGGAAGACTTCCCCAACTCCTGTGTTTATGTCAAGGAAGATAACCATTTTACTAAATGTACTAGTTTCCCCCTTTTCTCCATGAAGTAATGACAAAAGAGGCATCAGACTCCTCTCCTCTCTTTGTAGCTGTGTGGTCTCCCTCCAGTATTTTGGGCATCTATTGCCACGTGGGATGCCTAGCACTTCATGGCCCTGCCCTCCAAAGCATTACCTGCCAACCCAGGACCACCATTCCTGGAAAGTGGTCTCCATCACCTTGCCCCATTAAAGAGCCGTTCCTTTGGTGGAGATCACTACAGACTCAGCACATTAAATAGATTTCTTTTCAAGTTACAACTAGTGTTTACTTTTGTGACTTGTCAGGATTGCTAAGAGTAGGACATCCCCAAAGTAAAGTATTAAGACATATTTCTAATGAAAGTTTTAAAGCCTGTCTATGATCTTCTGCTCTAATTTCATTCTTTTCCTTCACAATTGTCTCCTACAATTATTTTTTCTCAATGGGAAACTGCAACCCTGATTCTAACACTTGAAATGTGAGAACAATCAATAATCATGACAGTGAAGATACTCCTAATATCGACCTCTACTTTTGAATATTTATTACGTATGTATTTACAAAAATATAATTATATACCTTGTAACTGTTTTTACACTTTACGACAGTATGGAAAATTTTTACTTATTTAAATTCATTTTAAATTTAACTAATTAACTTCTTGAGTTTTTTATTTTGAGAGAGAGAGAGAGAGATGCAGATAGAGACAGAATCCCAAGCAGACTCTGCATTGTCAGCACAGAGGCCAACATGGGACTCATACTCACAAACTGTGGCATCATTTCCTTAACTGACTGAGCCACCCAGGCATCCCATTATTTTATTTATTTTTTAAATTTTACTTTTATTTCAATTCTCCAGAAAGAGATGCTCCCTTTAGGAAACTTATTAGTAAACTTAGTTTTCTAATCTGTAATTTAGTAATCTGAGTAAAATTATTTGATATAATATTATTAATATATCTTCCAAAGTATCTTATTTGTTCCCAAGAAATAGGTTATTTACTGATCTGAAAGATCAAAATAACAATACTTATTATTCAAAGATGCATTAGTTGGCTCTCTGAAAAAAAAAAAGGTACTAATCACAGTCTCTCATGTCTGATTAAACAAGTCCCAGCACTGGGTCACAGATAACACTAAATATTACAGAAATGAAATGCTGACATATGTAGAAAATCACATGCATTAAAAACAAGAACCAGACAGAAATTTTGGTGCAAAGTTCTCCTTACAAATGTTGTATTACATAGCGGCAAATTGCTAAGAGACTGGATCCTAAATGTTTTCAGCCCAAAAAAAAAAAAAAAAAACCACAACAAAAGTAAAACAGGAAAAGAAAAAATTATGTGACATGATAGATGTGTTAAAATTATGTTAGTAATCATATGGCAATATATAAATATATCAAATAAAACTGTATACCTTAAACTTACATAATATAACGTGTTAATTAATTTCAAAAAAATAAAAAAGGAGAAAGAAATTTAAACAAATTTATCACCCAAATCTCAAAAATTGGCAGAGAATTCTTCAAAATAAACTAATAGTTGCTTATTCTATTGATTAAAAACAAAAACAAAAACAAAACTATGATATGTAAAAGAAAATTTCAGGATACTTTTTAAATTCAAGAAAACAATGTTAGAATTGTCCATTTTTAAAGCTTGGAAATAATGCACTAAAGAGGTTTTATTTAATGTCCAACAAAAAGAAAAACAATATGAATGAATTTGCCCTTGAGTTTTAGTGTTCACTGTGATTTTCTTCATTTGGGGTGTATTACTTACTCCAATTTAATTACCCAGTTAAACTTTTAAATCCTGAAAAGAAAAACTTATTTATTTTTTTTTGTTTAAATTTATTAATTTTTTTAAATGTTTTTATTTATTTCTAGAGAGAGAGAGAGAGACAGCGTGAGCAGGGGAGGGTCAGAGAGAGAGGGAGTCACAGACTGAAACAGGCTCCAGGCTCTGAGCTGGCAGTCAGCACAGAGCCCGACGCTGGGCTCGAACCCACGAACCGTGAGATCATGACCTAAGTGAAAGTCGGACGCTTAACCGACTAAGCCACCCAGGCGCCCCTATTTTTTTATCCTAATCACATAAAGAGCATATTAGAAGACATGTGGGCATAAAGGTTATTACCTGGATTCACTTTAATATTCTCCAATGACAAAATGCCAATTATCTAATGTTTTAAACTTTACTTCATTCAGAATAGCTCTTTGGTTATCTAGCCATGGTAATATCTATGTAAACAGATACTAAATGAACATCACATTATAGAACCTGCTCCACTATTAAATAAAAAATTGATTATCCCTTTAAATCAAAAGAACTGAGTCAAATAAAATCTAAGAATTAAATTACAAAGTATTATTTCTTATAGAGGACACATACTAAAATGCGTTTATTGATTCATGGGTCTGTCTTGCTTATTTTATTTTTTTTAAGTTTATTTATTTATTTTGAGAGGGAAAGAGACAACATTTATGGGAGGGGCACGCACACACACACAGAGAGAGAGAGAGAGAGAGAGAGAGAACCCCAAGCTGGCGCCACACTTACAGTTGATGTGGGGCTCAAACTCATAAACCATTAGATCATGATCTGAGGCAAAGACAGATGCTTAACCATCTGAGCCACGCAGGTGCCCCTCGTCTTACTTATTTTAAACAATGTGTTTGCAAATTCTCTGAGATAACATCCATTGAGAAAAATTATATTCAAATAATTTTTGCAAATAAGTAAATAGATAAATCTCCAAGAGAAATATAAAACTAGATGTTGGAAACATACATGGTAAGTAAAAAAATACAGAAAATAAACTGATTTCTTAATTAAGAAAAAGAAAAAAAAGAAGAAGAGGAGAAATAAGAGTGAAAAAAAGAAGAGGTGGAGGAAATGAAGGAAGAGTCCAAAAAAACAGCATGAAAACGGTTTTCCCTACAGTAACCAAACTTCAATCTCAGAACCAATGCTAATTAATCTTAAGCCTGAGTAACATGGTAGAAAGTGAAGTCCCTCTGATGACTAAACTTGGTGAATATCAGAATGTAATATAACGAAAGAGTCCCATGAATACAAAGCAAATTGAAGTGTATTTTGAAACACTGTTACATTATTATTTAAATTGAACTTACATTATTATTTAAATTGAACTGTTTGGGTAAATAGTACATTACAGATAAACTCAGAACGTAATTAGGATGTCTCCAGACTTCACCAACCTGTCACTCCAAAACAAAGTCCTATTTGTCAGACTTCTCTTGATATTCAAAATACTAGGCCGCTCAAGGTCCATCACCTAAAGTGCAGAAAACAAGTTATTCTATTAAATTCAAGGTGTGGCCAAGTTTATTTGGATTTTTTATAAAGCTTCCCAGGAGGTGACCTATGTGCTGGACCTGATTGGAAAAAGCAGCCAACTATTTTGGACACATCAGAAGATCTAAAAGTTCAGAAAGTGCAAAGGCTTTGGCTCACAAATAAACTTGCTATAACTGAAAAACAGAAAAGGGAAGTGAAGGAAGGAAGGAAAAATATGGTTGAATAGATATGAGGTAAGAGATGTAGTCAGAGGACAAATAACACAGAGTCCTTGTAGAACATGCTAAGGAGTTTGAATTTTTTTCTTTTCAAAAGTTTTTATAACTTTTATTTATTGTCGAGAGACATAGCATGAGCCGAGGAGGAGAAGACAGAGAGGGAGACACAGAATCCAAAGCTTTCCTCATAGAGCCTTACATGGGGCTCAAACTCACAAAACTTGAAATCTTGACCTGAGCCATCCAGGCGCCCCTGGATTTTTTTTTTTTTTTTCTAAGTGTAAGTGAAAGCCAATGGAGGATTTTTTGCATGAGAGCAATATGGTTTGATTGTCATTTTCAAATTATTACTCTGACTGCAGAGCATGTATTGTAGGGGAAAGAGTTACCAGTTAAAACTCTACAACATAAAGTAAGGTTAGTAATAATGGTTTCTCTGGCTAAGCAGCAGAGTGGAAATGGAGAGAAGCATGAGTATTTGGAAGCACATCTGAGAGCACCTGTTGATTGACTACATGTGGAATGAGAAAAGAATCAAGACTGTTGGCTTTTTGGTGTCTTTTATTTCTTTGTTTCAGGCTTAGGCATCTGGGTAGAAGAGAAAAAGTAGGAACAGGTTTTGAGGTAACATAAAGAGCACAGTTTTGATCTATGTAGTTTGAAATGCCTGATTGGAATCCAAGTGACTGTATCAAATTGGAGTTTGATATTGAGGAGAGTTTTACAGTTAAGAGGCACACAGTTGTTTACTAGTATAGATGTTACCTAGAGCCAAAGAATTAGAAAAAAGAGAGTCCAGTCAGAAAAGGGTATATGGGGCTCCTGGGTGGCTCAGTCGGTTGAGTGTCTGTCTGACTTCAGCTAAGGTCATGATTTCACAGTTCGTGGGTTTGAGCCCGCATTGGGCTCTGTGCTCACAGCTAGTTCCGAGCCTAGAGCCTGTTTCGTATTCTGTGTCTCCCTCTCTCTCTGCCCCTCCCGGGATCATGCTATCTCTCTCTCTCTCTCTCTCTCTCTCAGAAATAAAGAAAGAAAGAAAGAAAAAAAAAAAAAAGGAAAGGGTATAGAGTTTAAGACTAAGCCTGAAGAGTATCTGGGTGGCTCAGATGGTTAAGCATCTCACTTCAGCTTAGGTCATGATATCACAGTTCATTTGTTCAATTTCTGCTTCTGGAGAGCACAGGAGCCCCACTTAGGGTAAAACAAAACAAAACAAAACAAAAAACAAACAAACAAAAACCCCATGAGCCCTGCTTTGGGTGAGCCCTGCTTCTCTCTGTCTCTGCCCCTCAATCACTTGTGCCCACCCACACTTCCTCCTTCTCTCTCTCTCCCCCCCTCCCTCCCTCCCTTTCTCTCTCTCTCTCTCAAAACAAAACAAAACAAAACAAAAAGACTAGGTCTGAGGTCTTAGAACTAGAGATTAAGCAGAGGAGGAGTACCTAGTAAAGGAGACCAAGGGAAAGTCATTGGAGGAGAAAATCCAGCAGAGTAGAATCTTGAAAAGTAGGAGAACAATATTTGGCAAGAACGTAATGGTCAAGTAATTGTCTGCTGGTGAAAGAGCCAATAATATGAGGAATAATGAAAAGAGGTAGTTTTATTTGGCAAAATTGAGATGGGTGATGACCTTGAGAGCAGTGGTTTCAATAAGTGCATAGGAAGAAAGCCCAATTGAAGTGGGTTGAAGAGAGGCTGATATCATCATTAGGATCCTATATTTCTGGAGCCCTTTCTAAGAGAAACTAGTTCACAATGTGTCTTTGTGAACAAGGAAGCTTAAGGCAATGTTAGGGTCTAACTTACAATCTCCTTTTATTCTCGGCAACCAGAAATAATTGGGAAAAGCCTTTAAGATGGTTTAGTCCACCTTATGCAAAGCCAGTGCTAAGAGGCCAGATCAATCAAATTTTCTCTCCAGTTTGACTTTGAAGTGGGAAGACATAAACAATTAGTGGGAGCTGAAGGTATAAAGATAAGCAGAGAAAGACCCCAGAGAGAGGAGCTTTGCTGGATTCCAAAGCAACTGAAATCATGAATAGACATAAGCTATGAGTTGCAAAGAAGCTATTCAGGACAGAGGAGAAAATATCCACTTCTTAGCTACAAACCCCACTGTGGCCAGGAGAACAGAGATCAGATTAGCTGGAGCTCAGTGTCCCCAATCTTTTGGTTCATAAATAACTCATTTCCATTTCTGGTACTCAGGTTCCTGTTCTCTCATGAGGTCTTACTCCTTGGATCCCACAATACCAAGCTTATCTTTGTATACCACTGTCGTGCTGGCATCCTTACAATTTTATAGACCATTAACCGTGAAGATTCTGTGCTACCGCACAGCAAATTCTCACAAATATAAAATATTAGGCACCACAGATAGTTTATCAGATGTGTAGAATAAACAAGTAAAACAAGTGAAATAATCATCACTGGCAGGACACTTATGAAATTAGTAGATTCAGGAGGTAATTTAAAAAATAAAAAGGGAAACTATTTAATATACTTTTTGAAGTTAATAATTATCTGTTGACTAAGTTACCTGTGCTGTATTCATTTGTAAGGACACAAGTCTAAACGTCTAAACCAAACTGACTCCATGACAGGCTTTAAGCTTCCCCTCTAAACTAGAATACCTATGCTTCAGTTTCCCTGAAACTATCAGGCAGTTACATATTACCCAAGGCAGGAGAAACCTCCCTTGCGACACCCAATCAGGAAAGGCCAGCGACCACCCTCCACATTACTAAGGGAGAGGCCTAGAGATAGAAACTATAGATAGGACCCTGTTACCTAATGTTAAAGTTAACCCGTTAGTCGCAGAATAAGACCCTAGGCTCGCTCTGTGATTGGTTAAATTTAAAGGTATTCTAAACGTTGTAATTGGATCCCGCCAAAAATAACGAATACTCTAGACAATGTGTATGGTCAAACCCGCTGTCAATGATGTTGTATAATTATGACTGGATCACTGTTTCCATGTCACAACTTCTGTAACTCCCCCGTCACAAAGCCCATAAAAACCCTACTCTGCCCTTGTTTGGGCTCTCAGCAGGGATCCACTGCGTTGGTGAGGTCTGGGAGCCCGAGCTCGAGCCTGTAATAAAGCCCTTTGCCTTTGCATGCATGACTCAGTCTCCCCAGTGGTCTCTGGTCGTTGAGGATACTGCGATCTGGGTATAACACATTCACTTTACGCTAGAAAATCATGAAGTATTTAAAACCAGAAGGCATAGCAGTTGACTGTTTACAGACAGGTATGTTTAATTTTTGCCTTCAAACTTTTGCTGTTATGATCACCAAAAGAAGCTGGTAAGTTTAAGTACTAACTAATTTGTATGGCTGCAATGGAGGAAAGAGATTTTTGCTAGGGAAATCCTGTAATTCAAAATTTTAACAAAATGATATCCAGTTGGCTCCCTTGTCCTCCCCCCCCCCCCCAACACACACAAATAATACTATTTTTCCCATCAGGAGTGTTGTTTTCAAGAATATCTGATAGAGGAAGATAGAAAAAGTACTGTTTCCTCTTCCAAAAGAAAAAAAGCAAGAAACTCAATATGCTATGATGGAGGATGAGAAAAGTCTTCAACTAAACTTCCCTTTTCCCTTGGCAGGACTAATGAAGCTTTACAAAGTTACCCTGTACACTGGTAACATGGGAAGCCAAAAAAATAAAAGATAATAAAATATAAAAAAGAGATTTTGTAAGACAATTTTATTAAGTGCTCAATTGTCAAAGTAAGTCTTTCAAAGTTGTAGTATGATAAAGCTGTTGATTAGGATCATAAAACAAAATTTCCCAACCTTAAACGCATCACAAATCTTCTCTCAAGGATGCTAACTATACTCTGGCAGAATAAGAATGGGTTCTTCCACTGCCCAGAAGAATTGTGAGCCCCTACAGCTGAGCTAAACATTAAGGGGCCCCAACTTTCACAATGCCCAATCAGAGATGTCTCTGTGCTTTTATTTGTCACAGTCTGTTCATTAAACAATAAAGAGACTCTACAGAAAGTGTAAATTTACTAAGATGGGAATTCCATGACCATGTACTTAAAAAAAACAAAACAAAAAATGCCTCCATCAAGCCATAATCTTACCTCATTAGACAATAACTTTCTTATTTATTTACAAGATCAGGGTTACAAATCATAAACCATTCCTATTTAATTCCTTTCACTTCTACTTGGTTCTTTTTTTTTTCTTTCTTTTTTTTCAAAAATATTTTATTTAGTTCTGAAAGAGGGAGAGAGAGAGAGACAGCATGAGCAGAGAAGGGTCAGAGAGAGAGGGAGATACAGAATCTGAAACAGGCTCTAGGGTCAGAGCTAGCTGTGAGCACAGAGCCCAATGTGGGCTCAAACCCACGAACCCGTGAGATCATGACCTGAGCCGAAGTCGGATGCTTAACCAACTGAGCCACCCAGGTACTCCTACTTGGTTCTTTTTCATTCTGTTCTTCCTTCCCCCCATTTCAGAGAAACTTTTATCCCCCCTTTTTTTCCCCAATATTAGTCTTGATGTATTTCTTTTCATCCATTGCTTTCTTTTCATTCACTTATTTTTATGATCCTCAAAAGTCTCACATGTAGAGGCTTCCTCCCTCAATTTTGAAAAGCACCAATCCTTTTTTTTGTAATGTTATTTATATTTGAGTGGGGAGAAGAGAGAGAGAGACGGACAGAGGATCTGAAGCTAACTCCAGTGCTGATAGCAGAGAGCCTAATGCAGGGCTTAAACTCACTAACTGTGAGATCATGACCTGAGCTGATATGGGATGCTTAATTAACTGAGCCACCCAGATGCGCCTGAAAAGTGCCAATCTTAATACAAGATGGTGATAATATGGGGCACTGATATACATGAGCAATGTCCTATGAGGCTATGAACTGAGCTTACTGGAAATGTATTCAAATTCTGGTAGTCAGATTTCTGTGTTATTAACCAACAATCTCATATTACAAGAAGCAAAGGGATGAAGGAAAAATAGAGAAGAAACATGAAGTTGCCGGATACAGGAACTAGTCTGCCTTCATTCAAACCCCTGCCCTTTATGGATTTGATAAACCTACCCACAAATCTATGCTCTTCAGTTCTTCCTGTTTAGTGACTGACAAGCTTTCATCTGTAGAAAGAAGACTAAATCCTGTTCAAAAACCACACTAGAAAAAGATGGAAACCAAGTTAGTATCTTAGAAGCCAAGGATAAAAGTCCGTCTTGATTTTCAGAGAGCCTCACTTGAGTTTGATTAGGCCCTGGGCAGGTGTAATGAGATAGATTTTATGATGATTGAGGTGCAAAGTTTGATGACTGATTTCCATGATATATTCATATGTACTAAACAAATGAAAAGAATCTGACAGTTTCACTGTTTTTATGAATAATAAGGGATGCATCAGAATCTTCATTATTATTTCAAAGATAATCAATGTGATAGATGAAGTAACATATTTATACAAACACAATAGTAATGAAATAATATATGAAATGTCATTTCTTTCTTCAAAAAATAATTTGGAAAAGACTGAGAACAGCCTGCAAGCCAATTATTTGGGACAATCTTAGTGAAACCCAGACTTAGTAATAGAAACACTATGACTACTTGACTCTCTGTGTCTGCTACACTAAAATACTTAATTATTGGGCAGGATTTTATAGCATTACCCAATTGCCACCTCACCAAAATTCATACGAAAAACAATGACCTGACATTCTGGCAAAATTGTATCATAGCTATGACATAACTTCTTTTACCCATTATCTCGAGCAGCAAATGAATAAAATTGTCATTAAAAATGCTTTGTTTTGCTTTTGTTTTAGCCTCTCTCTCATTTTATTCTTCACAAATTAGATTACACATCACCAAACTTGAGGAGTGCTTTCGATATTTTTTCAAATATTACTCCAGATGACTTCTGATATATAAACTACAACAGAACTGACTATATGAAAGACTACATTACTCTACACAAATATTATGGAAGCCCCTCCAGTCCTCAACTCAAAGTCAGGCATCCGGGATTATTTCATTTAGTATCAGATATTTCTACTGATTAGATCTACTAAAGTATTTTGAATGCTCAGCAGCACCTCTGTAACATAGTCAATCTTTCAAACAATATCCAGGATCCATGTCTCATCCCAGAAAAATTAGAATAAAAAGCATCCCAACAAAATTAATCTAAATATACGCAGCTCTACAATGAACGCAGGTGGAGACTTTACAGGTTAGGTGTCCTGTGGTTCTCATCTGCATTTCTCTCCTTCAGTGTCCCCTCTGTATCTCAGAAGCCTAGAAGTGCAAACTACATTTCCTAGATGTTTGCCAGCTAATTCTCAGATACTATAGCCAGGGAGCCTGGAGATAAGAATGGAGAAGCTACTTTTTATTCTGCTTTCCTCAGCCCTTGCTGCATGAAAAACAGTAGGAAGAGTGTGGGCTATTCTGGGCAAATGGGAGTCTAGCAGCCAGTGCAAGTGAATGCAGCCTTTAGAATTAGAATTTTTGGTTCAGCAACATCAGGAGGCTGGATTTGCACTTAGTGACAGCATCAAGGTGCCAACAGCAACAACACACTTCTAGAAGAATAGCAGTAACTATGAGTTTATGAGTTTAATCCCAGAAGTAGTCTTGGCTTCCTCGCCTCTAGGTAATGCCTTCTTCTATTTGCGTCTCAGTGCCCCTCTTTTGCTGTTCAAGTTCCCCAACCACACCTCCCATTTACTTCTCCAGAACTTCCAACATGTTTAGAACCAACTTCCTATGTAAATGTTTGGTTTCTGATTTTCTAAGTAAGCATTGCCTGTACACCTGTAATAAAAGAAACCACATTTCAAAGGCTGTCATTCATATATCTAAAAACCACTGTAGGGACGCCCAGGTGGCTCAGTGTGTAAAGCGTCTGACTCTTGACTTCGGTTCAGGTCGTGATCTCACAGTCAGGAGATTGAGTCTTGCATCAGGGTCCATATCAGGTCCACCTGTAGCCTGCTTAAAAGTTCTCTCTCCCTCTGCTTCTGCCCCTTCTCAGCTTGTACCTGTGTGCACACGCTCTCTAAAAACTTAAGGAAAAATCACTATGGATATTACTACAGAAATAATATTAAATACAATTTTTAGGTCCCAGATTATTCTTCAAAAGTAAATTTAGTCCATGTTTGAAACCATTGTGTTAGCATATGTCAGACAGAGTCATTATTACCACACACATTGCAGGTAAAAACAATTCTGCTCGAGAAAACCAACATCTCTCATCTTTATAATGGGATACTAATGTACAATTCTTGATTTGCTAATTCTCTGTTCTTTAGTTGTTTTTTCCATGGATATTTTCCACTGAAGAGACAGTAGGAAATAAGACCATGGCCTGTCTACCTGCTTCTTGCATTTCTGTTGAGGAGACAAAAATTCAACAAGTTAATTAATTACTTAGCTACAGAACATAGCAATTGCAATGTCAAAGTATTAAAATCATATTAATATAAATGTGAAGCTTTCAAATCATTTTAAGCCAGAGGGTATTTTTATCTTTGGTTTTAGAAAGAACTGGAATCACATGAGATGCTGTATTTTTGTTTGAAGAGTTAGATCTTGATGAGCAACAGTGTGATGAGTGATGCCTGCAACCCCATCCTTGCTAAATCTCCCCACCCTCCAGGGCAGGGCTCCCCACTGTGGAAGCAGCAAGGAGCTCTAGCTGTGCAGGTGTAGGGGATTATGGGACTAAGATCTCTATGAAGCCAAGATGAAAGAACTTGGAAGGAAGAGCTGTGTGAAACAGTACAAATTTCCACTGTTTTAAAAATGTTTTTAATGTTTTGTTTGTTTTTGGGAGCAAGAGAGACAGAGCATGAGTTGGGGGGGTGTCAGAAAGAGAAGGAGGCACAAAATCCCAAACTGGCTCCAGGCTCTGAGCTGTCAGTATAGAGCCTGATGTGGGGCTCAAACTCACAGACCAGGAGATCATGACCTGAGCTGAAGTTGGATGCCCAACCCACTGAGCCACCCAGGTGCCCCTAATTTCCACTATTTCTAGATTCAATCAGCTTCCTTGGTTGCCCAATTTTTGTTTTTTTCTTTCCATGTTTCCAAGAGTTGGCCTAATACTTCCTTTTCCTTATCACCATGGTTTTTTCTAACTAGAGGGGTTCATTTTACCCCAACCTGCTTCCACAATAAGGGAATGATCAATACTTCCCTTTTGGATATTTTTGTGAACTTTTTACAGCAAATGAGCTAGAGAACATGGAGTGAGAATGAGTCTTTCTATGCTTCTAATTTTTATCCATTAAGAAAAATCAATCTAGAGGATAAAAGCTAAAAAAATACATTTAACTTACATTTTAGGAAAAAATTATGCTGAAAGCTACTGGAACAATAGTTGGCAGAACCCTTGGGGAAGCAGGGCAGTTTGTGCACTGCTCAACAGCCCTTACTGCACAATGGGAAAAGTTAGGAAATCATACCTCATATGAGTGAACAACACAGAAAAAAAACAAAGATATTTCTTCTGTGTGGGAAGAACTGAAAAACACACACAGCCAATTCCAGGCCACAAGTCTCCTCCAGAGCCCACTGCATGCAGAACCTAGACACAGCCATGATTAGTGAAGATGAAGTGAGCTTATCCAGGCTTTGGAAGCTAGCCACTCATGGTCCACTTTGTTTTAGCAGACATTCTGGAAAGGCCAAGAAAGAAGACCTATACGGCTGTGACCTGCAAGGAGACTTACCAAACCCCTGACAAATAGCAAGTGGAATTTCACACAGCACTAGGTGAATAGATCATGACAATAGAGAATCTAGTAACAAATAGGCTCTCAGATGTCAGGGTGTTGTGTAGGGGAGGTAAAACCCCCCAAATACCATCTAGAACTCCACTTCACCACCAAGAGCAGGAAGAGAGCTAGGTAAGCAGGATAGAAACCTCCCCTAGAGAGGATATGGTGCTTGGTAAGTTATCAAGACAGACACTGAGTCAGAGAGAAACAACCCAGAGCCCTTTGATTAGACAAATGACCAAATTCACAACTGCTCTGGAAGTACGTTATTGAGTCCCAGTGGATAGAATTAAAGTTTCTAAGCTGTTCGGAGCTTAATATTAAGTTTGGTTCTAGGAATCAGACAAATCAGAAAAAGCCTAAGTGGTGATGTAACTGTCCCCAGCACAGAAAACCAGGTAAGATTTAACATTCACAGGGGTCAATATTTTGTACCACATACTGGCAATTTAGTCCTTCCACAAACAACCTGGGATAGAGGTGTACCAGAAAATGGCACCTGAGATTATGAATATGAACTATGCAGCAGGGAAAAGCACAACCTCAGGAAGCAATAGGCATATATAAGGAAGAATAGGGGGTCATCTAAAGCCAAAGCACAGAAGTGAAAGAAGAGTTAATTCAAGTTAAGGATAGTAAGCTGGAGACTACCAATAATATTATTTCTGCATACAAACCACACATTTGTTTACAATACCAGAAGATGCCAGTTCCAGTGCTCTGTTTATGACATTGGTACGTACTTCCACATGTAGTCTGAGGAGTTTGTTTTTCAAAGTAGGCAGAGGTCATGGGCATTTGTCTAGCAGTCCCAATTTCCAAATTACTTCTATCAAAGCAAGGAAAAGTTAAACACACATATGGGGTCCTGTACCTTGGTTAATGAAATCAACATATAATGACAGCGTCAGCTTTGCCACCCACCAAAACAGAACATCACTATTTTTTAATGTTGGCTTTTTGTGCTGAAACCAAGGATCATCTAAAAGAGCCACCAAAGAGTATCTTGAACAAACACACTTCTATCTCTGCAGTATCAGCACCACTTTTCACATCATGGAGTTTTCTTGCAGAGGGAAGTGAGACATTGTCAGAGAGTCAGAGTGAAAAAAAAAAATTATATCATGTTGCTTCAATGTAGGAGTGAAATGAGTCATTTGAAAAAAAATTTTTTTTAATGTTTATTTATTTTTGAGAGAGAGAGAGAGAGAGTATGAGCATAGGAAAGACAGAAAGGGAGACACAGCATCTGAAGCAGGCTCAGAATCTGAGCTGTTAGCACAGAGCCCGATGCAGGGTTCAAACTCAGAAACCATGAGATCATGGTTCAAACTCAGGAACCATGACTTGAGGTAAAGTCAGATGGTTAACTGACTGAGCCACCCAGGTGCCCCAGTAATCTTATTTTGTAATCAAGGTACGTTTTTATAGCTTCAATTACTTCTAAATAACTACAACAACAGATCATAGATCATAGATAACTTAGTGATTGTATCACAATGCCAATTACTGGCATTGTAAATTTTAATTTTTGTAATTAGAACCAAATGGCAAAAGCAAATAACAGGCAAACAAATAAAAATATTGGCTTGAAGTTTCACCCTAATACACTTGATATGTAGGTATTTGAGATCTAACTCACCATAAAGAACAAAATTAAAAGATCTAATATTTTTCATATGCATATTATTTCATTAAATTAAAATAAATGTTTTCCCTAAACCCACATTTTCATGAAAGTTAGTTGGTGATCTGGCTTCCACAACAGTTAGTGCTCCAGGAAAACCTAGAAAAAAGCCTGCATTCATGCATGCATTTATTCATGCATTCATCATACATTCATTCATTCATTCATTCGTTAGTTTACCAGGCAAAATCTAAGTTGTCCAACAGCCATTAAAAGCTGTCCTCAATGAGGAAGAAAATCAGGCTGTAAAAGATCTTAAGTGTTGCTATTTATACGCAACAGAGTCTTATATAGAAGAAAGGGAGAAATGAACATGAATACGCATACACACACACACAGCCCTTAAGGCTGTATGGAAAGAATGTTTTCTGTGAAAGACATGGGCAGATTCCTATAAACCCAATGCCCACAGATGACTGCAGTCAAGCATCAAGTGCTGATGGGAAGCAGAGAAGTAAATAGAGGACATTGCCTAGAGACAACAAAAACAATATAAACATCAGTGGCATATGATTCTTATACTCATAATCCATCATCAAATTGCATTCTGGAAGTAAATATTTTTCAGAAGCAAGATTTCCCTTTTTTCCCCTTGAGACAGCTGATTTCTGGATTCTTTAAAGTCTTTTTTGCTTTGCAGTTATGCATAATAAGGGCACTTGTTTATGAAATGCAAATGACCTGATTTTCGACTCAGGAAACATGGCAGTCAGTTACTACCTCTCCTCTCACCACAAATCCATGGAAATTCTGAATATAGGACAGTGTACTACTAAATGAGAGATGTGTAAGATCACCGAGAAAACAGAGTACTGAAATCAAATTATGGGTATACATGAATTTGATAGATAACAGATCAGCGGAAGGCATAGAGGCTAACAAATGTGCATCAATATAGGGGAAAAATCATATCCGTATTTCATACCATGTGCAAAAAATAAATTCTAGTTAGATTCAAAATCAGACTGTGAGGAGGCACCTGGGTGGCTCAGTTGGTTGGTTAAGCGTCTGACTTTGTCTCAGGTCATGATCTCATGGTTTCTGAGTTTGAGCCCCGCATTGGGTTCTTTGCTGA
Source organism: Proteles cristata cristata (assembly GCA_017311185.1). Classification (NCBI taxonomy): domain Eukaryota; kingdom Metazoa; phylum Chordata; class Mammalia; order Carnivora; family Hyaenidae; genus Proteles; species Proteles cristata. Next base: position 597,672 of record JAESUZ010003705.1, on the reverse strand, counting down.
CAGCTCAGAGCCTGGAGTCTCCTTCAGATTTTGTGTCTCTGCCTCTCTCTGCCCCACCTGTGCTCACGCTGTGTCTGTTAAAAAAATTTTTTTAAATCAGACTGTGAGAAACAAAGCTTTAAATTTGAAGATAAGATACATAAAAACTATTTTTAAAGCTTTGCAATTGGCTACAGTAATATTTAAAAATTCAGCAAAAGGGTACCTGGGTGGCTCAGTTGGTTGAGTGACCGACTTCGGCTCAGGTCATGATCTTACAGTCTGTGGGTTCAAGCCCTGTGTTGTGCTCTGTGCTGACAGCCCAGAGCCTGGAGCCTGCTTCAGATTCTGTTTCCCTCTCTCTACCTCTCCTCCCTTGCTCACGCTCTTTCTCTCAAAAGTAAATAAACATTAAAAAGAAAATTTTTTTAAGTCCATTAGAACAAAATTCACCACACACAAAATTGAACACAGCCAGTTAAGAGGAAGTATCCGCAACACATATCTCCTGCAAAGCTTTAACATATACACTACAAAAAAAAAAAAAAAGAAAAAGAAAAAGAAAAAAAAAAACACCTAAAAATTAGTAAGACAAAATTAGATTTTTATATTAGGCAAAATATTAAAAAGTCTGTTTACAATAGAGGAAATCCAAAAGACCAATAAACACATAATAAAATATACTACTTTACTGGTAATCAAGGACATGCAAATTGAAATTAATGTAAGATACTGTTTCTTATCTCACTGGCAAGAAGCTTTAAAAATCTAATAACATCCAGGGTTGGTAAGGTTGAGACACAACAGGATCTCTGACTTTCTGCTCTTAAATTTTTAAGAAATAGTGTGTTTTTAATGGGCTGATGGAGGTGAAAGAATATAAATTTTCAGTTATAACACGAGTTCAGTTCAAAGGATCCAGAATACACATGGTGATTAGAGTTAATAATAAGGTATTGTACATCTGAAATTTACTGAGGGTTTCACCATTCTCACCACCAAAAGAAAAAAGGACTTTACTATTTATATGAGGTGATAGATGTACTAATTATCTTCACTGTACCAATTATTGCCTAATGCATATGTATAGCAAATCATCACACTGTACACTACATACAATGACATTTGTCAGTTATTCCTCAATAAAGCTGGAAAAAAAAAACCCTATAACTTCAAATAGTAGTATTTCAATAGTAGTACTGAAAATAATTCTACCTTTAGGAATAAAGCCCAAGACCAGAAAACCTCAAAGAGACAAAGCACAAGATTATTTATTGAGATTTTTTTCTTTTTAGAAGCTTTTAAAAAAATTTAACATTTAATTATTTTTGAGAGACAGAGAAAGAGCAGTGAAGGGGCAGAGTGAGAGGGAGACTCAGAATCTGAAGCAGGCTCCAGGCTCTTAGCGGTCAGCACACAGCCTGACGTGAGGCTTGAACTCATGAACTCTGAGATCACGACCTGAGCTGAAGTCATTTGCTTAACCAACTGAGCCACCCAGGCGCCCTAAGGCTTTTTAATAGTAATAGCAACAGCAGCAAAATAACAGAATCTTAAAAGTAAATGTCCTAGTGATGGACATGATAAATGGTAGTGTATTTGTACACTGGGGTAGTATACTACAATGTCCCACTGTATTAACAGTGATGTGAAATGACTAGATACACACCTATCAACCTGAGTACTTTCTGAAAAAAAAATTAAGAAGGTCAAACAGGTTCTTAAAGATACAAATCACACTGCATCAACAGGAAAGACATACCAACAATCAAATATATTGCCATGGTATATGAATTTAATAAAATATAAGAACCTGCAAAAAAAAAAAAAAAAAAAGCATAGCTATTAACTCCAGACTATTGTTACCTTGGAAAAAATAAGGGAATAGAGAGGCCCCAGTGTCTCTCTCTATTACATTATTTTCTCTAAAATTACAAAATAAGCAAACATAGCAAAATTATAATATTCATCAAATTTAAAGAAAATGCTAATGTGCGATATTCCTCTCTATATTATTTAAAGTATTTGGAATATTTTGTAATAAAAAATAAAATAATTTTTAAAAATATTAAAGAATATGACTGAGTAAAAGAAGCCTCAGTTGAGTGACACTTTATACTACATTGTGTAAAAAGACCATTTCTAAGCTGAAATGTTCCACTGACCAGAAACCAAGAAGCCTAGTGTTTTATCTGAGTTGATCTGATTCCAAATAACCTTCCCTAGTTTTTTCTTTTGTCAGTGTGTTAAAAAACACATTTTTAAAACTGTGCTGATTGAAAACTTTTAAAAAAATTGTTCAACACAATTATTTGTACATTTATGTTAAATCCTCAAAAGTAACATTTATTCCTCTCCTGTCAATATGCTATTTTACTTTCATTTTCTAAAAAATATAATAGCTCTAGGGTACTTGGATGGCTCAGTTAAGAGTCTGACTCTTGATTTCAGCTCCAGGTCATGATCTCATGCTTCCTGAGATCAAGCCCCACATCGGGCTATGCACACAGCATGGAGCATATTAGGATTCTCTCTCTCTGTCCCTCCCCCACTCATGCTCATGAGCACATGCATTCTCTCTCTTCCTCTCTGTCTCAAAATAAATAGATGCTTAAAAAATATAGTATCTCTGAACATTTGTCTAGTACCATTGCATTATATGGTGCTTTTATATTTGACAAGACTCCAGCTTTAGCCTAACTTTTATTATCACTCGTTATTTCTTTAATCAGATTGCTTTGTTTAGGGACAATTAACATGGAATAAATGCATGAATTTTAAGCATATATTTGAGGATGTATATACCCATGTAGCTATAACCATAATCAAGATATAAAACCTTTCAGTACTTCCCAAAGTTCTGTGTTTTGCAGTTAATTACTCTGCTATCCTCACACTCCAGCAGCCCCAGAAAACCACTGGTCTGTTTTTCTTCAGGATCTTAGATTTGTCTTACCTTGAGTTTTATATGATAGAATCAAACAGGATATACAACCTTGTGTTGACTATCTTCCGCACATCATGTTTCATATATGTTGTTGTACATATCAGTGGTTTCTTCCTTTATTTTTGAATTGTGTTCCATTGAGAAATACATTACAGGTTTTCAAGTCACTTATTAACATTTTGGAGTTATTTCCGGTTTGGGGCTATTATGAATAAAGATGTTATGAATGATAATCATTAAGGGTCTGTGTGCCCCTGTTCATTATTAGGGGTGTGAATATGCCTTCATTATTTTTGAATAAATATCTAAGGATGGAGCTGTAGGTCATAGGTAGATATATATTTGCTTTTCTAAGAATTGTTGTGGCAGCCCTAGGCAACTAACACAGTCAGCATGCTATATTCCAGGATAATACCTGTAATAAAGTATAGAACTATAATGAGGCTATGTAGAGGCTAACACTTTGGCAAGGTAGAGATAGTGTAACAAGGAACTCTGTACCATTTTTGTAACTTTTTTTTGCATTTTTTTCAGAAGGAAAATTAAGAAACAATATTAGATGTTCTTGCTTTTGTTATAACTGCTTCCATTCTTGCTCTTTGCAAGGGGTATTTTTTTTCTGGTGCAATCTCTCTCTTGTTTATCAACATGGTAAATGTATTTGTGCAAATGTGTGGAGGATTTTAAACAAAGAGGAAACATGATCAGATTTGGGGCTTGTTTTTAAGGATCCATATGGGTATGGCTTCGAGTCTGGATATGTATTAGGCTTCAGTAATTGAGACCAGGTAAGTGGTAAAAGACAATAAGTGTTCGAATCAAGTGAATGAGAGTGGAGAGGTTGTTGTCTTTAGTTATCTTCACATCTAATGCAAACTTGAATAATTTAATATATTGGTTTGCTGGAGCTTTGGCTATTTTAGTCATTTATTTTAAAGCTACCCTTGGGTTTGGGGTAAAATTCTATATAATATTAACAAACCAGAGAGGCTATAATGCTTGAATGTTTAAGCAAGTATTTTGTTTTGTTTTCTATCCGGCACTAATCAGTTGCACATATGCATTTAAGATACCATCGTCATTTAAAGAAAATCTCAGTGAAAAAGTCAATCACATGATGTTATTATAGCTAACAGAACTGCTTCATAGTTTGAGGGATTCTCCAGTAAATAGTAAATGTTATTTCTTCTTATTTTTTCCTCTTTATTAAAAAATAATATTCCCAACATTTTCTTTCCTACGGTACAAATGTCACTCATTTCTTTAAATCATCACCAGTCCTATAAACTGAACTTAATCACATATTTAATAAAATGTAAAGTGGAAGAGGGGCGCCTGAGTGGTTCAGTCGGTTGAGCGTCTGACTTCGGTCAGGTCATGATCTCACAGTTCGTGGGTTTGAGCCCCACACCGGGCTCTGTGCTGACAGCTAGCTCACAGCCTGGAGCCTGTTTCAGATTCTGTGTTTCCCTTTCTCTCTGACCCTCCCCTGTTCGTGCTGTTTCTCTCTCTTTCTTAAATATAAATTTAAAAAAAAATGTAAAGTTGGGGGCGCCTGGGTGGCTTAGTCGGTTAAGCGTCCGACTTTCGCTTGGGTCATGATCTCGCAGTACGTGGGTTCGGGCCCCGCGTCAGGCTCTGTGCTGACTGCCAGCTCAGAGCCTGGAGCCTGTTTCAGTCTGTGACTCCCTCTCTCTCTGACCCTCCCCTGCTCACGCTGTCTCTCTCTCTCTCTCTCTCCTAAAAATAAATAAAAACATTTAAAAAAAATGTAAAGTGGGAGAGTCATTGTTTTTTTTTTTGTTTTTTTTTTTTTTGCCTGGGTTTGCTGAGGATGAGAGCTGGAAATTAAAGTTCAAAGTGCTGGAAGGGAGAAAAGCCACAGAGAAGGTGATTATGGTATTTCTGCCATCAAGTTTGCAAAGACTGACAATGTTTTTAGTCTCTATTTTTCTGTTCAAAATAGCTCAAAACATTGGGGTAAATTTTCCTTTTCACAAGTTCCACTTTGCTATATGTTCTGGTCAATCTCTGGTCCCTAAAGAACAAATTAGTCTCTATGTTTCACTTCAGAATTGATTAAATTCCTATTTTATACATACTTGCAATGTTCCATTTTCTCCAGAGGTTTTGAGAAAGTTGGTAAAATAATCATATCATCATTTTTTCAAGCCAAGATACTTTTTTAAGTGAAAGGAATACGATCAATAATTTCCTAGGAATATAGGCAAAACTCTGGACTATGCCAAGCAAACAAGGATGTTTGGTGAACCTCAGTATGTAAGTTAGGATACCATTTTTTTTTTTTTACTGAGTTTTGAGCCCTAAATGTTAAACAAAGATTACATTTTATACTGTTCAATAAGCTCCTCTACAAAAGGAAGCGACAGTTCTGAATATTTTCTAAAAATTTCAGTGTGGTATGAACCCATTAAATCAAATTTAAAACAGGGACACCTGGGTGGCTCAGTCGGCTTAGGGTCCGACTTCAGCTCAGGTCCTGATTTGGTGGTTCATGAGATGGAGCCTCATGTCAGGCTTTGTCCTGACATCTCAGAGCAGGCAACTGCTTTGGATTCTGTGTTTCCCTCTCTCTGCCCCTCCCCCACTTATGCTCTGTCTCAAAAATAAACTTAAAAAATTTTATAAATCAATTTTAAAACAGAATATAAAGATCATATGTGTTTGTCTAAATAAAAACACTGATGTATATATAGATACAATGTGTATGTATATATATTTATCAGTATCTATATCACCTAGCTAGCTGGCTCAGTCACATAGTGACAAAGAGCTGAGAGTCAGAACCCCTGAGCTCTAAGCTCATCTATGCTATTTTATCACTTTTCGGTTTTTGTGCCTCACTATTTTTTCTGTTTACTGAAACAGTGACAATACCTACTATACTGTATCACAGAGGTTTTTTTTTTTTTAATTAAATTGAAACTGTCATTGTGAAAACGAGTTTTCATACAACTTTGGATACTTTATATATACTAGGATAAATCTAATCAAAAGATTTTGCGAGTTATGTACTGAATAGAATGAGTATCCAATCCATAAATCCCTAGCTTTCCAGTCCAGGTGAGGCTCTGAACTGCAGCCTTATTTGGATGATGGAAGCTCTAGTCCCAAACTTCTGGGTAAATACACACAGACACACACACACGCAGACATGTGTGTGTATGCATGTGTGTGTGTATTTCCTTAAAGTTACATGCTTCATTTTTAAATGTGTTATTAGACAAAAGACATTTACTAAATTATGTTACAAATATTTTGGTAATATAAGTGTGTAGTTCAATAATACAGGTGTCTATATGACTCAGGCAGGTGAGTGTCTGACTCTTGATTTCAGCTCAGGTTACGAACCCAGGATTGTAGGATGGAACCCTCACTGGGGTCTGCTATGAGCATGGAGTCTGCTTTTGATCTTTTGATTTATTTTCTCTCTCCATCTGCCCCTCTCCCTTTTTCGTTTTCTCTCTAGAATTAAAATAAAGTTTTTAAAACATGAAAAAGCCTTTGAATGAGCATTTTAACTATACTCCAAGACACAATAGTATAGATGTCAATAACCTTATCCTTATCTTCGTAATATGGCTTCCGATGAGGAAAGAAAACAAAACAAAACAAAATTTTTAAATACATACTTTAAAGCCAGGGCTATTTTCAGAACATTAAGAATAATGTTCTGCATAATTTCATATTAAACAATAATTTTATGTGTTTATGCCCTGTTACTAGGAAGTTAAGAAACAAATTTAATTGTTCTATATTTATTAGTATTTTTATATTATATTGTAATATATTTGTGTCATTAATATATTTTTGCTCCCTTTCTGTAATCCTTATTTATAATTTCTCCTTGTTCCTTTAAATAACTGAATTCTCTAAAATATTTGGCCTTTCTTGAGGTTGCTGCCTGCATGTTGGGAAAGAGAAAGGTGAAAAACTAAATTGCCAACGAGTTAAAGCCCAAACGTTCAGCCACAAAAATGTTGGTATTCCAAATGTAACAATATTCTACTTATCAAGCATTTCAATAAATAAAATTTCTCCCAAATTCCTTTTTGAGTGCTACTTTCAAGTGCTATTTTGGTCTTCCATCACCATGGTTACCAAAATGATCAAAACCACAAGTGTGTATTTCAATTTGATGCTCATTTTCTTTGCAATCATTGTGACTCTCTCCTTGGCACAGAACTCCCATTGATTGCATAAGCAGCTCTATGCGCAGAAGAACCATGGTGCTATTGAAGAGAGGATAAATATTCATTCCATTTAACCCCTATTTTCACTGTTTCTTTACTAAACATTAGCTTTTAAAAAGCAAGAGGGCAAAAAATGGCAAAAGAAAAAATTGCGTTATTTATAAAGCTTTCACCTTCTCCTTTCTCTGTTAGCCTATAGAATCTTTTAAAATTTTCAAATACCATTAATCATCTGTTGAATTGTCTTTTATAAGATTTCACACTTGAAAAGTACATTCAATAGTTAAAGGAAGAATCACATCAGTTAACAAAGTGGGCAAGTTGTGTACGTGTTTGTATCTCTGGAAATGAATGTACTTATGTGGATCCATGGAAAATCATGGATCCTCACCCAACCCAAAGAGCCATGCATTAAATAAGTTATGCATAAGGTAAAGATTATGTTTAGTATCTAATGCCTTTTTTCAACACTTTATCAGGGGATTCTTAAGCAGAAGCTGTTAAAGAGATGATGCCTGGATACAAAATTAGGAAAACTAAAGCAACTTCTTAAAAAATAAGTTTAAAAGTTTTGTTCTATGCTTTCTCTTTAGTTCCTTTATTTATCAGTTGTATCTATCTCCAGAACAATGTTTGCCAATTCAGGATGCTGTTTTCTAGAAACATTTTAACTGTCACAGGTGGGGATGGGGGTGGGAGAAGGAGTTGCTACTGTCATCTAGTGGATTGAGGCCCAAGATCCCATTCAACATCCTACAATGTGCATGGCAGCCCCTCCCAACAGTTACCTGGTTCATAGTGTCAACGGCACGGATGTTGAGAAAACTTGTTCTGAATCAAGACTAACAAAAGGATTTTTTGTTGCATTTTTTATTACTATTATTTTAGAGAGAGAGCGTGAGCCAGGGAGAAAGGCAGAGGGAGAAAGAGAGATTCCTAAGCAGGGCTCCACACTCAACATGGAGCACAGAGATGGATCCCATGACCCCAGGATCATGACCTGAGCTGAAATAGAGTCAGATGCTCAACTGAGCCACCCAGGTGACCCTAAAAGATTTTAATCTTAAGAGTCCACTACAATTGGTGGGAACTACTGGAAGTGTTTCTTCTTCTCTTTTTTCTTCCCTTTTTAAATTTTTTTTAAATGTTCATTTATTTTCAAAAAGCAGGGGAGGGGCAGAAAGAGAGGAATAGAGAGAATACCAAGCAGGCTCCGTGCTGTCAGCACAGAATCAGAAGCAAGACTTGATCTCACAAACTGTGAGATCATGACCTGAACCAAATCAAGAGTCAGACTCTTAACAGACTGAGCCCCTCCAGGTGCCCCTAATAAAGATTTTGAGGCCATTTCCAATTGCAAGGGAAATAATGGTGATTTAGTGATGTCTCTGATGGGTAAGGGATGAGGAAAGGAGGTATATATTTTTTTCTATTATAACCTAGACTGCATGTTTGAGTTCTAATTGTTTGCCTTTAATGCATCAAGTGACTTAAGGGCCTCAGTGCTTGCTGTTTGATTACCCCTCATCTTCTGTTACCATTTCTTCCCTATGTGCCATGGCAAAAACATGTTAACTTGAGACATGGGCAAAACGGTGTGGAATCCTTTTCATTTGGAAGATGCCTTGTCCCAGAGCCTGCAGGAGTAACCTATTTCCATCCTGAATTCCACTAGCTGACTTCCACATGCATTCAGTCAGCCTAACAACCACTACTGATTTACCGCATAATGATTCAAACTACATATTTGGAAATATAACAGATGATCATTAGGCTCAATGCCTTATTTTATATTTAGATCACTATTGGTTGCTAAGATTGCTTACTTGTGATAGAAAAACAAGACAGACGTTAACATAGTGAAGGTTAGCAGGGTCTCAGCAAAGCATTTTCTTAGTTAAACTTACTGATGCATGGAAACTAAGATATGTTACTTAACTGATCCTAGAGCATAAAATATTTAGAACTATCCAAAAATGACATCTTGATGATGATGTCCAAAATCTAACATGTTTGGTTTCTAAAGCAGCAAGCAACAAAACATGTTTTGCAGAAAAGAACAAGGCATATGCCAAGACCGGGTGGTAATTATCGTCAGCTTTTATATTTAATGGTGATAGGATGCTATTATAGCCGTCTTATCTAGTAGCTGTCTTATAATCAAGTTTAAACACAGTCTTGGGGTAGCAGAGCCCAGCTCTGTGATTTAGCAACAACAACAACAAAGAAAAACATTAAAGAAGTGTATTTCCTGAAAGGTTACAAACATTCCAAAGGAAAACAACAAAGTCACTTGCACAAAGGTGCAATTAACACTCAGTCCTCCCCTTCAGGTTTCTCTTCCTGAGCTTAATGTGCAGAGAAAACATGCCAGTCCCTTTCCAATATTACATGTACTATCATTTCTGTGATTATCACATCATGCTTCTCCTCAAATTTTCCAGTGATTTCCTGTGTCTGAATCAAACAGAAGTCCTCATGAGAGAGTAAAGTCCTATACAATCCAGACATTCACTCACTCCCTGACTGGATCTACTTTCATTCTTGCTTACTCTGCTTTAGATTCCCAGGAGTCCTTGCAACTCCTCAAAAAACGCAAACAGGCTCTTGCCTCAGGGACTTTGTTACTAGTTGCCCCGATTAGAAAGTTCTTCCTCAAGATTTCTGCGTCATTTACTCTCCCAATTCTTAATTAACTTTGTTCAAAGACTGTCACCTTGACCATTTATAAGTGTGATGCAACTCAGTTCTATCAGACACTGGTCACCCGCTATCCTTCCTTCCTTCATGTTTCTCCAAAAGGGTGTATTGCCCTTCTGTAATAGTTCTTCCTATAAGTCTGAATAAGTTCTGCATTAATTTGAACCTTTCTTACTGCATGTATTTTCATACCAGTGCACATAATGCACTTTAATACTGTATTATCAACATCAGAATGATCCAATTTGAAAGAGATCTAAAATGATTACATAACTACAAATCATTGTATTTTTAAAATTTCCCTTATGTACCATGTAACTTCAGTAAATTTCCCTGAAATGCAGTTTTATGTATATTTTAGCTAAAATAAAGGATGCACTTCAAGCATTCATGAAAGCACATGATGGCAAACATTAGTGACTTTGCGGTTATTCTTTTTTTAATTTTCAAAAATGTTTTATGTATTTATTTTTGAGAGACATAGGGTGAGCAGGTATGGGGCAGAGATAGAGGGGGATAGAGAATCCAAAGTGGGCCCTGCACTGTCAGTACCAAACCCGACGTGGGGCTAGAACCCACCACCTGTGAGATCATGACCTGAAATGAAGTGTCATCCAGGCATCCCGGCTGTTATTCTTATTTTGCTTTCTCTACTTTTAAGTTGTTTTTTACTTATTGAATGAAAAATATAAGACTGCTTTATGCATCTTTATATTTCCATTTTCTTGCGCTGTGCCTGGTACATAACTAGATAATCAATAAATGTTGGTTACATTAAAGAATACATAGATTTAATACTAGAATTACTTAGTAATTAGTAGTTAGAATTAGTAATATAAAATTTCTAAATCCATCTTTAGAAACAAGCACTCTGGGGGCACCTGGGTAGCTCCATCAGTTGAGTGTCTTACTGCAGCTCAGATCATGATCTCATGGCTATGAGGGGTAAGTATGAGACCCTTTTTGGGCTCTGTGCTGACAGCTCAGATCCCGAAGCCTGCTTTGGATTCTGTGTCCCTCTCTCGCTCTGCCTCTCCCTCTCTCATGCTCTGTCTCTGTCTCTCTTTCTCTCTGTCTCAAGAATAAATAAAACATTGAAAAAAAAATTTTTTTAATCCAAACACCCTATAATCTCTTCTGCATCTGTTTCAAAAATATATTATTGAAATAAGCTACTATAAATTATCTTTCTGCTTTTAAAGCATACTAATTTTTTGGGGGCGCCTGGGTGGCTTAGTTGGTTAAGCGTCCAACTTTCGCTCAGGTCATGATCTCACGGTTTGTGGGTTTGAGCCCCGCGTCGGGCTCTGTGCTGACTGCCAGCTCAGAGCCTGGAGGCTGTTTCAGTCTGTGACTCTCTCTCTCTCTGACCCTCCCCTGCTCACGCTGTCTCTCTCTCTCTCTCTCCTAGAAATAAATAAAACATTAAAAAAAAAATTTAAAAAAAAGCATACTAATTTTTTTCACTTTCTATTTCAATTCTTCCTCAGCAGTAAAGTCAACAGGAAGTTACCTTTCATTTTACTGGTAATTTAAAGCCATATTAGGAAATCTCTCTTTACCCCAAGTCCAAAATCCATGTATATCTTAGAATGACATGTGCTCTTACTGGCTTAGCACATGAATATACTACAGATCTTCTGAGTTTAGTAACTGATCTTTAAAATAGAACTCTGGGGGTGCCCGGGTGGCGTAGTTGGTTAAGCGTCCGACTTTCGCTCGGGTCATGATCTCGCGGTTCGTGGGTTCGAGCCCCGCATCGGGCTCTGTGCTGACTGCCAGCTGAGAGCCTGGAGCCTGTTTCAGTCTGTGACTCCCTCTCTCTCTGACCCTCCCCTGCTCACGCTGTGTCTCTCTCTCTCCTAGAAATAAATAAAACATTAAAAAAAAAATAGAACTCTGTACTAAAACAAACAAACAGACAAACAAAATCCAACCTTTCTCTAAGGTCCTAAAATTGAGCCTGTGACAAATTAACTTCACATTTTTGTCTAAACTCTCTTGCAGCCTGTATCAATTTTTAAAGTGTTTTATTTATTTTTAAGAGAGCATGAGTAGGGTAGGGGCAGAGAGAGGGAGACAAAGGATCTGAAGCAGTCTCTGTGCTCACAGCAGCAAGCCTCCTGTGGGGCTTGAACTCACAAACCACAAGATCATAACCTGAGCTTAAGTCAGATATGCAACCAACTGAGCCACCCAAGTGCCCAAGCTGTATTGGTTTTCTAGGACCACATAACAAATTGCCACAAACCGGATGGCTTAAAACACGAGAAATTCATTGTCTCACACTCCTGGAAAATAGTTCAAAATCAAAGGGTCAGCAGGGCCATTTCCCTCTGAAACCTACAGGGGAACATCTTTTCTTGCCCCTCTAGAGAGCTCCTGATGGCTTACTGGCGTCCCTTGTCTTGTAGCCATGTACATTACTCCTGTCCCCAGCTCTGAGGTCACATGGCATTCTCCTGTTATTCTCCAGTGTTGTCTTCTTATAAAAACACCTTACTCTAATATAACCCCATCTTAAATAACTACAGATGTAGTGACCACGCTTGAAAATAAGGTCACATTCTTAGGCTCTGGAGGTTAGGACTTCGACACATCTTTGGTGGAACACAATTCAACCCATGAAGGGTTGAACTTGACAGCACTGTCGTAGATCCCTGGGCTCTAACGGTGGGAGCTGGTAGCGTCATGCTACCTCCCTTCATTACCTCCCCGCAGATCCATCAGCTCAGTAGTTTAACTGGGGCAGCGCTGGCCGGAACACCCAGCAGTGTCACTGATGGAGGACGGATGTGATTTTGAGCAGAGGATCAAATAAAATGCCTGGTACTGCTTTTGAAAAAAGGAGCAAAGCTGGTTAGATACAAATGAAGTAACAAATGATAGAGCCTGCAGCTCTGCTCCAGAAGTTTGCAGTGCTACTTGTTGGTGAGTGAGGGATGATCCATATATTTGACAATAAGACCCTATAAATAAGCAACCAAAGAAAGAGTACATAGCTCTGTACAAATCCCTGGCTGACCTAGAAACTACCCCCAGGTGCATGGGAGACTCAAGGGCATGGAGGGAAGTCAAAGCTGAGATACACTTGAAAATTACTGGACCTTTTAATGTATTTCTCTACCTACACAAAATTACAGTACAGAAGGTTTATCAAAGCCCTACAGGGGCGCCTGGGTGGCTTAGTCGGTTAAGCGTCCAACTTTCACTTAGGTCATGATCTCGCAGTTCGTGGGTTTGAGCCCCGCGTCGGGCTCTGTGCTGACTGCCAGCTTAGAGCCTGGAGCCTGTTTCGGAGTCTGTGTCTCCCTCTCTCCCCGTCTCCCTCTCTCCCGGCTCACGCTGTCTCTCTCTCTCTCTCTCTCTCTCTCTCCTAGAAATAAATAAAACATTAAAAATTTAAAAAAAAAAAAGCCCTACAGACTCAAGGCATTTGAATACAGTTTTTGTCCAAATCATTTGTTAATAAATGACATATAGACAAAGGAGGGACCCCCAGAAAGCTAATAAAATAGGAATGAAGGAAGGGAAGGAGGAGGGTGGGAGGAAAGTAAGGAAAACACAGTAAAGAGAAGTCAGCAGCTTCATACAGAGAGGAAGACAGATTCTACTGTTTAAATACAGAAAGGATACAAACAGCACACAGCAGTCCTTACAACAAATACGTCAGGAATGCCTGCTGCCTCAGTCAGTCGAGTGTATGATTCTTAATCTTGGGGTGGTGAGTTTGATCCCCATGTTGGGCGTAGATTTTGCTCAAAAATAAAATCTTAAAACACAAACAAAAAAACGATCAAAATCCAGATTTGCTACATTACACAAAAAATGCCTGGTTTCAATAAAAACTTGAGTCACGTGATTATATATTTTTAAAATGTGTGAAAAAAATCAAGCCAATAGAAATTGATCCTGCATGAACCTAGATGTTGTATTTATTAAAGACTGCTACAAAATGGTTGTGAATTAGCTATTACAAATATGTTTCAAAATTAAAGAAAACCATGTTAAAATAAAGGGTAATATGATGACAATGGTTCAATAAATATGGAAACTAAGTGGACAAATAGGTACTATGAGCAATAATCAAACGGAAAGTCCAGGAATGAAAAGTAGAATATCCTAAGTATTCATAAAATGGGTACTAATGTACACATGAGATGGCAAAAGGAAATGAACCTCCTTCATTTTATGACTCAGTTCTTCGAAAGTAGGTATGCAAGGGAGTGGGGGCCTGGGTGGTTCAATCAGTTAAGTGTCTAACTTTGGCTCAGGTTATGATCTCCTGATTCATGAGTTCAAGCCCAGCGTCTGGCTCTGTGATGAAAGCTCAGGGCCTAGAGCCTGTTTTAGATTCTGTGTCCCCCTCTCCACCCTTTCCCTGCTTGCAGCACTCCATCTCTCTCTCTCAAAAATAAATTAAAAAAAAAATTTAAGTATGTATGCAAGTACTTAGTCCCATATCATGCTTCATTTTTTAACCCTTACTCCATTTCAGGATAAAGTGGCACAAAGATTAACAGTAAAACACACACAAACACACACACACACACACACTGACAATGACAACAAATAAAACCCTAAAGGATTCAAATAAGCTGTAAGAAAGTGGATAATTAATTATACAGAATTAAAGGAGAGAAGAGGCAACGACAGAGATAGTGACTAATGTTAAACAATTACATTTTTTCAGACTTAGAAAATTTTATTTTTATTGTTTTTATTCTCTTATTTTCAAATTTGTATTTAAATTCTAGTTAGTTAACATACAGTGTCATATTGGTTTCAGGAGTAGAATTCAGTGATTCATCACTTACATACAACAGCCTCGGCTCATCATAATGATTACATTTAAAACCATGAGCTTTAATATATTAAAATATTGAACATAAAGCTTCTCATAACTATTTTCAAATAAATTTTCTTTCTTGTTTCCTCTTTAGGAGAGTGAAACAATAACAAAGTGAAAATTTCTGGCTATCTAAGACAGAAAAGTGACATAATAATAGAGTTGCCACAGGTAAATCTTCCCCTCCTTGATCATTGCGCAATATCTGGACCAAACAATATCTTGATTTTAACTAATGATTTAATAGTGTAAGAAATAGATAATTTAGATTTCATTTCATCACTAATACATATAGAAACTGTAGTGTCACTGTGGAATGCTAACCAGCTAAGAAATGAAAATCTTGGCAGTTATGTATTTTATTTTGCGTTTGTTTTCTTCTATAGAGTCTTTGTCCCCTCCTTTGACTTCTAAATATTTAAAACAACCTCTTGATAACACAATTGATTTTCTCTCTAGCTTGTCCTCAGACTTTGACTAATTTAATAGCATTCCTTGCTGTAAAATCATTTTAAATTAACGGCAAACAGATCACTGAAGCATTGCTATTTTTGGCCTTAATTATTTCTTTATTAATTGTTTCAGTTTGAGACTTTATCATTTCCTGTAAATAACTTGCTGTTACAAGGTTTTTTAAAAATAATTTCCTGCATTTTTGAAATTGCTTAATATCTTATCTTTACCTATGCCAACAGAATCGTAGTCCAAAATTTCTTTTCAAAATCTGAAGTGAAGGAATATTCACTCAAATTTAGCTTTAACCTGCACAAGAAGTGTTGAGTCAAGGCACAGACACTTATTCTCCAGAAATTCTCACAAGTTAAAATAATCTTACACAAGCTAAAATCACTACAATTGGAAGGGGCAAAATGGGTTTTGCTCTTTATTTTCCTTCTAAAAATGAAACTACTTTAGTTTGAGCAAAACACTCAAATGGCAAGCAAATGTCATGTTATTCTTTTAGAGTCTCTTTTAACAATATTGCAGATGTGAATGTGAGACAAGTTTCACAAATTAGATGAATGAGAGGACTCATCATCAGCAACAGCAGGTATGAAGTGAATCCATTTTTGTCTAAACCATGATCATTTGAGAGACAAGTATGGTATCTCAGATCTAATTTCCTTTAATGAGTCTAGAATTATTAAAAAAAAAATATTGACCAAGAGATTAAAAAATGAAATATATCAAGTGTGTATCATTACTTTAATCAACATGTAGTGGCTGTGGCACTCATCCAGAGCACTTCTTAGGTGTGCAAGACACAAAACTTAATTTTATAAAATTATCTTGGTTTCTATTTTAAGCTTCTAAGCTACTGCTAGAATAATAAAAATCTACGATCAGTCAATTGAGGGTTCTCTCTTTTCCCAGGTCAGGTTTCATGTTCCAGGTCCTTACTTAGTTTCAAAGGACTGGAGAAGAAGGAATCACCCAGTTGTCAAATTTTTCTATCCTTAATGATACCTGTTAAAACATGTATTCACCCCTCTGGTCCTCAGCATCTATTTTTAGAGTCATTATAAAGATTTCCCTGGTTGGTAATGACCAGGCCTTTTCAGATCCAAATGATTTTCCCCTTAATTATAAACCCTGGGTGACAGAAATTATGCTGCATATGCCAGGCTAGCGTAGGGCATTAACTACCCTGTGACTGTGCCTGAAGTTGTGCCTGCCTGGTCTCATACCTCCTTGCCACCAGAGAATCCATTTTCCCTCAATTTGGGAAACCAAATTGGGAAACCAAAAACCAGTTTGGATTTTGCTGCCTTCTCTTCATGACTTCGTTTCTCTCTTTCCCATTCAGAGAATCTCTTCTACTCTATCAGGTACTGGTGAATAGGAGAAGTTACATCCTTCTCAAATCCACATTTTTCAAATATTTATTTATACAATTCACCAAGTATAGTTGCTCCCAGAACAAAGTCAGCATCACCTGAGACTTGCCAAAAAAAGTTATCTTCCAATCTGCAAACCTAGAAGTCTGGGGATGGGAGAAAGGTAGAGCAATGCAGTATTAAACAAGATATCCATATTATTCTATACAACTAAGTTTGAGAACCACTAATTTATTCTACTGTAAACCAAGATTAGCTTGATATCCTGATGGACTTCACATTTTAAAATACCAAAATCAGGGAGATTGGGGGGAAATTTTTTCCCTTGGTTTTCTATTCTATCACATCCTTCTTCAAGACCATGAGCGTGGAGCATTCTACATATTTGAAGAGGAGGTAGCATATAGATAAAACATTAAGTATCAAATTACAAAAAGACACACTATTATTTCAAGTGTATTATCTCTCTAAAATGTTTACAAAAGGAAGTCAGGATAACTATTTCTAATTAAAGCAGAAAGAAATATTGATATCTTCTGTAGATCATTCTAAGTTGACTATAGACACATGGTTAACAGACATTTTGCTCATCTTGATATCTATAGCAGAGATTTTCAAACTCTAACGTGCCTAAGAATCTTTTAGGAAGAGAATTTAAAATTCAGATTAACAGACCTGTTTTTCAAATATTCAACTTTTTAACAAAGATTGAGTATAATAGAAATGATTCATGAATCACAGGTTTAAAAAAATGTTTAAAAAGTCCTTTCCCAACACTGTTCAGTTCTATATATACATACGTATTTACTGTTAAATCCTTTTGTATCCTTAGAAAACATCACTGTAGCATATAATTTTTAAATATTATAAAACCTTAGTGTGCCTGGCTGGCTCAGTCAGTAGAGCATGTGACTCTTGATCTTTTAAGTGTGAGTTCAAGCTGCACATTGGACATTTGGCTTACATAAAAATATATAACCAAACCTCAAATATCCTTGAGGAATTGCACAATTAATAAAGTTAACTTTTTTCAGAGTTCAATTATTATTAAATAACTTTTCTTTGAAGAGCCATTTTAATTAAACTTATTTTCTTTCATTCTGAAAAGATATACTTAAGACAGCAGCTTTTTCTTAATGACTTAAAGTCAAAAACCATAAATTTTCACCTTGTACCTTTGGCATAGCTGCCAAGTAAATCCTTGATCATTGAACATAGAAATATTCAGGATAAGAGCTATTAGGCTCTTAAGGAATTTGGTAATTCTCTGGATCTACTGAAAATATTTAAAATATAGCCCCAGATGGTGACACTTTTGACACACTTAGACATCTTCCCAAATCCATCTCCTGACTCAGATAACAGTCTGTCAATATGGCAAATATTTACCTGAAATGTAATTTGTACCAAATGTCTAAAAAACAGATAACCCAACTCAGTCAAAATGTCTATAACTTATAAGTACAAATGGGTTTTGATAGTGAGCTTGAGTGCATTGGCCTAGTGTCCAATTTGATTGCTGATAACGTGGTATTTCTTTCTTGACTTTCAGCTATATTCTAAAGGTTTTAAAATAATTGATTTCTCAATAGAGAACACATTATTTTAAGGTTTTCTTACCTGGGAGCAAATACGAGATTTGTTGAGTAGCCATGGTCACTGACTATGACACTTAACTATAGAATCTTAATAATGTCATAGGGCTGAAGTGGTTTTTATTTGCCATCAAGGAAGGTAAGGAAATATGACAGACGTGTGACTCAGTAGTAGTCACCAGTAAACAAAACATAAACTACCCATTTGTTCCTAAAGATTGAACTGTACCTAGTCTTAGTTTTAGGAACTCAGAGAATGCATGTGATATTTTAGAAAATCAAAGTGTTCATTACTGCTCTCATTCTCACTTTCTCTGGTAATATCCTATTGCATCATCACACATTTTATTTATTTTTAATTAAGAGGATTAGTTAAATGTATAGGGAATTAGCCCTGAATTAGTTGAATGAAGGTGGGGAGAAATGATTCTTAGATATTGAGATAAAATAATCTATTTTGAAATAAGATAGTATTTTAAATTTTTTAAATGTTTATTTATTTAGAGAGAGAGAATGAGTACCTGGGCAGTGGAGTGACAGATAAAGAGGGAGAAAGAGAATCCCAAGCAGGCTCCATGATGTTACAATACAGAGCCTGACTCATGAGATCATGACCTGAGCCATAATCAAGACTCAGATGTTTAACTGACTGAATCATCCAGGTACCCTAAGATAATATTAATTGATGTTTATTAAATATCTACTAGATAAAGAACAATTATAGAAAAAGAAAATCCAAGTGATCCAAGCCAAAGAAAAAAAGGTCAAGAAATGAATAATAAATGTACTTACTCAGTTGAAAAATACATAGGAAGGACTGGCTTTTAGTATAACCTGCCTGATCTGGTCATTCATTCCATAGAACCAGCAGCAATTTCTTTCCATTTTTCTGCCTGTTTGTCATATGCTACATTTTTGGAAATCTTCTATTCTAATCCCAAGATGGTTACCAAATATAGAAGATTTTTTTTTTCTTTATGTAACTCTCAAACAGGAGAGATGAATTCTAATTTTATTGAGAAGGAAATTGAGGAGATTTTTAATACTGTGATAAAACATACCTACGGTTTATCATTCAGCCATTTTAAAGTGTATAATTTAATGGCATTAAATACATTTACAATATCCTACAAACACCACCATTCTCCATTTCTAGAAATTTTTCATCTTCCAAACAAAAACTATGTACTCATTGAACAAGAACTAGAACTTCCCATTTCTCCTTTCTTTCAGCCTCTGATAACCTTTATCATACTGTCCATATCTATGAATTTGCCTATGCTGGGTACCTAATATAAGCATCATCATACAGTATTTGTCGTTTTATGTCTGGCTTCTTTTATTCAACATAGTTTTCAAAGTTTACCCATTTGTAGCATGTATCAGAATTTCATTCTTTTTAAAGCCAAATAATATCCCATTACATGTATAAATCACATTTTGTGTATTCATTCATGTATAAATAGACACTTGAGTTTTTCCTTCCTTTCGGGTATTGTGAATAATGTTGCTTTGAATACTGATGTACAAATATTTGAGTCCCTGCCTTCAATTATTTCAGGTATACACATAAAAGTGGAATTGGTGGATCCTATGGTAATTTCATGGTTTATTCGTTGTTTTTTTTTTTTTTTTTTAAGTTTATCTTGAGGAAGAGACAGAACACAAGCCAGGGAGGAATAGAGAGAGAGGGAAAGAGAGAGAGAATCTCAAGCAGGCTTTGTGCTGTCAGTGCAGAGCCAAATGCAGTGCTCAAACCCACAAACTATGAGCTCATGACCTGAGCCAAAGTCAAGAGGTAAATGCTTAACTGACTGAGCCACCCACGTGCCCCAGCAATTCCATATTTAACTTTTTGAGACAAACTTTTGCAGTGCCTACACCATGTTACATCCCTACCAGCAATGCTCAAGTGTTCTAATTCTTGTTCTGTCCTTCCTTCCTTCCTTCCTCCCTTCCTTCCTCCCTCCCTTCCTTCCTTCCTTCCTTCTTTCCTTCCTTCCTTTCTTCTTTCTTTGGATAATAGCCATCCTGATGGGTGTAAAGTGGTATCTCATTGTGGTTATGATTTCTATTTCCCTAATGACTACTGATGTAACATTTTCCATGTACTTATTTGACCATTTTACACATTTGGAAAAATGTCTATTTAAATTCTTAGTCTGCTTTTGAACTGGGTTTTTTTTTGAGGATGCTGAGTTTCAAGTCATCTGTACTTTTCCCAAGGTTGTCCAATATGTAAGCAGCAGAAATAATGTTTAAAATCCATGGGGGTAGGCTCCCAAACCCTTGCTGTCTTTATAATTCCAAAAAGTCTCATTATAATCCAGTGCAGCTTAACCAAAATTTGTCCTCCCTGACACAGTGGACTCATTCCAAGAGAGAAAACAAACAGTTATAAATTGTAACAGCTGCTGCTCCCCAATAGTAAACTCTGGCAGCACTGCTGTAAAAGCGATAGGCGGCCCTCCACATACTGGCCCCATTTCGTGGCTTTGGTTAATAGGTAAGAACTGTTCCAAGGTTATTACTTAACTGATTTAACGTTCCTTTTCACATAAAGTTTCTACTAGAACAAATATATTTCCAGGTGGCTTCCCTAAACACACATGAGTACTAAACTCATACGGGCAGTGTGTATAAAGTACCTTACTGAAAAGCATGTAATAAAGAGAAGTGTCCATTGAAACAAATAATAACAAGCATGGGTTCAGTTTTGACTCTGCTTCCATTAGAGGTTTCCTCTGTAGGAAGAAATGTGTATATAATGGACCTAAGAAAGAAGTCAAGATTCTTCATTTCATATTGAGGCAAGCAGCAGCTGATGTAATATACATGTAAATGATGCAGAGTTTTAAATCATCTGTAGGGAACTGAGATCATCTTTTTATATGGAAACAAACATATTTCCTAGGGAGAGAAAGCCAGCCCCATTCTGGCAGTGGAGACACTAGTTTAGAAAGAGACTTTGAGGCTGGTGGCCAGGAAAAAAAAGAATTATGGCACATCACATAAAGACTTGGTCAGGCTTTAAAGAAACAGGCCACAGAGGAGTCTCATTTATAATCACTGCCTGAGAGCCTGTGGACAACAGGGGCTCTCTGGGTGACTGAGGAGGCAGCTTCTCAAAGTCTCCTCACCAGGTGGCAAAAAGACGTCACCTCATCCATCTGCAAATTAATCAGGTTGGAGAAGTGCTCCATTCA
This sequence comes from Proteles cristata cristata, assembly GCA_017311185.1. Taxonomy (NCBI): domain Eukaryota; kingdom Metazoa; phylum Chordata; class Mammalia; order Carnivora; family Hyaenidae; genus Proteles; species Proteles cristata. Next base: position 576,344 of record JAESUZ010003705.1, on the reverse strand, counting down.
CAGACCAGTCTGACTTCTTTTACCCAATTCCCATGAAAATAGAGACTATTATTGGAGCAACAATGAAAAAGGTCACTGGAAGGCTAATTACAAACATAGCCCCAAAAGGCAAAGCAATACAAAAAAGATAAGGTAATAAAGTATCTTGGTCTTTCCAAGTTTGTTCCTTAAAAGCCTGGGGTATTTTTAACACGTATTTTATTTTGTAACATTAGTTATATGTTTTAAGAATTAAATTGAGTACATTCATTCGGGAAAATTGCGTAAAGAAACATCCATGCCTTTATTGTCTCTAGACTCAAAGAGTGTAAGTCAAGCATGAAGGTGGCCAGAAGACAATGTGTCCTCAAGGATAATGTCACATAGCTAACGGAGGCCAAGTCCCTATGTGCCTCAAAGCTTCACTCTTAACAATTGTTCTAGCCAGGGACCTGGGAAACTGGTTTTTATCATGCAAAATCCTTCCCAGCCTCTATGGGATGACGCTTGCCTTTCTTTTCATGCCATTTCCTCCCAACATGGTCCCTTTGGTAAGGCAGCTTCAAACTTGTGGATAAATGAAATACCTCCTCACCTCTTAGCCTCCTCACTAGCAGACAATTTAATTGTCAAGAGAGCATCACTCAACTCCTGCCCTGTTTAAAAGGCGATTTACAAAAATAACATGCAGATAAAAGTGAGTGGACATCACTTTTCCATACAAAATTCGAAGTTATCAATGCAAAAAAAAGGTATGACTTCACTCTAAAGCTACTGTGAGCATAGACAAGAGTCAACATGTCAAGTCCCGAGCAAAGTTCTTGGTACATATAACTCCTGCCAAGACCCCAAGGACTGAAATTGCTCTCAGAACTATTAATGACTCACTCACAGAAATCAATCTCATCACCCAGCCCTGATCAACCAACTTATTCATCAGATTTGGCTCCAAATACGTGTTTTCTCAAATTGAATGCTTGTTCAAAGTATGAAGATCTTCAATTACTGACTCACTGCAGATATATCTGTAAACGCTGCTGGCAAATTCCAGAAGAATAGCTCAAAAATAATTGACAACAAAGGCAATGTCTTCCGTCAGATGAATATCTATCTTCCCAAGAGGGATTACATTGAAAGTTAGCCCGCTCCTTGGGATATATATTGTGTATTATTATTCTGAATATAGTTGTATGGCCTTGCTAGCCACACTTTTATTTAGGTGCTCTTAAACAGAGATGATACTATAGGTTAGTTGGAATGTACATGGCAGCAGTTTAGTCAAGTCAAATATATTTGCACTTTATTAAATCTAGTTTGGAACATAATAATGATTCCACAAATTTTAGAATATACATTAATATCTAATATTAATAGAATATACATTATACATTAGAATAATAGAATATTCATTCTAATATTAATAGAATATACATTAATATCTAATAATAATAAGCACTTACTCAAAGCTGACTTATGCTGGGTACTGGTTCAAAATGACTCACATGTATTAATGATATCCTTTATACCATGGCATATTGGTTATTTGTAATTATTACGTCCATATTACAGATGAAAAAACAAAACAAGAGAAGGCTATGTAACTTAGATAAATAATACAACTGGCTGAAAGTTGGTAAGCTTTTTAAACACATGTGGTCTAATGCCAGAGATTACTCCTCAAGCCATCAATATGGCTTTTGCAAATTTAGAAACGATTTGCAATAGTATATTAATATAGAGAATAAAATAGATTTGTTCCTATATTCCTCATTTCTTTCCTGTAATCTCGTACTAATTTTCACTTTAACAAATAACATACTTTTAAGATTTGGGCTTATAACCAAATGATTATGTAAATCATTAGTTCATAAAAATCTAAGTTTTGTTAATATTTCCTTAGGTCATATATTTTACTTGTATATCTTCTGCCAATAACCATTTTATTAGCTTGGGAAATTCAACCCACCATATTTCTAGCTTTAATAAGTGTTCAGAAAATGTAATAATCCAGATGAGCCCTATTAGGACTTCATAGAGCAGAGACAACTAGTTAATTCTAAAATAGTGTGTCCATTATCTACCGATAGAAGCTGGCTAAATTTATGTGCTCTAAATTTTACATTTTGATGAAGTAAAACCATCCAGGGAACGAGAACATAATTGAATTTGGTGTCTGCGAGCCTTGAGCTCAGGTTTAGTTTCTGCAACTTACAAGCTCTATTGCACGTGGACAACTTGTTTGCTCAACCCTATCATCTTTTTTTTTTAATGTTTTATTTATTTCTGAGAGAGAGAGAGACAGACAGACAGACAGACAGCATGAGCAGGGGAGGGTCAGAGAGAGAGGGGAGACACAGAGTCTGAACCAGGCTCCAGGCTCTGAGCTAGCCGTAAGCACAGAGCCCAACGTGAGGCTCAAACCCACGAACCGTGAGATCATGACCTGAGCCGAAGTCAGACGCTTAACTGACTGAGCCACCCAGATGCCCCTCAACCCTCTCATCTTAACATGTCCCTGATATCACCTTCCCTTAGTGTTATTGTTAAGAGTCAGTTAAATTTGTATAAATTGCCAGTATCAAAATTTTCAGTTGGAATTCATGGTTCTTTAAGCTGCAGGAATTGGGGGTGGGGAAGTGGTGAGAAGAGAGGGTCTGTGTTTCTTTATTCCAGTAAAAAAAAAAAATTGGGGCTGGGAATTATGGTCCAAGGAAAATACACTTCCCTTCCTGTTATCCTGTTTGTAATGTTTTTCATAAGCATTTGTAGTCTACAGTATCTCCCATGAGGATAATTTAATGCACTTAAAAAAAAAATAGAAAGCTCTTCCATATCAATAACAAAAACATTTAAACACAACCAGATGTAATAGCATCTCCCTAAGATGTTGTGGCAGCCATAGTAAATAGCTCCCTTGCTAGTCTCCTGTTCCCCAACCCAGAATAACTTCTGCCTAGATCCCACTTGTAGGGACCAAAAATCAAAGGTCACTTGATGTATCTACCTTGGGGAAGCCATGCTTAACATGAAATATTTTGGAACCACCAATGGTCTCATCACATAATGATCTGAACAAGCAATGAGGTTAGAAGGCAAGAATTTAAAACTGCTTTGACTCAGTATGCAATATATTTCAGCTTCACAATGAATTCTCTCTCATTTATAATAAAGACATTTTTCTCTTTATATAGTTCTCTTCATATAGTCTTCAGTTTTTATATAGTTAAATTATATTTTTTTAGTTCAAGACAGAAGGTAAGAAAATGAAGCTGAGTTTATTCCTTTTCATTCTGGAAAAAAATGGATTCTAACTATGAAGATGTTCTAGAGATACCTTAAACAATTTCCAGGAAGCACAAGCAAGTAGAGAGTAAAAAACATACAAACTGTAACCTACATTGGCTCAGCTTCAAGGGGATGGTATTTTAACATCATTTTTATTTTCAGGTTAGTGTTGCAATATCCCTGAGGTGAAACTCAGAACAATGGTCAATTTTAAAAGCAAACCAAAGAATTCTTAGTATCAACAGAGAGGTAGATTTTCTTCCCAGGTGCTATAATAATATACTAGCTAAATTTAGAATATCCATGCAATTTTTTTCATAAATTCTGATTTAGAATAGCTCTTGTACATACTCTTCTCAAAATATGTTTAGATAGGGCGCCTGGGTGGCTCAGTTGGTTAAGCATCCGACTTCGGCTCAGGTCATGATCTCACGGTTCGTGGTTCAAGCCCCGTGTCTGGCTCTGTGCTGACAGCTCAGAGCCTGGAGCCTGCTTCAGATTCTGTGTCTCCTTCTCTCTCTGACCCTCCCCTGCTCATGCTGTCTTTCTCTTTCTCTCAGAAATAAATAAAAAACATTAAAAAAAATATGTTTGGATATTTTAGTTCATTCCTATGACAATTTATTAGATCTTACTGTATATATTCATTAAGGCCCAAACTCATTATGTCATCAGAGAATCCATCAACGAACATTAAGATAATAAGAGATAGCGGTTTTATTTTTCTTGTATAAATGTGAAGGTATATAATTTGGGATATCCATAAAAAGATAAATTCTTGACAATAGCTTTTTTTCAGAAACGATATAGGAGATAAACACTAGAAGTAGCACGTGTGTATACCCACACACATACACTCACACACATTAGCAGCCTTGGTAGTGGAATAATAATTGCAGTACATGTTGTTGAACTTACACCTCTCAGAACTAGATTGGAGGACAACTACAATCAAGTCTGCAGTTATTTTAGAAGGTAGAAAGCGAATTTAAAATCATTTTCAAATAATAATCAGGCCAAAAAAATTATACTTTCATCTTCCAGATGAAATTATGATAAAACAGTGATTCTTTGTTAGAATTTTGGAGAAGGCCACAAAGAAAAAGATCAGTTTGTTTCTGCTAACATCATATTATCAGGGAATATGTAGTCCATACACTTATATGAAAATATAACATTTATCCTGTATTCTTATTTTCCTTTATGTCAGTGTTGTGTCAAATTTATGTTATAAGCTAACTGATTAGGGGAAACCATGTTGTTTACCCTAATGTTAACAAAAGTAGTACAATGCACTTTAAATATGTCAAGTCTGAGACAAATGCTATTCTACTATCTTTGGTTTCATTTAAAGGCAGAGCCAGCAAAATCAAAATAGGACAATTTCAAAGTACTTGAAAAAAACTCTCATTGAATTTATAATATTACTTAAATAACTACATGTTTTAGATGAGGAGGGCTGTGGGAGTAGATGGTTGGGTGTGGGTAAACAAAGGCCCATGTAACTGTTGCAACATGCTATTTGTTTGATGCACGCTTTCTCCAATAAACAGAAAATCTAAAAGATTTCAATACACATTCAGATTTGTATAGTTTGATAATATACTTACAAATTTAACTATGCATATATAAACATATGTAAAATGGATACAGAAACATTTATGAATAAAGAAATGTGTAAAACTATCTAACGAGAATTTATAAAATGCCAACTTTGTTCTGGAAATGTATTCAGTGCTTTATCCATATTAATTCTCTTTAAATCTTTCAATAGCTTTTTAAGAAAGGTTTTGGGATTTTCTTTTTATTAGCAACTTGAGTCTCAGATAAATTATTTTCTGTGTCTCACATCACACCGCAAATGGTAGAGCCAGTATGAGAATAAATAACCACCCTGAAACACTTACGTGGTTAATAATAGTGTAGGACTTAATCTTATTCACACAGAGAAAGATGAATGTATCGTTCATCACTATAATTCATATTTTTAGATTCTCTGACAAAAAAAGAAATTGTACTTTCAAATAGCATGGCCTCCTTCTTATTTTCCTCAGATGGAAACATATCTAAGTATTAAACTGATTACAAGGACATATATTAATGATAATACTGTATTAAGTATCATTTGATACCCAAGACTTAGTATCACTATCAATGCTCTTTATGTTGATGACTTTAATGTTGAGGTTTCTTATCTACTCATGTGGATTTCTGTGGCACCAGTTAACAATGACTACCACAGTAGACTTTAGTTGCAGTCAAAGTGAGTATGACCTTAAATATCCTCATTAAAATAAAAATTATCCAGGACTGATTATCTACTTTATCAAAATGGTAACTATTTGAAGATATTTTATGTAACTTTTACGCTATTTTTATGGGCTGTGATTTAGGCCAGTTGGGTTTTTTTTTGTCCTCAGTCTGTTGTGTTAATGAACCCCTTTCAGAGATTAATTGAGTGATGTTTATAATATTGTGATCATCTGACCTCAAGAATTTAACCATATTCATAAACAAGGATGGGCGCATAGACAAGGAAATACAATGATTGCTTTGGTTCCTTTCCCAAAACCATCTTGGCAAAGAGACTTTCACACCCCAAAGCTTCACATCTGCAATTGCAAAATAATTAATTGGTTGCCAAGCTATTGTGCATATTCCAGGACACCAGCCAAGATCTAATACTGGCATCATAAAGTGAAAAATATTTTAATGCTAAATACTGTATTTCCCTGCTTCATTTAGCCAATCAATGATGCCAGTAGTATCCTGTTCTTTCGGAAACTTAATTAAATTCTTTCATTCAGATAATCAACATTTGTGCTTCCAACCACCCTTTAAATAGAGACATTCTTTGTCTGGCAGCTGTGAGAACTTTTTACCCCATCCCCTCACAGAAACAAATGGAGAAAAAAAGTTCATTTAACATGTAGATAATGAAATCCTGTTTGAGATACCATTCACTGGCATGTTGCAGTTTTAACAGTAAAGCTTAATCCTGAGATTTATTCAGGCCAACAGGGTATCTGAGTCAACAAGTTGGGTAAAATGAATTAATTGCTCAGCTGATCACGTCAAAACATCATTGTCTCTTCCAAGCCGTATTGGAGAAGATACATATTGTGAGTGGTATGGCTTTAAAATGTGAAGATATTTCAAGCCAAAATCATGTATTTTAGATTTTGACTGATGTAAAAGGAGGAATTTTAACTACAACTGGACCTTCCCACAAATCAGAACTTAACATGAATTTTAGGACATCTTGGTAGACAGATGTGTTAAAGTATGTGTGACATCAAGACACGGTCTCTTTATTATTTTCAATGTTTTGGTCAGTATATCCCTACTGTTCAATAAAATAGCATAATTTATAATTAACAGATGTTTCCCTCTCACATGTATGCATACTTAAACAAAGGCACAAAACATATCTCTCCAGACCACTAAATATATATGTGTGTGTTTTTTTTAACCTATCCATCCTGTATGTAAAATATATATTCTATTTTACAATATAAGCTGTTCATTTGTAAACTTTGGATAAAATGGACACTGGGACTTTCAAAGAAGACATATAGAGACATTTAAGATGTTTATGGAAACATTGATCTTTGATCTTAGAGCATCTTTGTAAATCTGTGTATCATTTAAAACCACATAATTATTGCTGTTACACTGTTTTCTCCTATATGAACCCTAAAAATGAGAGCTGGGTGCTAAACAAATCCATTTATAAAATTCATTCTCACCACCTATGTAATCTCCCACCAAACTGTATTAAAACAACAAAGCTGAAGACCACTTGCTTTCTACGTCCTTCACATCCTACAGATTATAATCATCTTCCATAGTTTATATAATAAAACACTGCAGAATTGACTCTTTAGTTCATTAGGCAACATTTGATGTCTGCAGTATTAGAAAATCCATGCTCTTAAATAGTTTTATTTGGTTTCAATTATATATTAACACACTTAAATTAACTGCAACTCTCTTGTTTTTGTTTGTTTCATATACATATAAAGCCTTTTGTTCTTTCCCTCCATTGGAGGAAATTTCTCCCAAGAGAGACTTGGATTCCTTTTGAATCCAGGTGTTTGATTTCCCTTTGCTGATCTCCCTAAGCTAAATAATGATCAAGCATCTTCTTCCTTATCTTCAAAACCATAGTGCTAAAAGAAGAAAAAGGGGCTGTCTAGGTGGCTCAGTTGGTTGGATGTCTGACTTTGGTTCAGGTCATGATCTTGTGATTCATGGGTTTGAGTCTCGTTTTGGGCTTGGTGCTGACAGCTCAGAACCTGGATCCTGCTTCAGATTCTGTGTCTCCCTCTCTTTCTGTCCCTCCCCTAACTCACGCTCTGTCTCTCTCTCTCATAAGTAACATCCAAAAAATTGTTTTAATTACAAAAATGGCATTTACTATGAAAAAGGGAAGCTATGCATCTGCAATAAAAAGACTACAGAACAGTCATATATAGCATGTGTATTTTGATCAAGTCTGCTTGATATTAAAATAGGGCACATCAAATTATAAATATATTGCTTATTAAATGCAAAATTTCATTTACTATTTTTAGTTAGAGTTCAGCACATGTATTTCTTTGGGTCCAATTCAAGGTAACACCAAAAGTCTTGTTCTGAAGAACAAATCTACTGTGGATGAATAGAGGAATATTTTTCTCAAGCAACTGAATCAACAGTGCTTTTATTTCTTAATGGATTCTCTATTTTTATCCTGAAAGTATGGAATACTGTGCTCTTTATTACACAGCATGAGAAAACATAGTTTTTGAGTATAACTGTGGAGAACAAAACCTTACTCTCCTTTCCAGAGCTTTTACCCAGCTCCCAGTCATGTGTTTTTTTCCAAGATTATTGCTAAATTCACGTGCCATTTGCATGTGAACAATGTGTAAGATTCTAATACAATTTCCTTTCTAAGATAAATATTCCAGTCACTAAAAACATGTAGTTTACCATACCTCAGAAATCTTAAGGATGTTTCAGTTCATTTAAAATATACACAGATCACACATAATAAATTTCAAAAGGCTTGAACAGATTGTGCGCATAATGCCCTTTGCTGAGAAGGAACAGGCAATATGAGCCTTTAGCTACAGACAGCCACACAGGTCACTTTCTCACAATAATGATTTTACATCAAAGGCAACCCCCTATTTGCAGAAAAGCATGGTAAATTTTTTCTATGGCAGCTTTATAATTTATTATATTATCAATGCCATATGTGTGAGTCAAAAATTCAATAGTGTTTCTCAGAGTATATTTTTATTATTGGTTTCTTTGGTTTTTACCAATAAGTGATCTCTTCTGATAAATAGTAATTAAAAGCAAACTGAAGGTATTAGATTAGAATTATAAGCCATACTTATTTTAAATTCATTCTCACTCCTCTTTAATATTTATCAAGTGGTAAATATGGTTAAATAATATAAAAGGGACCAAAAATCTACTGGGAAACTTTTTTTCCTGTTCACTAAACCATGGCATAATGAGCCATTAAAAGAAAATCCTACTGGTAGATCAAAATCACACACTGACTCCAAGTACTTTTATGTTTTAAGGTTGGTTTAAAAGTACAATTATTGGGGGGGTGCCTGGGTAGCTTAGTTGGTTGAACATCGGACTCTAGATTTTAGCTCAGGTAATGATAATAAATGGTCATGATAACGAGCCCTCACATCAGGCTCAGCATGGAGTACAGAGCCTGCTTGGGATTCTCTCTCCCCCTCACTCTCTGCATCTCTCCCACTTGTGCATGCATGCTCTGTCAAAATAAATAAACTTCAAAAAGTACAATTACTGTAGTTAAAAGAAGAGTGTTATTTTCATTGCTAACATTGGAAATCAGTTTTAAAACAGTAAGATAGATCTGGGCTTAGCACAGGAAACACAAACTCTCTTGTATGGCTAGTGAAAGTAAATGGGTGCCATCTTCTTGGATCTCATCCAGGTTTCTGCCTTTAAATATGATGCATATGCCCATGGTGGAATGAATTATTTTCTTCATTTCTCTTTGAATCACAGCTTTTGCTACGAAACTTTGCCCTTGACTACACAAGAATGAAGAATGAAACTCCCACTTCCTGACTTTTAGTCTTGTCATTTGGTGTAGCCAATGGGATGATATAAGACATGTGCTTGAACAACAGAATTTACCACTCATGCCTCTGCTATCACCACAGAGGAGGATAGTTGCTTTCCGTTAAGCCTTAGTCTTGAATATAAACATACAGAGAAGGTCCAAACCCAACCCGTGGTGAGCAGCAAAGTCCAGCCTGACTCTTAGCTGAAGCAGAGCTCTGCAAAGAAGTCCAGCCTAGACCGAGCCAACCTCAAGTCATCTTGCAGGTATTTAAGAGATTAAAATCTTACTGTATGCTACTCAGATTCGGTGGTGGTTTTCTACACAGTAATAACTGATGGAAACAATGCTCATGACTCCTAAAAATATTTCTCTATGCCAGACTTTCTTTTTAAGTCCAGTTCCTACTGCCGAGTCAACATTTCTGTTAGGTCAAACTTGTCATGTTCAACACTAAAGTTCTGACATTCTTCCTCAAATCTGTTTCTCCCTCTTTTTCTCATCCAGGTATTGACACTACACACTTCTAATTACACTACACAAAAACAAAAAAAAACAAAAAACAAAAATAAACAAAACAACTTGGAATCACCTTTGATTATTTTCTCTCCTTACTTTTTTGACATATTTATTTATGTTTGACAGAAATGGAATGTGAGAGGGGGAATGGGAGAGAGAGAGAGACACAGAATCCAAAGAAGGCTCCAGGTTCTGAGCTGTCAGCACAGATCCCGGCACAGGGCTCAAACCCACAGATTGTGAGATCATGACCTAAGCCAAAGTCCAATGCTCAACAATTGAGCCAACCCCTTCCCTTTCTCTCCCTGCTTTCAATCTTTCAGCAAATCCTAGAAGTTCTAGCTATAGGATCTGACCACTTATTGCAATTTTCAGTTATTACTTGTGTTTAATTGACATTATTTCTTTCCATGGTATTGCAATAGTCTCCCAACTGTATTCCCCAGATGCTCTTACCCCAAATAATTAGTCTCAACACAGAAGAAAGAATACTGTCAGATGGTGTCATTCCTCTATTCAAACTCCCCATGGCATTCCATCTGACTCAAGAGTATAAGCCACGTTGTTACCACAACCCCAAAGTTCCTACATAATCTAGTCCCCATTTCTTCTTTTCATGTTCTATTATTTGCACCTCTTTCATTTAGCTTCAGCCAGATGATTTTCTTTCCAGTTCTTTTCAGAGACTGGGTGCATCCTTGGCTGAGGTGTTTTGAACCTGCTGGAGACTCTGGCAGAAAGGCTCTTTCTCTATAGCTATTTTCCCTTTCTTTGTGTTTGCCTACATATCCCCTTCAGGAAGCAAAGAGCAGAGCTTGGTTGAGCTGACCTGTAGGAAAGGACAGCATTGGTCCCTCTCCCTTCTCACTGCACTCATGTTCTATCGACCTCTTCTACTTAAATTTCTCCTTGGCTCTTGTGTGTTTTACTTCAGTATCTTAGTTATTATTTGTCTTCCCAGCAGAAATAAATATTCTTCTGAGTATATAGGCTTGTGTCTGTTTTGTTCATAGTTGTAAAACCAAATGCCCAGAATGCTTCCTAGCATCGTAGTCAGTACCCTAAAAGTACTTCCTATGAAGGAACAAATGAAAACCTTTATGAAAGAATCTTTAAGATTTTTGAAGAACTTCTGACAACCTGGGTAGCTCAGTTGTTGAAGCGTCTGACTCTTGAACTCGTCTCCAGTCATGATCTCACAGTTGGACTCTCTCTCCCTCTCTTTGCCACTCCCCTGCTCACATATGCATGTGCACACACTCTCTAAATAAATATATAATAAATAAATAAACTTAAGAAAAAAACTTTCTGAAAATATGAGAGGAATATGTAGGCCTTTAGACATTAACATAAACATTATCTCTAAAAAGATTTATAAAAGCAAAACTAAACTATGTAAATATTAAACACTAAAGAGCTTATAAAAACTATAGTACATCCATATAATGAAATAGAATACCTGGAAACAAATATATACTAAAGAGCCTAAAATTAAGTCCTCCATTAAGAGCAACCTCGGGCTGCACGCAGCCCAGTTCCAGGAAAAGCCTCAGACTGTTCAAGTCTAAAGCCATCCTCAGACCGCCCTCAGATCAGCTAATCAAAAAAACATTCCTATGGTCTGAGTCAAGGCTGGGAACTGCAAATAGTTATTTTATACAAACTAACCAATTTCTCACCGCTTGCCTGAACCCCACGTGGGCCCTTTGAACTCACCTCATAATTGGTCATTTTCACAGGATTCTCAAAAGTCATGATTGGGTCCCACCAAAACCAATGAACAGCTCACAGATACTGAATGGTCAAAGCTGTTACCATGGGTGCTGTACAATTGTAATTGGTGCTTATGTGATGATGCTACGTGTACTGTAACACCCCCATCCCTTACTCCTTAAAAACCCTGTTCGCTATTGTTCTTCGCTTCACCTTGCTGCCACTACACCGGTAGGCGGGTGAGCCCTGCTCGAGCTTGTAATAAAGACCCTTATGTACTTGCATCGGTGTCGATTCCTTGGGGGTCTCAGGGGACTTGCAAATCGGGCACAACAATACAAAGGTACAAGTTGATTCACTGTTAGTTACATATGAAATAGATATTACTCTACCATGGTTACATTGAAATTCCAAATTTTTATTAAAATATTACTACGTAATAGATAACTGATGAATAAATACATATAGAAACATCAGAATTAAAACAGATTTAACCTGGGTAATGAGAACAGAAAAAATTCTAATTTTCCTTTGGTGTGATTTTAGGGTTTTTTCAAATTTTCACACAACAGAAGAGAAAAATTACATAATCAGAAAAACAAAATGTCTCTAACACATATCCACTCCTAGAAAGCAAGAAAAGTCTGCCCTCTTTATATAAACCACAGGTTTAAAAAGCAAGACAAAATTAAAATTGGGTGACAAATTTACTCAAACATATAGTATAATTCTTGACCCACCCTTCCTAAGACTTCTTATGAAATTTAGAAAGACAATTCAGAACTTCAAGACCAAGGCTATAGAGGGATAAACAACATCTGTTTAGTTTTCCATTAAAAAAAAAATCACCTTAAATTGTTCGTTTATGTCCTTCATTTAAAATAGTTTAGTTTGAAGTCTAAATGTCAATCAACTGACAAATAGATAAAGAAGATGTGGTTTATATATACAATGGAATACTACTTGGCAATGAGAAAGAATGAAATTTTGCCATTTGCAGCAACATGGATGAAACTGGAAGGTATTATGCTGAGTGAAATAAGCCAGTCAGAGAAGGACAGAGATCTCATGTTTTCACTCATATGTGGATCTTGAGAAACTTAACAAAAGGCCATGGGTGAGGGGAAGGGGAAAAATTGTTACAAATGGACTGGGAGGGAGGCAAACCAGAAGAGGGTAAACACAGAAAAAAAACTGAGGGTGGATGCGGGGGTGAGGGAAAGGAGAAAATGCATGATGGGCACTGAGGAGCATGGAGTGTTGGGATGAGCATGGCGTGTTGCATGTAAGTCAATTTGACAATAAATTATATTCCTAAAAATTAAAAAATAAAAAAATAATAAAACAAAATACTTAGTTTGAGAGCCTCTGGGAAGTTAAGACCTAAAAGACCCAGTGTGTTGGATCTGATGGTTGAGCCATGGTACACTGACTCCCAGGGTGATTTGGAACAATACAGAGTTTTGAATTGTTCTTTAGCCAAGACATAAAATCGTAAACTTTCTACACAAAGTAGACCACTGCTTGAGGGCATAAGGAGAAGAAGCATGGATATTGCAATGCAAATTAGTGGGGAAGATAAAAAAGTCTGCAAATTTGTCCCCTCCTAATTCTTTCCAGATGATCCATAATTCACTTTTACTTCAACAATTTTGTATAAAGCTTATTACTTACATTGCTATTTCTTGTACTTAAGAAATAACTTAAAAAAGAGAAAGTACTAAATTCACTTTAGATTTTTTATTGTAAAATATTCTATATATACTGAGAATGTGCTCTCTTTACATACTTGCAAAGTGACTTTTTATTTAGATTTATTTATTTAGAAATAAAATCAAGAATAAAAAAATGCAAAATGCAAGAATTACAAATATTAGCTCATTTAAGCAGTTCTTTTGATTTTTGTGTGCTAACACATGTTGACATTTGGTCTATATTTTCATACACAGTAAATCTCTAATTCAAACATGTGATCTGTAATTTGTTAATAATATAATATATAAGAAAATTATTAAATTTACATAAAGATGGTAAAAAATAAAATTTTAAACTGATAATATACAGATATTTTTTTACTGTTAGTAGGTACCTTTTCATTATGTAAAAGACTAAAATCAAAAAATTATTTTTAAATTCCATCAAAGAGAGAAAATATAATGATAAAACCCTCCCTTAAGGGAAGACGGTTTATTTTCCAAAATTTCGAGAAAGAAAACTCTACTACGTGCTGCAGGGTAAGCACCTCCCACAGCAGGGAGGCCTGGTTTCCTTGGGTGATCACAGTGAAGATTCTGTTTCTTCAGTGCATTTATAGCTTCACAGCCTACTGGAGCTGCACAAAGGGGGAGGGAAAATGAAGGTAAGAAGGTAGTAATTGCTCTACAAATTACTTGGGATGCCTAAAGCACATTATTTCACCTTGTGTAGAGAAAAGAACAGAGGTAATGTAACATTGTGTGTCAACTACATTCAAATTAAAAAAAAAAAAAGAATGGGGGAGAGACCTCATATATTTCTAGTAAACTAATTTTTTCCACAATGATAGAGAAAGGAAAGCAGGAAGTCCCGATTTTATTTTGGAAGATAAGTATGTTTTTGTTCAATTGCAGATACAGGTGGATACCTCTGCCTGCCAATTCATGTAAGGCCGGTGGATGTCTGAGCATTTGGTTTACAGATAAAATGCCATGCTAAGGTTTGTCTTTGCTCTATAGAAAGCTATCACTTCGGCTTAAGGAAATAAACACAATATCCAGCTTGAAGCTCCTGCTCCTCCTATAAAACTTAGAATAAACAGACTAGAACCCCACAACTGTGGGTGACTCAGCCCCACAAAGGAGACAACTTCAAAAGCAGTCTCTCTGTTCTCTTTTTCTCTCCCTCAGTAGTAAATTGATTAGACTGCTCACCCATTGTCCAAACCATTCTATACTCTAAGGGCCTGATACAGCTTTTGTGTGCAGGAGAAGGCTGAGGTTCCCACAAAGAGAGAGACAGAAAGGTCACTGTTGAGTAGTGATTATGGATCTCACTGAAAACAATCACAAAAATTACAGAGAAAACCACATTCATGCAAATTAAACCAGCTAATCTGTGCAACTGTTACTAATTGATTCATTTTCATCATTCCAGACTTTTATACAGATCTCTCATGTGTGTATTACATATGTATACATACACACACACATATACACATTTAAATATACATACATATATGTTACATACAACTTGTTACACATATGTATTTGCTACCTATTTTTACAAAAAATGTCTATTATTCACACATATATACACATATGCAAACACCCCATCCATAATGGTAGAGGAGTTAAAAAATTAAAACATACAACAAAAAAGGAAAATAAAAGTGCCTCAAAACAGGTAACGAGCAAGAAAGCCAATTATTAAAAGATTCTAAGATATTAGAGTCATGTGAAATTATAAAGTTTAGTGAGAAATAGCCCAAGAATGGAATTGCAGTCAAAGATGAATGACTCAACTTGGAGATACTTTGTTATCTAGAACTTTTAGATGAAACAATGATTAAAGCCTCATCACGTGTCTCTTTTAATCTTATTTTTTAAACACCTTGCCACTTTCCTAGCATAAAGGAGGTGTGTAACTTTAGCTGAATTCCGTATTTCTCAAATTATATATGTGAATGTTCGTATAGTGACCACTATCAGATTCTTAAAAGTTATTATGTAAAACTATTTGTGCCAGCAGTTACGTGTATTCTATCATCTGTGATTTATGCACCTTTTATCTTTCTTCTTTCAGGATGCTAAATTCCATCATAATAATCTTCAGGCAACTGGGAAGTCTGTTCCCTGGCTGTGATTATGAATTGTCATCTCTATTCTGGAGAATGAGTGAAGTTCAAGTTTCTTAAAGCTGGACTATAAAATCTCAACAAAAATCATCTTTCTGATTACTGCCAGTTTTTTCTTTTTTCTTTTTTTTTTTTTTGGCCATGTAGTGAGTCTGCACAGTAACTACATTTCTCAAATGTTCCATGAATTTCACTTTAAATAAAAAAAAAAAAAGATGACATCTTTCTAGATGGTGTAAAACTAGCTACTTCTCACATACTTTTTTTTTTTTTTTTTTTTTTTTACCATGAGCATTTCAAACAAAAGATAAAAAAGGATATCCGACGCATGTATTGATGAAGCCATAGATGCCCCAACAAATAGGACTCTGGGGTCTAAACTTCATGGTCAGACAGGGCTGCCTTTGTTCTTGACATGAAATGCAGATTATCTTCTGCTTCTACTGCCACTTTCTTTCCTTCTATTCATAGGTTTCTATTACCTGCTGGCCTATTGTGTTACTATTCGTAACACACAGTTCTTTGTAAGGAAGAACCATCCACAAAATAAACAGCCCTTTATCCCGCTACCACAAAACCTGTTTTGAGAACTAAATACATTGCTTCCTAAAATGTTTTATCAGGGATTTTATCAGGGTGATATCAGGAGAAATGAAATATGGGGAGAAAAAAGAGCATTCCTATTCTTTTGATCCTTTGCATTCCACGAATATCAATCATTACTGGCTTTCCCAGGGCCATCTAGGCATATTTTCCTTTCATCCTTGTAAATTCTGACAATTGTGAGCTACAAACTTTGGGGAAACTGGGGAGTCAAAGAGAAGCAATCTGTCATCTTATTAGTAGATTTGAAGTGAAAAATTATGAAGTGATCTATTACGCCACTTTATGAGGGTTTTTTTGATTCTATAAATTTAATCATGATTAATTTTTAAAATAATATTAGGTGTCTGATATAACAAGCAAACTCAGTCTTTGTATTGATAGCACTGTGAAAGCATAATGGCCTCTATGTTGTGAAACAAAAATATATTTATTAGTATTTTCTTCATTTGGATAACAATTTCAGACCACTTGGTTGTGATATGGTCAAGCTATTCTTTGCAAAATGTGTGTCATTCTGTCTGCTGAGTTCATTTTGTTCTCAAGGGGCATTTGACTCAAAAGAGTGGGTGGCTGTGCTGATTACTGTTACCTAACTAAAAATATACTTTTATTCAGAGAGCCAATGTTAAAAGCAGATGTATACAATAAAATCATGTAATAAATGAGCTATTAAATGAGAATGGCCAGTTCCTTCACCAACATGGCTAACTGTCTGATACTGAAACAGCCTTATGCATGAGAATGTAAAAATTGGAAGGCAACTGACTACCGTTTGCTCAGAGAGTCTGAAAATATAATTGAATAGACTGGAGGCAAAGTATCTATATGTGCACAGGCACCTTCCTATACCTACCAACATGAAATTAAATCAGAGTAATGCCTCAAGTTATATTTTGCTAATATTGGTCCTACCTTAATATATATTTTTAAAAAACAGTTCTCAATAACAAAGATAGAGTTTATCATAAATACCATCACACCTAAATACACATATTTTTCAGCTTTATAGTAACAGATAATCTTGGATTATTGCTTCTAGTCTTAGAACAGGGGTTCTCAAAGTATGGTCCAGAGGACCCCTGGAGGTCCCAGACACCCTTCCAGCAGTTCTATGAGATCAAAACTATTTTATAATAATACAAAGATATTACATTCTGGTTTACACTCATTTTCTCATGAGTGCACAGTGAACTATTACAGAGGCTCCATGTGATATTACAACAGAAATAGATATGCAATTCCAGCTGTCATTTGCAAACCAGACATTAGTGAGATTTGCAAAAATGCAAAGCAAGACTACTCTTCCTGTTAACTATTTTTGTTTTAGAAAACATTTTTATAAAAACTTTCTATTTATGCTAACACGTAATATAATAATAGGTTCACTATTGCTATTTTAAATATTTTAGGTGCCTCAATTTTCATTTCTAATACAGAAAGTGTTAATAAGTATACACTATATTCAAAAATCTATTGAGAGCCCTCAATAGTTTTTACCAGTATTTGAGAAATTCTGCCTTAAAACATAGTTGGCATTGATGACACCCTTCTTTCATCAACTTTGTAAATTAAAAGGAATACTTAATGCATGTATCAGACCTGCAATTTCCTTTGTATCTATACTTTTTATGTACAGCATTGTAGCCATGAGTAGGGATTCAGTAAATACTCATTAACTGATTGATAGGTAATGTTTGAATTGGAGAAAAGAGTAAAGATGATAGAGGTCTCTAGAAGCTTCACAACTATAGATACTTCCCTTGCTGGAAATTTCATTAAATTCTATCAGGTTTCTTCCAGTAAGATTCTCCCTGACAATGTGACAAATTATTTAGAAAATTAATACTCTAAGCATGTAAAGATGGTGAGACTATTAGGTCTAAATGTCATGAGAGATACTCTCTGTGTGTAAACTTGCATTGTTATTTTTCAAGGAGGTCTCTATTTTCTCCCTAGTAATTCTGCAGTGGGGCTAGGTGTCAAGTGAGTTTGTAATGTTTAATATTGTTCCACCAACATACAAAGATTAGGGCTGTTCTCACAACCAACCCCAGAAATTAACAGCATGTTACATCTCTTCCACCTAATTGTGAGTCATTTTCCCTCTGATAGTGGTTCTGACACATTCTCATTTAAATTAAAACAAAAAACTTATAAACTGAGATTGTTCGGTAGATTGAACATTTTCTTAGATACTCTACAGTTGAGAATTTATTCTCCCAGACTTGGGTGTAGATTTCTTTCTTTCCATTACTAATAGCTAAGTGTTAGCATTTTGACTTCCAAGTTAGTCTCAAATGTCATCTTGATCTCATAAAAGAAGTCTAAACTAGGAATCCTTTCCTTACATGCTGAAAAAAGAGTAAGGCAAAGCACTATTTCCCATTTTTGGACTGATCATTAATTGTGCCATTCTGTTTGCTATTGCTCTAGAAGGAAAGAAGTTTCTAATTAGCTGGGTACCACAAAGTTTGGTATGTCAGAGTACAGTCCCATCAGATAAATTCAGTCATTAAGTGATCCAAGTGTAGGATGATATTCCTTCCACACAAAAAACTCTACTGAAATCTTCAGCTTTTTAAACAAGTACAGGATGGTGTGATTAGCAGAAAGAGCCCAAGCTTGAAAGTTAGAAATGTCTATATTTCCTTCCCAGCTTTGATACTTACTGATTTTGTGATACTGGCAATTTTAACCATTCTGAGCCCCAGTTTCCTTTTGGTACAATACAAACAGCAATGTTTACCTGAAGGTATATAGTTCCATATAGTCATATGGAACACTTCCAGCATATTAACTCTCACATGGGAGTTAATAAATAGCAATTATTATACAGCTAATAAAGTAGATATTTTGTTGTCATTTTACATAAGAGTATCTACTGGGTATATAGAATTTAAAGAAAACTGGAGGGGACAAAATAAGTTTGACTAAGAAGTCCAAGGACCTGATGGGACACATGAAATCAAGAACTGAATCTTACTTTTAAAGAGAAGAGAAAAGGGTTTTGAATTCATTCAGATAGACTAGTGTGTATGTTAAACAATATTTTATGTTTAAAATTTTTAATGTTTTATTTATTTCTGAGAGAGAGAGAGAGAGAGAGAGAGAGAGAGAGAGAGAGAGAGAGAGCAAGTGAGCAGGGGAGGGTCAGAGAGAGACAGAGACACAGAATCCAAAATAGGATCCAGGCTCTGAGCTGGCTGTCAGCATAGAGCCCGATGTGGGGCTTGAACCTACGGACTGTGAGATCATGACCTGAACCAAAGTCGGACGCTTAACAGACTGAGCCACCCAGGCGCCCCTACAGTGTTATATGTTTAGACTGTACATGTAGGGGATTATAACAAGAAACATCCTGGAGAAACCAATATCCAACAGCAGTCATGAAATCATGCAGAATTTAGGAACAATGCTTAAGTTCATCTCAAGCTACTAAGAAAAAGAAAACACAAAACCAAGTTACTACTACCTTGAGAGATTTCTTGGCTGGAAGACAGGAGTGTGGTGGACATGGGGAACACTGGATTTCATGTTGATTTGGACAGATAGACTCTTACTTGTTAGGATTTAGGACGATGGTGGGCATCTCAGTTAGGAAGGAGTATCTATTAAGTAGGCAAATAATTTTAGTAATCTTAGATTAAATCAGTACATCTGATCATTTTTCCTTGGACCTAATTTGAAATGACTGTATAGAGATGCAGGAAGAAAGTGGAAATATACTTGTCCAAGTTTCTTGGTGATAGGAAAGTTACTGTTTGGTATTGTGACACAGATTGTAGACACCCTCATGATTACTTAAGTAATTCTGTCGTGTTTATATACACAGATGAGGTTTCATTGAAAGTTACTTTCAGACATTGTTCCAAAATCCAAAATCTTTAAGAACTTACCAAACTCATCACCTGAAATGGTCAGAAGACATGAATGGACACTTTTCCAAAGAAGACATCCAGATGACTAACAGACACATGCAAAGATGCTCAACATCACACATCATAGGGAAATACAAATAAAAACTATACTGAGATACCACCACATACCAGAGTGGCTAAAATTAACAACTCAAGAAATAATAGATGTTAGCAAGGATGTGGAGAAATGGGAACCCTCTTGCACTGTTGGTGGATATGCAAACTGATGTAGCCACTCTGGAAAACAGTGCAGAGGTTCCTCAAAAAATTAAAAATAGAACCACCCTACTACTAGGATTTTATCCAAAAGATACAGGAAGGCATTTGTACCCCAGTGTTTACAGCAGTGAGTTTAACAATAGCCAAATCATGGAAAGAGTCCAAATGTACATCAATTGACAAATGGATAAACAAGACGTGGTTTATAAGTATACAATGGAATACTACTTGGCAAAGAGAAAGAATAAAGTCTTGCCATTTGCAACAACATGGATGGAACTGGAGGGTATTAGGCTAAGCGAAATAAGTCAGTCAGAGAAAGACAGATATCTTATGCTTTCACTTGTATGTGGAACTTGAGAAACTTAACAGAAGACCATGGGGGAAGGGAAGGGGAAAAAAGAGTTTCAAACAAAGAAGGAAGCAAATTGTAAGAGACTCTTAAATACAGAGAACTGAGGGTTGATGGGGGTGCAGGAGAGGGGAAAATGGTTGATGGGCATTGAGGAGGGCACTTACTGGGATGAGCACTAGGTGTTGTGTGTAAGTGATGAATCATGGCAATCTACACCCCAAAACAAGAACACACTGTATAAAATGTATGTTACCTAACTTGACAATAAATTTTTAAAAAAGTAATCAAGGACTCAACTTTCTCCCTTTCATTTCCTATATCCAAATATCAAATAATTCTTTAAAAAATTTTTAACACATTGAAATTTCCAGTATAAGGGCTCATTGTCTTCCAATAAGACTATTACAACAGCTTCCTAACTAGTTTCATCACCTCTAGCCACAAACCCTTCCTGGATGATCAGAAGTGTTCACAGTCTCTCATTTTTTAATGATTTTTATTTATTTCTTAGAGAGAGAGAGAGTGCAGGGAAGAGTCAGAGAGAGAGGGAGACACAGAATCTGAAGCAGGCTCCAGGCTCTGAGCTAGTCGTCAGCACAGAGCCCTACACAGGGCTCGAACCCACAAACAATGAGATCATGACCTGAGCCAAAGTTGGACACTTAACTGACTGAACCACCCAGGTGCTCTCCCCACCCCAATCTCTCATTTAAATCTGATCATGTCTCTTACTTGGCAATGAAATTTTATTGACTCATTTTGCATAAGGTAAAATCCCAACTTTTTAAGATGGTATGTTGTGTCTTATGTGATTTGTTTACCTAATAAGACATTTTCCAGAACTCCAATAACTCTTTCTTCTGAAAAAGTAGAATACAGATTCCCAAATACATTATGCTCTGTGTCCTTTTATGTACTGCTTTCTTCCTGGATTGACTTTTCTTGCTTAACTTTCTGTTCTGGAATGCCTGGAAATCCATATTCATTTTCAAATGTCAGCATGACTATTATTACCTCAAAGAAGCCTCTTTTCTCTCTCCCTATCCCAGAAAATGTGGTTAACCTCTCCTCTTCTGTGCTCTTTCTGTATTTTAGACATAGTTCTGCCATTTTATTGAGTACATTCTGTAATAATCTATATTATCTCCCTGGTTATTGTAATGTACAGCCAAGGAAGAGAACCAACATTAACAGGTTTAAGAGACACTACTGGAAACATATAGAAGAAAGCATTGGATGAATAGCCTCCCTCAGATGTAACAGGAAGGGAGGAGAGAAATAATCCTCAAACATGCACACATATACCCATCTGTGTGCAAAGAAGTTGTATGATGCATTTTCATGGGTATTATCTCCTTTGTCCTCTATTTACCTATTTGTGTTTTCACTACTTGTGGGTAAGCCAGCCAGGTAGAAAAATGAGAAGTCTCTTTTCAGGCACATTTTCTCTGGACAGTTGGTAGATGACAGCCTATTTCTGAACTAAAAGAATTCAGTGGTAAACTAAGCACTGATGCACAGTGTATTTCCCAGCCACCATTCAGAGTTCTCTTAGAACAGAGAAATTACGTACTTGATCTAGATTACCCATTATCTGTGTGAGTATCTGGGAGCATGAAGGTAAAATAATTTCAGTGCTTCAATCACTCTCGAATTCCTCCAAATATTCTCCCACCTATACCTCTAGCGGAAGCCATTAATAAAGCACATACCAGCTGGTCTATAATTCTATCTTTCTCTCCTCATATGCACAACAGGAAACAAAAACTTAAAAAAGCAAAAATACTAGTATAGCTATAACCTTAAAAAAAACAGTATCTAAAATGTTGGATATATATTAAACATTTGTCCAAACCCACAGAATGTACAACACCCAGAGTGAACGCCACTGGTAATGTTGCGCTTGGCATGATTATAGTGCACTAATAGAAGTTTTAGCTGGTGTTCCACCTGGTAAAACATGTCCATGACAGTGGAGTCTATGCATGTGTGAGGGCAGAAAGTAGATGGGAAATCTCTGTACCTTTCCTTCATTTTTTTCTGTAAACCTAAAACTACTCCAAAAAAGTAAAGTCTTAATAAAAAATATTTTTCTTTCCAAATTCTAATGTGACCATGATGAGGTAGGGCAAGGTGGGGGGTGGGAGGCAGGAAAGAGGGATCCAGGGTAGCGAAGAGAGACAATGGAGACTGAGGGGAAAGAAAAACTAATGCCCAAGAAAAGCCTGTTTAGAAATACATGTAAATGTCTTTATACTTCAAAGATTAACTCATTTAATGAAGCACTGCCATGACATCTTAGGTAGAATTTTCACAAATGAGAGTATGATAAAAATTTCTGAAAATATACACTTGTGAATCTTTGTGCTTCAATATTTGTGATTCTCCAAAATGACTCTTTTGGAGTGTGTGTTTGGTGTCCAAGCAGTCTTCAATCTGAGAAGAATTTAGAGATTTAGTGATAATTTGCAGGTTAAGAGTAATTAAGTTTGCAAATAGGCTGAGAGAAAAAAATAAAGAGAAAAGGAATTTGCAGGTTAAGAGTAATTAAGTTTGCAAATAGGCTGCAAAGAGAAAAGGAATTTCCAGGAATAAGTTATTTTTCAATGATAATGCTTTGCAATTTAAAGGATGAACCAGCCTACATACATTAGATCTCCAAAAGAATACAATATTTAGTCTGGTTTCAATCTTTTACTCAATACACATTTATTAGGCACCATATTTATTAGGCACCTAATTATGACAGATACTATTTCCAGGTCTTGGAGATTCAGTGGTCAATAAGGCAGAAAAAGACCCTTTTCTCAAGAAGTTTGCATCCTAACCAAGGTAGGGAATAATTGTCAACAAATCATTTCAGGTAGATTAAGTGTTATAAAAAATATTCTCAATAAATAACAAATAGTAATTGATAATTTTATTGGTGGTAGGTAAAGTTTGGTATTTCCAGGATAGAAAGTTATGGCTATATGGAGACATAATAGTTTCTAGCAAGATATTAAATCAGTAATGATTTAGGAGTTATTTTGTCTTATAATCATATAGCTTTTAATTTCTAGTTCCTGATATGTACTTATTTTTTTCTTCCAAGCAAATAAACACACAGAAGAGTCATAGAATGTTGTAGTATATGTGGACAGGACAGTTTTAGATCCACAATTTATTATACAGAAACTATACACACACACACACACACACACACACACACACACACACACACACACAATCTCTAGGAAAAGGCTGGTTTTCATGTTTCATGATCTTGAGAGAAATCTCTCCCAAGAGCCTTCATAAAATAATCAATCAATACATTGGGAATTTGTATTGTCAAGTAAATACAGTTGACCTAACCTGCATTAGAAAAGGTTTTTACTTGTCATTTTTAAGACGCAACATCAGTTGCATCAGTTGCAGTTAAAACAGTTAGAGTTTTTAAAACTTATTAAGAGTTTTTTAAAAACCTGAGCATCAGGGGCCTGGGTGGTCCCCTGTTGGTTAAGTACCAAATTTGGCTCAGATCATTATCTCACATTGAGTCCCATATCAGGCTCTGTGCTGACAGCTCAGAGCTTAGAGCCTGCTTTAGATTCTGTGTGTATGTGTCCCTCTCTCTGACCCTCTCCCACTGTCTCTCTCTCCTTTCTCTCTCTCTCTCTCTCAAAAATAAACATTGAAAAAAACTAACAAAGCAAAACAAAACAAAAACAAAAAACCTGAGCATCTTATTGAAATCTTTATGTCCTGTGTATATATTAGAAGGGGGAGGAGGAGTACATTTTAATAATATAGAGGGAGTACTACAAAAATGTGGTCATTTCTAAATTTTCTGAGGGTAAGTTTTCAGAGGGATTCAGGAAGCAATTTAGAGTCAAGGATGTAATTTACATCCTTTTTCTTCCAGTCATCTGAGAAATAAAGATTAAGAGAATTATCTTCAGTGCTCACCTAATTTCACACCTGCCCTTCTGCTTAAGCTCTTAAAAATACACCAGTTTGGGGAGCACCTGGGTGGCTCAGGCAGTTAAGCATGGGACTCTTGATTTCAGCACAGGTCATGATCTCATGGTTTGTGAGACTGAACCCCATGTGAAATCCCACATGGGGCCCCACATCGAGATTTAAAAGAGCCCTAATTTCCAGAAAGAGTGAAAGTCCTAACAACCACTGGCTTAGAACTGGTTTATCATTAAGTCACTTTATAGAATTTAGATTTGCACAGAAATACATAGGCTTTCATCTATGACAGTCAGAAAAGAAAAATCCGAAGTGTCTACCAATTTTGCTCAAGTGATAAGCAGTAAAGCTCACCACCACATAGCAAGCAATGGAAGAGGAGGTGATTAGTACAACAGTGTGGCAAAGCCGTTACAGCAAGCCAGGGCATGGCATGACTTTAAGTATGTGCCCCCTCAAAGTTTGCTAGAACATGCAGATTTCAGCAAACATATTAGAACCATGAGATGTGTTTCTAATATGTAAAACACTTTCTACTTCTTATTCTCTGTCGGGAAACTGCACAGGTGAGTTGGCCCCCAGCAGTTGAAATGAGCCAACTAAACACTAGTCCCAGGATTGCTAGGAGGTTGCTTTGTGCCCTTGGCATGCTGAGCAAACATCTATAAAACTTCATTGTTTTCTTTCTCTTAAGAGCCTCAACCTTTAAGCTCACAACCAAGTGGAATGCTAATGAGCATTTCATAAATGCTTTTTTTTTTTAATGTTTTATTTCTGAGAGAGAGAGAGAGGGAGAGAGAGAGACAGCGTGAGCAGGGGAGGGTCAGAGAGAGAGGGAGATACATAATCTGAAACAGGCTCCAGGCTCCGAGCTGGCTGTCAGCACAGAGCCCGACGTGGGGCTCAAATCCACGAACCGTGAGATCATGACCTGAGCTGAAGCCCGAAGCTTAACCAACTGAGCCACCCAGGCGCCCCATATAAATGCTTGTTTTGATAATGGCTGTTAAGAGAGATAATGAATGATTAAAAGGAAGGCAATTTAAACTCAGAGTGATGTGTAAATGTTGAGTACTATAGTCAAGTCTACTTCTGAAAAGGGAGTAAACAGCCAATTTTATGGGAACTATAGACTGGGGAGTAATGCTACTACATCAGGTACATAGCCAGCCTAAGACATGGTAAAGACTGGAATTTTCCTGACTATTTCATGACCACCACCAATATTGGGCTAGACATTTTCTTTTAAACACACATAGGTAACTAAGTAGACTCTATTCTAAAAATGTCCTTCTGTGAAAAAAACAATTTTACCTCTTATGGTTAAGAGTAAGTCTTAGTTTTTATCTCTCTACTTACCTGTTGAACAATTTGGGAGGGAGTGCGAAAAGGCAGATAAACATACTAATATAATAGGAGACAGAAGTACATTGTAACAATGTATGCCTTCATCAGTAACAGCTTTTCTTTTTTACAAACCACCTTACTGAGATAGAATTCACATACTGTAAAACCCATTTATAGTGAGCATAGCATAACACCTGGGGAAGTTAAATCATTCTGCTATATACCCGAAACTACTCTAACATTCCATGCCAACTTTAAACAAAGTATAAAATTCAGTGATATTTAGTGATAGTCACAGGGTTGTACAATCACCACTGTGATTTCATTTTAGAACATTTTCTTTCCCCCTGAAGAAGTATGCTGCCCTCTACTTCGGCCCCCCTCACTCCCAGCCAGAGGCAGTGACTCATCTGTCTTGTAAAGTTGTGTACCATAGATAACATCATACAAATGAAAGCATGCATCATTTTTTGTGAGTAGCTTATTTCACTTAAGACACTTTTTTTTTTTCAAAACTTACCAATATTTAACTATGTGTCTGTACTTCGTTCTGTTGTATTGCTGAGTAACAGTCCCTACTATGGATACGGTTATCATTTGATAGACATCTGGGTTATGAATACTTTTAACTTTTACCATTGCTGGTTTTCTTTCCAGAACTCCATTATTCCTTGTGAGGCTGATGTTTATCTTTTCACTTGCTTTCAAGATTTGCCCCTGTCTTTCAACATTTTGACTATTATGCATCTGGTCGTCCATCTCTTTCCATTTATCCTGCTTGGAATGTGTTTGTCTTATATGTGCCAATGGATGGTTTTCTTCACATGTGTAAGTTTCTAGACATCATTGCTTTGACTTTTCTTTTTTTCCTCTTTTCTCTTCCTCTGGCACAGCCATCATGTACACTTTTGTGTACTTAATAGTGTCCCCATTACCCTGAGAGTGGAGTTTTTTTTTTGTTTTTTTTGTTTTTTGTTTTTTTTTCATTTTTTTTCCCCTCTTCTTTTCAGATGGCCTAGTCTCCAATGATGTTCTTTCTGTTACTGAGTCTTCTTTCAGACCTCAGATCTACAGTTAAGCACCTCTTTGGAATTTTTCATTTCATTTATTTTACCCTTCATTTCCAGAATTTCCATGTGTTTAAAAATATTTCTATCTCCTCATTTATACTCTGATGAATCATTGTCATCATAACTTCCTTTAATTCCTTAAGCATTGTTTCTTTTAATCTTTGAACATATTTGTGATAGAGGCTTTGAAGTCTGTCTGCTAAGTCTCCTATCCCACCCTTTGAAAGCAGTTCTCGCCTGTTATTTCTTCCTGTGTATGGATCACACTTTGTTGTTTTTTGGCAGATTTCTTTATTTTTATTATTGAAAGCTAGGTATTTCAGATATATAGTAGCTAATCTGCATACTGATAACTCCCTGAGGGGTCATTCTTGTTGTTTGTGGAGTCATTTATTTGCTTAATGACTTTGTTGAACTACTTCTGCCAATTTTTCACTCTTTCCCAGTGTTCAGGCTCTCATGTTTCTCCTCAGATTTCTTTCCATTGTTTTTTTTTTTTTTTTTTTTTTTCCTAGGAGAGAGAGAGACAGCGTGAGCAGGGGAGGGTCAGAGAGAGAGGGAGTCACAGACTGAAACAGGCTCCAGGCTCCGAGCTGGCAGTCAGCACAGAGCCCGACGCGGGGCTCGAACCCACGAACCGCGAGATCATGACCTAAGCGAAAGTCGGACGCTTAACCGACTAAGCCACCCAGGCGTCCCTCCATTGTTTTTATCTCTTGGCCTGGCTCTGTAAAAGTCACCCTTGGGTTGTCCTAAGCTACTTATTGGCTTGGAGTATGCTAACACTCCTCTAGGAGTTTATGTTTTATTGTCAAGTATTCAGTCAGGGACTAGTAACTTAGAGATCCCCATTCAGAACTCTTCCAGAGTAGCTTGGGGTACGCACTGTTTCCCAGCCTATCAGGATTAATGTTATTTTATTTTTATACCTGGCTTTCTAGTGGTCCCCAGGTGAGACTTGTTTAACGTTTAGTCTGTGTTTGGGGGAGTTTGTGTTTATGCCCCTTATGACAGGGAGGTTTCTGCCCATTGTTGATGGGCCCTGTGCAGCAGGGGAAATACTTCCCGTTGGCCACACCTTCTCTTCTTGTTACCAGGTGGGTGCAGTCCAGTGCCATGCACAGCCTTCCTGAGCCCACGAAAGGATGAGGCTCATAAGAGTCTTTTTCCTCTGTTTCTTTGTTTTTCTGGTTTCTCTTTCTTTGCTGTTCTTCCCAAGATTTACTTTGTTTTTAAAATCACCCTTAGGGGGCGCCTGGGTGGCTCAGTTGGTTAAGCATCAGACTTTGGTTCAGGTCATGATTTGTGGTTCATGAGTTCGAGTCCCATCTCTAGCTCTGTACTAAGAGCCTGGAGCCAGCTTTGGATTCTGTGTCTCCCTTTTCTATCTGCATCCCCTCCCCCCAAACAACTTGTGTTCTGCCTCTGTCTTTCAAAAACAAATAAAAACCTTTAAAAAAATAAAAAATGTAAAATCACTCTTAGGCATAGAATTGTCCATTCTGTTTCAAAATACAGTGAATTTCCTCAGCCAGAGCCACAGCCTCTTGTTCTTATGGCCTGTTTTTCCTCCTTGACATAATCTTCACACCAGTTCACCACTGCTAGGGGTAAGGACTTGCTTTTCCGAGAGTGGTACCCTGGTCGGTAAATAGCCACAAGGGCAAGGGCAGGATGGCTTCCCCTTTTTGGCTTGCCCCTCCTGAGATAGAACTCTTGATCTACCAGTAAGTCAGGCCAAGGAAAATTGGTCTCCTGGTATTTCAGCCTATTCTTTCAGGGTGAGCTTCTGGCTTATAAGTAGCAACTGGGTGAGAAAAAGGATATCTGTTTCCCTCAACTATATTTGCATGAATAGAACTTCTGCAATCTGGGGCTGAGATGAAAGTGAAAAATGGAAACTCTTGCCCTCACGAGGAGCTCAAGGGAGAGAGTAGCTCCTCTTCTTGGCTTCCACGTGCCCGGGGAAGAGCCCTTGGGATAGAGCTTCTATGAGGGAAAGCAGGGGCTGGAGGCTAAGGGAACAGTTTGTGCAAGGCTCACCTGCCACAGACTGTTTTCTGTTCTGTTATTTAGTACATTTTTCTCAATGAATATTTCTCCATTCATTCACCTTTTCCTGGGACTTTAATGATGTTTTTATTCCTAATATTTACCAGCTCAATGGGTGTTTTGCTGGAAAGAGGTTTCATCAAGTATTTTACTCTGCCATTCTGGAAGTCTCATCTCCTTCACATTCCACAGCTTAATATTTAGCTAAGTAGTATCAGTATATATTCTGAATTATACATCCTGTTCTAATTTCCACTCCTACCTTACAAGGCCAGGAATAGGAAATAAGAAAAAGAGCACAAAAATTATCTCCTACGGATGCATGTCAACACGCTGATGACTCCCATGACCAAGGGCAGTCCTATACACAAACTCTGCCAATGAGATAGATATATCCTGAATTAAACACAGGCTTTGTCAGTGGAGGTCCCTTCCAATTTCTCATTACTTGCAACCTGTTTAGGAAGCAGTGGCATTTATTTTTATAGTGAGATTTTTATTTTTTGCTTCTTTTTAACCTATTTTTTCTTTGAAGTTGATACATATTTTCAAAGAATGAGAATGTAAGTTTTGTTTTTTTCTTTCTTATGTTTTTTTTAAAAAGAGAATCCTTTCAAAAGATATTAAATATCAGACTAGGTGATAGGCATCTTCAGGAGGAATCAATATCCACTTGCTGACTATTCATCAAAACAGGTCACATCTCTGGCGAATTTAAGTGCTTACAATTGCCTTCAAGAGCTGAGCAGGCCCAAGTTTCTACAGAGTGTGTGTTTAGTCATTTGATTAGGTTGCTGCCAGGCCTGGCAATTCAGCTTTTGGAGTAGTAAAGCAGTGCCTGTTTCACAAGGACATTGCTTACATGGTATTTGTGGACAAAATTCATTCCAGAAATGACACAATATGGTTATGAACAACACCACTGAAATCACACAGTCAAAGAAGAGTATGAGTTTGGTTCTTAAATGGGCAAGCAGTTCATTAAACTCAAATGTCATAGTTCAAACACAGCAATGTTACTAAATATTCTATCTAGTATTATGAATATAGAAAAATAAATATAAGCCCACTGTGTCTGATTTTTTAAATTACATCTCATGTTAGCTGTGGCTGATATTTATTTTCAATACTGTCTTTTTCAAATATTCACTTATATTTTCATTTACTTAAAAAGATATTTAGTGCTAGGGCACCTGGATGGCTCAGTCAGGTAAGTGTCCCACTCCTGAATTTGTCTCAGGTCATGATCTCATGAGGTGAGTTCAAGCCTCAGATCAGACTTTGCACTGACAGTGTGAAGCCTTCTTTGGATTCTCTTTCCCTCTCTTTCTGCTCTGATCATGTGCTCACTCTTTCAAAATAAATAAACTTTAAAATAAATGTATTAAAATAATTTTGTGCTATACAAGAAAAGCTGTAGATATGCTGATAATGAGTATATACAGTAGTATGGTTTATGGTTGTTTTTGGCTACTTTCTAAGTTTATGGAGAAAGATTCTCTAATGCATCACTGTTTACTAGTGCATATAGGCAGAAGTAGCTAACATTGACATCAAATTATTTATAAACTACATAGTAAAAACTAAACTATACTTTGCAAAGACCCTCTAGAAATGGAAAGATCTATAATGCTGAAACCTTATCTTGACTCTCAGGTTTGTTTGAATAAAACTTGAACTCAAGTTTTCATCTACTTCTTAGACTGGCACTATCCAATAGAAATCTATGCAAGCCATTTATTTAATTTTTATTTATTTTTATTTTTTTTAAATGTTTTTTTATTTATTTCTGAGAGACAGCGTGAGCAGGGGAGGATAAGAGAGAGAAGGAGACACAGAATCTGAAGCAGACTCTAGGCTCTGAGCTAGCTGTCAGCACAGAGCCGGATGCAGGGCTCGAACCCACAAACCGTGAGATCATGAACTGAGCCGAAGTCGGGTGCTTAACCGACTGAGCTACCCAAGTGCCCCCATTTATTTAATTTTTAATTGTCTGGTAGTCACATTAAAGGAAGGTGAAAATACAAACATGAAGTTAATCATTCTTTACTATCTCCATCTAAATAGTTTAATAAAAAATTCAAGTCATTTATAATTTCAGGTTCTCTTAAAAATCATTTAAAAACTTGTTATATATTCAAAACTCACTTTAGTCATTCTGTTTATTTTTTAATTTTGATTTTAAGTGGTTAATTGATTCTCTTTGTTCAAAAAAAATATCAAATTTACTCTTTTATTGAAACCGTCTCCTTACATTGCCTACGCTATTGTTTTAAAATTTTGTTAGAGGATAATTTAAAAAATTTGGTCTTGCTCTGTTCTAGGGATTTAGAGTTGTCATTCATTGTGAAATTTGTGACCTCTCTTTTTTCTTTCTTCTCTTTACTCTTCCATTAATAGTATCTCGACTTAATGCTGTCTCAGCAGTAAACCTTCATTTGAAATTTAAAGATGTGTCCATACTTATTAAGTAAAATCATGATTGAATTATGCTTTTGAAAATAATTAGTATTTCAATTTATGTATCCATCACAAATTATGTAGGTATTGGGTAAATTAAAATTATGTGACATTACTATTATTTCCTCATCACAGTGGTAAATGGTCACAACAGTTCTAGAGAAGGGTTCACCAAATCTTTTTTTTTTAAATTTTTTTAATATTCTTATTTATTTCTGAGAGAGAGAGAGACAGTGTGAGCAAGAAAGGTTCAGAGAGAGGGAGACACAGAATTTGAAACAGGCTCCAGGCTCTGAGCTAGCTGTCAGCACAGAGCCCGACACGGGGCTCGAACCCACAAACCATGAGCTCATGACCTGAGTGGAAGTCAGACACCCAACCAACTGAGCCACCCAGGAGCCCCACACCAAATCTTACTAATCTTACTTAACACATCTTACTTGCTACATGGAGCTATTCCCAATGCTCCTGAGGTAATCCCTCCGTGCTAGTTCTCCACAATTTTACTTATACACAAACAGCATTGCTGTGAGAGCTGGCAACCGCAATGTTCTGGAGCAGGTAGACAAGTTGGAGTTTGTACGAGAAGCTGGGAAACAAGGCTCATCAAGCTGTTGATGTGTGACCATGAAATCATGCTGGAGGAGAAGTCTGTAAAAAGCAGATGCCTTTGTGTAGCTACTGCTCCTTTTAGCAGCCAGAGGTGTGTTTATGGTGCCCCGGGGCCCCTGCTGGTCAGGAGGGCCAGGAGTCAGGGGAGTGAATACTGGAAAGGAAGGACAAGCTGAAACCCACGGTCTCTTCTGTGCTTATGACCGCATCTTAGCACACTAACCTTTTAAGGGCCATCCCCACTGCTTCACTGATGCCTACCAACACACCTTTTTTTCTTTCGTTCAATTCTAACCCAAGGCCACAGA
The DNA here is from genome assembly GCA_017311185.1 of Proteles cristata cristata. NCBI lineage: Eukaryota > Metazoa > Chordata > Mammalia > Carnivora > Hyaenidae > Proteles > Proteles cristata. The sequence goes on along the minus strand of JAESUZ010003705.1, from coordinate 544,010 downwards.
AGGAAGGAGCTTTGAGGGACATAATTCCAGTTTAACCGAGTTGACACAACATTAACTACCACAGACACTGATAAAAAAAAAAAAAATCTTGCCCCTAATATAGAGAAAACCTTATGATTTTTTTTTTCAAATTACTGTTGCCAAGACAAAATCCAGTTTCATCTGTACCTTTGGGAATAGACTACTACTGACTTTGTGACCAGATCTCTGCATAGAGGCGTAGCTCAGGGTTTAATTTATAGTTCTTTCAATAGAAATAGGCTAAGTGATGCATTTTCTCAGTCAACGTATCATGTAGTGATAATTTATTAATCTGCTAAAAGATTTTGCCAAAAGAACAGACAAGTCAGGCAAGAAGAGATATTTTAAAATAATTTAACACTCCCTTGTTCAAGATACTATTGTTGAAAGAAGAGGCAGATTGTCTACTGTGAACAAAACTCATAAAATGAAAATATCTTTTTAAGGACAAATACAAGTCATTTGTATGTTTTGAGCAGTACAAAAAATACTTAAGCACTAGGAAAAGGGTTCTAAAGAAAAGATTTATGTAACAAGTACTCCATACTTCTCCAGTCACCTGATGTGTAACTGACATACCTTTTGAAACAAGGCAAGTGTATTACTGAAGACCAGTTTTCCTACTATTTATCTATTAGCATGTATTCTTTTGCAAGGATGGTATTTCAGGGAAATAAATTTGAAGGTTACCTTTACTCTCAAAATTGATGTTATCCTAAACCATTTTAGTTTTCCACCTTCAGCAATTTTCATTTAACCCTAAGGCTAAAGATCTGAAAGCTTCTGTGGACGTTTTAAACCTCTAAATGGTCAAAGGATTAGAAAACCTTTCACAGGGTTTCAGGGGAGTTAAAGAATTTTGTTCCTATTCTGTCCTTTGGCTGGAGAAACAGTCAGTACATGAAACATTCTTTAAATTAACTATCAGGTATGGTGAAATAATCATCTTTTCTTTTGGTGAAAATTATTCTGACCCACCTTTACCCCTCCTGGTGGACTAACAAAATGGCTAAGGTGGGGAAAAAGGCATTTTTCTGTTTTGTTGTTGTTAGTCTGTTTCAATATCATAATTTTTAATGGTTTTGTCTTTGAAAGATGATGATTTCCACCAGAAAGACCTCTCCAGAAGGCCAATGCCATGGAAGGGAAAAGACAAGTGCTCACAGATTAAGAGGTGTATTTATCATCTGATACTGCCTACATCTCTTCACCCCTACTTGCTGCTCATCTCTCCTTGCCTTCTGCCATGCTGGCGACCATATACTTCCTGGTATACCAAGAGCTACTCCTGAGACACCATTAAGAATGATATCAACTGGGGCACCTGGATGGCTCAGTAGGTTGAGCGTCCGGCTTCAGCTCAGGTCATGATCTCACGGTTTGTGGTTTCGAGCCCCGCATCGAATTCAGTGCTGACGGCCAGCTCAGAGCCTGGAGCCTACTTCAGGTTCTGTGTCTCCTTCTCTCTCTGACCCTCCCCTGCTCATGCTCTCTCTCTCTCTCTCTCTCTCTCTCAGAAATAAATTAAAAAAAAAAATTAAAAAAAAAGAATGATATCAACTGTGGGCACTAAGTGTCAGAGTTTTTCACTGGTGAAACACTGAGAGCTCTCACTCTTTGACCAAAAAAAAAAAAAAAAAGCCTTAGTGGAGAGAGACAGTGTTTTTAACCTTCCTGTGGGAATGCAGAATGAGAAACTTCAGCAGCAAATGTGAGCCATTGCCTGAGGAAGGAGCCAAAAGCCTAGAAACCCACTTCTAGGATGCAGAACTGGACCCTAGATTGAACTGTCTCTATGTGCCTGGAATTCAGAATTGCTGGCAGCCAGGGACTGCTGTGTGCCTCCTGTAAGGCCTCCCACCTCCCTCAGTGCTGTCCTGATCACGGTAGTTTAATTTTTTTTTATCCCTGTCCCATTACTGTGTGTTGGATATATGCAGGACAATTAACTTATCTCTTTAATTCACAGGGCTTCAGATTGATAGGAACCATATGTGCCTTATTCTTACATATAAAGGGTAAGAATATGTAGATTCTGAGCCTCAAGCCTGAGCCTAATCCTATAATGGGCTGAAATTTTGCGAAGTACTAGGAAGAAGAAAGTGTATTTCCTAGTTGACGTTGATTAAACAAGGAGGCCATTAGATATGGTTTTAATGTTTTGGCTGCTTCTATAAGCAAACCAAAACCTAAGCCTGAAAACTCTCAAGGTTAAGAAATGGAAATATAAGGACAATCAATTGCAGACAGCCAACTAGGCTTTTCCTAATAAAGCAAACACTTAAGTAGTCACTCAAATCATTCCCTTGCTTTGCTTCGTCATCTTCTCTGCTTCAGACTTTTCCTAGTTCCTGTCGGTGAAACACTTCTAATTATTTCCTAAGTGGGGCTACCTGATTTGAACAGTGTTTTGCTCAAATAAATTTTTGTAAGTTTTAATATGCCTCAATATGTCTTTCAACATTAGTATGATTATGATTATTATGGATATATTATGGTTACATTAGAGAGGACAATGAGGAGGTCATTACCACCTGTAGTTTAATTAAAAAAATACATATGTTATTCTCTGTATTAGGAAATGTCAGTTGACCTAGCAGTGATGGATTTAAGAAGTATATAGGAGGGTAGAATTAAGTTTTAAAGACTAACTGAAGGTAAGCGTTGTGAGAAAGGCAACATTTTAGGATAACTTTGATTTAACATGGATACCTTGCAAAACTTAGAGGAAAATGTGAATCCCATTCAGTGAAATACAGGAGGAAAAAGAGCTGTATAGAAAAATGAAAGCTTAACTTTAGACTATCGTGTTTAAGGTGCTAAAGGAATATTCAAGCAAAGATATTCAAAATGCAATTACAAGATGTTACACAATGAGACAACAAATCCAAAGTAGAGTTTTTATGCTCAGTCCACGTTACCGAATTGAGAATTAAAGTTTTGGCCCCTTCCAAATGTGGAATTTTAAACCAATCAGGAATCGCCTGATCAGCACTAGTTAGGTGATCTGCCTGATAGACCCCTGCCACCACCTAAAAGAAGTCGACTGTGCAATAACATACTTGTTTTTTGCCTAGTGTAACTTCCATGTTCCTGCTCCCTTCTGCCTATAGAAGTCTTTTCATTTGTACAACGTCTTAAAACTTTGTATCTGCTAGATTGGATGATATCTGGCTCTACTCAATTTTTACTGAAATAAACTTAAAACTTCTTTTTAAAACTTATTTCTTTTTTAGTTTTTTTTTTTAACTTTATTTATTTTTGAGACACAGAGAGACAGAGTTTCAGCAGGGGAGGGGCAGAGAGAGAGGGAGACACAGAGTCCTAAGCAGGCTCCAGGCTCTAAGCTGACGGCACAGAGCCCGAAGCAGGGCTCAAACTCACGGACTGCAAGATCATGACCTGAGCCGAAGTCGGCCACTTAACTGACTGAGCAACCCCGGCACCCCTTAAAACTTTCAGTATGTCTCAATTAGTCTTTCGATACAGTCGTTTAAAGCTTCGTAGAAATCTAGGCTATAAATAAAGATTTTTAACCAAAGCCTTATATGTAATCACTGAAAACATGAGAATGGATGATAGAGACTAGAAGCAGCACATAGCTTAAGAGCATCTAGGCTAGGGGTGCCTGGGTGGCTTAGTCGGTTAAGCGTCTGACTTTCGCTTAGGTCATGATCTCGCGGTTCATGGTTCGAGCCCCGTCGGGCTCTGTGCTGACTGCCAGCTCAGAGCCTGGAGCCTGTTTCGGATTCTGTGTCTCCCTCTCTCTCTGACCCTCCTGCTCACGCTGTCTCTCTCTCTCTAGAAATAAAAAAAAAAAAAAAAAAAGAGCATCCAGGCTAGAATTGAACTATATTCAACACTAGAACTGAATAGTAAGGCAGAGAAACAGAAGGAAACAACAGAGAACAGAAATCAGCCGAGAAGAGGCAAATCTTAAGACTTAGCCAACATGGGAGGCAACAGTGTTTTATCAAAGAGACAAGGGCAGGTCTTCTTACTTCCTAAGGAGACGAGAAGAGGTTAGAATCAAAGTAACGATAAAGGGGACAGCATTAAATAGGATTAGAAATAAATTCTCTAAGAAAATAAGAGACTGGAATGTGAGGGGTGCAGGGAAATTTATCTGATAGTTTCTACTCCTTCCATGCAACAGAGTCATTGTTCTATTTTGACAATAAAAGGAATGGGGAAGGGGAATAAAGTTGAGGAAAGAACAGATCATTTGACAGAGGTACTAGAAAGAACTGTAAAGAAAGCCAATCTGTGAGGAGGTTTCAGAGGATTGTTGGAGAGCATCCAACTGCCACAGAAAACAAGAATTTAATTACATTTCACAATAAGAAAGTCACTAGATTTGCAATGGTAGTTTCAGCAAAATGATGAGGACAAATACCATGTTTAGGAGCACAGGCTCTCTAAATTGTCCAGTTGTATGGCCTTAATCAAACTTTCAATATGATTTCCTTCAGTATTTTGTGTGTATAATGAGGATAAAACAATACCAAATACAGAGGTGTGATGATTAAACTATAAAGCACATGTTAAGAGATTAGAATAGTGTTGGCCATGGAGCAGGGTCAAAAATGTTGGCTCCTGATATTAGCATAGCTATTACAGTTAGGATCAGTAACTATATGGAATTATTGCTGATATTATCTGTTTGGAAAAAGAGTGGTTGAAGCGATAGGCCATTAATTCCAATCTTAGTCCAATGTGTTTCTAAGATTCAACCACTCTTTTGGATGTTATTACAAAAAAAAATGGTATATGCTTTGAGGCAAAGGAAAATGTTCCATGGACATGGGATTCAATCCTAAAACTCAATTTTAAGGCTCAAGATTAGGTCAATTTTGAATCACTGATTGAATAAATGAGCTGGATGGAAGGTAAGATGTTACAGTCAGAGACCTAGTTATTCAAATGGTTATATTAAAAAACAAAGGATTTTCAAGTGTTGGCAAAGTCCAAGATGTGGTCCTGGGAGTGCGTAGCTCATAGGGAAAGGTGGAAAAGAATATCAGAAGTAAAGATGTGAAAAATACTGGATGCAAGGTCTACACATGAGTGCAATGACAGAGGATAGTGGGATCTATAGGCCTGTGATCAAAGGAGAGAATGCAAACATGGTGTTTCTAGTAAAGCAAATTGGGTCTTTTTTTCAACTTATAACATCAATGCTAAAAACTTATTCTTATTTTAATAATTAATATAAGCTTGCACTTGGGTTCGTGTGTTTTACCACAGAGATGTTTAATACATATTTTATAGATTCTAGATTTTTAACTCATCTATTCCTTTACTCTGCTTATGAAGAATGTTTTGAAATCTTTGAGAGTTTAATTTCTAGCCTTCTCTAATAATTTACTACATGTCTTGCTTTTATGAAGAGGAATTTCTTCTGTATGCTTTCATTATTCAACACATATTTATTGAATGCTTATTATGTACCACCATTATTCCAAGTGCTGGGTATACACCAGAGAACATACTGTACCTATCTTTGTCCTTGTAGTTTCAGCAGGAAAAACAGATACATTCATTAACATAATAAGTAGATGAGCTTTTAGAAGATGAAAAATGCTATGGAAAAAGAACCTAGAATAGTGTATGAATCTAGATGAAGGGTGGGTGGGTGAGTATGCTTTTAAAATAGGATGAGGGGTGCCTGGATGGCTCAGTCATTAAGTGTCTGACTTTGGCTAAAGACATGTTTTCACAGTTTGTGAGTTTGAGCTCCGCAGAGCCGGGAGCTGTTTCAGACTCTGTGTCTCCCTCTCTCTCATGCTCTTTCTGTCTGTCTCTCAAAACTAAACATTAAAAATAAAATAAAATAGGATGGGATGGTCCAGATGAGCTTCACTGAAAAGATGCCATTTGACCAGATACTTGAACGAACTCTTGCACCAGTTAATTCAATGGTCCTGCACTTTGTTGATATATTTCTTACTCCTTAGTTTCTTTGTTTTGTTTTGGATAATCTTAATACAATGAGCATATGAAAATAAAAAAATGTTCACTAAATGTCTCTTGATCTCTATTACCTAGAAATAGCTTTAAAGAGACTAATTTATATGTGAAAGAACTCAAACTCCATTTTCCCCATTTGAAATAGCTTTAAAGAGACTAATTTATATGTGAAAGAACTCAAACTACTTTGCTCCCCTACTGAATGTCCAGAAGAAAATGACTTGAACTTGCAAGCTAGGTAGCACTGCAATCTCAATCTTTGGGTGTTAGCTCTAAATAAAACCTTGTTATCTTAAATATACATTTTATATAAATTAAAATCCAGTCTCCTTGCTTGGCCGATTTGATAATTTAAAATTTCATAATATTTTTCAGTCATTAAAACATATCTGGAATATGAAGTAAAAATCAAACACTTGTTCCTTATTTAATCTTGTTCAGGTATTTCAGTTTGAGGTATTTTTACATCTTTTTTCAGATATGTTTTCCAGATACTATTTAGAAATTGAAAACCACCATGATGCACACTAAAAGGGTTACAGAATTTATAACAAGGGAGAAAAGATGAATGTAATTTAAAAATTACAATTTTGACAAGAAACACATATATTCTTATTAGCTCAAGTAATGTTGTCATGAAATGTTAATTGCATACTTCATGACCCTGAATCTAATTTTAGCTAATTTAGAAGGATCATTAGAAACAAATCCAGAGATCTTTGATGTCTTCCCAAGAGCATTTTATTTCCCTTTTATATTTATAGTTCTTTTCCTTTTGTTCCAGTTTCTTGCAAGTTCAAGTCATATATGCATGAATAGACATTTTTTTCTATACAATTATGATCCCAGCATCCACAATGTTCTACAACTTGCTTCCTTTATTTTAATTTTAGATAAAACTTTATCTAATAATAAATAACATGCAAAATTAAGGAAGTGCATATTGTGGAGTTTTATGTATATTAAAATGATGTCACTTCCATCTGATAAATCTAATTTCTATCCAGGGCACAAACATGGCTGTCATTTGTTTTTTTAACACTTTAAACTGGCATTGAACATTTCAAAAGATATCTGTAATTACATCATTTTTTATAAGTGTGAGCACATCATACTCTCTTGAGCTTTAATCACAGATTTTATCTGTTCATCTGTGAAAGGATATTCATTTTAGCATTCTTGTGCTAAATATCCTGATGGTTAGCCATCAAGTCCTATTTAAGTCAACTTTGATACAGTCATACAATGGAAAAATATGGAGTTATTCAAGAAGAGTAGAAGTTGTGTGCTAGATCTCAAAAGTTTCTGTTGTATACTATTAACATCTGCACACCAATGTTCATTATCACCTAAATTTATTATGGCTTTAGCTTTCCTTTTAAAGAAAGCAGTTCTTTGGAAGTGGTTAAGTAGGAAAGACCTTTTCTCCCCCCCAAATAACAAGCATTTGATCCCATGCTACATATTGGTTATTATTTGAAATCTAAGTTTATTTTTCTCTAAATTCCCATAGAGATTCAGGCTATTTCTCATTACTATATTCTGTTCCATTTTTTCTTTCCCAGAAAAACAGAGACAACTATTTTTTTCTAATAAAATAAATAAAAATGTGATATCTTTTCATTGGGAGATTGTTAAATTTATATATTAATTTGGAGAGATTGTCACATTCACAGGGATATGCATGTAATAATTATATTACACACATAGCAATAGAGCTAAGCTGTCATTTATTTTGATTCCTTATAGTTTTTCATAAATGTATTGCATATATTTTATCTTTTTATTTACTGTTATTAGACATCCTCTCATATTTTCTAATGCATTGTTTTGTGTATATGAATGCTACTGATTTCATGTCAACTATGTGACCAGAAACTTGTGAAATATCTTTTCTTTCATACCATTTCACATTTTAAACTACATCTTTTGATTTTCCAGGTAAATACTGTATCAGGTACAAATAACTGTCTTGCCACTTCCTTTCTAATGCTTACATCTTAACATTCTCTCATCTTACTAATATTTATAGAATATTAAATAGATTACAGTAAATGACACCTCCGGTTTTAATAGAAATGAATCCATTACTTCATCATTCAGAGTGATTCTGAATTTGGGTTTGAAATAATCTATTCCTTTTTGGTTGTGTGTGTGGTTTCAAATGCAGAATGAATATAAATATTATCAATTGCCTTTCAGCATCTCTGAATAGGAATACGGTTTTCCTCATCCACCTGTTAATGATTAGGTATAGATTTATTAATATGAAGCTGTCATTACTTTCTTCATGTGAATTTTACTTGGACATAATACTTTGACTTAATGTAATTATTTTATGTAATGATGTTGTTTGGGATTCTTTAATGACATTTGTAAGTTGAGTCTCTAATTTTTCTCCACTGTGTTATTTTTGTCATATTTTTATCTTAATGTTATGCTGCCTATTAAGAAAGGAAGCATGCTTTTCTTCATACCCTGCTTTGCAGCATCTTAAAAGAATCAACTATTTTTTCAAAAGGTCTTGGTAAATTTCAACAAGAAGTCTTTTGTGTCTGGAAATATAAAGAAATAACTGCAAGATTTTTATTTTATGCCTTCTATGTTCATTGGTCTTTTAAACATTTGCATCTTTTCTTGTGTAAGCTAAAGCAACATCATTTTTCATGGACTTATTTACTTATTATAGGATTTTTAAAAAATTTTATTTACCTAAAGATTAGTCACTGTGGAGAACAAGGAGTTATGAACACCATTATTCTATCACCTTTAAGATCGATTAATTTTGATAGCATATTATTGAGTAGAACTTAAAGAGAAAGTCTGATCTTTTCATAAAGGAAAAATTCATTCAAAATGTCTGAATGGACTATTTTTCACTTCTTTTTAGACATCTTTAAGGAAAAAAGGTGTTATGATATCCCTTCAAAAGCAAGATTTTTCCAAGTCATGAGATCAAGCCCAGTATTGGGCTTGTGCTTGGCCTGGAGCCTCCTTAAGATTCTCCCCTTCCCTCTTGCTCTGTCCCCTCTACTACTTGCACACATGCTCTCTCTCAAAACAAACAAACAAACAAACAAACTCCTATTTTCTTAAAAGACTACATTTTTAGTTTTTGTATAGAAGTTTTAAAGATAGTAATAAAACACAAAGAACAAATAGACATCAAAATTTAGTAAATGGGGGAAATTCCACTCTTCCATATTGCAGTACATCATACCAGGCTTTCACTCTCACTAGAAACAAATTAAAATCTAGGTAAAATACATAAAATAGCTGTTTTCAGATATTCAGCAATAGGCAGCACAGGAGTGACCCTCTTAGGTAATGGAATTAAATAAGGTGAGGTTAATAATTGTCTCAAGTATCTACCATGAAGCGTAACAATTCTTCACCATGATGCAGGGAGGAAGAACCCAAACAAAGCCTAGTGGTCTAAGTTAAGAAAACAGAGACTGGAGTTCAAGCAGTCTGAGGGAGGTAAAATCAGCAGACAGGGTGAGATAAGAGGCAGCCATAGACCACTAGTTCATCTCAGAAAAAACTCAGAAGCTAACTTGAACAGATTCCAACTAATCAAAGATGGGGAAATTTGAGTTTCAATAAAAATAAGAATTGTAATGGATTGCATATAAAAAATATTTAATTCCATGAGTTCCTAATGATATGTAATTTTAAAAAACAAATTAGTTGCTTTCTAAAAATGGTGACAAGAACCCCAACTTATAATTTTGAAAATGAGCTAATAAAAGGAAAATATGATTTAACAAATATTCTTCCTTTACTACATAAAATGGTACCATTATATGGGGTGCCTGGGTAGCTCAGTCGGCTGAGTGCCTGACTCTTGACTTCAGCTCAGGTCATGAGCCCTGGGTCATGGGATCAAGCCCTGCATCCCTGCCTGGGATTCTCTCTCTCTCTCTTACCCTCCCCCTCTCTCCCACACATGCTCTCTTTCTCAAAAAAATAAAAAATAAGAACAAAAGAGTGGTACCATTATAATAAATTAGCGAAAACATTAAATTCTCTGAGGTAAAAATGTAAAAAAAATAATAAAAATGATGTCCTCCCCAGTTAGTTAATGGATCCAGGTATGGAGACTTGATAGCTATTAACTTTAAAAATAATGAAAAACTGGTATCATGACTTTCTGATAACACAGCATCATATATAGATTTTGCAAAGGAATAAAAGCCAAGTCAGAACAAGCTTCTAAATATGGCTGCCAATTTCCAGGAATAGCCAGGGACAGAGGAACATGCTGAACTACACCCAGAGTTTGCCAACAGCAAAATCCAGACTGTGGAAAACTGCAAGTAAAATGGCCCAGGTTCTTCAATAGATATACTTTAAGAAAAGCATGGGAAAATCTGTAGAATTAAAACAGACAAAAATATACCAAGTTCACAATTGGCCAAGACTAAACTATAGACTCTAGTAATTCACATTTGGATGACAAAAAGAAATTCAATGAAGTGGTTACCATAAAATTCAGGATAGTGATTTCTCATCAGGGAGGTTGACAATGTAAATAAAATGAGATACACAGAGGAGATACAAATATAGCTGGCAATGTTCTATTTCTTTACCTGAGTGGTAGTTGTGAGAATAGTCTCCTTATAGTAATTCACAAACTTTATATTGGTTTTGTATGGTTTTCTGTATCTGGATTTTATTGCAGTACAAAAATTTTAAAATAATAAATTAAAGAAAAGCAACAAAAAATAATACCTAATTTCATCAAGTGACAGAACACTTTAAAGTGTGTTAGTGATCACCTATTGTCTGTCTCATAATGGAGGACTTTCTTTTATAGTTACTACTCAAAGTATGGTATGAAAACCACCAGTTAAGTCATCCCCTTAGAACCAGTTAGAAATGCAGTGTCTCAGTTCCTATGCCTGACATACTGAATTAGAATCTGTATTTTAGTAAAAGCCCCCAAGTCCATAATTTTGAAAAGCAATATGTTGTAGTGTCCTCCACAGACTTGTTAAGTGGCATACACTTAGTTACATTAAATTAGTAGCTTCCTCATTTTTCCCTAAGTCCTCTAGTTATTAAACTTGTTTTTAAAAAAAACTAAGCAATTTCTTCCTGTAATTTCCAGACTCTGGTCTTCTAAAGAAATACAGCATATATCCAGTCTTTTCCACAAAGTATGCTCCTATATTTGAAAATAGTTCTCTATTCTTCAAGCTAGGCATGCCAAGATGCTTCAAAGTTTCCTTGTGTGCCTTGACTTCTAAACTTTTATACCATGTCATATTTCTGTGAATGTACAATATTCTTTCTAAAATGTGTCTGTTCAAATTGTACAATATGTCTTAGAATTTATGTGATGAGTATGCAATGTGATGTTGGAAGAAGTCCAATATTCATGAGAATATTATTATATAACAAGCGCTCATCTTTACCATCCTCATTTAAAAAAAAAAAACAAGTCCAAGTTTCCAAGACAAAACCATGTCTTTTTTATTAATCATGATCACAACATTCCACATCTCTTATTCAATGTTTTTGTTATTGTTGTGCTTTGTTGTTTTCTCTGAACCTTTGCATAATGACAAGTTTGGAGATAATTAAAATTCAGAAAATTTTGCATGTCAACATTGGTAAAGGTTGAATTTTCCTTTTCTTGACATATATAATTGATTTTCATTGTGTAAATGAAAGCCACTGTAAGTATTCATGCTATCTTATTTTATTGTGTATATAAGCTTTCTGCCATATTAAGATAGAGTCAAGTACCCATCAGTGATGTTGTCACTGGGAATCCTGCCTTTGTCCTTTTTGAAATCTTTTCCTTGGAGTTCTGAATGTGAACATTTAAAACCCAGTCTTAGCAGAGCTAAGTTAAATAGTATATAAAATGTGTTAGATTTTTTTCATAATTAATTCTAGTGATTATGACATTAAAGCCAATGCTTTCTGCTCTTTTATTGAATAGCTAGCTTTCAGTCTGTATCTCGTTTTTAACGAATACAGTATTGTGTGTCTAACTCAGCTTTATCTGAAACTCAAGAGAAGAGGATGAGCAGTTGATGATTAGAGTATCAAAGTAAACTTATTAGCTCACTGATGTGTATTCCATTCATTGACTACTTATTCTGTTTATGATGCTGCAGATAACAAGATTAATAAACTATGGCCCTTGTGGTTAAAGAGCTCATAGCCAAATTAGCAGAAGAACTACATAAATAAATGATTATTTGTGGGTAGAACATTCTTCAATAATCAAAATTCAATTACAATGTTATAAAAGCAGTCCAAGATGGCATTGCACAAGGAATGAACTCACATCCTCCCATGAACACGCCAAATTCACTGCTATATCTGGAATAATTCCCACTGAACAAAAACCAAAAACTAGCTGAACAGCTCCTTCCCCCATAAGGGATAAAAGACTCATGTTGAGACAAATAGGAACACAGTGGCCCACAATAGGGAAAAGTGTCATAAGGACAGAGCCTCTCCCTGCAGAGCGAAGTATTTGTGTCTCTTATCCAGCACCCCAAACCTTGAGACCTGTACCGGAGAGACAAGAACCCAAAACTAGTTTTTGAAAGTAACAGGGCATGGGACGCCTGGGAGGCTCAGTCAGTTGAGTGTCTGGCTTCTGCTCAGGTCATAATCTCATGGTGCTTAGGTTGGAAGCCCCCAACTCCCCCCACGTAGGGCGCTGTGCTGACAGCTCAGAGCCTGGGGCCTGTTTCAGATTCTGTGTGTGTGTGTGTGTGTGTGTGCGCGCGTGTGTGTGTCTGCTCTTCCCCCTTTCATTCTGTCTCTCTCAGTCTCTGTTTCTCTCTCTCTCTCGAAAATAAACAAACATTTAAAAAATTTTTAAAAAGAACAAAAGAAAAAATAATTGGGCTAACATTGAAGGGACCCCAGTAGAGTTACACATCTGAGGACCCAGTGCAAAGGCAGCAGTTCAAGAGGTAACTGGATTATATGTGAAGGAGATTTGTCAATCATAAAGCATCTGCCAGAGGAGCAAGAACTAATGTGTCCTTTTTTAGGGAGAGAGGCACAGATGAGCACATTTTCTGCATGCTCCCTCTACCATTCTAAAACAGGCAGGTATGTAGGGACATAGACTCCCTAAAGCCATGGGCATGTCCCACTCCTAACATTCTTTCATGGCCTTACTAATCACAGTGATGCCCTTTCCCCAGTATTTTTCCTTTGCATCATTAAAGCTGTAAATATGCCTTGCTCTCAGCACTATCTCACAGCCTTGCTAAAGCCAGTAGGTTAGTGTAATCCATACAGGGAACACCTTTTGATCACTTAGCAGTAGTGTTCAGAGGGGCTAGCCTTTCTGGGCCCCTTGAGGCAATAACCATTAGAAAGACAGTTTGGGGCAGGCTACATATCCAGGGACCAACCACATAACAAGCTAACTGGTACACATTCTCAGTCTGTCTGTGAAAAAAGCCTATTTACTTGTCTTGAGGCTTGAACCTGATAGGCAAGCTTCAGGTTTAGGATACCTCCAGAAGCTTCAAAGTCACTCTCAGAAAACACAGGCAGGGACATACCATCCTCAAGCCCTTCCTTGGCCCTGCCACAGTTTGCTGGTTCCTACACCAAGGGACAATAAAATCATCTGAAGTCCCAATTTTTGCAATAATCACCCAGGGGAGATCCCCAGATCTCCTACTACTTGAGGTCAGCAGAGTTTACCATTAAGGTCCCACACAACTATATATATTTGTATACTTTAAGTGCTGCTGATTAAGGATCAGCCTGAAACTGGGTGCTGACAGAAATCTCTCCCTTTTGAATACTGGCAGATCTTGGCCCGTCCTCAACTGGATCTACTCAAGAATAACTTAAGCTACTTAACAATCACAAAAAATCATAAGGCAACCAAGAGCTAGGACAAGTTTGAACAATACCATTTATCTTGTGTATAAGGCCACTCCTTTAAGATTGACAGATATCACTATTTTGCCTAATACATAGAAACAAACACAGAGAATCAAGCAAAATGAGGAATAAAGAAAAATGTCCCAAGTAATACAGCCAGAAAAAAAATACCTTAATGAGATGATTATTCTACCTGATGAAGAGTTCCCAGTATTCTCTCAACAGAATTCTCTCAACAATCCTGGGAGAAGAATGGATGAACAAGAGCTGTGATACAGAAATGATACAGAAAACATAAGAAAGTACCAAACAGAAGTAACAGAAGTCACAGAACTGAAAAATGCAGTAAATGAAGTGAACATATCCAGTAGATAGTTTCAACAGCAGATTAGATAAAGTAAAAGAATAGATCAGCAAGATGGAAGATAAAGCAATGGGACTCATTAAGACAGCAGCAAAAATAAAATAAAATAAATAGTAAGTGAAGATAGTTTAACAGACTTATGGGAGAACATTAAGCAGAGTAACATTTTTATCATAGGGATCCCAGAGGAAGAGAGATAAAGGGGCAGAAAAATTTTTTGAAGAAAGAATGGCTAAATAAGGAACAGATTTTTTTTCCCTAGGTGGTTCTGTTGATCGAGTATCTGACTCCTGATTTTGGCTCAGGACAAGATCCCATGTCATGAGATCAGGCCCCATGTCAGGCTCCATGCTGAGGATGGCGTCTGCATAAGATTCTCTCTCTCTCTCTCTGTCCCACTTCCCAACCTATGCTATCTATAGTAATAAATAAAATAAAATAAAAGCTTTCCTGAACTGCTGAATGGAACAAACATCCAGATCTAGCATGACACTATGATCAAGTGAAATTTATTTCAAAAATATAAGGATGATTCAACATCCACATATCAATGTGATACACCAGATTAATGAAATAAAGGATTAAAGGGGCGCCTGGGTGGCTTAGTCGGTTAAGCGTCCGACTTTCGCTTAGGTCATGATCTCGCAGTTCGTGGGTTCGAGCCCCGCGTCGGGCTCTGTGCTGACTGCCAGCTCAAAGCCTGGAGCCTATTTCAGCCTGTGACTCCCTCTCTCTCTGACCCTCCCCTGCTCACGCTGTCTGTCTCTCTCTCCTAAAAATAAACATTAAAAAAAAAATTTAAAAAAAGAAATAAAGGATTAAAAAAAGCTTTGATCAAAAGATGCAGGAAAAAGCACTTAAAAATTTAACATCCACTTATGATAAGAACTTTCAACTAAGTGGGTGTAGAAAGAATGTAACTCAACATAATAAAGGCCATTTATGACAAACCTACTGCTAACATTATACTCAATGATAAAAAGCTAAAACCTTCCCCTCTAAGATCAGGAACAACACAAGGATTCCCAGTCACCACTTTTATTCAATGTATTGTTCAAAATCCTAGCTTCAGTAATTAGAGATGATAAATATAAATAAATGGCATTCAAATTGGAAAGAGAACTGTCAGTATTTCAGATGACCTGATACTATTTGTAGAAACCTAAAGGTTCCACCAAAAAATTGTTAGAATCAATGAATTCAGTAAAATTGCAGGACACAAAAATTAATATATAGAAATCTGTTATATTTCTTTACATCAATAACAAACAGAAAAAGAAAGAAATAAAAACAATCCCATTTACAACTGCATCAAAAAGAAGAAAATATGTATGGACAAATTTAAGGAACTGGAAGACCTGTATATTGAAAACTATAAGACATTAATTTAAAAAATGAAGAAGGGCACTTGAGTGGTTCAACTGGTTAAGCATTTGACTCTTGGTTTCCACTCAGGTCAAGATCTCTCAGTTCATGTGTTTCAGCCCCATGTGGGACTCGGCTCCATGTTGCCAGTACAGTGCTTGGGATCCTCTCTCATTCTGCCCTTTCCCATGCTTGCGTGCTCTCTTGCGCTCTCGCTCTCTCTCTCTCTCTCTCTCTCTCTCCAAATTTGCCCCCTCCCTCACCAGCTTGTGTTCTCTTTCTCAAAATAAATACATAAACTTTTCAAAACCGACTTAAAATAAATTAAAATTTAAAAAGAAGAAAACACAAACAAATGCAAAGATATCCCATGTTCACAGATTGGAAGAAGTACAATTATTAAAATGTCTGTCCTACCCAAAGCAATCTACACATTCAGCGTAATCTCTAACAAAATTCCAATAGCATTTTTCACAAAACCATAAAACATAATGCTAAATTTTGTACAGAACCACAAAGCACTCCAAAGGGCTAAAGTAATCTTGAGAAAGAACAAACCCAAAGGTATCATGCTCCCTGGTTTCAAACTGTAACAAAGCTATAGTAATCAAACTAGCATGGTATTGTATAAATGAAACAGAGAAAGAGCCCTGAAGTAACCCCATGCACATATTTATTCATGCATTATTCAATTATGACAAAAGATCCAAGAATATACAATGGGCAAAAGACAGTCTTCTTCAATTACCGTTAATGGAAAAACTGAATAGCCACATGCAAAACAAACAAACAAACCAAAACAGCAACCAAAAAAGACCCTATACCATTATCTTACACAGTACACAAAAATTGACTCAAAATACATTAAAGATCTAAACATAAAACCTGACACCATATGACTCCTAGAAGAAAACATAGATATTTAACTCCTTGGCATTGGTCTTGCCATTAAATTTTTGAATCCAACTAAAATCAACCCTAACAATAATAAAAATGAACAAGTGGGACTATATCAAACTAAAAAGTCATATATTGGACAAGGGGTTAATATCTAAAATATGTAAAGAATTCAAAGAACTCAATAGCAAAAAAAATTAAAGAATATGATTTAAAAATGGACAGAAAATCTAAATAGATTTTTTTTTCTGATGAAAACATACAGAAAGCCAACAGGTACATGAAAAGATGTTCACTATCACTTATCAGAATAATTATCCTAAAAATACAAATCAAAACCACAATAACTTATTGTCACACACCTGTAAGAAGGGCAATTATCAAAAAGACAAGCAATAAGTATTGGAGAGGTTGTGGAGAAAAGCATTGTACACTGCTGGTGGGAATGTAAACTGGTATACGCAGTATAGGAAACTGTATTGTGATTCCTCAAAAAAGTTAGAAATATCACCTATTCCACTTTGGGGTACTTATCATAAGAAAACAAAAACACTAATTCAGAAAGTTATGTGTGCTTCTACATTCACTGCATTACTTGTAATAGCCAAGATATGGTAAATAATCAAGATATCAATAAACAGATGAATGGATAAAGGAGATGTGGCATGTATATATATTAAAAGGAGCTCTGAGGGGTAAGCAAATTGGGTGAAGGTGGTCAACGATACGGTGACAGATGGTACTTAAATTTGTGGTGATTACTTGGTATGTAAAAATCAAATGATTATATTATATACCTGAAGCCAAGCATATATGAATTTAACCTCATTTGAAAAAATCAATTGTAGCATAGAGGGTGTACCTCTTGGTGGGGGGTGGGGTGCTGTGGTCCTACCAATGATAAATCAGCAGTGGGGGGGACAACTTTTCTCATTTTATAATGGGAGTGGAATTTGGCTACAACCATGTAGAAGAGTAGAGAGAATCAAAGGAGAACTGAATTTGAATCCTGATTCTACTCCTCTCTAGCTTTGGGATTTGGTCTTATGCTTCAGTTTCCTCAGCTACAGAACATCAATAATAATGCTGAAAATGTGGGATTGTGAGAAATTAGACTTAATGCATCTGGCATGGTATTTGACACAAAGGTGTACTTAAAACAGTGGTAGACACCTCTACGAAGCACATAAAGGTGAACAGGAAACAAAGAAGATGACATGAGTGAATTGACCTGAGTCAAGTAATGATTGTTAACTTAAGGACTATGTAAGTCATAGATATCAGCCGCTTTTTCAGTTATGAACTCTGTTAAGAGTTACTAACTAAATACCCTTTTCTGTGACAGAGATATACTTACTCTAAACCAGTCACTTAGACTGTATTAGAGAAATGTGGGCAAGTGAGGAGAGGTTATGGGACAGCAAGGCTGAGCTGCAACTGGGGTCTGTCAGATGGACACAGACCCGCAGGGAGGTCACGGGAGGTGGGTTGTTCCAGTTCAGGTGAATCTGTGACCACAAATTTCTCTTCTCCAAATAAGCATTTTGCTTTGGGCCATCACACACTGGAAATTAGATGATTAAGAATGTAGGCTACTCAGATAACAAGAATAGGCAGCATTTTAAATCAGCTTAATATTCACCTCAATTAAAGAAAAGGCGAGCATTTGTGTCATGAGTAGGTTTGGTCCAGAAATACTGCTGCAATTTTCTGTGTTTCTGGTCCAATGTGAACATTACTGTATGTTAATAAACTTGCAGCTTGACACGTTGATAGTTTCACCTATAAAATGTGATTTAAAATGTTTATAAAATAGGGTTATACAGAAGTCATATTCAGGCTGGTTTTTTGCTTAGCTCCAGCATTAATGAAAGTAATGGCAATTCAAGTTAAAAAGATCAAAAACTAATTGCCCAGCAGTTGTCACCATCAGGACAATGCTGAAATGACTGGAAAATCGAAGACCTCTGAAAACAGAAGCAATTGTTCAGGCTGATTTCAAGTTATGCTAATTAGCAAAATGCAAGACACATTCTCTCTCACTCTTATATGTTTCCACAGTCATTTCATTTCTGTTACATTAATCCCACATTAATTCAAACTTGCACACCCCTGTACTACTTGCTTAGATTTTTTTACACCACTTCTATTCCTCCATAGATCAGATCAGGTGTAAGAGACCAGAGATATAAATGCAAAATGGACGTCAGGGTGCACAGCATTAAAATAAAGCTGCACAATTCACTCAGTTTTCATCAATGGGATAAATAAATTCTTAAGGTTAAAATGAGTTCAAAGATAAAGCTGAAAGTAGAGAAGGTCTGTAAAAATGTCCTTGGTTAACAGAAGCCTAATTAAGTATCACTCCAAGTTTTCACTAAATAGTGCTTTCAAAACTAAAAAAAAAAAAATCAGTAAATGTTCACTAATTCCTAATACCTAGTTTCTCTTCATATAATATTCTATGCATATATTACTACTCTTATGCTATTATTTTTGTTATTATTTACAATATTCAAAAACTATAGCTGTATGAAACTTCACACGCAAACAAAAATACTTTGATCTTCTGCCAGGCAGCAATACACAACAGTCATCCAAGATTTGTGATTCTAAACTACACTGATTTTTGTTTATTGGTATCAACACAATTATACATGAATTTTATTTGCAATAAAGAGCCATATAACAGAGAAACATGCTTAAAACAACAACAACAACATCAAGAGGAAATGCTACAGGAAAAGCAATCTGGTTTCCTTCAGCAATCAACATCACAAAACCACAAAGTGTAAGAGAAAGATCACTTATTTTTTGCTGTATAACAAATCACCGAAACTTACAGTGTAAAGCTATAACTAATGATTATTATTATTTTTCATGGTTTGGAGGTCTTATGAGTTCAACTAGAACCCTTACATGGGGTTTCTTAGGCTGTTATGGTAAGATGGGGGATGGGCTAAATAGATTGGACATGCTTCTTACTTAAGCTCATACATTATCATTCTTGACTACAAGAAAAGTAAAAAGCAATTCTAATACCCTCCTCACTCCTCACACACACACACACAAAACATTTTTGTTTTGCTTTGTTTTTTGACTAAAGAAGTTTGTTTACAGTTTTTTACCTTTATGTCATGAGGAGAATGTATATAGTGGGATTCCCCTTCTTTGGGAGAAGCTGTTTGTTTGGACAGATGCTCTGCTTCTACTTCTTTATTGAGATTTTTTAATTCTCTGCATTGTGTACTGTAAGCAACGTGGTCTCTGCAGTTCTTAGGCAGTGAAGCAGATGTCTGGTTGTAGAAAGCATGAGATGAAGCATCCCTCGCCCTATTGTCAGATGCTATCATGTTGGCTCTGTGTCTCCAAAGCTCTCTTCAGAACCATAGCCACAGCTATTGGAAATGTATTTAAAAAGCCCATTAGATACTGTTGATGTGCAACTCAACTTCAAAACTGATAACATGCTAAGCAAGGCACTGATCAGCTGGAAAGCATCCATCTAATATTAAATTAGTCAAAACAGTATTATATATATGTATGTATGCACGTATATATGTATGTATAATTTATTGTCCAACTGGCTAACATACAGTGTGTAAAGCATGCTCTTTGCTTAAGGGGGTAGATTCCTGTGGTCCATCGCTTGCATACAACACCCAGTGCTTATCCCGACAAGGGCCCTCCTCAATACCAATCACCCATTTTCCCCTCTTCCCCCACTGACCTCCCATCCACCCTCAATTTGTTCTCTGTATTTAAGAGTCTCTTATGGTTTGCCTCCCTCAATCTCTGTTTGTAACTATTTTTTCCCCTTCCCATTCCCATCTATGATTCCACTGCTTTCATTCTGATAGCAAGGTGCAATATACAGTAAACACTATGAAATCAGGGCTAACGCCCCTCTGATTTATTATTTTTCCCTGGGACCTACATAGCATTGGTCCATTGCAAGTAATATGCCATTTAATGAATCAACAAACTGCTAAATGGTGTACAGTAGTATTTAACATCCAAGTAACTTTCTCATGCAGCCAAAAAAGACAAATCAAGAAACTGCATTCTCTTATTCTTTTGTCAACCCACAAAGCAACAATTACTTATTCAGAGTTTATTGTATGATATTATGTAACACAATCACAAGGCAACAGTGAAAGTATCTGTATTTCCTATGGTTCTACTCCTCAACAGTGCTCTATTCTAGAAAAAAAAAATAATGCCTTTTGAATCTCCAAGATGAGAGGTATTTTTTTGGTGTGTGTGTATGGGGGGGTTTACCAGAGTGTCTGTTTTCCACAAAGGCAATTATTAGGCAGTTTTGAGTCACTGCAGTAAAAATCCCAGGCAACATTTCACATTCTCTGTAACTTTTATAGCTGAGGTTTGGGATCTTGCTCATCCTCCTATGATCTGTGTGGGACTGAATGTCCTTCTTAGAACCTAACATTTTAGGGAATTCACTCAGAAGCAAAGCTTTCAAATCCATGACTTCCTCACAAAATACATTTTCTATCAGTTTTTTACTAAAGAAAAGATTAGGGGGAAAAATCAACACTTAACACACCAGCATGCTCAAACGGTTTCCCAGCCATGCATATGGAAGTTATTACATTAAGATTGAAAAGGATGCCCAAGGAAGGTTGGCTTGGGTAAGCAGAGTAACTATGGAATTGTAAATGACAGAAACAGTCAAATCAGATCAGGAACTAATTTCCATCCACTTCCTATCTCTCAAGTATTATCATGGGACATTGTTAGAAATAGACCTGGCATTTTATTTCCTGGGGAGGAAAATGAACCATTTCCTCACCACTTCTGTATAAAATCCTATCAGGAAAACATCTGTTCCTAAAATTTCAGTTTTCTCCAGATTTTTAAGTCATTTTTATATGAAGCCATATTCTTCTCAACAGTCCTGTTTACTATTTTAGAAATTTCGCAAGCCCCATACCCCTGGCCCAAAGCAGCAGGAACTTTAGTGGATATGAATTTTTAAATATTCCAAGGAGTCCCATACAATGAGAACAATGAGCATGATTGAAGGATGACATTATGAATTAACAAAACCAAATTGGTATGTCTTTTATGTGTGCCTTTCTTTATCAGAATCTGAACATTTTAATGTGTCCTCTACTTAAACACGGCAACAATGAAGAAAATATGTTCTACCTAATTCACAACCTTAGCTATAAAATCAGTTTTATTTATTGAAAATGGGGGTTGTTCTGGAGAAATGTTTGACAAAAATGAGATTTATAACTACAATTTTTATATTTTTTGTGGTTTTTAGAAAGTTTTTAAATTCCATTTAGTTAACATAGAGTGTACTATTAGCTTTGGGAGTACAATATAGTGATTCAACATTTCCATACATCACCCAGTGCTCATAAGAAGCACAGTCTTCAATGCCCATCACCTATTTTACCCCTCCCCTGGCTCACCTCCCATCTGGTAACTATCAGTTTGTTCTAGTTAAGAGTCTGTTTCTCGCTTTGCCTCTCTCTGTTAGAAAAAATAAATTTTCTTATCAAGAAAGCTTAGTACACCAGGTCATATACTCAAGGGATCTTAGGGTTTGTTTGCAAAAGGAGTTCATAGTGACCATTATTCCTCAATTATTTCAGCTAAAGTCTTAATTGGGGGAGGGTGGTGCAACTCAAAACTCTGATTAGTCATTTTGAGAATATACATAGTGTTTGACTCACTTCAGTTTGGTTTATTAAGCAATCATACGATAATTTGATATAACCTAAGTGAAGGAGCAGACATAATAGATTGCAAATTTTATTTTACTTAGTTTATGGAGTTATTTGAATTAAAAATTTCAGATTCCTAAAACAAGTTTATCAGAGGTTAAAGAAAACTACAACTCATTCTAGGTGTGCTGGATTTGGTTACCTTCGGGATGGGGAGCCATTATGTCATTTTGTAGGTTTGTTTACAGTGTGAACACTGACCCAGCACATGGTCTCTCCCACAGGGCACCGTGATGTGCTGAGAAAACACTGAACATATTCACAAGTGACTAACACATATAGGCTTATCCATGTCACAGACATTTTGTTTCCCCACGCATAAATTTAAGCAGCGATACCCAACAATCTAAAGTAGTTATCTCTTCACAATTATTTGTAGTATCTGAGCAAAATTTAGGTTAGAACTCTAGAAATGTTAAGACCAATTTCAATACAAAAGGAAAGGTGTCATAGAAGTTTGGCATAATAAGGTAGGTTAAAGTTCTGTTTGGAATTTTCTGGAGTTTGTTGCTGTTTTAATAACACAGCAGTTAAATGTAATTTTTAATATATAATATGTGTATGTGTATTACATACACATACACATATATATGTATGTGTGTATATATCATATATAATGCACTATATACATACATAATGGATGCTATCCTCAAGACACTATTAATACTAACTGTATTCAGAACCAGAGGAAAGTGTAGGCAACCTATGACAGACCTCACCTAATACATCCACCTTAGCCTTTAGTAGAAAGAACACATAGGGGCACCTGGAGCCTCAGATGGTTAAGCTTCTGGACTCTTGGTTTCAAATCAGGTCATGATCTCACTGTTTTTGAAACCACACCCCACATCAGGTCCTACACTGCCAGTGCAGAGCCCATTTGGGATTCTCTCTCCGTTTCTCTCTCTCTCTCTTTCAAAGTGAAACAAAACAAAGAACACATAAAGAATGAAATAAAATCTAGTAAGATCAATGTCTGCACTTGAAAACACACAGTCAATAGAATAGATGATTAATTAGCCATTTATCTTCTTCATAAGCCAGAAAGCTTCCTAGTGGTAAATTTTCCAGGGCAGCAGTGATGCTGATGAGTGAGTTGTTGAGAAATGCTAAAGAAATGCTGGAGATGTGGTTGAATGGAAATGAGGGGAGTTTAACTGAAACCTAAAAGGATGGTGTTTGGGGGAATTCACAAGTGGTAAATTATTTTGTCTAAACAAAAATGTCTTTGGGTAAACTATTAAGCCTTCTCCACTCCAGATGATTCACTTCTTTATAATGAACAGAGCAAGCAGAAGGATTCACTTAAAATACAACTCCCGGGGTGCCTGGGTGGCTCAGTCAGTTAAGCAGTGGGGTCTTGATTTTGGTTCGGTTGATGATGTCTCAGTTCCTAAGTTCGAGCCCCTGGGTTGGGCTCTGCCCTGATGGCATGGAGCCCACTGAGGATTCTCTCTCCCCCCCCCCTCTCTTTCTCTCTCTCTTCCCCTCTCACATGCTCTCTCAGAATAAATAAATAAACTTAAAAAAAAATACAAGTCCCATCATGTACCTCATCTGCTTGGACTATTCTGTAGCTTCTCTTCCCATTCAGAGTAAGCCCCAAGTTTGACCCACCAAGCAAGACAAGGCCCTTTGCTTATCCTTTACTCCTCTACTTCTCTCTCACCCCTGCCACACTGGTATCCTTGCTTTTCCTGGGATCAGGGCCTTTACTTTCTTGCTTCCTCTAAGCTGCTCTTCATACAGTGCCTCTTTCAGCAGGCTCACATACATACCTCCTCTGGAGGCTGCTCACCCTCTCATTGAGACCTGCCTTGACCATTCTGTTTGAAATTGCAATCCCCTTGCCCTCCCTGCCTTCCTGCCTAGCTTTTTCTCCCCATTTATCACCCATGGTTTATTTTACTGTCTTTAACTAGAATGTCAAGTAAATAAGGGTAGGGATTTCTTCTACTTGGTCTCTGCTTCATCCTCAGTGCCTAGAAGAATTTTTGGCAAATGAGTGCCCCATGAACACTTCTTTTATAAATGAATTAGTGAGAACCACAAATCTGAAATGCTCTGGGAATATTAGCACAACAATATTAGCTCTGGGAATAAGTATTGCTAATTCCCAAATGTTTATTTCCAACCTCAGGTATCTCCCTTGACATCCTGGCCACACTGTCACCAGCCTGCTGCCATTTCATTTTGGTTTTCTCTTCCTACCTTAAACTTATGATTTCCCATTAAAACCATTTTCTCAACCAAATTATACCATTTCTATCCATGACCCCCTTCAAAACACCCACTCTTCACCATTTCTATTGTTTCTCACACCCACTTCTTTTCTATTCTTGTCATACCCATCCAGCCTATTTCTACAGACTTAATATCTGCCCACTTTACCCTAATTTCTCCTTGTACCAATCTGGTAAAGTGGATGATATGCATCCGCAAAACATAGTTACTCTGATCCTAGGTAGACTGAACAGAAATGCATGTGAATGAATTTATAAGTCAAATACATTCTTCAAATATACGACACTTGTCACATGCTCAAAAGTATATGCCTCATTTAAAAACTTAACATACTATATCCTTGTCAACACAAACCCTGTAGAATGTCTCCTCAAGCCTATAACTCTCTACTTTCTTTTTTTTAAACTGCAAGCCTCTGCTCTTGCCAGCACATCCCGACTCCATGCGAAAGGAAAACTAAGCTTATCTTCATGTGCATCTAATTCACAAGACTGATGCCATCTCTTGTACTTGTCACTCACTTAAATCTCATCCATCTTTCAAGGCCCTGTTGAAGATCCATTCCCTCTTGGAGATCTAACATTTCCACAAATTGTGTGATACCAAATAAATGCAGTATGTATCTATGAGGTCTGTCACTGGATACAGATATTCCTGAGACAAAACCTCTCTCTCTGAGCAGTTGTCACACTGAAAGCTTTAGGAAAAGGCACATACCCAAGCATGTCCTGTGAATTTCCATAGTGTTTATCACCTGTATTAACAGTTTGGCTGTTGTATTGTTCCATGTATCTTAATCAATTCATTTTTCATTCATTCAGTATCTGTGGAGTCCCTACTACATGTCTAACTCTGTTCTGGCCGCTGAAGATACATCCATGAACAAAATAGGTTCCTTTGCTCAGAGAACTCAAAATCTAGTGGGTGAAGACACCCAGTAAAAGATAAATATATGCATCATGTATCTAAGTTGTATCAGCATGTGTAAGTTGGTAGTAAGTACCGTAGGGGAAAATAAAGGAGGCAAAAAGGAACTAGATAAATATGGATATTTGTTATTAAGGGGTCAAAGGAGTTTCTGTTAATTCCCTATCATTTCAGCAGGACCCTGACAGAACTGAGAATGAGCCATGGTGACATCTTGAGAGAAGTAACCCAGGCAGTGCAAAAGCAAATGCAAACAAATGGCTAAGTGTAAAAGGTCTTTTCAAGATGCCAGTGTGGATGGGCAGAACGAGGGAAATAAAGAAGGAAATGAGACACTGAGGCATGAGATTATGGCAGATCTTGGAGAATTAGTGATGTTTTCATCCTGTCTTCCCAGCTCCAGGTAAAGGTCTTCTAGGATAGAACTGTGTTACCCATGCACTTTCAACTTCCATGGGATGTGCTATGGAATCTTGCCCAGAAAAGAGATTTAATACCATGAACCATGCTACAAAATTGCCATTTGTACCCAAAGAATTTTGCTGAAAATATATTCATATTCCTCAAATGAGACCAATTTATCCCTGGAAATCTGAAATAAATTATATACCAATTACATCATGTATTACAAATTCCAAATATTTAGGCCAGAGCAAAAATTTTCCCTCAAGTTATGATCTCTCTCTTTTTGCCATATTTCCTCCCAAATTATTGTGTCGTTCTAAATCTTTTCTTTTTTATTGTATGTGGTTGGCTGTTTTTTTTTTTTACTTCTTTTTTTTTTAAGTTTATTTATTTTGAGAGAGAAGGAGAGAGAGTCCCAAACAGTTTCTTCAGTCAGCATGCAGCCCAATGTGGGGCTGGAACCCACAAACTGTGAGAGCATGATCTGAGCCTAAATCAAGAGTCAGGAAACCAAATAAGCCTCCCAGGTGCCCCTACTTCTTAATTAATCTTTACAATTTCGTGTTTTTTTTCAACTAAGGATTATACCCTTCACTCCCTACCATTCCCACTCCCCCTCGATATAGGTTTGCAACTTCAGGCTGTCCTGTATTACAAATAGTACGTAGTCAGTCATCCATTAAACATGGACTGAATACTAATCATGTACAGATAGTCATCCAGGGATTGAGATGAGATAGGGTTAAGATCTGAGCACAAACACTCAAATTAGGCAGTCAAGTCTGATTGGTAAGCCTGCCACTAGCTGAGAGACCATATTTATGAAAGAAAGCTAAGAATAGTAACAAATTAAGGGCACCTGGGTGGCTCAGTCGGTTAAACATCCGACTTCAGCTCAGGTCGTGATCACACAGTTCGTGGGTTCGAGCCCCGTGTCCGGGCTTTGTGCTGATGGCTAGCTTAGAACCTGGAGCCTGTTTCAGATTGTATACCCCACCCCACCCCCCGACCCTCCCCTGCTCACACTGCCTCTCTCTCTCTCTCTCAGAAAGAAATAAAACATTAAAAAAAAGAATAGTAACAGATTCAGAAATCCTGAGAGACATAAGAAAATTCTTGTCAAGTACTTTTCATAGGACCGAATGTAATAAAGGGCTCAAAAATAGTAATTACTGATATCAAAATAATTTTCAAAATTATATATTTAAGCTGTGATAATTTTACGTATATATAAAGCTAATAAGACATACAACTTCTACTCGACTCTTTAACTACCATGTCTCCTGTGCTCTGTTCCCAGGTATATTTCTACCTGAATATTGACCCAGCGCCTATAATCAATGAGCCTGGAACAGATGTTTCATCATGGCTCTGACACAGTCCCTGCCTATGATAGGCAGGATTTTCATCATTTGCTACCTGTAAAGCAACCACAATGGAAGTAAGGTATAGAAATGGTCTCCACACAACCTTTCTGCCTCCACCTTTCCTCCCCTCCAATATGTAAAGTGCATCATCTGACATTTGCAGTTTTCATTATTTGTTGAATAAATGAATTAATGAAGAAAGCAAAGCAAATGATAGGTTAGAAATGTCAGGATGGCATTAAAAAAATAATAGGAAATCCTACTTTTTGCAATGACATGGATGAAACTGGAACATTATTCTAAGTGAAATAAGCCAGACACAGAAAGACAAATACTAGATGATCTCACTTATACATGGAATCTAAAGTAGTTGAACCCACAGAATCAGAGTACAACAGTGATCACTAGGCTCAGTGTGGGGGGTGAGAGAGGGTCTTGGTCAAAAGATACAAATTTCCAGTTATAAAAGGAGTAAGTTCTGGATTCTAATGTATAGCATGGTAACTACAGTTAACACTGTACTGAACACTTAAAATTTACTAAGAAACAGATCTTAAGTGTTCTCAGGACACAAAAACACAAACAGTAAGTGTGACGGGTTTTTTAATTACCTTGATTATGGCAATCATTTCGGGGTATGTATATCTATCAGAGCATATCAGATACCTCACACATATGCAGCTTGTATTTGCCAAAAAAAAGTAAAAAAAAAAAAAAGAAGAAAGAAAAACAATGTCAGGCTGGTCAACTCACTGGGTTCTCAATTATTAAACAATATACTTTCCTTTCATGTGGTTTCAGTGGAACCTCTTGGAACAAGCTCCTCTTAAGCCAGCCTGCTACCAGCTTACCTCCGGTGAAAATGATTAGCTGCCTCAGGCAGGTCCCAGGGCTGTAGCTGTGTAGGTGAGCACAAGATAAACTCCTCCTCCACCCCTGGGGTACAATAGGGATTTATTTCAAGTAAGTCTTTAGGGGCTTTTCTTTTATTACATGCGCTTAAAACCATAGCTAAAATTTTTTCTCGGCTTCTTGCTCATTTATCAGGAAATTTTATAAAAGATGCTTTACGAGTCTGATTTTCAAAGGTAAAATGCCTGTGTTTTGTTTTCAGGTAGTTGTTTCAAAAATCTCAAGTAAGGAGCATAATCTGATAGAATTTCACAACGTTTTGAACACCTAAGCTCTTAAAATGCCCTCTCATAACTACATATTAAAATATGCCATTGTTAGTTTAAATGGTCTGGCATTTTTAATTTTGCCTAATAGTGAATGAATATATAATTGGGACATATAATACATTATATGAGACAAATAATACATACTATTTTTTCTTTCACTTTATTTGGCTCTGTTTTTTAGTTTGGTCAAAGGCTAGTATCAAAAGAAGTAATTTGAGAAAGTCTTGAGAACTATGCTGTTCTTAGGTATATTTAACCATTCAAATAGTTTATACTTAATAAACTCTTAAGTTATTCTACTCTGTGGCTTCGTGGGTTGTAATATAGTAAGCGATATGGAAATGACTGTCTTCATAGTTTCTTCATTTTATATGTAATGAAATCAAGTTTTCTCTAAAAATGAATGTCTAACACTACATAATTATATGAAATCTTTATTTTAGTTGGCAATGGATATTACCAACATGTCAAGATTTTATCAATAGACTCTTGATATTCTTCCTGAAGTAAAATGTGTGAAATGCTTCCTTCAGAAACTGTTTCTTCTTGGGGCGCCTGGGTGGCTTAGTCAATTAAGCGTCGACTTTCGCTTAGGTCATGATCTCGCGGTTCGTGGGTTTGAGCCCCACGTTGGGCTCTGTGCTGTCAGCTCAGAGCCTGGAGCCTGCTACAGTCTGTGACTCCCTCTCTCTCTGACCCTCCCCTGCTCACGCTGTCTCTCTCTCTCTCCTTCCTAGAAATAAATAAAACATTAAAAAAAATAGAAAGAAAGAAACTGCTTCTTCTTTACCGTCACTTAGCTGTGATTCTTTTGTTTCCAGATTGCGGTGCCTATTTCCCTATTATCCTGCAAAGCATAATGATGGGATTTAAAATCCAGACACTTTTTTTCAATTAGAAAAGCTCTGCTCTTGGGGCCCCTGGGGGCTCAGTCCATTGAGCATCTGACTTTTGATTTTGGCTCAGGTTATGACTTCCTGAGATCCAGCCCTGTGGTTGGCTCCCCGCTGACATTACAGCGGCTTCTTGGGATTCTCTCTCTACCTCTCTGTCCCTCCCTCCCTCCCTCTCTCTCACAAAAATAAACAAACTAAAAAAAAAAAAAAAGGAAAATAAATCTCTGCCCTTTAACAAATAGCTTCAAAAGATGCCGATCCTAAGGAAATGCTCTGGAATTGGGGAATGGTAAAACTTTACACATTTTTCTTATGTACAAAATTATTTCTTGCCATTTTTATGAGAATAGAAGTTTTTCTTAAAGCACTTTTTTATCTCATTAATAGTATAACAAGTGTTTCTGTTCAGTGTTTATCGATTTTGTTTTGTGTTCTGTTGAAGTCTGTTCTTAGGTTTCAAATGGGTGAAAGATTTTCAGAATGTAAGACAGGAATCCAGTCCCAGGCAACAAGTGTAGAATTAGCCGAGTGGGATTACATTAAACTAGAAAGCTTCTGCATGGCAAGGAAAACAATCAAGTGTGAAGTGGGAGAAAATATTTGCAGACCTCATTTCTGTTAAAGGACTAATATTCAATATAACAATCTCCTGTAATTCAATAGCAGAAAACATAAATAATCATCATTTAAAAAATTAAGCTACAGTCTTGAACAGACATTTCTCCAAAGACAAGATACAAATAATCAACAAGTAGATGGGAAGATGTTCGGCATCATTAATCATTAGGGAAATGCAAATCAAAACCACAATGAGCTATCACATCACATCTGTTATAATGGCCATGATCAGAAAAACCTAAGACAGTATGTGTTGGTGAGGATATGGATAAACTGAAAGACTTTCACACTGTTAGTTGGAGTACTAAATGGTGCGGCTGCTGTAGAAAACAGTATGAAAGCTCCTCAAAAAATTAAAAATAGAACTCCAATTCCACTTCTGGGTACTTCTCCACGAAGAATGAAATCATGATCTTGGAAGAATTATCACTCCCACGTTCATCGTAGCATTATTTCCAAAAGCCAAGTTGTGGACACAGACTCAATGTCCACTGACAGATAAGTGGTGTAAGCAAATGTGATATATACATAAATGGAATATTATTCAATCTTTAAAAAGAAGGCAGTCCTGCTACATGAGTCAATATGGATGAACCTCGGGAAGTAAGTCATGAAGCACAAATACTGTCTGGTTCAGCTTATATGGGATATGTAAAGTAAATTATGGAGGCAATTAAGAAAATGAGTTTTATCAATTTTATTCAAAGTTTTCTACCAAAGCAGAGTATTCACAGAAGAAGAGTGGTAATTGCTAGATTCCAGAGTGGAAGAGGATATGGGGAGTTGCTAACCAACTTGTACAAAATTTCAGTTACACAAGATGAGTAAGTCCTAGAGATTTGCTGTATGATTCTCTGCCTATAAACAACAGTATCATATTGTAGACTTAAAAATCTGTTAAGGGGCATCTGGTTGGCTTAGTCATGACAACCAAGGATATAACATCATGCATATAATCAATGTGATTAGGGGCATGTGGCTGGTTCAGTCAGTAGAATATGCTACTCTTGATCTCAGGGTTCTAAGTTCAAGCCCCACATTGGGTGTAGAGATTATTTAAAAAAAAATTAAAAATTCTGTTAAGAGAATAAATGTTATGTTAAATGTTCTTACCCAAGTTAGAAAAAAAGAGAGGCTAATTAGTAAAATAGAAGAAAAAGTTTAAATCAGGGTTCTGGAATAAGACCTCAGTCTTCTTTGTACCTATTTCTTTCCCCATATCACTCCTCCCTTTCTGACCACAAACCATGTCATAGACATGAGAGAAAATATAAACGTAGGGCTACAACTCTAAGTTGATAGGAGCAAGCTACATGTTAAATCAATTTCTCTCACACCTTTTTTAGTAAAGCTGACTACTCTAAAGACCTGGGGAAGAGATGCAGTGTACTAAGCATGTTGAATGGTCTATCCATGAGGAGGCTGTTAGAAAGTTTCAAAATTGTTATTTTATGGCTTTCCAATGAATGTGGAATTCTCATGCTATATTATGTGCCATAGTTTTTATAAATGTAGGTACACACATAGGCCTCAAAACAGAATTGCCTCATACAACCACTGTTCAGTTTTCAAATTCAGTTTTTAACAAGTTATACATTTTATATAAAGACTTCTTTGACATTTTTCTCTCTATAATGACTTTTCACCCATAACACACCAAGTAGGTATAAGAGTGCTACTTCTAGAATATGGCTTTAGACAAAAATACTCAAATTACTTGTCACTGCAGGTTCTAGTCATGTAATAATATGAAACAAATACACATCATATCCCAAGTTTAAGTGCCTCTCAGATCCTTTTCTTTGTGCAATGTACCAAACAAAAGTAACACGATGGTAGCCCTTGAGCTTATGGGCACAGTGCTATTTGCACATATTTTCAAGTCCTCTCTTTTCCAGTCTTTATTTTGCCCTTGAGCTACTTTTCTCTTTCACCTTAATCAGTGAAAGAGAATGAATTTAGGGGCAAATACCTCAAGAAGAATGGCTGAATACTTAGACACACTTATATTTTAGTGGGGGTGGGGGGAAGCATTCTGAACCAGAGATAAACTCTTTCAGTTCAAATTGTGTGAAATTCCAGTCTGGAGGGGAAAAGAGTTGGGTGCACTTTAAGAAGCAAGCTTTGTTAAAAAAAAACCTTGGACAGAAAAAATTACTCTAGTCCTCCTCTGTGCCTCTTTACTCAATCGAGTGCTGCTGTGGTAATGCTTATCACACTCTGCCCAGCCTCCAAGGAGGTTATCTCCATTCTTTGTCATCCTACTAGGCATCTGGGCTCCTCAAGATTAGGCTGGTGTGTCAATTTTCTGTTTTCTTATCAAAGTGTACCTGTTCTGAACAGTGTTTCCTGCATAACAGCTACAAGAAACAATAATGCATTAAAATGTACAATTGCAATTTAATTGATGGGGAGAGAAATGAACGCCTTATTCAGTTCAAGTGTGAAAACAACCAGCGCTCCTGCATGGAGATGGGAGGATATAATTCTGAGAGGTCACTGGCATACAGGACTGCTTATACGAAAATTTGCACCAGCCGCTCATCATTTCATTATAAAGAAAGAGCTCCTCCTTCTACTTTCCAACCCACTACTTTAGCTTTATCAAATTGGTTTACTGAACAAGATATTGTTTTTTGGCCTTCCCTTCCATCTGTCCTTCTGTCCCTCCTCTTCACCATTTTGTTTATTTTTTCCTGATTCTTCCTCTCGTTTTTCTGTAAGTCTCACATAAGACAGCAACTTTATCTTTTACATCATTTGACATCACGTTTCCATCCCAGTCTCCTTATATAGTGTTAGTATATAGTAGAAGATCAAAAATACTTGTTGAAATAAATTATAGCTTTTTATTTTTCAAAAATACTAAAAGTTTGGGAAAAGTATTCTCTCAGAATTCTGTTTCCTCCCCCACCCCTCCTTTTTTTTTTTTGGAATTCTCTCCCTGACATAGTATTTTAATATTTGAAAGTTTTAAGACCATCCCATAGTATCATATGAACAAACATGTTCATAACAATGCAATCACTGTTTTTACATTACTTTGTGTATCTATTAATACCAAATACCTTGCTATTTTTTTTTTTTTTTTTTGAAACTCTCCACCCTTGGGCTCAGTCTTTATGTCGTCCCTCATCATCTTACTCCATGTCCACTCTCTAGGCTTTCCGTGGACTGAATACCAACAGTATGGTTAACGTGAGAATAAAAACAATACTGAACAAGGGCACCTCGGTGATTCAGTCATTTAAGCATCTGACTTGATTTTGGCCCAGGTCAAGACCTCACTGTTCATGTGATTGAGCCCCACATCCAGCTCTGTGCTGACAGTGTGAAGCCTGCTTGAGATTCTGTCTCTCTCTACCCCTCCCCTGAACATGCATGTTCTCTCAAAAATAAACTTAAAAATATAAAACACTGAATATTTACATATCATTAGATATTTCACAAAGTCTTTCACGTGGATTATTATTTTTTAAATACATCCTTATCAAATAGTAATCACAGACACCATATGGATGCATACAAATAAATTGTATATTACAGCACTTTTTCGCCCAAAGTTTTCTTTTAAAAAAGGCACTTGTTCTCAAAAGAAAACATCCAGATGGCTAACAGACACATGAAAAAATGCACAACATCACTCATCAGGGAAATACAAATCAAAACCACAATGAGATACCACCTCACACCCATCAGAATGGCTAACATAAAGAACTCAGGCAACAATAGCTGTTGGCGAGGATGCGGAGAAAGACGATCTCTTTCACACTGCTGGCGGGCATGCAAACTGGTGCAGCCACTCTGGAAAACAGTAGGCAGGTTCCTCAAAACATTAAAAATAGAACTACCCTACAACCCAGCAATTGTACTACTATGTATTTATCCAAGGGATACAGGTGTGCTGTTTCAAAGCGGCACATGCACCCCAATGTTTATAGCAGCACCATCGACAATAGCCAAAGTATGGAAAGATTACAAATGTCCATGGATGGTTGAATGGATAAATAAAATGTGTAAACACTCACACATACACACACAATGAAGTTATTACTCGGCAATCAAAAAGAATGAAATCTTGCCATTTGCAACTAGACGGATGGAACTGGAAGACACTATGTTAAGTGAAATTAGTCAAAGAAAGACAAATAACCTATGAGGTCACTCGTATGAGGCCTTTAAGGTACAAAACAGATAAACATACGGGAAGGGAAGCAAAAATAATATAAAAACAGGGAGGGCGACAAACATAGGAGACTCTGAAATATGGAGAAAAAAAACTGAGGTTACTGAAGGGATTATGGGAAGAGGGATGGGCTAAATGGGTAATGGGCACAAAGGAATCTACTTCTGAAATCATTGTTGCACTATATCCCAACTTGGATGTAAACTAAAAAATGTATAAACAGCAGTGTCTGGGTGGCTCAGTCGGTTAAGTGTCCAACTTTGGCTAGGTCATGATCTCACAGTTCATGGGTTTGAGCCCTGCTTTGGGCTCCGTGCTGACAGCTCCGAGCCTGGAGCCTGCTTCAGGTTCTGTGTCTCCCTGTCTCTCTCTGCCTCTCCCCTGCTTGTGGTCTGTCTCTCAAAAATGAATAAATGTTAAAAAAAAAAAGTTAAAAAGTAAATAAGTAAATTTTAGAAGGGGAGGCTTGTTGACATTATCACTTTTTATCTTTCTTACAAACTTGTGACATTTACTTACTTATAATGGTGAGTATTTTAAGATTTGCAGAGTATTTTTCAGTGAACTCAGATGCCACGGCTAATTTTATTAATAGTAAGCGTTATACTAACCACCTCATATGTATGATTTCCATTTACTCTCACAACATTCCTCTGAAGCAGGCACCATTACTGTCCCCATTTTAGAGTTTGATAAAAATGTGAGATACATTAGGAACATGCCCAAGTTCACCATAATTCTGGTATAATGGCATTAGTAAACTTGTATTCCTAACAATCACATGCAGACTCTTCTCAGCCTGCTAAGGCAGAGCCCACTGCAGGCTACTCTCTGCTCTGAGCTTGGACACCAAAGTGAATTGGAAGCCAAGTTATCCTCTAATCTCTATCCCAGAGTATCCTATTGCACTGTGTTATTTTTAATCCAGAAAATACATAGGGAGTCCAGATATATATAATAGGTATGATCAACACTTTAGACACCTACTGTGTATTAAAGTGAATCTATGATGTAAAAAAACAAAACAAGAAGCACGTTTAGGAAATCTGGGCCTCCGTTCACGCGAGGGAATGTCCCTTGCATAGTCAGCCATTTTTAAGTAGAAAATTTCTCTAGAAATGGGGATTCCCAAGCTATTGGAGTAACAGGAGGGAAGGGTAGCAGATGTAGAGACTCGAGAGAGGCTGAACATGTGTTACTCAAAGTGTAGCTTGGGGGAAAGGGTCTAAGGTTTCACAGATGGAGTCCAGAGTCCATGTTCCTTGTAGGAAATCTTTCATATATCATTTTGCAGAAAAGCATATGGAACCTTCACATAAGCTTGGAGTGTGTTTTCCTTGGGAGTTTTATGGCACCTGGCAAAATGAATAGATGCTCCCCACCCAGCTGTGCTTCAAACATTCTTGCTACTGGGGAATATCCCAGATATTAAAGCTCAGTGGAATATTCTCTCCATCTTTTAGTTATTCCAAACAGGCTGCTGACATTTGAAATTAAAAATAAAAAGGCTGAAGCACTTCAAAGAAAATAAATTCCAATGATATTCTCATTTCCCCATGAAAAAGAAATTGGATTTCAACATAGCAGCTGCCCCAGATTCCAGAACAGGCCGCAGGTTCTGTGACAGCTGCTGACACAAGCCATCTCCTCAGATTAAGTTTTCCAGTATACAGAAGCAGCCAAGTCAGTTTGTAAAGACTACATTGTAACTTAAATGTTGGTCCCCTGTTGTTCTTTCAAAGTACATATAAAATAACAAAAACAACAAACCCTGTTCAAGTATTTAAATAGTTTACAGAATACAAATACAGTGCAGAATGTAAGAGAAATTATCTGAACTACTTTCTTGAATTACTGCCTTAATCATAGAGTAATTTACACTCTGAAGATCACTACAACTACCTCTGAGAATCCAGGCCTCACAACTATGGCACTATGAAGCTTGTTAATTCACTTCCTCCTATTCAGCCCTCAGTGATCACAACTCATACTGGTCAAGCATGAATGCCAGACCACAGACTTTATTTGACTCAGTGTAGAGAGGTTTAATATCTTGATGAAGAACTAGAGAGACTACTGAAATACATGTTAATAGTGGGTATGCTTTTAGCAAGCAGATCTGTCTGCTCTGAAAGATTGAGAACCTTTATAATTAATGGGGAAAGAAGTGATACTCTTCAGAGAAGAAAAGAACAGATGACAATGAGAATCGAGACACATGTTTGCCAAAACTGTGAAGCTCCAAAGCACATCCTCCAGGAAGAAGACAACAGAAGTTCTTTGTAACACAGGCATCCTGTTCTGGAAAGGATCCCAATGAGCTCAGGTGGTGACCTCCTTGGAATAAGCCTTTCCCTTTACTATGCCAGGGATGATCCAAATGTTTATTGGATGGTAACCAGGTGAGAAAGCACCATTGTCTTTCCTACCCTGGCTATATCTTCATGTTTTCATGAATTTATTTCTTCTTGAACAAAGTCACTCTTGATTATGGACACCACAGAGATGTAACCTCTGTCAGTGTTGGAGGCTGTCTTAATGTATGTCACCACTCAATTAAGGTTCCCAGATGTATCCAGACTTCCCAAATTTTTAAAAAATTTTGTTTTTAATGTTTTATTTATTTTGAGATAGAGAAAGAGAGACAATGTGAGCAGGGAAGAGTCAGAGAGAGAGAGGGAGACAAAGAATCTGAAGCAGGCTCCAGGCTCTGAGCTAGCTGCCAGCACAGAGCCCGGTGCGGGCTCGAACCCACGAACTGTGAGATCATGACCTGAGCTGAAGTTGGATGCTTAACCAACTGAGCCACCCAAGTGCCCCAGACTTCCCAAATTTTATGTCAGTTTCAATGCAGACTATCATTCCAAAATAATTGGATGATATTAAACTTAAACCTAAAATTCTATCCCAGAAAGAAAAAAGATATGTTCTTGTTTAGCAGAGATATTTAGTGCTTAATGAAATCTAAGATAACATATGTAGGGTTTTTTTTGTTTTGTTTTGTTTTAATGGATAAAGAGGAACAGCCTAACAAAGGCAAAGATGATTTGACTAGAACCTATGTTGCTTAAATCTTTTGTCAGCTCTCTTTCATACCTTGTTCTTTTGTTCTGAATACTGACCTATTATAATGAGATCCTATGCAGAATTAAATACTCTAGGTAGAATTATTTGGAAATAAGTGTGCTCATTAGAATTAAAAGCCATCTTAGATAAAAGGGAACATTTTACTGATCATTTGACAATAAAACTGAGGTGAGCAATAGGTAGTCCTAATTGACATTGTGTATGACATGCAGACAGTTTGCAGGAAATCTGGTTAACATTTCTCAACTCCCATGGAGGTAATGAAGTACAAAAACCTAGGTTCATCCCCTATTAGAATTCCAGAATTAAAAGCCTTCTTCAAGACCATTCAGTTCACTACCAGCTTATAATCTGAATCCCTTTTCTAACATCTCTTCTATGGTGTTTCCCAGTATATATTTAAATGTACCCATTAGAATGCTTTTGCATTTCAAGCAATAGAAACCCAATTAATGAGCTTTAATAATGAAGATACTTTATTGGTTCATATGAGTGAAGCTCAGAAACAAAATGGATTCTAAATAATTATTGTCAACAGCAAAACCAGCCCCTGATGGTTGCACCTTCCATTCATGTCTCTATATGCTACTCCCTGATGCCATATCCTCCTAAAAGTAAATCTTCTCATGCTTAGTCAAGAGCCAACAGTCTCCAGGGCATAAGGGCTCCTTCTTCACATCCAAGAGGAACTTTGTTGTGTTAATAAAGTCCTAGGTTCACTAGGCTAGGCTGCCAACTTAAGTCACCTGTTCAGTCAACAGTCAATTACAATTAACTTGCCAACAGGTTGAATCAGCTGTTTGGCTGAGCCTTAATCATGTGTTTCATATCAAGAGCCAGGATTGGCTTCAGCCTTTCAAGAACCACATGAATCCTCCATGCCAAGTCACCAACTGTGAAGTAAAGTGAGAGACAGAGAAGCCTGGGCTACAACATTGAATGTTTCCAGTGGCCAGGATCTCACTACTTCCTCGAATAGTCCCTTCTGTGTTTGGATGTATCTGAAAGTTGGAAAGTACAGTAACTCTTCAAACACTGCAAGTTCTAAATAATAATTCTTCCCATTTCAAATTGCATGAGCCAAAGATGAAAATAAACACACCTATATTAAATTTTCACCCTTGAGTAGTTTTATTAAGTAATAATCTCAACAGCTACAATTAGATGGGTTATGTGACCATCCCTGGCTAGAAAGGAATCTGAAGAAAAAGCATTTTTTAGCTGGTCCTATTTCCCCTTCACTCCCTGAATAAAAAACAAGAAGAAAAAGAAAAATGAGAAAGAAAAGTTAGGTGCTTATGGTAATAAAGAAAAGAGGGGAAAAACTTGGGCAGGCAGCCAATAGTGTTTTCAAAATTAAAGGAAAAATAAGACGTGAATGACATTTTAAATGATACATATGCATCAATAAAGATGAAAAGACACTAAAAAGCGATCTGATAAATGCAAATCAAGACCTTAAAAGACATAATTTTGTATGTATTTGGCAAAAATTATAAAGGTTAATATCATTAAGTTTTAGCAAAGATTTAGCAAAAGCTTCAATAGCTTTTAAACTTTGCTAGTGAAAGCATAAAATGATGTAATCATTCCAGAAAACAATAAAGGTCCTATGACTTAACAATTCTCTGCTTAAATATGTACCCAAGGGAGGCTCTTAAACCGGCACATCCAGGACACATATAAGAATGTTAATGGCCACATTATGTGAAGTATCAAATATCTGGAAATAATCATTACAGGGTCTGTAGACAGAAAAAAAGTTAACAGGTTAAGTCTGAAAGACTCCTCCAGATGCTGGGAATATTTCTACAGACCCATATGTAGACACGGTCTTATTATGAAGAAACATCCCATCAGCAGGGAAGAAGATGAATCAACTATGATCAATTCTCATAATCAAATGTATACAAATACATACAAGAGTCAAAATGAATGAACCATATAGTGAGACAAAAATATGAATGTATCTGAGAAATAAAATATGAAGATGTAATGGCCCAGGAGATTACATACAATATAAACCCTTTTTACACAGCTTAATACCACCAAAACAAAAATATGTCCTTTTTAGGTATACATATAAATGCAAAAAAAATGTATAAAGAACATCAAAGAAATGATGACTATGAGATTCAGGATGATCCTTATTTTCGGAGAGGTATGGCAAAGAAATGTTGGTGGGATAAAACATGTTTAGATATAAATTTAAAAATTCTGGCATGTAACTTGTACATACTACTCTGATTTTATCAGAAGGACATCACTAAAAATATGAAGCGGCTGATGGGTACACTTTAGCCAAGTCTGTAGCATGCTTTGTATAGTTTGTCTTTCTGAGTGCGTGGTGAATCTACAGCTGACACTTCTAATTGGGAGGCTAACAGCCAAATTTTAGTAATGGGGTAACATTTTTTACTGTACATGCACTCCTAACATTCAGAGAATGCCACATCTGTGTGTGTGTATGGTCATCCCCACATACCAACGAGGGAAACTCAGGGCATTTAAGTTGTTATTTACACATTCTTGTTTTGCATGTGACTCAGTGTTACACATACCAAAAGTGGGGCAGGGGGAGGCTTGCTTTTAACTATTGGCTTGCCAACCAAGAGTTTATTTTCATTAAGTGGAGCCACATCCCTAATAATTTGAAAACCAGCAAAACTGAGTCCTCCACCATCCTTTTAGCTTCTGGATCTCAGACCAACTTACATGCCTTATTTATATATTTGTCACTTTAAACTGAAGCTCTGTTTGTTCACATGACTCACTTTCTTATTTGGACCACCTTTTTCATTAATACTGTATGAGTAAGTGCCACGAGAAATAGGTATGCTTGAGGAGACAAAAACACAAAGAAGTTAAAAAGAAATAACTTCTTGCCAAACTCTTTAGAGGAAACCGTCTTCAATGAGAATTCTAATTGATAAAGTCACAGTAGCTTGTAAGTTTCTAGAAACAGAGCATCTCTTAGTTTTATTGTACCCCTAGGGCTTAGCCCAGTGCCAAGCACAAGGTAGGTCTCAATTCATGTGAGACAAGCCAATATATTTGACAATCTTTTCACATGTTTTGACAGTATATTTTAACAGGTTACTTCTAATAAATTTTCTAGATGAAAATAATGATTTTATGATTTCAAATTATTTTTAAGTCCAAATGCTAAGTGGATGAAATCAAAGAATATCTAGTTAATGATTTTCACCCACTTCCTGCTCCATCAGTCTCTTCAAAGCAAGAGACAAAGAGCAGAGCTGCAGGCGGTGACACATTTTCTGCGGCTTTGGGGCTTGATATGGCACACTGGAGGAGCTCTTTAAATGGTTTCTTTGGAAGTACCATCTAAGCCCTGCCAGGCATTTTTCTGTGCACACTTGGTGGCACTGCTTTTGCAAAGTAGCATCTGACTGTGTCATCCATTTCAGAGGCCTGGATGCTCTTCAGCAGAGTAAACACATGAGGCGGTAGTAGGGAGCAGGGAGAGTGGCTGCTGTATCACAAAACAACAATGTACAGAATGAGACCTCTCCCAGTCAGAGAAGTCCTTGCTTTTAACGAGAATTTAGGTAACAATGACTACTGCAAGTCCTAAATTTAATGTGTTCAAAGTCTCTTCTAGTTCTTATGTTGTATCATTAAACACAGAGCCAATATTGAAAGGAAGGGCATCTTGGTTTAAGAATAAGACAACTTAAAATCATCTGGCATAAATCCACTTATTCATTGTTCAACTAATACAGTTAGGGAAAAAATTCTGTAGTAC
The DNA here is from genome assembly GCA_017311185.1 of Proteles cristata cristata. Taxonomy (NCBI): domain Eukaryota; kingdom Metazoa; phylum Chordata; class Mammalia; order Carnivora; family Hyaenidae; genus Proteles; species Proteles cristata. Next base: position 503,079 of record JAESUZ010003705.1, on the reverse strand, counting down.
CTTATACCATTCAATGGATCATCTTAGAAATTGTAGTAGCTATCTCATACTAATACCGCATGTTTGACTATAATGATGAACACTTGATTTTTTTTTAAGTGAAATAAACTTGACTCATCAATCACACCTCTACCTTTCATGTATGTATGTTAATATCCTAGTCGATAGTGGCATTATGAATTACGGTAAGAACTATCTCCTTCATACAATTCCATCTCCTTTGTAGAATCACAGAATATGTCATTATTAAAATGCACAGCTTCTGGGGTATCTCAGGAGCTCAATCTCGTGAGTGTCCAACTCTGGCCTAGGTCCTGATCTTGTGGTCAGTGAGTTCAAGCCCAGTGTTGGGCTCTGTGCTGACAGCTCAGAGCCTGGAGCCTGCTTCAGATTCTGTGTCTCCCTCTCTCTCTACCCTTCTCTGTCTCTCTCTCTCTCAAAAACAAACAACTACTAAAAAATTAAAATTAAGATAAAAATGCACAGATTCATTTTGTGAATTAAAAAACTTCCTTTGTCAACTCAATAGTCATGCAACTCAATAGTCATGCGTATAATTCGCAACAGTGACCTATACTCTCCTGAGAGGAGAGAGACAGGAGAGTCTGAAACTGAAAGTGAAATAAAGCAAGTCTGCGCAGGATTACTCAAGATAAATGCTTCTCACAGAAAGTATTCCTTCTAAAAGCCTTATCTTATAAAGAGAAGATGAAGATTGGAGTTTGGGAGCCTGAAGACTAACAACATGAGTAATACCATCTGTCATTCAACTGCAGGGCTCTACACATCATTCTCATGTCCTTACACCTTTGCAAACTCCTAACTTGTTCAGGCCAACAATCTAAGTTTATACTTGTAGTTCTACCATTAATCCTGTTTTATAAAAACAAGTTTGTCTGGCGGCTGAACAATTTAAAGATGAGACAGAAATGTCTTTGTAATCCATGCACAATCACAAAGCTGTATTGCTCAGAAAACACACTTGCACACTGACATCTCTTGCTTAACTTTTTTCCCCCGAGTATTTATATTTAGTCAACTTGTCACCACATTCTAGATGAGACATGGAGATGAATACTCAGAGAATAAGAGTTGACCAAGACTGCTAGTTATGAGAGGAGACAGAACTGAGTTAATGTGGATGAAAGCAAGCCCTTGGGAGATGTTCACATGCAACTCCAAAATGAATGACTTTAGATGCCAAGAATGCTTGGTATTAAGTTAGTAGCCTGCACCCCATAAATCCCTATCAGTTCTTATTCATAGTCATGTGCCAACAGAACACTGTGTCCCTTCTGGTCCATCTCTACAGAGTTTTTTTCATACACACACACACACACACACACACACGTTTCTTATCAGATTTTTTTCACTTCACTTCTGCCGTAAGCATTTTTATGTCTTACCATAATTTTCATAATTATTACTGTTAATAGCTGCGAAATAGATGATCCAGTTAAAGGGATTTACTTTGGTTCTTTCCAAAGTAAAGTATTTCTGGTATACTGCTACATATAACATCTCCTTGCAAGCATTTTTTCCCTATTTTTAAGTTTCTCCCTCTAGAGTAAGTCAATATAGATATATTGTTTTCAGGAAAAGACTACTTATTTTTCTGGTTCCTGGAAGTTATTGTCAGAATTTTTCAAAATGGAATGGATTTTCTCTGACTTATTTATGTAAGAATGTTCTATCTTCACTACACTGCACTGGAGAATGACATTTTCCCAGAAATGTTTTTTGATAAGAGCTAACACGTATTTAACACTAATGTCAGTGCAAAGAGTATTTTGATATATAATCTCACTTAATTCCCCAACAACTGTATGAATTATGTGCTATTTTTATCCCCATTTCATAGAGTCAATTGAGAGATATAATAATCACTTAATTCCCCAACAACTGTATGAATTATGTGCTATTTTTATCCCCATTTCATAGATCAAACAATTCAATCCAGAGAGATATAATAATTTGTTCAATTTCACATAGTCTTCAACAGAGTCAAGTCTTGTCTTGGGTATGACTGGAGACAATTCACAGGCCTAACCTACACATTGTGCTGCATGTATATTTCTTATCCGGAAACTGTTTGAAGATTTGTTTGTTAGATATATTTTGTTGTTAATCTTCACTTGATTTTTACTGGGTATGCAACTCATGTATCAGCTTGCCTTTTCCTTAACATTGCAATACTGGTCTACTATTTAAAATCTACCACAAAGCATCAAGGCATTATTCTCAAATATACCACAGATTTACCATTTAACTGTGCAAAAATGACACTGTCCTAGTGTTACCATAAATATGGAGTGAAGCACTTGTCCTCCTAATAGAAGATACCATTAAAAGTGCCATGGCATTCCAAAGAGAAAAAAGCTTTTAAAGACTTATTCTTATCATTCATGACTTGCTTTTGAGAAGGTGGCTATCCAAACCTACTCACAGACTCTCAGAAGAGCAACAACAATGTAGAAGAAAAATAAGTAATAAAAAAAAAGTTGGCAGTTAAACCTTAATTTTAATTAACACTTCAAGTTTCTTGTTGAATAAGTTCACGAAAAATAAAATCACTTAAAAATACTTAAATTTGGGTCACCTGGGTGGATCAGTTGGTTAAGCATCCAGATCTTGATTTTGGCTCAGATCACGCTCCCAGGCTTGTGGACTTACTGAGAGTGGAGCCTGCTTAAGATTCTTTCTTCCTCACTTTAGGCCCCTCCCCTGGTCATGCACAAGTGAACTCTTAAAAAAAAAAAAATACATTGAATTGCTTCACATTTTTCATTCAATATTTGAAAGAGTTTCAGATTCTATCTACAGATTTTTTTCTCTTAGTGACTAAAGTCCCTGCATATTTGTGAGCCAGATGTAATGCTTCTATACTAGCATTTTGTATACAATTTATAATAATGATTACCTATAGTAACATATACAGTATTAAACTATTGTAAATGTTTTCCAAAGGCCTATTGATATTCAATATGAATACAACAGTAATGTAGGTATTTGAACAAAAAATATAGCTCCATATACACCAAATTGTTTTACTCAAGAGCCAGTGTTCATACAGCAGCATTCTATAAATACAAATCCTAAAACCAAAGCAAATGTGCATAGATAGGGGAATGGGTAAGAATATATGGGTAACATTCACACAAGAGAATTTTCTGGGTTAGTGAAAATGAGTGAAGGATAGCTTTTCCTACCACACAGAAGAAACTTTGTTATTTTTTAAAAACTGGCAAAAGAACATGTTCCTACTCTATGTAAATTTCAGTAACTGCAAAACTAAAAAATATTGACATAAATTATCTAGAAAATAAGAGGATAATTAACTTCAGTAGGATGGTGGTAGGGTAGATAGAAAGAAAAACGACATATTGGAGACCTGCAAGTTCGCTTAAACAGGGTTTTGGGTCAAAATGAAATCTACATGCTCACATGTACATCATTTGTTACTTTACATGTACGTCAGATTTCATTTTTTTTAAATGCAAATCCTAATGAGATCTTTTATGTTTGCTAACCAAGGAGGTTAGCAAGGATTATTTTAATAACACCTAAGTAGGAACATGAAGTGTCTAAATAAAGATTAAGAAAATTTAGAAATAAATAAACTTTAGCTAAAGAAAAAAGTTGACAAAAAATCTTAAGGAGGGTTAAGGAGGGGGAATTTACCTAAGTTTACAGAATGTTTACAGTATCTAAGAACTAATGATTATTTTGTCAACAAGAAATTGCATGTAAGTCTTCACTAACAGATTAAAATAAGTTAATGTGTTAATATTTTAAATGTCTATACTATATAAGAAACTAAAAAGACTAAGAAAATATTTCAATAAATATGAAAGCTAAGGTGTATTAGGACATCATAAATTTGAAGTAACTTTAACAGTTTCTAAATGAGTGGAGCATCTTACAGAAACACATGAAATGTGTCTTTTTAGAGTTCACTACTTTTGAGTTTTAACTTTCCTAAAGCTACTGATCTTCTGGTAGAGTTTCAAAGCTAAACTAAAGAATCACACTGGGGGTAAAGAGACTTATAATTTTTGCATTACATTATTCATGTAGCTTCTGATTTCATCCACCCATTAAGGAGAGAAGTCAGTAAATACTAACTGGCTCTTGCCACTAATCCGGACAGAAAGCAGACCTATTATTTTGCATAATCATATGTTTACTTCTATTCCATTTCTTTTAGGGAAAATATTCTTCTGAACGAGGATGACAACAAAGGCCAGTTAAAGTCCATAATCTAGAACAAAAACTCTTTCCATTGTTATGTCATTAAATTGCATCACCACTCAAAAAAATCACAGTGGTGTTTTTCTACATTATCTCATGAGTTATCCCAGCAGAAAATAACCACTTTGTCTCTGGGAGGCAAAATTAAACTATGTTAATTCTGCAGAATGAACCTGCCATTTATATATCTGAACTCTTAACTCCCCAGAAAAAAATTGAGCTTTAGGTAAAAAAAAAAATGACCAAATACTTACTAAATTAAAAAAAATAATTGAACTATAAATTAAAATTATTCACTAACAAACACATTTTCTTTCTCTAAGGTCACTCAGTAGGGGTATTTACATATATATAGACATCTTTGTGATTGATAAATTACATATTAAATTATTTGTTTCATCAATATAAACATCTGAATACTATTTATTTTACAGGTTAATTTTAATGCCATATCAACATCATTTCTGGAGTGCCTCGGTGGTTCAATCGGTTTAACATCTGACTCCAGCTCAGGTCATGATCTCATGGTGCATGGGTTCAAGCCCACATCAGGCTCTCTGCAGTCAGCATGATGTTTGCTTCAGACTCTCTGTCCACCACCGTCCCCCTCGGCCTTCCACCATTCATGCATGCTCTCTCTCTCAAAAATGAACAAACACTTATAAAGCCACTATTATTTCTTTGAATCTCACAGGCCAAGCTATTAAACTACTCTCTGATCTTACTTTCTTCTCAAAAATACCCTATCTAAGTAATTGGAAGTAATGCATTCACATGTCATTAACCTAAAACATCCAAGGAAGTATTATTATCAGTTTTGATGTTTGGGGATGACACATCTGGGGAGGTCGTATCTACCTATAAATGAAGGAGACTCTAGGAGGAAAAATCTTGCCCTACATTTTTATATCATTTCTTGCTGTCATACATCACTTAGGGATACAACGTGTGCTTTATAAGTAGGAGCATAGCTGCACAGCTGTACGTGAATGCATTGTGGCTGTGTCAAGGGACTGGGAACATAGAGGAAGTAGGCTCAAGCATCTTGATGGAAATAATGAGGTTCATGAGAAGAAAGAATAAGTCAAGAGTCAGTGGTGAATTGTAGAATATTCCTGGGAAGGTGAAGCTTGAATTTTGAAGCTGTAGATCAGTTTATTCATATGTATACACTGATCAGTTAGTCCAGGAGAGAAGTTCGCATGAAGAATGTAACAGGAAATATGCTAGAAGTTCAATACACATTAGAAAGGATATGTGAACAGACCAGCAAAATTTGGTGACAGAAAATCTATGTATAGATTTGACTTTAACATACATATAGGAGGGAAAGCAATCATCATTAAGAAAAATGTTTTCATAGGAGGCAAGTCTCCTGACCACCAGGCTTGAGGAAGTGAGAAGAGACATGCCTTGATGAACTGTACAAGAAAAACGTTTACAAGATTGAAGTAAGTTTATCAGAGAGAGCACAGTGAGAAAACATTGGCATACCAAGACCAAGATTCTGGCAGACGGATACATACATGTGGTTATGGGTGTAAAAATCGAAGTTGGGGGTTGAGCTTCAGGAAAAAAAAACAAAAAAAACAAAACAAAAACAATAAAAACATCCTACTGTAAGATAAATTGAGTAACAGTCTAAACAAGAGTAAAGGTGAAATACAGATACTCGGGCTAAAACTCCTTCAAATACCTCTTGCCCACGTTAAGATTATCACTGGGGACAATAAGGAATAGGTAGAAATTTTGAAGTAAATACCCCCAGATGTTGGGAAAAGGAGGGAGAATCTGAGCTCCAAGAAAAGTCAACAAGTAAGAACTATAGTAGGTCTTGAGAATCAGCTCCATCTGCAATGTTTCTCATAAAATAAAAAGTTCATTTATCCACTATCCACCTTGTTCAGTGACTGATCAAGACTTTAAAGACATCAGGTGGTGAGGCAGAAGGACTTTATCCAACAAAGGAACATCATCAGCGCTTTGTTAGGCGTGTACGCAGGAGGGCACCCAACTGCAGGAGACAATGTTTCTCTGAGGAGGGAAGGTTAGAGCTACTGGTAAGCCGGTTTTACCCAAGGCAGGTAGATGGTACAGCTACAGTGAAAGTGTGTGAAAGTAAAGCAAAATTATGGAACTAGAATGTGATGTGTAATATGAAGTATTTTAACTTAAATCTTTCAGTTCTAATTGGCCTTCAACTGACCCAAACAAAAACTGATTTGTAATCTTAGAGAAGTGCTTTTGCTAACACGTGTGTGGGTTTTCTTATTGGTAAGAAGGATGTCACATCTGCATACTTATGGGATATTCTTAAGGGTCAAGATCAAACTATTTAGGGGCGCCTGGGTGGCTTAGTCGGTTAAGCGTCCGACTTGCTCACGCTGTCTCTCTCTCCTAGAAATAAAATTAAAAAATTTAAAAATTAAAAAAAAAAGATCAAACTATTTATCTTTATAACATGTAAAAACACTATAAAGATGCAAACTGTTTTTGTAAGACTGCATGATATTTAGATATAGATACACAAAAAATTCCAAAATAAAATATCTTAATATGACTTTCATTTTATTCCCCAAAAGGACAGAGGGTGCAGACGGGGATAGATCTAAGGGAACCCCTTTCTGGCAACATCAAAGAAGGCTTCTGAATGTCTTGGAACTACCCAGATGTCAACTATTTCTGACTATTAAGACATGCACTGCATCTGCAGTTACGTTTTATGATTCTTATTCCAAGTCCAATTTTCTTTTCAAGATCTAGGTTAATTATTTCCTGGACCAGAACAACCTGACAAAGCAAACAAATCCAGATGAAGAAGTCAAAACAAGCTGTTGTTTACATAACTAACATTATGTCTGCCTTGAAATTTTTATAGTGTTCAACTATTTGCCAAAAACTTTCTCCTACACTAATTCACTTATTCTTACATCCATCCTTTAAGGCAAGGGGTGGGGAGAACAGGTTTCATTTCCATTGTAAAGGTAAAAAAAACAAAAAAGTGTTAAGTTACTTGCCCAAGGTCAAATTGTGGTGAGGACTGGAACTCAGTTATTTTTTTTTTTCTAATTAAATTCCAGGGTTTTGTTTTTTGTTTTTTCTATTATGACAAACATTCAATCTAAAGACTACATCATAGGGGCGCCTGGGTGGCTTAGTCGGTTAAGTGTCCGACTTTCGCTAAGGTCATGATCTCGCGGTTCGTGGGTTCGGGCCCCGCGTCGGGTTGTGTGCTGAATGCCATCTCAGAGCCTGGAGCCTGTTTCAGTCTGTGACTCCCTCTCCCTCTGACTCTCCCCTGCTCACACTGTCTCTCTCTCTCTCTCTCTCTCTCCTAGAAATAAATAAAATAATAAATTTATATTTATTTATTATTTATTTTATTTTATTTATTTATATATTATTTATTTATACTTATTTATATATATAAATATAATACATATTATATTATATATTCATTTATATATTTATATAATTTATTATATATTTATTTATATATTTATAAATATATTTTTATATATTTTTTATTATATTATTTTATGTATATTTATATATATATTTATATAATTATATATAGATAATTATATTATTTTTATTTATATTTTTAATATATTTTAATATTTTTATATATTTTTATATATATAATATATACATTATATATATATTTTTATTTATATTATTATATATATATTTTTTAATATATATATTTAATTTTAATGTATATATAATATATATAATATATTATATATAATAATATAAATAATATAAATAATATATATAATATATATAATATATATATTATATATTTTAATTTTAATATATATAATATATATATTAAATATATATTTTTATTTATATTATTTTTATATATGTATAAATATATATTTATATTTTTATATATTTATATATATATTTATATAATTTATTTTATTTATATAATAAATAAATAAAATAAATAAAGACTACATCATAAAAAAGAAGCAATGTACCTGCTTAAAATGCTGCATTCCTTCCTAAGTTTACTTAAATTTTTGCATTCCTTTATTGGATAAGGAATTTGTTTCAATAAATTTAAAATGGCTAAAAGTTGCCCTTTTTGTCAAAAAACACTTCATGTTTATAAACAAACAGTGATTACTGCATGTCATCCTGAATGTTAACTTTTAAAAGAAAAGACTGTTTGATTTGCCTTGTGCTTAACCAACTCAATCCACTCCAAACTACAGTGCAGAGGAAGATACAGATTTGGATGTTGGCCAATCATTTGTACTGCACTATAAAAACCCAGGAGAACAAGGTACCAAACACTGCATTTAAAGTTGTCTATCTTGAGGGGCACCTGGGTGGCTCAGATGGTTAAGCGTACAACTTTGGCTCAGGTCATGATCTCACGGTTCGTGGGTTCAGGCCCCTTGTCAGGCTCTGTGCTGACAGCTAGCTCAGAGCCTGGAGCCTGTTTCAGATTCTGTATCTCCCTCTCTCTCTGACCCTCCCCTGCTCACACTGTCTCTCTCTCTCTCTCTCTCTCTCTCAGAAATAAATAAAACATTAAAAATTTAAAAAAAAAATTTTTTTAAATAGTTGTCTATCTTGGATCCCAAGTGTAAAAGAACTTACGTACTAGCTCACATACTTATAACCCTATTTCTAAAACATTTAACTGCCCTGGGAAGCAGACACAGCAGAACAGCCTGGAAAATGCTTATCTGCAGCTTTTGTAGCTCTTTGACATTATCTGTGTTCCCGGAACAGATAAGGTCCCTCTGGCTTCTAGCATAGCCTTGCAAGGATAAAGGAGGATGACATAGTAGCTCTTCTGATGTCAAGGCTTTGGTGAATTGGACTCGAGCAGATAAGTCTTGTTTTCAGATTGTTCTTTAAAGAACCCACAGCTCAGTAACTCTCAGAGTTCAGCTAAGAGAGTTGGAGTCAGCTTCAGATACGATGAACTGTACAGACTTGTTAAGTGCCTGCCTGCGTTTGCACGTGTCCTTCATTAAGTGTATGGATCGGCCTGAAGGGGAGTCAGTTCTGCTTGTGCAACTCTGTGTGTTTATACCTTGCTGTTTGACAAAGGGGTTGTTTGTCGTCTCACTCTGCCTGTTCATACAAGTGCAGCACAGATCTAATCTTCTCAAACCCATGCACCCAGCAGAAGAAGAAATTCAAATTCCAGGATCCAAATGTAGAAATTGATTTCCCATCATGTGTTTTCAGGTCACTCTAGAATATACTCTTGTTCAACAATAGCGTAATGTTGATTATAAATATTTGTATATTCGTAGAAACCATCAAAACATTTAAAAAACTGCTGTGCATTCCCAGTCATGTTTATGTGATGTTTTTTTCAAGTTGTAAAATTAGGCGGTACTATAATATTAATTACAAACATTAAATAAACTTTAAAAGTACAGGTAGGAGGGGGAAAAAAAGCCCAGTGCTATACCTTATATCCAGTCATGCTGACATTTTAGAACTTTGCCTTCCAGACTTCTCCTAGGTAGATCTTTCATTATTTTCACCCTATTGTAGATACCTTTTTAATCTCTTGAGCATTCCCCTCAATATTTTCCACATATATGAATTCACTTCCTCATTCTTTCATTTACTTCAGTGAATAATGTCTATTAGGCACCCAGTACAGGCTGGTACTCTGTCAGATGCTGGAGACTTAACAAGGAAAAACACAGATCTGTCACACATAGTGAAACAAGCTCATGAAAGGTGGAGGCTTATGCATCCAAACTTACCACACAGGTTGCTAAGTGCCAAAATAGGAAAACTAGTAGACATTCTAGTACTAGGCAGAATTCAAGGCTCCCTGGTTAAGAGGAAAACAAGTTTGAAGAGCCCAAGACAAAAGAAGACACGATTTTTGAAAAATAAATTCAGCATGACTCAAATATAGAAAGGTTCGCTTCCCCATCCTAGGGCTAACCACTATTATGAAATTATGATTTATCATTCCCATGCATTTATCACAATTATGTAACATTAAAAAACTGCATTCTTTTGCAAGTAATTTTTTTTAACATTTATTTACGAGAGACAGAGAGAGACAGCATTGTGTGAATCCCATTGTGTGCAAGCGTGCACATGTAGACATACCTAGCTGCATCTAGGTTGGTTCCAATATTTACCAGTGAAATGAATGGTGCCATAGAAGCTCCTATTCATCTTCTGACTTTACTGTGTGCATGTTTCTTGAGAGCCCACAAGTGGAATAGGTGGGACCTCTGAATGTATTTGTCTTCAACTTTGATAGATGTGGTCTAATTTTACTCGAAAGGGTTAGCAATTTAGCTTCCTACCTGAAGAGCATGAGAGTTCCCCTGGCTCCACAAACTCAAAAATCATTGTCATACTTTTAAATTCTTCACTAATCAGCTGTGTAAGAAATAATGGTTTTAATGCACATTTTTCTGATTATTTTGGTAAAGAGGGATGTTTCAAAGTTAAAATTTATATGAAAATCTGCAAGGGGCACGTAGCTAGTTTACTTTTTGTATAAACAGAGAAGAGAAGAGATGATACATTTAATATGATTTCATTTAAAAACATATATATGATTCCATTTGGCTTAAGAAAAAAATTTAGGTATGTGGTACCAGAGACCCAGAATTATATTTTTATGACCAATATCAGCCTTGGAGAATGTTGCCTCCATTTCATGGATTAAGTGTTTGTGGTCCAGAATTCTACCAAACATTTTTAGAAACCTAAAATGTGGGGCGCCTGGGTGGCTTAGTCGGTTAAGCGTCCGACTTTCGCTTAGGTCATGATCTCGCGGTTCGTGGGTTCGAGCCCCGCGTCGGGCTCTGTGCTGACTGCCAGCTCAGAGCCTGGAGCCTGTTTCAGTCTGTGACTCCCTCTCTCTCTGACCCTCCCCCGCTCACGCTGTCTCTCTCTCTCTCCTAGAAATAAATAAAACATTAAAAAAAAAACTTAAAAAAAAAAAAAGAAACCTAAAATGTAATATTACTTATCTGCACACCTACATTGTGTGGAATAAATTCTGGACAGAATTAGCCAAAACAAGAGAAATCTATGTGACATGAAATTTCAGAAATCACTATTCACAGGTTTTTTTGTTTTCTTTTGTTTTTGTTTATTTGTTTAATTTTTTACATCTAGTAAGTGGGGGTTTGGGCCATTTTGGCAAGTCATACCCTGCTTTTCTGTGTCTGGATAAAACTTTGGTAGATAAAGAAGGGAGTTTCATGACCTACATTTAAAGCCATTCTTTCTCTTTCACAAGTGGAATGTTCATCTTGAAAAGTCTCAGTTTGCGTGAAGATACAATGCCACTGTTAATCTAAGCTCCTCAGGGTATATGAGGCAACTTCATAGATCTAACCATGATTCTCAATATCAACACTCAGTTGCAAATACATCAAATGGCTGTCTTAGTTTTTCCACTCTAAGTTTGCTTTTTTTTTTTTTTTTTTCTTCCTCAAATTAAGAACTCTCCTCTGGTATCCTAAATTCACATAGTGGATAGCTACTTTACAAGAATATTCTCTATATCTTTATATACTAAATATTGTACAGTTGAATATATATAATACATATATACACACACACACACACTCTATTATCTCCCTTTTCTGTATTCTATCATTTACCTATACTTCTATATATACTCAGGATTATTTGTTGAGAAAATTTGAGAGCAAACAAACCCACTACAAACTCAAATTTTGGAGAAAGCATTTTGACTGATTTTCCAAACTTACTTCCTGTGTAAGTATGTGTAACTTACGGTATTTTACATTTTTACTTTGTGTTAAATATACCTTCATTTAAAATTATGTGCCCCTGCATTTTTACATTCTTTTATAATGTTCTGATCATATCATTCCTGACACATGTAGAAACAGAATTTGTATTTGCAGCCCTATGCCACTCACATCTGCCATTAGCCCACTGGTCACATCACAGACAGTTTTCAAATTTAAGTTCTATGGATGGAGATGAACATGGCACCATAGTCTTACATACACAGTAAGAAGGAAAATGATCCTGAGAATGAATCACATCTATGTTTCAGGAAACTCTGGACAGAGTTTGTTTTGGGGGAAAAACATTTAGACTGTTATTTCTTATTGTCCACTATGTAAAATATTTAAAAAGAAACCATCATTTGCTGTTACATGTTTTAAAACTCTATTTGTTGGGGCCCCTGGGTGGCTTAGTCGGTTAAGCATCTGACTTCTGCTTAGGTCATGATCTTGCGGTTCGTGGGTTCGAGCCCTGCGTCGGGCTCTGCGCTGACTGCCAGCTCAGAACCTGGAGCCTGTTTCAGTCTGTGACTCCCTCTCTCTCTGACCCTCCCCTGCTCATGCTGTCTCTCTCTCTCTCTCTCTCTCCTAGAAATAAAATAAATAAATAAATAAAAAAACATTAAAAAAAAAGAAGAAAGAAAAACTGTATTTGTTACAGAAATTAGTATGTCATGGGCATTTCATGAATTTTTGTGTCGCACGTTCTAATTTTTTTGGTAACTGAGCATTTTGTTTTTATTGTTTGTTTTTTTCCAAATTAAAATCCAAAATGACAACTAGGAAATCATGCCTTGCTTCCTAGTGTAATTTGGTTCACGTTGATAATACAGTGATACATGCATCATTATCCACATCAACAAAATATAATGAGGGAGGAAGAAAGAGCCTTATGTCTCATTATATATAGTCCTATATATTAGATGCCTGTCATTTCTTAATGATATTAATCCTGGACAAACTGTTGGAATTAGTATAATGCAGACATAAATAAATCCATCTTTATTTCCTTTCTCTCTATAGATTCAACACGGCATATAGTCAAACAAATTATTACCCAGGGACCCATAAACATACATATGCTGAAATCCTTCTGCAAAGGTTTTTGCTTCAGTCTGCCACATCCCCGCTCCCACGTCTTGTCTTTGTAATTCAGTCCAGGACCATTGTCACTGAAGGCTTTTCTCTAATTCTATGATTGGCCCTTCTGTGCTTGAGGTTTAACAGTAATAAAAATAAGAGCTGCTAAGAATTTTTAGCATTAAAATGCATTACATGGAAATCAAGATCAACAAAATTTTAGTGACTTCATAAAAATGACACGAATGGGGCTCACTTTTCTTCTCTGTGCATCCAAGCCTTGTTCTATTGTCTTGCTATTTATGTTTAAATATAATGTGTCTTTCCAACTCTACCTCCATTTTAAAGTTCAATAAAATCCCAGTGAGTCAATATACCTAGAAATCTCTGTTTTCCTACTTTTACTACAATCATATGTAGGTGTAAGCAAATCAACTAATATTCTAATCAGTAACATTGAAATACTGATCCATGTTCCATTTTCTCACTGTATAGAATACATTATATACTAAGTTCATCATCAGAATTATTACTATCACAAACAGTATGAGAAGAAAAAGATCTGTGTTCAATTCCTGAGCTTCTCTAAAAAAATTACATATCATAAAGAGTTACGATGTTGACTAGGAGTATATGAAGTAGGACACATTATCCATAAACATGTTTCTGTTCAGGAAATTTTTACAGAGCCTTTTAGGAAGTCTTCAATAAATTGAATCCATCATATCAACCTCTAATGTATTCAGTTGATACCAGAGAGCAGCTGAGTCAAATTATTTTTCTGGTGTGAGTTATTAAACTCTTTGATGCTGGACTGCGGCAGAGTCTTCTGAGGCAAATCCACCGTCCTCCTGTCTGGAAGAATTTCTGTCAAAGAAACTACAAAGTGCCTTTTTATATTACTATTATTTAATCTATGTTCTACTACTTCCTCACTTTCCTTCCCAACAAAGAAAGAAAAAAGAGTAAGACATCAAATAGGAATGGGATCAAATATTTTTGAAAGTGATTTGACAATGTAGAGTTCTATATAAACATCAAGGATAAAAAACTTAATCATGTGGAAGAAAAAGAAAAATGATTATGTCTTCATTCTTCAGCACTGACAACCTCCCTGCTATGTCACAAATCATAAATGCACAAACCAGTCCATTTAAATCGTTTGCAAAGATCAAGTTTCCTGAGATAAATAATGGTATTTATTTGCTACATTCCTAAATGGTTTTCTTATAGTGCCTACTTAGGCAGAGTTAGAAATTAACACATATCAAAGAAACCACTACAACAACACAACTCAAAAATAACCAAGAAAACAAGGGATAGCTGAACCAAATTTTCTATCCAGAGGACCTGACCAAAACATCAGACATAGAAAAATTCATGGAAATGAGGCCTTTGTTCTCTGGGGCCTCAAACCTTCCCTTGTTGGCGATGATCTTCTCTAGACCTGATACAGTTGTGATTTCATTAAAAAGAGCATTTGCTAAATACTCATGTTCAAGTTAGAGAGAATCCATTATCTTGTGGATTTTCTTGTGAGTTCAATTTTATCTAAAGCCACACCTAGAGGGTAGAGATGGTTCAACAATCTAATCTTTAGTTCAAAGTAGTACAAGTTTAGAATAGCTTTTGACCCAAAAGCAGGTTTTGCTAGTTCTTCAAGATATATTTATAGTGTTATCAGAAGCCTCTATGAGTCTATGAGATTGTACATTTAAGAGAGTATCTTGCTTCAGGTAATCTTCCTAGATTTAGTAGATAATCCCTTGCTGGGGCTAAGTGATTCAGCTCCCTTACAGTTGGCTAGTTTTTAGCATGGGGAATTTTTTTTTTAAAGTAGTAGAGAAATACTGAAGAGTTTGAGAAGATAGTCCCTGTCAATTTCTATTGGTAAAAATTTGTACCTATTAGAAATCTAATGTCCATATGTTGCATTTGCAATATTGAGAAGAGCCCGTTTTCAATTTTTCTTAGCTATGACAAATTTCCTAGCCTTCACAATTAGTTCATAACTTACCTATTTCTTAAACAAAGCCTTCCCTCTTTTCCAGTGTTCTCTGGCTTCATCTATGCCAGAGAACGCTGGTCTTCCTCTCTTAAGATGATGTTTTTGAGAATTAATCCACAGTTTTAAACTCTTTGTATGCCCTGAGTGCAAGGTTACCTATGTCAGAGTATGCAAACATCCGTGGGGGGAAAGCTTGACTTGCCTTTGTTTCCATTTTCCCCAGTATGAGGTTTGGAAATTCACCTTTTTGTCACACTATACCTAGGCAGTTTGGATTTAATATACTTTATTTCTATGTGACTTAGCTTTAAGGCTCCTGCAAAGATACGTTTCCTGTGTCATTATATGCTTATCTTTCAGAAAATGAATTAAGTTACTGATCTCTTTTAGGGGTGTGGTGGAAGGGGGGTTGGAAGAAAGAAGGCCAAAATGCAGGGTGAGAAAACGTCTGTTTTTTGGGGAGGAAGCAATGTGTCATGTAGGCAGAAGACATGTAGACATGTACAGTCACCATGACTACTGCTGACCTTTCAATTTCAGAAATATACTCCTAGCTAATGACTCATCCAGATTTATCAACTACTCTTTTGAGTAGAAAATTATCTTGTTGAGGGCTAGTGAGATCCATCATATTTAAAATTTTTCAGTGTTTATTTACTTTTGAGAGAGAGAGAGAGAGAGAACGCAGGGGATGGGCAGAGAGAAGGGGACACAGAATCTGAAGCAGGCCCCAGACTCTTAGCTGTTAGCACAGAGACTGACACAGGGCTTGAGCTCACAAACCATGAGATCATGAGTGGTATGCTTAATTGACTGAGCCACCCAGGAGCCCAGGGATCAATCATTTTAAGTATGAATGGTTTTATCAACTATGACAGCAGGAGAAGTAATTCTGACAGTTGAAATAATGGAAAGAGGGCAGGCCCAGGTGAATGACCCTTGGCAAAAAGAAGAGAGGTTGAAGACCAATGAACTACTTATCAGTTTCACCTGTTGTTAGTGGTCACTTTTCCCTGTATCAGACAGCTATGGAAGAAAGAACACTAGATACCTTTCAGGAAGGACAGAGAAGTGATTCTACTACTAACAACAATAACATCAAAGTTACAAAATAAACCCATCATGCACGGAGTGCTTCCCATAGACCAGGAACTAGCTCTTCACCTTCTATATCAGTTATTCCTGTTTAATTTCCACCCAACTTTAGGTCCAGCACCCCCTACACACACCTCTTTTTGGACAATGCTGTTATAGTTGTGTGTCTGTGGTTGGTGTGCCAGTCTTAGAAGTCTAAGATCCCAGGGAGAGGCACAGCCATTGACCTCTGTTGAACCAAACTTGATAGTGTACCTCACCACATATGAAAAAGAAAAGCAGTCTGCAAAAAGGCAAGAAGTAACTACTGATGAGAACGTGAAGAAAAATAAACTGCTGTGCACTGGGGATGGAGATGCCAATTGGTGCAGCTACTGTGGAAAACAGTATTTTTGAGTATTTTCTTCAATAGTTTCAAAATAGAAGTACCATATGATCCAGTAATCACACTACTGGGCATTTACCCAAAGAAAACAAAAACAATGATTTGAAAAGATACGTGCACCCCTATATTTATTGCAGTATTTATAACAGCCAAGATAAAGAGCACATTGAATGTCTATCAATAGTTAAATGGATAGAGAAGACATAATAGATGTGTGTGTGTGTGTGTGTACACATAGAGATAGGATAGAGTATTAAGCAGTCATAAAAAAGGATGTGATTATACCATTTCCAACAATGTGGATGGACTTAGAGGGTATTCTGCCAAATGAACTAAATCAGACTCAGAAACACAAATACTGTAACATTTCATTCTTAGGTCTAATCTAAAAAACAAAAACAAAATCAAAAAACAAATGAACTAAAAACACAATCTGACCTATAAGAACAACAAACTGATGGCTTCCAGAAGGAATTTGGGGGGAGGGATGGGCAAAATGGGTGAAGAAGCAGGAGATAGAAGCTTACACCTATGGACTAAATAAGTTACAGGAATAAAAGTTAATTTTATAGGGAATACAGTAAATGGTGGTAGATGGTAGCTTTACTTGTGGTAAGCATAGCCTAACACAGAGATGTTCATCACCATTTTAACATCGTGTGTCAACTCTACTGGAACATCTAAGATCAAAAAGAAAATGGGTTAGAAATTGACAAAGGGTCCCAGTAACTGCAACATTCTAGTTATTTCCAGTTTGGAAACTGAAGGAGATTTTATCCCTTGTAATACTGAAACTAAAAGCATGAGCCTTTGGGAATCCAACTATTGTAACTTTCAGTTCATGGAGACCCATATACAGAGAGAGAAACAGGGGCAAGAGATGGAGAGAGGGAGTCTGGCAGCATATGGGCATCTAGGTGATCCTTACTTCCAATACTTCCTAAGACCAGCTCATCGTTCTTGTTGCAGTTGGTAATGTGGGTCAGTAATTCCATGCTTTCCCGCATTGCGAATCCAAGCTCTTTACTTATAAACTTACATGAAATATCTAATTTACTCCTCACAATCTTTAATGCATCAATGATGAAATGGAACTTAGAAAGCATCAATAATAAGTAACTTCTGTCAAGATCATACAGTCAGCAAGTGGCAGGCTCTGAGCTCTTAACTCCCAAGTTTGTCCACCAGGACCCTTTGCCATCCTAGTCTTTGTTCTTAAGGTCAGTTTTATTGGCTGCTTTTATTCTCAAGAGAATCAAGTGAGTTCATGTAAGGAAAATCACTTAGAATACTGAAAAATGCCATGAGCAAAAGCTTTTTCCCACTGGTCCAAAGGCCTGTTGCAGGCTATCTGTCTTGAAATTCTATCTATTCTGCCTTAAATTGGCTTGTTGAATTGTTAACTGATACTACTACTTACATCTTGCTTGCCTATTTAATCTAAGACTTAATTTCTTTATGCTCAACAATAAGAACTTAACATGATAAATCACTGAAACATTAATTTAAACTTTAAAATAGATACAGTACAGCCTTAAGTAAGGGACCATCAATTTCAAACCTCTGTCCTCAACATCAAAAGATGTGAGCAACAGAGAAGGCATTAGGATTGATACCTTAGCAATGAAATGACAGCTTCCATAATTCTCAGGAAAAAGAAAGGACTAATGCATCATTCCAGGAAGAATGTAAAAATGACTTGCATACGGTTACCAGTAACATGGAAAGGTAAGAGAGACGGTATATCTGACAAAAGTGTCATCTATGAAAAAAAATTTCATCATATTTATTGAGCCTGATACTACTCATGCCAAATGGGTTAATTGTTCACTGCAGCTTCAGCATTTATCTTCAACTGCTACCATATTACTTTTATGTTGTGCCTAGAGAAACAGAGTGCAGTTTTATCACATTCAAGTTTTTGATGAAATCAGTTATTTTATATCAAGTACTTGAGCCCTGTGCTTAAATTATGGTGTGTGACTGTTTAGTCATGTTCTCTTGGTAACAAACAGCAAAGTATCTTTGCATCCATACCATCAAACAACAAATCAGAGCTAAATTTTATGAGAAATTTTAGTACATTTTTACCCAAAGAAATACTGATCATGAGTATCTAAACATAGTTTGCTAATTTTTTTTGGATCAAGTTTGTATCTGCTAAATATTGCCCTCAACTGTAACAGAACATGCCAGGCTTTATGCACCTACATGTCTCTTGTCTATAAATTCCAGGATGGTGCAATGAAATCTGCGTGTTTTTTCTCAGCCAGGAACAAGCTGAAGATGATCTCGGATACCATAATGTGGTTTCTAGAAATTTAATGCCCTCAACTCTTCTGGAAAACTGGTAACTTTTCAATGCAGACAGCAGGGTATCTTGCCCAGACTGTAGGCTATTTGGTTTTACACAAAAATGCTGCCAGGCTGGACAGTACTACCCATGGTAGGAAAGTATGGCAGTATTCCCTAATGAGAGGTTCCATTTAGAGAGAAACTTTCTGTATGCAACTTTCACTGTTGCTTTATTTATCTGCACACTTTTTACAAGAGATTTCTAATGTGTTCATGAGATTGCTCACTTTGTCAAATGCTGTTAATTGTTTTACAAATAAGCATTTCAGATATAATTCTCCTTTCAAGTAATTTAGATTACAGTTTCTTTTTTCACTTTGATACCTTTATTAATTAAAATCTGGGATTGTAGGAGGTAAGGCAAAACTCCTTTCCTTCTAAGTCATCCCTAACTGGTAAGTCTATGATGTTGCTCACAGTAGGAAATACCCAGAAGCCTCCAGCTGGTTGTAAAAAGATGGCATCCCTCTCCCCTACCACCCCTACGTACAAGGCAAGTTCTTCATAACACAAAGGGAGTTTTGCCATCCTAAACATATAGATCAACTCAGGAAAAAATAGTAGCACCTGGATGACTCAGTTAAGTGTCCAACTTCAGTAAAAAATAAAGAGTTCCTGAATTTCAGACACATGTTAACTTTTGATGAAGCTACTGATTCAAGTTTCTGTCAAAATCTCAATTTAGAAAATACACATTCCAGAGATATTAAGAAGGAAGCTATTCAATTTTTTTCTCAGGATCACTGGTGCTCAAATTGAATAAGCAAATTACACACACGTGTACACACACACACACACACACACACACACGTGCCACTTCACATCATATTGAAAAAGTGTACTTGAGGTTCCAGAGATGCTCATTCAGTAGGACTAAAGACCTTGTTTTCAACAAGCATGACAAATGGTGGTAAGGATGGTAAGGATAACAATTTGAGCAGTAGTACAAGTACCTGTAAACTTTGTTCATTTACCAAATTCTCATATCAGAGAATTACATATGGACTAATTGCTGTAATTGACCATACACAAGGGGCTTAACAACATTATGTTTCACTTTTCTGAATTTTGTTAAAAATTATGTCAAGTGACTACATGAGAAATCATTTCATCTTCTGCTAAACTCATACTGACAACACCGCCCATTTTTGTTCAATGTCTTCTTTTATAAGGACCAATAGTTTTCTCCCACTACTTGGTGTCACAAAAGTTTTCCCCAACAGTCTGCTACTGAAGCTTAAAATTTATCTTAATATTTGTCTTGGCTACCTGAATCACAAAGAGACCCTGTTCTGAATCAGAGCAACTTTCACTGACCTTTTACACGGACTTTAATAATGGTTTTGTCTTTATAAAGTATATCAAATCCTTTCCAGAGGTGATTAGACTGACAATTGGTCAATAAAACGGCAGAGGCAAATGTCATTTCGTAATATATGACTTTGCTTTAGCACTGGTGAGACGTCTCAAGTTTTTTGACCCACATTAAAAAAAATGTTCAAAACCACAAATTCAAGGGGTATAAGCACAGTCACGACAACTTCCCAAGGTACAGTGTTATGTTTAATGTGTTAATATACCATGATACATTAGCCCTGATAACGGCCATTATTATGTTCTGTTCAATCCTAGTAGTATCATGTTTCACTGATTACATCAAACCATGCTTCTTCTACCCTTCCGTGTAGGGTGGATTTTATATCCTTATTTGTATTTTCCTCTATTGAAACCTAGGGGCATAACAAGTTAGAACCTTTCACCTACATTCTGTCAGCCTTCTAACATTCCTTCCAATGCCAAAACTTTACCTATCACTGCCACGTTCATCCTTCTAGGGAGTAATTCCAATAAAATTCAAATTATTTAGCCTGACATCCAAGGTTTTCTATGGTCTTGATACAACTTGTCTTTCACAGTTAATTTAACACTATGCCTCCCATCATCATTCCACTCCAGCCAGATTCATTTTCTACTTTATTCCCCTTTGCTTTCACACTCCCAGGTAGAATGCCATTTAGTTGGTCTTTGAACACTTAAGTTATACTGTCCTTAAAGTCATCAAAAACCCTGTAAGAAACCACCAATAAAAGCTATTTCTTTTCCCTCTATAACTTTCTTAACACCTCTTATATTTTTTACCACATCATTTTTCCATTATCTTTTTAGGGAATAGGTCTTACTTCCCCTGCAAGTCTGAAATAAGATGAGTTATTACCGTAAAATAATCCTAGTACATTCTGTATCACAGGGTGGGCAGATACTCAACCATTTGTAGAATGAATTGAAGAAATTGCCTCATCTTCAAGAAACTATTCAGCATTTATGTTTGTCTCATCAACATTATGTACACCAGTGATGTAAAGCAAACTGATAAGCATGGTGCAAACAAGGCAATCAGGTGAGCAGCATGTATTTCTAACCTACTGAAGCAGTGTTCACAAGAGAAAGCTCATGCATTCCGGGTAAGTAGCAGAGACACCAGTCTCTCTTGCAACCCATCACACTGTTAGTTCACAACCATCTCCCATGGGCAGAAATCTGACTCACAAAGACCAACACCTCCCAGATCTGTTATGTTGGGACACTTTTAAGAAATGTATTGCATGCTGGAATTTTGCCTTTAGTCCTAATTGGCAGCTTGGTTTATGTGGGATAAGTACTAGGTCTCCTTATCAGGCATCCAATCATTAACATTTCAGCTGCAAGACTTAGGAAGCTTGCAATAAGATTCATCACCTCAGCAATCCTGCTTGGGGAAATGTTAGCCCATGCACTGACATGATGGGAACACTGTGGTCCAGGACTAGTGGCTCAACAGGAAGCTGTAACTGTTTTCCCTGGTTTTTACAAAAGATGATTCTTTTTCTAAGAAATTAGCTTGCAGAAAATCAGTCTTAGACAAGTTCATGTTTGCCTTCCATATATTCATAGTTCTACAGCAACCTGAATTGTGTCATATAAAACATATGTATTAAGGAACAGGCCCAAGTATATACTATGCAAACCACTCCCCTAGTGTGTGTGTGTGTGTGTGTGTGTGTGTGTGTGTGTGTGTGTGTGTGTGTGTGTGTATCACTAGCTGGCACCAATAAATATATTCACTAAAGGAAAACTGATCAACAACATAAATGAGGAGAAAGTACAACATGGGTTGATGATTTGGGTCCAGGCACTCTACTTCCAAGGACAAGCCATGGATCTTTCACAAGATTTTCCTTAAAGGTCAACTTGTGAGGGGTATGTTCTATGTGTTCTCAGAAGACAGGCTAACAGTAATATTTATCTCCTCAGAGACAAGAGAACTTGTAAGTCCAAGGGATTGTTTTATCACTACTTTGAAGTCTAGAGAAACATGATTCTGGCTGTCATCAATTTTAATGGGCTAAAGATCAAAGGAAGAGCCATGTGAGTCAACCACATTTCTAACTCCTGGCCCTGTAAAAACAGAGGATGTATGTTATGAACAAATGTGCTCTAGAAGGCAGTGGTGATACAAAATGATGTCCAAATTCATATCCCTACCAAATCCCCTTCTCAAAAAGAATGAAAACCAAAAGTACAAAAGGAAGATTTACTCTGCCAGTTAATTGCTAGCAAGTACAGTCAGAGGCGTTACCTTCTTCTTGCCACCCAGAATCAAGTTTAAAAAGGAAAACTGACTAATTTATGTGGGTTTGGTGTAGGAGACAGCTGTCAGAAATTTAAGCCTAGAAGTACAGAAAAGGGCAGAGTTAGTATCACAGTTCCCAAAGACTTGGACTGCTCACCATGATGGAGCAGAGGACCCCACATGGCACAGGAAGGAGAGCAGGGCTTGTACATAATTCTTCTCGAGATTATACCAGGGAAAAGGAAAGGAAAACAATCAGGGTAGGGCCTGAGCTCTGAGCTCAGACACATCCTAGCTCCCTCGTGATGATCTTGAGGGTGTGGTCCCAACACACAAGGACATTGTAGAGCATCAAAAAGCCTGACACTCCCTGGGAGTCCCAGTGACCACTGGCCTCACTAAGTCAAGTTCTACTTAGTTGCTCAGTCAACTTGAAAATGGAGTGTTATTTTCAAAACACATTTGCTATTTTTATAAAGTCCCTGCCACTGAGAAAAAAAAATTTTTTTGTTTATAATTTAGAATACATAGCTTTAAATAGTCTAGAGAACCATGTTCAGAATGTTGGGCATAGAGATAATTGTTAGATTAAGAAAGATTTTTTATTCAATGCAAGAAATAATTTTTAAGTCTCAACTATTAAGTCTTTCCTCATTTTTCCTAATTTAGATAGTACCACATGTTGTTATGTAGAGTCCTGCAAAATTTCTAACTTCATGCACTGAAGCACTGTATGACTAGTGCTGTATTGAATATCATACAATATTTTATTTCTGAGATGTAGTTTTTCTGTTATTGTACAGCTTGACCACAGCAGAATGGAAATTCATAATTAAGATGGGTCATGTCCCCAGATTGATCATATTTTTTGTTTTTAAGCAAAAAATTTAAGTTCTCATATGTTCATGGTTTACCAAGTTCTCTCTTTAAAATTTAAGAACCCAATATATTTAAAAGTGTATTAAATTCCATGTTATCTATGTCAATTGGCAAAATTCTATCTTAATGGGGAGGGTGCTTGTGTTTTACTTAAACTGATCTACCAGATGTTATAACTTTAAAAAAAAACGTATCTGGTATAAAAAACCCTCTGCCATTGATTCCAAGTGCCCTGGCATTTCACTTTCCTTTAATATGGACAATATTGGGGCGTCTGGGTGGCTCAGTCGGTTAAGCGACAGACTTCGGCTCAGGTCAAGATCTCATGGTTCATGGGTTCGAGCCCCTCGACAGGCTCTGTGCTGATGGCTAGCTCAGAGCCTGGAGCCTGGTTCAGATTCCGTACCTCCCTCTCCCTCTGACACTCCCCTGCTCACACTGTCTCTCTGTCTCTCTCAGAAATAAATAAAACATTAAAAAAATAATATGAACAGTATTACTTATTGAAGTCATTTTGAAGGGTGTAGCCAGAAGTTGAACTACTATGCTGTATTATATTGGAACTGCTAGGCTAACCCTTTCTCTGGTCCTTTAATTAATAAATGTATTAGCAATCATACAATACTCTAATTCTCTATGCCGTTTTCTGAAGAACTGAAACAACCACCATGAATTAGTTATTTGCTTTCAGTCCAATAATACTTTATGAAACACTTTATATCACTGAAAGAATATTCAGACTTTAATGACTTCATTAAGTATCTTCCTTGTAAAATTTAAACTCATCCATAGGTGTCAATTTCTAAATTGCTTGAATATTATGCTCTCTTATGACATCTTATCACTCCCTGTAGGAGTACAGCATTTTCATACAGTTTCATAACAGCACCAAGTATTATGACTAAGCACAAGATAGGAAAAGGAAAGACAGAAAAAAGGGAGAGATGGAAAAATGAAAGTTTACCTCAAGGCTTGTGGTGTGGACAGTGACATTCATAGCTGTCCATCGGCTTTGAACAGCCTTTTAGCCTTTTGATTATCCCCCATGTTGTGAGTCCCATCTTCTCAAAGTGGAGATAAAAGAACTTCTCGTGTCCCTGCCCGGCTATGATCACCATCACATAGCAGGCAGCAGCTCCAGAGAGATTTTTATGCCCAGCTTTTAATCTCTTTTCTCCAGCCTAGGCAGCATCCCATCCTAATTCCCTTTGCAAAAAGACGCTATCACATATAGTTTATTTGTGGTTCTCTCTATTTTCTCTGGTTTTGTATTTCTCTAGGTCACTCTATTCAAGTTAAAGAGGTCTTATTACATACAATTATCTGAATTCTTATTGCAGCACAGAATTAGTTCAGAAGTTTTGTGCACTCCTAATGCATGGCCTCCCAGCAATTTTAAGAAAATAATATCAGCCTTTTTCACAGTGCCTCAGGCTGGAATCACACCCAATGAAAGAATTTGATTAGTCAAATAGGTTTTAGATCAGCGGCAAAAAATATTTAAACTGTATCCCTTACAGGTCATTTGATGAAATATTTACAGTTTGAAATCACTGTCCGTTAGTTTTCCAACTTCTTCATCTCTATCCAGTATCCAAACCAAAAAGAAACAGATATATACAGCAAATATGCTTTGCATGAATATATATACATATAATTAACATTGCATAGGCGATTGCCAACATCACTCTGGGCAGCCATATGAGCGATTTGGATGATTCAAAGGGGAATTAAGTCAAAGTGAAGAAGAACCTCCTTTCCTTTCATGATCTTTAATTAGGTGGATCAATAGAATAGCTGTCACATTTTGGAAGGTCATTAAAATCTGTTAATTAATTGGAAGTAAGGTTCATCAAAGCTAGGAATCTATTTATAATACTTGATTTTCTACCATTAGCAGTTAGAAAACTGAAGAGCTTTCATTTCTAATTTTACTCTTGTCTAATTAACTGAATGATGTCCTAGTCTTGTTTTTCTCTCACAGTACCCAGAACCACTAACAAGGGACCAGGACCTGGCACTAAAGACCAAATTAGAACCGTGTCACTAGAACTGGGCCCACCCACTATTCATCCCTGATCACAGTTTCTCTGCACTTTGAGAGTGGATGTCAAATTAGTTTATAAAGGACTTTTGAAAGAAGGAATCCTGCTAAGTGATATCATCAGATCATGGATTTAAAGTATCCCAGATCAGTCAGCTAGAAAGATAGTTTCAAAGGCCAAAGACATTTTAGTAATGCTGAATTGAAGCATATTATTCATCTTTATCCTTTGTTTTTTATTAAATTTCCTTCTGCTTATCCTTGTCCAAGCTTCTTTTCTCCCTAAGAAAGAAAATTCAGTCCATTTAACCTTTCAATTTTCACATGTCTGAAAGAGCCAATATATACATACAAGAAACTTGCATGTGGCTAGCTTCATGCCAAGTAGTACTCTGGATTCTGATTCAGAAACAGCTCTGGAGTGTGGTCTCTCTTCTTTGTGCCCTCCCCTTAGGACATACTCCAGCACTCATTTAGTCAACATTTTTTTTAAACACAAATTAGTTTTGAGGTACATGGAGACATAGAAATTAAAGAACACAGTGTCTATCTTCAAGTAACTCATGGGAGGCAGTCACAAAAGCACTGAGAAAAGCAATGAAATATGCAAAAGGTGGTCAGAAAGTAACCACCAGATATACCTAGTAGCGGTATCTAACTCAGACTGAAGAAAGGTGTCAAGGGAGACAAATTTGAGGAATTGCCTTTCATATAGCTGCTAGAGAGTAACAAAAAATTAAGCAAGTGAAAACCCAAGGGTGGGGCCATATGGGACTCACTGCTCAAAAGACAAGGGGATGGGCATTCCAGAAGGAAGGAAAACCATATATAAGAGTTCAGAGAGAATAAATGCCTGCTCTGTTTGCAGTTTTCAGATGAAGAAATCAGGAAGGAGAAATCAAGAAAAAATGTTTTATCAAGTTTTAGACCCTGTGTAGCATGCATTTCACATATAATGAAAATCTTGATAGATTTCCATGCTGTCTACACTGTGGCGTCCTTGGAGACTGACCTCATGAAACAGGGATCCTATTACACACAAACAGTTTGCACAGAGTCTCACACAGCATTTTATTGTTTTTCCTAATAGTAAACAGGAGTCAGGAGTCGAAGCAAGACCACTTCAGGTACTGAAGGTGGGGCTTTTTTTTTTTTAATTTGAAGGCAGTTAGGGACTCGAACTCATGGTCTGTACCCTTGAAGCTAACTAATGTGTTTCTTAGTGCTCTGAACCCCATCATGAGTCGTGGACAAAAACCCAGTGATTACAGAGGTGGATAGAATATTGAACAGAGGGTGCTTGCAGAGAGTGGTAATTTTAGCACAATTGCCCTATTCATCAACATAGGTTACTGAAATGACAAAAATAGAACAACAAAGCACCCATCATGGAAAATAAAATGTGTTGTTAGATCTCTTCATTATGATTGTGTGGTTGACTTTTTTGGTTTAAGCTTCTGTCCAAATCCCACATCTAAATACCATTAACAGTTTGCTCCATGAGGACCATGATCTCACCCCAGGAATGAGGCAAAAGGAGGCTAAAGCAAGGAGAAGGAGACTGCCAGAAAGCTAGGCCAAGGACAAAAATATGTTAGAAGGAGGAAATGGAGGAGAGAATAATAAACCTCAGAGAGAAAATGCCAAAGAAAGTTATTTTTAAAAATATTCTGGTTCTTAAATCAGCAGGCTGAATATGTAGCAGAATATGGAGACACTACTTAGTACTGCACATCATCAAAAGGAAAACTTGATTTAATGGAAAATGAAATGCTTCTGTAAACTTATTACTCATTCAGAGTATCATATCAATATTCCAGGGAATAGTGGCAAATTGGAGGTTACCTATAACTATTCTTCCCCTCTTTCAAGGAGTTTTTATTCTAAATGTAGGACTTTCAGTTTATCATTTTAAGGCATGTTTTTTTTTTTCTGAAAGAAATGGTGCTTATTTTGTCCTTTACCTTGTTGATTTAGCAGGAGTTTTATTATTATTCAAAGTTTTCAAAACAGTAAAGCTCTTACTCCATGGCTGCCATTTGTCCAAGTATGGTAATGTAGTCAAAACAGGAATATTTAAGGAGCCAAAAAATGAGTGAAGTTAGTGTAATGAATATATTTGCTAGTATTATTTCATCAGAGTTTTCTTATTTCCCTAATTCAAAAGTGTTATTAATATTTACTAAGCTATTCTCCTATTAACCAATAGGTTTTTTTTAAATGGGCACTTCCATGCAATTCTACAGAACTTTTTTTTAATGAAAGTATTATTATTTCTTTTTTAGTTAATCTCCATGCCCAAGTTGGGGCTATACTTCATAACCTGGATATCAAGAGTTACATGCTCTACTGACCAAGCCAGCCTATGCCCCTAGATAAACTCTGAAAATGAATTCTCAATCACTCAATCACTCTAGAACTCAACAAGCTTTTACTTAAAAGTTAAATTCTGCTCCTCATAGGTTTGATGGGAAGCATATTTTTTTGTGTCGATTTTCCTATGTTACTCTGATCCAACAGGTAATCTAGTCAAAAAATATGAAAAAGCAACTATAAAACACAAAAGAAATACATTTTAATCCAAATAATTCAAGAGTACGAGATACCATGTTCAGTGTTAAATTAGTTGACATACATGTATATGCATGCACACAAATGATAATCTTAGCATTGGTAAGGATACCATTTTTTCAAGAAAGAGGAGAGTGTAAACTGTCACAAATTTATCTGAGGCAATCAAACAATACTACTAAATAACTCAAATTTGTACATATATTTTATAGTTAATTCCACTTCTAAGAGTTCTTAAATCGATAAGTTATTTATCATGAAAAAATTTTCATCTATTATCAGTATTGTCTTATAAAGTAGTTAGAAACTTTAGTAATGCCGTACTGTCTCACACATTCCAAACTACTGGCCCTGATGCATATATTCTTTATCAGTGATACCCAACGTTTTAGAGTCTGTTACTAAAAAACTCTTTGGTTTTTACATCTTTGAGTAAGAAGACTAACTATAGAAAAATAGATGGCTAATTAGAGAATGATAAGTAAAATATGTCCTTTTTGTTATTCCAAACATTATTTTTAGGATACTCAAAACAATTTTCCCTCAGATTTCATAGCTTAATTATTCTGATTATGACAAGCAGTTTCCCCATATTATGAACAATCTTAAAACTTCTACTCAAAGATGTTGAGCAAAGTAAAGGGCCTAGATCTCTCAATGTGTATTATCCAGTAATTTTTCTGTTGTGGACATGTGTGACACCACTTGAGGTCCTAACATCTCCCTTCTTACCAGAAATCCAGAGGTGATTAAAAACCTAAAATTCTACAACTACTAAACAACACCGTGAACTGAATAAACATCAACTTGTAGAGTTCAGTGAAGATTAAGAAGAATCACAGGTGCAAGGGCCAGGAGCCACTGAAATGTGTGCCTTTCAGATCACATACTGCTAGAGCAAGATCTTGTAAATACTGATGACAAAGAAAGAGCACACAGTATTTATTTAAAGTTTTGAGTATTTGTATATGAAGTTAAAATGTTGGTTCAGTTTTTGAATAATAAACCAAATAGTGAATGCTTCTCTTCAGCTTGATCTTGAACAAAAACTTCAGTAATAGATAACCTAATGCTTTTCACTACACAAATGTGAAATATTTGGCCAAGGAACTAGACTACTTGACTTAACATTAATCTAGCAACTGACAGAGCTGGAAGTCAAATTTCCCCAACAATCCTCTGTTTGAAATGAAAATGAAATAAAAATGAAAATCTTTTGTTTTTAGTATTAAGGATATTTGTGTCCTCTAGACATTGATTATAGAAATTTCCTGCTGATTATCATACCCAGTTACAAAGAATCTTTTATCAACAATCTGAGAGTGGGACTTTACTGACTTCATTGGAGCAACTAATAGTGTTGATCACAGGCATATTTTTCAAGAGTTAGCAACATATATGCATAGTTTATGCAATTTTATAAATCACTTGCTGCTTCTTGCCATCATCAGCATCACACCCTCATTACTACCCTGTTGGGAACAGTTATGTAAAGGCTGGTGCACAATCACCTTTTTGATAGCCTGTCCTGCCTTTTTCCGTGATTACTTTCTTTTCTGCCTCATTGGCTGATCGAGTTCAGTTTCCTTTATTGACCTTTATTCCTCTTCACTGATTTCTGACACTAGCTCACTGAAGTTGGGCCAAATTTCCCAAGTGAATGGCACAGTGCTCCATATCGCCTTTGGTTCAGACACCAGTCATAAGTTCCAGATCCCCAGGCTACTCATACTTCTGAGCAGTGGTTAGGAAGGGGGGCATTTCCATTACCCATTCAGGATATAAAATTCTCTAGAATAACTTTTAGAATTCTGTGGAGTCAGGACATGTCACCGTCCTGGCACATGAGTGTGTACACAGTACAGAATATTTCAAACCAAATTAATTCACCTGTACTTCGGTGTCCAGGATTCTTATTAGGGCTTTATTACATAGGTATGATTGTTTCAATCTTTAGTTGCTAGATTGAATTTCTAGAGGTCAGGCTAATATCTTGAAGCTCAAAGCCCCACCTTCTAGTCACTTGGCTGGTCTTCTCTCCAGGCCAGGCCACATGCTGAGTATTCTGGTTTGCATAAACCACCTAGGGGCTCACATTATTAGCATCAACTATCAGAGCCTCTAAGTCTGACAAAGACACTCTCATCTCTCAGGAAATTCAAAGGATTTAAGCTACCTCCAGTAATCTGAGACAAAAGCCAGCCAAATTCTTTATTACAAGATCCTCTGTCTTTCAAATGTTATTTCCCAACTTTCTGTCCTTCTCATTACCATTAAGACACTAAGAGATCTCATCTTTTAAAATGGATTCTGTTAATCTCTTTGGGAAGATAACTCCCATCTCTCCATCTTCAAATGGAAAGCTAGATAGGCTCTCCAAGTTCGGTACCTATACTAGCAGCTTCCATGTCACCTCAGAGTTTAGTAAAAACAAAGCTTTAGCTCCTACTCCAGATACACAGCATCAGACACTCTGGGGTGATGACAAAAAATCTATATTTTAACAAATCCTACAGGTAATTTTAATAAGTATGGAAATTTGAGAACCATTCCTCTGGATCTGTATCCTGGCTGCCTTTGGCCCATGCAGGCAACTCAAATCTAATCAATAGAAAAGCCCTAATCATCATCTTTTCCCCTCAGAGCCTTTTCTACTCCTATTTCTCCTGTTTTAAGAAATATCTCCATTAATCCATTTATTGAGCAAGTGTTTCATTTATTCAGTGCTTATTATGGATTAGTAAGGACAGTCTCTATCCTCATGAAGATGATAATTTAGTAGAGGTGAAAGGAGGAATGTACGGGTAGCCTGAGAGTTTGTGCATAATGACAGATAAAAACCAGCAACAGGAGAGTGAGGGAGGAGTTCCCTGCAGAAAGGAAATTTAAACACTTATAAGGTGGCAAAGAATTATCTAGAGACGTAAAAAAGGAGGAGGAAGAGTGTCACACAGAGGAATCCGCAAATGTACATGATTAAGGTTGGATGTACAGTGGCTTATTTTAGGAACTTGAGGAAGGTTGCAGAATATTAAAGTTCACTGAATGGGAGAGAGGGAAAGTGAGGATAATTAATATTTTATGCGATAAGAGACTGTGCTTAACCTTGCAAGCCTTCCAAAGATTTTGGTCTTTAGAATAAAAGCAAACATTGAATTATAAATAAGGACTAGTATGCTCAGATTTTTCTGAAAGGTCACTCTGGATCAAGTGAGCAATTGAGAATACAAGAGTATGAGGAGCCCAGACAGGAAGCTACTTCTACAGTAGTCTGTAGGTAGGTGGAGGTGGCTTCAAATAGGAGGGGATGTGGATGGAATTGAGAGGTGGACCACTTCAGAAAGTATTTGATTCTCCTAGAGGTACAACTATTATCCTTCATCCGTTTCCTAGGCTTTTCTTATCAAATCATACACTGATAATACTTTAAAATCTAATTTTCTTTTCTATCACTTTTCTGATTCCTATCACTTAATACTAGTCTAGCTGGATCAATTTTCCAACTTTCAGAGCTGTATCACAGGAGATCTAAGTAGTATATGTTGATCTTATCACACCCCCACACACTTAGAATGTTTTTATTTTTAACCAGCCTAAAGTAGGATGGAGTCTAAACTTTATCATGACTTAAAGGCCTTCATAAAATTCAACAGTTCTAATCAAGGTGCATCTT
Source organism: Proteles cristata cristata (assembly GCA_017311185.1). NCBI lineage: Eukaryota > Metazoa > Chordata > Mammalia > Carnivora > Hyaenidae > Proteles > Proteles cristata. Next base: position 471,347 of record JAESUZ010003705.1, on the reverse strand, counting down.
TTAAAATTTCTCACTTCAAGCTCTGGGGCGCCTGGGTGGCTTAGTCGGTTAAGCGTCCGACTTTCTCTTGGGTCATGATGTCTCGGTTCGTGGGTTCGAGCCCTGAGTCGGGCTCTGTGCTGACTGCCAGCTCAGAGCCTGGAGCCTGTTTCAGTCTGTGACTCCCTCTCTCTCTGGCCCTCCCCTGATCACGCTGTCTCTCTCTCTCTCTCCTAGAAATAAATAAAACATTAAAAAAAAAAATTTCTCACTTCAAGCTCTGTTCCAGCTATACTGTATTGTCCTATATTCTCCTCCTCTTCTCAGTTGCTATTCCCTCTGTTTGGATACTGCCTCACAACCACACACATATAGTCCACATCCTGTATGTCTAGTAACCTACTGACTAGACAACCCTTGCTCAATGTTCAGCTCTTGGTGTAGATGTGACTTTCATCCCCTGGAATCCTTGTTGGTTCTCCTCATTGGGTGTAGCTGCTCATCCTTCTTCTCTATAGCAGTTTGTATCTCTGTTTTAGGATTTATCAGACTAGATAATACCTATTTACTACTCCCCATCTACTACTAGCTTCTTGAAGGCAACAAGTGTACTTTCTTCATCTCTGTATGTGGTGTGTCTTGACATATAGTAAACTCACAAAAAATGATGACAAATGATAAAGTTAATGGAGCCAAATCCTAAAATTAATCACAACCTTACTTTTTAACAGCTTTATCATTTTAGACCACTCACTAACCTTGTGAACTTTGGTTTCTCCATCTCTGAAACCAAGGTAATACCCTGACTCAAAATTGTGTAACTGTTAATTGATTTAATAATGGACACAGTTTTAACCATCAGTGATTAATAAATCTGACATGCTACTATTTGATTTTCTGTTAATTTGGTTTCCTCTTCTGGAAAATAAAGGTTTGAGTAGGTTTGGCTTTTAAAAGGAGCCCAGTAGACATTGAGTAATTGTCTAAGCACATAAATGAATGCAGACAATACGGTCTAATGGTCCTTGGGGCGCCTGGGTGGCTCAGTTTGTTAAGCAACTGACTTTGGCTCAGGTCATGATCTCAGATTCACGGCTTCAAGCCATGCATCAGTCTCTGTGCTGACAGCTAGCTCAGAGCCTAGAGCCTGTTTCAGTTTATGTGTCTCTCTCTCTCTCTGACCCTCCCCTGCTCATGCTCTCTCTCTCTCTCTTTCTCTCAGAAATAAATTTTTAAAAAAACATTAAAATTTTTTTTGAAAAAATAGTGTAATCACTCACTCTGCCAACAACCAGTGTAACAAATACACGGTATAGAAAACAAAAATTCAATTCCACAAAGGTTGCCTGGGTGACTCAGGGGGTAGAGCATCCAGCTTCAGCTTAGGTCATGATCTCACCCGTTGTGACTTTGAGCTCTGTGTTGGCTCTGTGCTGACAGCTCAGAGTCTGGAGCCTGCTTCAGATTCTGTATCCCTCTCTCCCTCTGCCCCCCTCTCCTACTCTTCTTCTCTCTCTCTCTCTCTCTCTCTTTCAAGAATAAATAAAACATTAAAAAAACTTTTGAAAAAAAATCTATTCCACAAGACTTCTGCAAAACATTGGATGTAAAATAAAAATTTAGGAAAAGAGTCCAGCTGTCCCACTGTATTCCTTGGGTATATTTAGTTTAAATATTAATTTAGCATGCAATAATCAAACATTAAGTCAGAACAAAAAACCCTGTTCTTTTCATCAGTGATTTTCCCTCTTATTGTGACCTCTGGTCAACCAAGGGTCCGTGACTTAAGCAGCAATGGAACGTGAGGTCAAACATAGCTTTTGTTTCTTTAATCTGTACTTATCTTTACAGTTAATGCTACTTCATAGAAAGCTTTTTAAAGATGGAAAGCCAAGTTGCCAGTTTTCTTCATCCTTTCAGAGAAATGCCCCCTATCAATTAATAAAGGCCACAATATTTCCCATTATTCTAATTTATGCATAATCTGGTATATCTTAAGCTTTTAACTCTATTTCATATGCAATATGTTCGATGTTTATTCTACTTATAAACCACAACTTAGAGTTCTTACCAACTTCAGTGGCTTTGAAAAGACACAGCAAAGGAGAAAAAGGTGATTGTCTTCAGAGAAAAAAGATTCCAAACCTCAGTTATTTCTTAAAATAGTTTCATTTGATAGGGATATTTTCTCTTCCACTATTCATTGTTTATTTTATTTTTTATTTTTTTTTAATGTTTTTACTTATTTCTGAGAGAAAGAGAGACAGCATGAGCAGGAGAGGGTCAGAGAGAGAGACACACACACACATCTGAAATAGGCTCCAAGCTCTGAGCTAGCTGTCAACACAGAGCCCGACGCAGAACTCGAACCCACGAACCGTGAGATCATGACCTGAGCCCAAGTCGGGCTTAACTGACTGATCCACCCAGGCACTCCCATCTTTTAAGACCTGGGGTTAAGATTATCAAAATCCCACAGGAGAACTCTTCCCTTCGAGTCTAGATTGGAAGTCTAGCTCATAGGCAAGAGAAGAGGGCCCCATGAGATATTCTCCCACCTTTCTCCTGGCTGACTCCAGTTTTTAGAAATGGGGTCAGATTTACACCTCAGGCATCATTCCTAAGAAATTATTTCTCAATTATCAAGGCCTCATACTCTCATACACGGAGATTATGATGAGGCGATCTAATTTTGGGAAAGTAAACAAATCATATATGTGTAACACATATACCTCTTTACAGATTTGTTAAACACACGTTTCTGGAATACAAATGTAATTCTCCAAAGTTGACCTACTTGATTCAGTCCTAGTATGGCTTCAGTCCCAAAAATAGCATCTATCTTTATTTCATTATAACTTCAAACACTTTAGAGTATTTTCTGAATACTGTAGACAGTACTCCTCAGAAATATTTAATATTATTTTTTCTCTCCCACTTACTTGTCCTCACCCACGACTTTCATAGCAAACCTTCACTCCCTAAAACACACAGCTATACACCCACAATACTATTATACTTGTACTTCTCTTCCTCTGTATTCTTGGGCACCTTTTATACCCACTTTTTGACATTTCCTATTTCTGCCTGCCCTCTGATTCACCATGACAAGACTAGAAGAGCCTGTCTAATGTGGCAAGACATTCCTTAGAAAATGAAGGCAGAGTAAAGATGGTGTATTCTTTTAGAGAGCTGAAGGAATGGCATACAAGTATGTTGTTCTCCCAAATAAACTTTTAATTTTTCACTAATAAGTTTAATAAGACACAATATGAGTGGTTCCAAAAAAACTATTAGCTTTTTGCTTTTATAAAAAATATTGTATCCATAAAGGTAAGAGTACATCTGAATAGGTATGTGTAGCACATTTTAGAAGTATTCTACACAGTTAGAATGTGTTCCAGAAAGAATATGATAATGGAGAAAAAAATTAAAGTATTTTATGAACTAGGGTTAAAGATTAATAAACTTAAAAATTGAGAATGAGTTGACAATATAGTGGTTTAGGCTATTCAAAAGCTCAAACTGAAGAGACACCAAAGAATGTCATTTATTTCTAGGGCCACTGGATGAAATCTATAGGGAGATACATAAATTCAGCTTATCAAAGAAATGTCCCTGTTTATTACCCCAAAATACAATTTTTCCATTAGAGGTTTATGATGTTTCTAACAATGTAAATATTGAAAAGCAAGCTGGATAATCACTTGAAAATGATGTTGTATGTTTTATCCCATGGGATTCTTACAACACTAACATGCATTTCCCTCATCTTCTAGAATTTGATTTGGTGATCTAATCCCCTGATTTTACCCAAATTTCTTTCAGAGACTCAAGTTCCAGGCTCAGGAGACCTGGATTTAGTATTGGTTACATGTATGTACTTTTTAACCTTCCAAAGAACATGTAAGATTTATATGCAGATTTTACGCATGGTTTACAATGAAAGTTTTGATTATATAACAATACCATAACATTTAACCATTTAAAGATTCTTTTATTTATTCCACAGCATTGTGATATACTTTTTTACGCAAGCATTTGGTAGGGGAAGGAGCTGTTAAGAGGAGATACCAAGAGGTCTTTATTTAATGTCTTCAACGTTGTATATTCATGAAGCAGTGAACCACAAATGAAGAAACATGGGAGCAGCCCAGGCTTTTCTCCTCAATAGCCTTGAAAAATAGGTCAGTCAGTTATTTTATGTATGAAATGAAAGGGCTGGAAGGGATGCTGACCCATTCTAGTTCTAGGGATATCACCTATTCCCAGTTTGCCTGAGACCATCCAGATGTTCTAACTCAAAATCCCATGTCAGTAAATCTCCTCAAGTCCCTAGCAAAACCTGATGGTCAGCAAGTGATTACCAGGTTACAAATCTTATCAAAACTTTACCAGTACTACATATTTATAAACAAAATATGCATAGAGAAAAGGTGATCAAGTCCTTCAAATATTTGTCCTTTCCGGGATGGAAAAAGGTAAAATTGCTTTTAAAAATGCATTTGCCCTTGGCATTTTTATTTCAAGTGGCACAATGTTTTTGTTTTTCTGTTTTAAGATAGGTTTAAAAAGAGTATTACATGGGCATTAAGCATACAAATCTAGACCAGATTACACAATGTGGGGAGTCAAAGAAGACGTTTTCTTATATTATGTATAGCTCTAAGACTAGCTTGATAAGAATGGTTGGAAAAAAGTACAATGAAATCCATTTGACCTACAAGTCAACTGTATGCCATTTCTATAAATAATCATGAAGCTGATTATGAGCACACAATTCCATGGAATTTTGCAATAACACAGGCATATAAAAATATTTCCCTAGTTTGCCCAATTAAACAAATAATTATAATAAAATAAGGAGGGGAAGAAGAAGAAGAAGAAACAAGAGGAAGGGAGGGAGGAAAACAAAAGTTTAAATTAAGAGAAGGGAAAACTTTGTACACCTTCAGAAATGTTTCCTCAACTGGAGGCCTCAAGGAGTCATGGATTCCTTCCTTCATTTTATCACCCTTATTTTTTTCTTTGTTTGTTAGAAGCTTCATGACCGGAAAATATGTTCCCTCTCAATAACTGATTTACAGCTATGCCAAAGAGAAAAATCTTTTTGTAAATTATTCAAACTCAACTGATTTTGCCCAGCTTTTCTATTTTTTTTTAACATGTTTGGACATAATTCTTGAAAATTTTTTCAGAATAATTCATTAGGGATCAAAGAATCAGGTTTTCTGAAGGATTTTACTTCAAGTGGTATTGTGATTGGCACTGACGACAGCTTATTTTTAAGCTTTAAAAACACTTTTCACTATTCTTTCTTTTGATGCTTCATTATGCTATGTGAAGAATGCTTAACAATTTTGATACACCTCAGTATCGTGTGTTACAGTTCACTGAAAAAAGTAAAGTCATTCTTATTTATCATTTAAATTTATTATGTGTGAATTTAAGTACTGGGAGTGGAGTTCTGAAAGAATTTCTTATGCATTCCTTAGAAAAAATTTACTATTTTGATCTTGTACAAATAGTTACTAAATATTCAGGCAGCTTATTACAAGACATAAACATTTCTAAGTCTTAAGCATCAGATGCTCAATAACCGAGTGACTTAAATTACTGACTATGAAGCAATTGGTTGCTTTTAGATAAAATAAATAGAGCTAGGAAATCTGATCCCTACCCATTTAAATTTTTAACAAATTCTTGAATGATTTTCATACACATTTACATTGATATGCTATCAAGTTCTATGCAACTATCCTCAGAAAATATTCTCCCTTCTTCAAATCACTCATCATTCCTCTATTATCCTACCTGAACCCTTAGCAAATGACCTTGTCCCTTCTTCTTTGGAGACAAAGTGCAGCAAAAAATGCTTCATATTCAGCTCTTCTCTCAGGAATCCTAGGTAAGGGGCATCTAGGTGGCTTAGTCGGTTAAGTCTCCAAGTCTTGATTTCGACTCAGGTTTTGATCTCAGGGTTTGTGGGATTGAGCCCCACATAGGGCTCTGAAAGCATGAGGCCTGCTTGGGATTCTTTATTAAAATAAGTGTTAAAAAAAAAAAAGAATCCTAGGTGCTAACTATAAATTAAAAAAAAAAAAAAACTATGGAAGGCAAATTTTTAATTCTTTTGAAAACAGAGAAGGTGAAATCTACCAAATAATGACCAGGACCCAATTCACTTATTTCACCCAAACAGATGATTTATCAATTAGTTTACCATTTTCTACTTACAAAAGTTGTTACTATTAAAGGAAATTTGGAAATTATTCACCATGAGAAATTTCATTAACTTCTTTTTAGAATGGGAATAAAATATTGACACATGTCTGAAAAATGACTCAGAGCCGTATCTTGTGACCATCACATACTTTATCATGGACTATGGCTTTCTGAGCTCTTCCAGCTCCAATTCCCATGGAAAGAGATTTTAAGTGTTTCCTATATATTTAGCTCCCCACCATGCATCTACCAGGGGTAAGGATAGTTGACTTCAAGGTCAAAGTAGCTCATGGAACTCAATCCACAGGTCAACCAGGTCTTAAGATGTATCAACAAAACTCCAAATGTGTCAGGATGCTATTTTCATTCTTCCCTTTGTCTTTAGATGGGTTTTTTCTGTTTTAGCCTTTTCAGGTTGGATTAGGCTGTACCATACTGCCAGCATTTTTGCTAAAATGCCTGACATACACTTTTACTTTCTGGTTGTTTACTTTCTATCTCACTTCCAATACATAATACAGCATCTGCTTTACTACTTGAGTCAAGGGTTTATCTCTTCAGAAAATATGGCCTGTGGAAGAATGGGGAGGTCAGAATGCAAATGACTCCACAATAGACTCCAGGACTGCCTTTTAAGAATGCATATTTTTATAGCAAGTCTTGGTTAAATTTTAAGTCATTTTGACCAGGCTTGTTGATACCACCCCCATTTAGTGTAAGTCATCACTAGCAGATTACATCCTCAATCAGGGCTCAACTCTGGTTCTGAGACTATTCCAACCAACCCTTGTAAGGATTATGTTTTCAACAAGTTTCTTAGCCTAGATCTCCAGGAACAGTAAACTTTCCATTCACTAAGTAACTAACTTCTAACAAAAAAATGATAATGAAGAAAATTATAACCACGTATCCCTTCACTCATATATCTGATGCTATGAAATAAAGCTTAAAGGTTCTCAGTTGCTGGAGAATACAGTCTACTTGGTTAATATTACAATGAGAATTCACAGGGGTTTTTGTTGTTGTTGTTGTTGTTGAGTTAGTAATAGAGGTTTTGCTGTGTTCAAAATTATTTTTTAGCCAGCTTTGAAACAAATTCAGTTGTATGTATTCAACTAATATGATAAATTGATATATCTATTACAGGATTACTATAGTCAAGCTAATTGGCATAACTTATCCTCTCATATCTACCTTTCTAGTACGTAATAAGAGTACTTCAAATCTACTCTGCAAATTTCCAGTTTTTAATACAGTATTATTGACTCCAGAATCATCTTCCACTCTGTACATTCGGTCTCTAGACTTACTCATCTGATGTGCCTGCAACTCTTTGACCAACATTTCCTCATTTCTTTCACCACCCTGCCCCTACTAACTAACCACTTTCACACTCCCTTCCTCTATGTATTCTACCTTTTTAGATTCAACTTTACTGAGTAGATCCATTTTTTTTTTCCTTTCTGTGTTTAGGTTACTTCACTTAGCCTAAGGTCTTCTAGGTTCATCCATGTTGTTGCAAATGGCAGTCGATTCCTTCTAAGGCTGAATAATATTCACATGTGTGCACACCCACAACCCAGTACCATTTCCTTAAAAGGCATTGCAAGTATATCAAGGAACACCACTGTAAATGGACTAAATGCTCCAATCAAAAGACAGAGGGAGTCAGACTGGATTAAAAAAAAAAAAAGACCAATCTATTTGCTGTCTACAGAAGCTCATTTTAGACATGAGGAAACCTTCAGATTGAAAGTCAGGGGGTGTAACACCATCTATCATCAGAAGAAAACTGGAGTAGCCAGACCTGTATCAGACAAAATGATTTTTAAACTAAAGGTTGTAACAAGAGATGAAGTAGGCCATCATATCATGATTACAGGGTCTATCCACCAAGAGCTAACAATTATAAATGTTTATGCATCCAATTCAGCAGCACTCAAATATATAAAACAATCACAAACATAAGCAATCTTATTGATAAGAATGTGGTAATTATATGGAATTTTAATACCCCACTTACAGAAATGGACAACTCATCTAGGCAGAAAATCAATAAAGAAACAGTGGTCCTAAATGACACACTAGACCAGATGAACTTGATATATATATATTCAGAAAATTTCATCTAAAAGCAGCATAATACACATTCTTCTCAAGTGCACATGGAACATCCTCTAATATAGATCACATACTGGGTTACAAAACAGCTCTTAATAAATATAAAAGAATTGAGATCATATCATGCACATTTTCAGATCATTGTGATATGAAACTTCGAATCAACCATAGGATAGTTTGGAACACTTCCAAATGCATAGAGGTTAAAGAACATACTACTTAAGTATAAATGAGTCAACCAGGCAAATAAAGAGAAATTTAAAAATATATGGAAACAAAGAAAAATGAAAACATGACAGTCCAAACCCTTTGGGATGCATCAAAGGTGGTCCTAAAGGGAAAACACACTGCAATTCAGGCCTAGCTCAAGAGACAAGAAAAATACCAAATACAAAATCTAACAGCACACCTAAAGAAACTAAAGGCAAAGAAACCTCAAGATCAGCAGAAGAGAAATAATGAAGATTCGAGCAGGAGTGAATAATCTACAATAAAAAATAATAGAACAGATCAATGAAACTCTAGGTTGGTATTTTTAAAAAACAAACAAAATTGATAAGCCCCTAGCCAAACCTCTCAAAAAGAGGACCCAAACAGATAAAATCACAAGTGAAAATGGACTTCTCACAACCAATTCCCCAGAAATACAAATAATTATCAGAGAATGCTATGAAAAATATGCGAACAAACTGGACAACTTAGAAGAAATGGAGAAATTCCTAGACACCCACGCACTACCAAATGGGAAAAAATAGAAAATTTGAAGAGACCCATAACTAGTGAAGAAATTGAATCAGTTATCAAAATGTCCCAACAAATCAAAATGCTAGGCCAGATGGCTTCCCAGGGAAATTCTGCCAGACATTTAAAGCAGAGTTAATACCTAACCTTCTCAGGCTATTCCAAAAAAACAGAAATGAGAGGAAAGCTTCCAGCCTTATTCTATGAGGCCAGTATCACCTTGATTCCCAAAGAGGGAGAAACCCCACAAAAAGAGTAGTTGCAAGCCAATACCCTGATGAACATGGATGCAAAAATTCTCAACAAGATACTAGCAAATCGAATTCAACAGCATATAAAAAGAATTATTCACCGTGATTAAGTGGGATTCATTCCTGCGCTACAGGGATGGTTCAATGTTCACAAATCAATGAATGTGTTACATCACATTAATAAAAGTTTAAGAACCATATGATCCTGTCAATAGATGCAGAAAAAAACCATCTGACAAAATACAGTATCATTTCTTAATAAAAGCCCTCAAGAAAATCAGGATAGAAGGAACATACCTTAATATCACAAAAGCCATGTATGAAAAACCCACAGCTAATACCATCCTCAGTGGGGAAAAACTGAAAAGTTTTCCCCTGACATCAGGAAGATGACAAGGATGTCCACTGTCATCACTGTTTTTTAACGCAGTGTTAGAAGTCCTAGCCTCAGCAATCAGACAACAAAAATGAAATAAAGGGTATAAAAATTAGCAAAGAAGAAGACAAACTTTCACTTTTCACAGATGACATGATATTCTACATGAAAAACCTGACAGACTTCACCAAAAGGCTGCTAGAACTGATACATGAATTCAGCAAAGACGCAGGGTACAAAATCAATGTACAGAAAAAAGTTGCATTTCTATACATCAATAATGAAGCAGAAAGAGACATCAAGAAATTGATCCCATTTACAACTGCACCAAGAACCATAAAATACCTAGGGATAAACCTAATCAGAGTAAAAGATCTGTATACTGAAAACTATAGAAAACTTATGAAGGGAAGTAAAGAAGATACAAAGAAATGGAGAAACATTCCATGCTCATGGATTGGAAGAGTAAATAGTGTTAAAATGTCAATACTATCCAAAGCAATCTACACATTTAATGCAATCCCAATCAAAATTGCACCAGCTTTCTTCTCAAAGCTAGAACAAACAATCTTAAAATTTGTATGGAACCACAAAAGACCCCAAATAGCCAAAGTAATATTGAGAAAGAAAACCAAAGCAGGAGACATCACCGTCCCAGACTTTAGCCTCCACTACAAAGCTGTCATCATCAAGACAGTATGGTATTGCCACAAAAACAGACACATAGACCAATGGAATAGAATAGAGAACCCAGAACTGGACCCACAAATGTATGGCCAACTCATCTTTGACAAAGCAGGAAGGAGTATCCAATGGAAAAAGACAGGCTCTTTAACAGATGGTGCTGGGAGAACTGAACAGCAACATGCAGAAGAATGAAACTGTACCACTTTCTCACGCCATACACAAAAATAAACTCAAAATGAATGAAGGACCTGAATGTGAGACAGGAAACCATCAAAACCCTAGAGGATAAAACAAGCAACAACCTATTTGACCTCAGCTGCAGCAATTTCTTGCTTGACACATCTCCTGAAGCAAAGGAGTTAAAAGCAAAAATGAACTATTGGGACCTCATCAAGATAAAAAGCTTCTGCACAGCCAAGGAAACAATCAACAAAACTAAAATACAACTGATGCAAAGGGAAAAGATGTTTGTAAATGACATTAGATAAAGGGTTAGTATACAAAATCTATTAAGAACTCCCCAAACTCATCACATGTAAAACAAATAATCCAGTGAAGAAATGGGCAGAAGACATGAATAGACACTTTTCCTAAGATATCCAGATGGCCACAGACACATGAAAAGATGCTCAATGTCACTCATCATCAGGGAGATAGATATCAAAACCATACTGAGATACCTCCTCACACCAGTCAGAGTGGTTAAAATTAACAGCTCAGGAAACACCAGCTGCTGGCGAGGATGTGGAGAAACAGGAACTCTCTTGCACTGTTGGTGGGAATGCAAACTGGTAAAGCCACTCTGGAAAACAGTGTGGACTTCCTCAAAAAATTAAAAATAGAACTACCCTATGACCCAGCAATAGCATTACTAGGAATTTACCCAAGAAATACAAGAGTGATGATGCACAGGCGCACATGTACCCCAATGTTCATAGCAGCACTTTAACCAATAACCAAATATTGTAAGGTGCCCAAATGTCCATCTATTGATGAAGGTATAAAGAATACTAGCTGGCAGAGAGAAAAAATGAAATTCTGCCATTTGCAGCAATGTGAATGGAACTGGAGAGTATCATGCTAAGTAAAATAAATCAGTCAGAGAAAGACAGATATCATGTTTTCATTCATATGTGGAACTTGAGAAACTGTGGGGGAAGGAAAGGGAGAAAAACTAGTTACAAACACAGAGAAAGGGTGGCAAACCATAACAGACTCTTAAATACAGAGAGCAAACTGAGGGTTGATGGGGGTGGGAGGAGTTAGGGGAGAGGGGAAAATGGGTGATGGGCATTGAGGAGGGCACTGTTGGCATGAGCACTGGGTATTGTATGTAGGCGAAGAACCATAGGAATCTACCTCTGACACCAAGACTGCACGGTACACAGTGTATGTTAGCCAATTTGACAATAAATTCTGTTTCTTAAGAAAAGAAACACTTATTGTGATGAGTGCTAAGTAATGTATGGAAGTGTTGGATCATTATATTTTATACCTGAAACTAATATAACGCTGTATGTTAACTAATGGGGATTAACATAAAAAATTATAAATAGTAAAATACTAAAGTAGGGACACCTGGGTGGTTCAGTGGGTTAAGCCTCCGACTTCGACTCAGGTCATGATCTTGAGGTTCGTGGGTTCTAGTCCCGCATCAGTTCTGTTCTGGCAGCTCAGAGCCTGGAGCTGCTTAGGATTCTGTCTGTCTCTCTCTCTCTCTGGCCCTCCGCCACTCATGCTTTGTTTCTCTCTGTCTCAAAAATAAACTATAAAAAATTTTTAAAAAGATAAAATACTAATGTAGCATCCTGAATTATTGCTCTATGAAAGAATGCAAAGATGAGTTAGACTCCACATACTTGTATTAAGCAATAAAGATAAATTGAAAAATCTAAATAAATAAGTAAGTAAATAAATAAATAAATAAATTTCTGTGTAAGTAGCCCAGGAGTCAGATAAGGCTTAAGTAAAAGATATTGCAAAAGTAAACATTATTCAGGCAACAAGTGAGTTCAGATATTATGGAGAGGAGGAAGGAGGGAAGAAAGGAGGAAGGAAGGAAGAAAAAAAGAAGGAAGAAAGAAGAAAAATCAGCAAGTTAAAAAGAAATGTAAGTGCCTTAGCCTGAGTTTCCCTTCAAAATGTGTTTTAATATAAATGTTTATTATGGGTGCATTATCTGGAAATGCCACACCAGGGAACAGGAGTGTAGAATAAGGACACTCAAACGAGGGAAGAAAGAAATCACAAAAAAGGATGTGTTACCTAGTTAACCACATCTATGTGTAGATGGTGGTTAAATCTGGGAGCACTTTTGAGAACCTTATAAAAGTTATCTCCAAACTGACTGCCAAGGGGACAAAGAAGAACCATTTATCGATTGGGTCCCTTTGTCATTAGTCAGAGATACCAACAATCCCCAGGTTTTTGCATTGTCCATGCAAGGTTCCAAGAGAATTGCTATGATTGTCATGTTATGCTCTGTCAGTGAAGACTCTGGGAAATGAAGTGAGAAAAGAGTAGGCAACAGATGGTATCTGGCTGTATCTGCCCAAAACTGGTTGGAGCCAGATAGAATTGGCTGGAACAAGAAGTAGTGTCAACAGATTTCATTAAGACCCAAGCTTCTGAGTAACCAATATAAGCAGAGAGATTCCTCCAAAAGAATGAGAGTGTGGAGCCTAGAGGAGACAAAGCCACTGGTCTGGACTAGGCAGATGGCCTACAGAATGGCTGTTCTTCACATCAAAGACGAGCCCAAATGTTCATGATATAGGTACATATGGAATTTCTTTCCATCATATTATCAATTGGCAGAAGACCAATCTTAGACAATGGCAGCAAACGTGGGGCTTAGAGGAGCTTCAGACAACCTGGGGACTTTTCTGAACACTTGACTTCCAAATGCATTCCTCTATGCCTACAGAACTGACTCTTGCCTGGTCCTGCCAAGCCACAGGAGAAATGCTTCTTAAACATGAATATAGGGCAGGCAGGACTTCTCATGGATTCAGTTTTGCTATGGTGCTAACCGTACCTGCTTGCCTGCAGTCTCTTGTCTCTATCTCATGCCCTAACTGCTCCTTCATGCTAGGTTTGAGTGCCAAACCATGCTTCATTCCTATGTTCTTGGAATGTGTTACTGCCCGAGCTGGCTTTCCAGCTTGCCAGTGCCAAGCTAAGTTGAGTCCCTGCCTGTACAACCTGACTACACCTTTGTTTGTGCTACATACCTAAGTTGAACATCTGAAAAATTAGGATAATATGCATGATGGTAACTAGCTCTTGTAACTGCTTCAATTTTTTTCTCAAGTCTCTGTAGAATTTTAAGATGCCTACAACACAGTCTGGAGCACCTTTAAATATGTACTTTAAGAATATGAATTTTATTTGCATTTGAGACATTTTAATGCTCTGAGAGTTGGAAGGTCAATTCAACTTCTTTGTCAACATAGTGTTTGAATTAATTATTTTCTTAGCCCCCATTTACAGCTAATTCTTCTATTTAGAATATTGTGAGGTATAAGGCACCTACCTGAGAGCAGGGACCCTGGACCTCTCTTCTTTATATATTTTTCCCACTTCACCCACACCTTCACAGGTGTCAGGAGCTCCAAACATTATTGCATATTGTTTTGCACCACCTGGGGATCTTTAGAAATCACCTGAGTCACACCCTAAAGATACCCATTTAATCCTGGACATCCCGATTTTTTTTCAAGCCCCCTAGTGAGCATAAAAAGCAACCAAGGTTATGGATCTAATACAGTGGCTGTCTAAGTATGGTCCCTGGGCCAGTATCCTTGTCAACAAGTAGGGATTCATCACAAATTTAAATTCTCAGACAACTTCTCACATATATCAATTCAGAGACTATGGATGTGAAGTCAAGCAGTCTTTATTTTTTTAAACCAGCCTTATGATATAATTTGTATGCTATACAATTCACCCACTTCAAGCGTACATTGGCTCCTAGTGTATTCACAAAATTGTCCAGTTTTCATGACAACAAATTTTAGAACATCTCCAGGACCTGAAAAATAAACCTTGCAGGACTTAGGTCATTATCACCAATCCCTTCATCTTTCCACCCCTAGGTAATTCCAAATCTGTAAACATTTACTTCTGGACATTTACTATAAATGTAGTCAGATGAAACATGGTCTTCTGTGACTGATTTCTTTCATTAAGTGTTTTTAAGTTTTATCCATGTTGCAGCATGCAGTGCTTCATTTCTTTTTGTTGCCAGATAATGCTGCTGAATGGATATGCCACAATTAGTTTGTTGAGTCATCAATTTACAGTTAGATTGTTTCCACTTTTTAGCTATTATGAGTAAGGCTGCTATGAGCATTCATACACAAGTTTTTGTGTGGACATCTATTTACTATATATTAGACTATATTACATCATATTATATTGTATTATATATTCATTGCCTGATGGACAATTATATTGAACATTCTTTCATGTGCTTATTGGTCATTTCTATTTCTCCTTCATAGAAATTTCTATGTGAGTCCTTTGCTGCCTTCCCCTTTTTGTAAATTTTGGTTGACTTGAGGGTTGATAGTATTTTTAAAAAATTCTAGCTATAGGGGTGCCTGGGTGGCTTAGTCGGTTGAGTGTCCGACTTTCACTTAGGTCATGATCTCATGGTTCGTGGGTTCGAGCCCCGCGTCGGGCTCTGTGCTGACTGCCAGCTCGGAGCCTGGAGACTGTTTCAGAGTCTGTGTCTCCCTCTCTCTCTGACCCTCCCCTGCTCATGCTGTCTCTCTCTCTCTCCTAGAAATAAATAAAAATATTAAAAAAAAAATTCTAGCTATAAGTCCCAAATTACAATCTGATAATTTATTAGATATATGATATTATTATATATTATTTGATAATTTATTAGATAAAACTTTATAAAATTTCTTCCACTCTGTGGGTTGTCTTTTACACTTTAAAAAATTTTTTTATGTTTTTCATTTATTTCTGAAAGGGAGACAGAATGAGCAGGGGAGGGTCAGAGAGAGAGAGGGAGACACAGAATCTGAAACAGGGTCCAGGCTCTGAGCTAGTGGTCAGTACAGAGCCTGACTTAGGGTTCGAACTCATATCAGTTACATTAATACTCTAATTCTCCATTCACAGGCAGTGAAAGAATCAAAGTAAGTTCATATATTAGTTTAGATTTTTGCAACACTAGACAAAGAAACATTTATTCCTTGTCATATGCTATCATGTGTTCTCCAGCTTTGTGTACTCATGTGCATACAAAGTTCCCTTCCTCACTACCCCTATCTAGTCCATAAAAAGGTTTTATACCCTACATCCATCAGATTGTCTTATGAGACCACCCTAAGACTGTTCATGCATCAACACAGGCTGGGCAAGTGCAAAAATCCAGTCACTTGTTCTCTACCCTATTTTTTGTCATTTTAAGGGAAATCAGTGCCTCTTTATAATGAAAGTGTTGCTTTTTGATGATGTCATGAGGATGTCCTGTTTTCCAAAGTCAGCTCTATTAGTTTCAGTTCTGCCATACTGAAAAGGAATTGTTTACACATGGTCAATGCCAGAGCCCTCTGTCAAACACGTATGATTTTCTTGAAAATACTGTTTTACCTTCGTTATAATTTTTAGCATGTTCGAGAGCTTTGTTTGGTTTATAGGTCTTTAAACAAGATATCTTGTGTTATGGCTTTTAACGTGGCCCCAACAAACTCAAGTTTTATTTACAATTGAAAATTATTTTTAGTCTAGTAAAAATGTTCTAGTTATGTCTCCCAAAGCAAGGTAAATAAAAGACATCAACTATAGACATTGCATCAAAATAAGTACTTTATGCAGAGCGAAATAACAATACTTCAAGACCACCTACAGAATGGAAGAAGATAATCACAAATGATGGATCCAGTAAAGGAGTAATATCCAAAATATATGAAGAACCAATACAAGTCAAATATCCCAAACACAAACAATGCAATTTAAAAGTGGGCATAAGACATCAGCAGACATTTCTCCCAACAAGACATACAGATAGCCAATCAACACATGAAAAAATATTCAACCATCACTCATCCTCAGGAAAACGCAAACCAAATGTACAATGAGATATCCTTTAGAATGACTAAAATCAACAACTCAAGAAACTTGTTGGTGACAATGTGGAGAAAAAGGAGCTCTCTTACACTGTTGGTGGAAATGCAAACTGGTGCAGCCACTGTGGAAAACAGTATGGATTTTCCTCAAAAAAGTAAAAATAGAACTACCTTACAATCTAGGAATCACTCTACTGGGTATCTATCCAAAAATTACACAAACACTAATTCAAAGGGATACATGTACCTTCATGTTTATTGCAGCATTATTTAAAACAGCCACACTATGGAATCAGCCCAAGTATACATCTTTAGATGAATGGATAAAGAAGAAATGTATACACACACACACACACACACACACACACACACAAACACAGACACACACACACAGGAATATTACTCAGCCATAGAAAAAATTTTCACATTTACAACAACATGGATAGAGCTAGAGAGTATAATGTAAGTGAAATATGTCAGTTAGAGGAAGACCAACACGATATACTTTCACTCACGTACGAAATTTAATAAAATATGTGATAAAACAAAGAAAAAGAGACAAACCAAGCAAACTCGAAATGAAAGAGAGCAACCTAATGGTTATCAGAGGGGAGATCGGTGAGGGAATGGAGAGAATAGAGGATGGAAATTAAAGAGTATATTCATCATGATTAAAAAAAATTTTAAATGTCCTATTTCATATAGCAAAGTAATTGTCATTTCTATCATGGCTGGCAACTCATCAAGGCCAACATCTCTCTCCCATATAACTTACTAACTACTTGAAAACTACTTATAACTTGAACTCACAATATTGTAAGTGTGTGCCTGCCTCCATCTTTTTCTTCTACCAATTTAGTATAGAATGAAAAACAAACCATTAGAATTCTTTGTTTGGGTTAGACATTGTTATCTCCACATAACCTATATTGCCAACAGCATACAGTATAATCAATGCCAGACTTACTCCACTGGTACTGGTTATTTATCTTAACAAATAACTGTACGAAAATAGACACATAGGGTTAATGGTTCAAATGTCATCAAGCATGGATAGGTGCTTGAGGGAAGTAAAGGTGATTTCAGGGAGGCTCCTTGCTGGCTCGCCACAAAAGAAAACCTTACTTTCTGCAGCAAAGCATGATGAATTGAAAGGGCAGGGGGGAAAAAACGCAGGAGTCCAACTTAACGTCAAAACTATCCTATTTTTTAGATATATAACTCTGGAACCTAACATCACCTCCACAGTATTTTACTTTAATATCCTAATCATTTGACAGTGTCTTTCCTCAAAAATGTCAAGTGAATAGGAATAGAAATTAATTTCCTTTTAGAAAACTGATGACTTCCACATGGATTTATGAATCAGTTTGTTTTCTTATTTCTCAAACTGAATTTGATCACCGATGGCTTACTTGGAAAGTCATTCCTTTGTTTAGAAAGCTCCTTTCCTAATGTGTTCCTAGTGAAATATTACATATTATACTTCCTCATGGTTAAAGGCTGCTGGGCCGGAGCTTGCTCAAGAGGACCGTATGTAATTATGCACAAGGTACAAGAAAATTAGTGTGATAAATCTGTGCATGCTTTCTGGTATCCAAGAAAACTTCTCAACAGAGCTTCAACCCAATAGCACAACTAATTTATTATTCATTCACTTTGCAGAAATCAGGTCAAGTTGTCAGATTTCCTGCACTTAAAATGTCAAACTTTTCTTCTAAAATGTAGCCAATTTTCAGTTACCTAGAGGGGTTATACTTGGGCTTGGTTTTCTACAGGGCAAGTTAGGGCAGAATCACAAGATTATGAGGGGAAAGGTCCTTTGATACTTCCTCTATTCCCATTCCTGTTAACCATCTGTGACATCCTCCAGCAAGAAGTCAGAGGACTTCTCCTTCATTCTTTCCAATTCCATCAGGTCCTTCTTCACAGTCCCCTGACTTTTTAGAAATGATCCTTTGATTTCAGTATCAGAAAAGGAGGTCCACACCATGTTTATAGATACCATCCCTGTGCACAAGTCTTCTCATGAAAGATGGGCAATTTTTAAACTCAGCTCCGACTGTTTATTTCCTACTTTTTAAATTCTCTATCACTCCTTTAAATTCAATTCATGAGTGTAACATTTTACCAAGAGTCCCATGACTTTTCTCCTCCATTCTCTCCTGTGGTACTTTCTCTTCATCTTTCTTCCTGTTCTCTAGATCTTTTCCCATTTATGAAATATACGTCTTCTCACGGCCTGGTATTCAATTTACATTAATGGTATTTCTTTATTTCACCCTGTCACACCATATAAAACAATTATTCAGTGGAGATCCTCCAGTATAAACTCAAGCAATTACAGTGTGCTTGCCATTCACACTTGTCACAAGTTATCAGGTTGCTCTTAGTACAACTGAGGTCAGTCCTAAGATTTATCCGTAAAAATAGTCAGTACAGCACTTACTGTGAGTAATAGAGTATTCTCACTGCTTTCTTTTTATTATATATAATAGTCACTCATGTGCATTATATATAATAATCACATGTATATATTATATATAGATAATAATCACATGTATATATTATATATAGATATAATTGTTATATATATATGTATATTTATATGTCACCTAACAGCACTATGAACTGTGAAGTACTAACACCATGCCCATCTTGACAAATTGAAGACTCAGGAAAATTAGTTGTATTGTCTAAGGTTTCCGAGTCAATAACTTGGCAGATGGGCATCCACCCAGGGCATTCTTACTTCTGTTCTGCTCTGAACTACTGCCCACCCTCATGCTGCATGACTAACAGAGTGCTTTATGTGCAATCTAAGCTTGACAGGTTAAAAGTCATACCACTGTGACACTGTTTTAACATATGCCTGTATTCAAATATATTTGTTTCAATTATAATATTTTCTTCCTGTCCTAACTGGCTAAATCAAGGGATAAATTTCATAAAATGTTCACATTTAGTGATGGTAGCAGTAACAAAGAGATGTCATCAGTCTGGACTCCATGATTAAGCTGCTTTAATTTTTGAGTGCACATAAAACATTAGTGAATTATTTAAGTTTGAGTATTTTGTATGACAACCCAGAAAACTGAGAAAACGTTCACCAACAGTGACAATTTTTTCAATTTTAATTTTGCATGACTTCTTTCTTCTGGTCAACTGACTGCCTTATTTCTTTTTCCACATGGTATTTTTATGTTTTTAGTGTTATTTATTTTTGAAGGGAAGAGAGATGGAGTGGGGAAATGGCAAAAGAGAGGGAAACACAGAATTCAAAGTGGGCTCCAGGCTCTGAGCTGTCAGCACAGAGCCTGACAGGGGGCTCAAACTCACAGACTATGAGATCACGACCTGAGCCAAAGTCAGACGTTTAAGCACCTGGGTGGCTCAGTAGGTACCATGCACTATTACTTTTAACATGTTCTCCTTTACCTTCCTGTAATTAGCGAGGTTACCCATGTCTCAAAGAAAATGCTCTATCTGAAAACCACTACTCATATAAAAAATAGTATTTAATGTCCTTTGTCTTTTTAACAAGCTTGATGAAGATTACTTGCTTTTAAATTAATGAAATTTAATTTCAGGAACTTGTTACCACTGTAATATCAATATACAGAAAGTTACTAATACAATTCTAAGTATAAATTAGTCCTGAATTTCTTTGATTTGGTCAAATTATAGAATAATGCAAATTAAAGACAATGTTATAGAAACAAAAAGAACTTCACTTAAACTCAATTTTATTATTTAGTGCATGATTTCTCAATTTTTTATCTTTTAATTCTGTATTATTTTTCAAAATTTTTAGCACATGGGAACATAATTCCTGAGAAGTCAAACTTATCCTACAGAACCTAAAAGTTAATATGTTTATAAATATGTAACATAATGCATAAGGTTGTATTTCTTTATACAGCAATAAACATTAGGGTACAAATCTATTTTCTGCCCATGTAGGCACTACTTTCTAAATCCTTTAAGTAACAGATATTGATCCATAAAGCCTTTTATTTCTAAAATTTCATTTCTTATATAATCTGAATATATTGTTTATCATTTCTGCAAGCCTGGCATTTTAAGAAGTTTTATTCAAGTACAGCTGACAATGTTACCTTAGATTCAGCTGTACTGCAGTGATGCCACAAGCATAGCTGCCATCTGTCCAGATAGATTAGTATTACATGGGATCACTGACTATATTCCTATGTCGTGACTTTCATTCCCATGCCTTATTCATTCCGTAACTGGAAGCCTGGATCTCCCACTCTTCTTCACCCATTTGCCCAACCCCCATCACCTACCCCAGGGGCAACCAGTTTGTTCTCTGCTTTTTGTTTATTCTTTTTGCAAACCCCATTTATATAATTTCAGAAGCAGCACTGATGTGAAATTTAACATACAGACTTTAAATAATGGTACAGAACAAGTTCAGGGTTCTCCAAAAAAAAAAAAAAAAAAAATTCCATGTGCCAAAATAGTATTCCAGTGTTGTGCACTCATCTCAGAAACTCCTCTTCCTTAATTCTCAAAGCCCTAATCTTCATGGCAAATTACATTTTTCTTAAAGTGAAATACATTTCAGTCTTTCATTCCTGAACAGTCAAGAAATGCAGCAAATCAAGATTTTAGAAGCTCTGGGTCAGTATTAAAAATGGGAATTTTTTTACTGTCCAAAATTGGGCTCAGAGACCTATTTACTTGTATCACATAGATTAGTGCCGCTAAAAAACAAGCCATTCTGGAGGACTAAAGCTGAGAATCCCTTATGCTTGGGGCCATTATTGTTAATATTCTCATTTTCCAGACTCGGGACTTCTAGAGTCTCAACCCAACATTCCATGGCACTGCCTCCTCATTAGTTAGCTCTTTCTTTCACCACAAAGAGAATTTCAAATTTTCCATTTTCATTTCAAAATATTAGACCTGCATGTGTAACATCCTTTCATTTAGCTAACTGACAACCTCCATTCCTTCAACATGCATTTCATTTTGGGGTCATGTATTATGTGACAACAAGTCTCCTAGCACTATTGAAATTTCCAAGATAATCAAGAGGAGTTCAGTTTTCCAACACATATGGCACATGGTATGCCAAATGCAGGTGATACACAGCCTATTCAGAGGAAAGATGAAGAATCCTTCCTTCAGGAGTTTATGCTTTAGCTTGGGACATTGGTTAGGAAAGCAATGGTTCAAAGAGTGCTATGATATAAGTAGACACCACGTATTGGGGTTGGCATAAGGGATGAGTAGAGACTCTCTAAAATGCCTTTCTGAACACTGTTGTTTCTTTGAAGGAATTAAAGATGAGGGCTCTGCCAGAAAAATCCAGAAGTTAAGTTCCAGATAGAAGAAACTTCTGCATGGACACAAGCAATGACATGAATCTTTCTAGGAAGTACAAAGTGCTGCATTGTAGCTGGAGCCTCAACTTCAGCAGATGGGGAAGGGAAGATTCGTAAGAGATGGTCCTGAAGGGGGAATTTGTCCAATCTGAATTTGAGATACTGATAATCTGTGGGAAATGGGTTTGAGGGGTACCTGGGTGGCTCAGTCCATTAAGAGTACAACTTTGGGGGGCACCTGGGTGGCTTAATCGGTTAAGCGTCCGACTTTCGCTTAGGTCATGATCTCGCGGTTCTTGGGTTCGGGCCCCACATCGGGCTCTGTGCTGACTGCCAGCTCAGAGCTTGGAGCCTGTTTCAGCCTGTGACTCCCTCTCTCTGACCCTCCCCTGCTCACGCTCTCTCTCTCTCTCTCTCTCTCCCAGAAATAAATAAAAAATTAAAAAAAAAAAAAAAAAAAAAAAGAGTACAACTTTGGCTTAGAGCATGATCTTCCAGGTTGTGAGTTTGAACCCAACATCAGGCTCTCTGCTATCAGCACAGAGTCTGCTTTAAATCCTCTGTCCCCTTCTCTGTCTCTGCCCCTCCCCTGCTCACCCTCTTTTTCAAAAATAAGCAAGTATTTTAAAAATAATAAAATGGTTTGGAAAAGGGGAGAATGAGACTCAGGAGGCCAGTCAGGGCCACTGCTGTGATCCTTAAGGAAAGAGAGGGAGGGACAGTCTCCTCTCAATCATCCCCAAGAGAGCAGGATTATAACAGACTATAATGACAAAAAATTGTGTATTTGCTATTGAATTGGTTTTGAGGACTTGGTTAATATGCTACATGCATCTTATAAGATCCTATGTCATATGAAACATTTCTAAGGATTTAAAATGAGGATCATTTTTTTCTGACAGTTGAAGGTCTCATTTGAAGATTTAATTATAAAACCTATCTTTGCTTTGTCATTTTCCATTCTGTTCACATCCATTTTTCATTTCCTAGTTGTCCCAAGTACTAATTTCATCCTCAAAGGACAGGAATAGCTTCCTTTTCTTTTATCTTTTATCTATCTTTTAAAATATAAAAGCTATTGAGACACCTGGGTGGCTCACTCGATTAAGCGTCTGACTCTTGGTTTCAGCTCAGGTCATCATCTCACCATTTCTGAGTTCAAGATCCTCACTGGGCTCTGTACTGTCAGTGCTGAGCCTGCTAGGGATTCTCTTTCTCCCTGTCTCTCGCCTCACCCCTGCTCACTCTCTCTCTCCCTCTTCCAAAAATAAATTAAAGAAATTTTAAATATAAATGTTCTTTACTGTGAATTAACTCATGTTTATTTTCCAAGTAGCTAGTATATGAATATCAATAGATCATATAATCTTTACACTGATAATTTACAACTCTAATTCCTTAACAAGACACCCGAAATGGTACAGAACAACCTGAAGGGGTAACTAGCTTCAAGAGCAACTGGACTAGTGTTTACAACACTTTTCTTTAATATACTTGCCTAGATGAAAAATTTTGTCTGAAGTCTCAATGTTAGTGTTAGGTCATGGTAACATATCTAATTTACTTAAGGGAGAAGTTTTTAATGGAAATCTATTTTCATTATAATGTTTTGACATTTTTAACTACTCAGATATAAAAATTCATTTTTAATCTATCTCAAGAGTATCTTAAAAACTACTCTATATGGATACGCTTTTCTAAGAAGAATTTACTATACACCAATGATATAAAAACCTAATGTGCTTCCTCCATCTAGTCTTAGTCAGGAAGCTATTACAGCGCTGTGTGAATTTTTAATCCAACCATGCGAAGCTATTACAGACTTAACTCTTAATGATCCCAAATTCTCAAGGACAGTTCTAAAAACAAAGGTTTCAAAAATATTTCATTAATTTGTGTCATGTATTCAGCTTTGGTTGAGCAAATTCCGCATTAATAGCTTACTACTGAGTAAGCAATGTTCATCTTTTCCTATATAGCCCAGAAAAACTACGAGCAATGCTGTGTGTACAGAGGACATGACCTCTGACCCGGTATACACCACCCTCCACGCAGGCTTACATCTACCCTGAATTTAGGCTCCAAGTATTAGTTGAGCACATTCATGCAGCTTTGTTTTATTAATACTCTCTGAGGAATTTTGCTTGTCCTGTTTCTAATTTTATAGCTAACTAGATACTACCTAGGATACCCGCTGGGCTGAGAACTAGTTTAACGTACAACACAGTAGTCCCTACTTCCTCATTGTGGTATTTTTAATTTACATGAATCTGTTGCCTTAAAGCACAGTGGTAGACATGGCTGAGAGGGGGCTAACGGTTGATGGTCTGTGATATACTGAGCTGTCTTTGCTTCTATTGAGCTTATCCATCACCCCCTCATGACCCTGGTCATTGTGCCTGGTTTTCCTTCTGGTTTATCTTTATTGAACAAATTACAAAGGAGACACATGTGTAGCAAGACAGAGAAGGGAAAAGGAAAAGAAAAACTAGACTTCCTTCACCCAATATTAGATTTCCTGAGAAAGTAAACTTTCCAGCCCCACTTCCCCAGTGTTCTATCTCTTCTGCTTTTGTGTCACTTCTGTACACACACACACACACCCCTTCCTGCCATGTGCCCATACAGGATCACAGATAGCTGCAATTTGAGGCTCCATCTTTAACCTATGTGCATTTGGAGTATCTGTTTCTTTTTTCTTTTTTTTTTTAAACTTTTTTTTTTTTTAGGATAGAGAGAGACAGCATGAGCAGGGGAGGGTCAGAGAGAGAGGGAGACACAGACTCTGAAACAGGCTCCAGGCTCTGAGATGGCAGTCAGCACAGAGCCAGACGCGGGGCTCGAACCCACAAACCGCGAGATCATGACCTAAGCGAAAGCCGGACGCTTAACCGACTAAGCCACCCAGGCGCCCCTGGAGTATCTGTTTCTGAAGCCCTGCTCTCACTGTCCTCTGATCCAATAAAAACTTCCTAAGTCATCTTTGCTAACCTAGAATGGACTTCACTAAGCTCTACTACCTGGACTTTGCTGAGGAAAACTGGTCCTTCTTAACCTAATTATTATCATTTTGTTCCACTGGCCAGTTCTTCAACCACAACTCCATTTTCATTAGTATGTATTGAAAACCAGATTGCAACATATATACAAATTTAATCCCACTCACATCATCATTATCAATGTGAAGTTAATACACATCGCAGTACATGTGGTCTGCTCCTAACTCACAGTCTCTCTTTCACTCAGATAACAATGTGACTAAGCGGTGCCTCAGTTCTGGTCCTCAACAGCTCTTCCTCTTTAGGTCAACCCCACAACTGTCTCCTGCTAAGCTTCCTCTGCATTCCATGGTCTACATTTTCATGGAAGTTTACAGTGAAATGACTGTTCATATCATTGATAAAACTAGCTTGTTTCTAAAATGCTCAGTATTCAGATTTACTGTTCACAGGATGAACAGAGGGCTTCTATAGATTTAACATTCGCTGCTCTTACTCATTACTGAACACATCATCTCAATCTCCAACGTACTGGTATTATGATTTTTCAAATATGCAAAATAGCTCTCTTTCAAGTCTCTCTGGGAGAGGTCACCAGAGTTGTATAAATTCAGACTTTGCTAACGGGAAGGGGAAGGAAATTCTAAGCTCTTCTGATGCTACCAGTGTTGAATTTCATGTAATACCCCAAGGTCATGTAGATCAGAAAAAGTATTTCTGACAGGAGCCATCAGTGGCAGAAATAAGTTAAAACTTTCTTACTCCTTTTCCCCTGGCATCTTGTTATTAACTAACCTCATGTAAAGATCGCTTTAACATTTATAATATAATTGATTGCACCTGTCAAAAATGGAGAAACATTGCAAAAGTCTAAAAGGAGTAAATGCTGATTTCAAAAAGGAGTAAGACAAGAAAACATGTAAATGGCAGTATTAGAAGGAAGTGTTCATTAAAAAAGGCATTTAAACCCATCAAATACTGTGCTTGTAGTGGAAAAGGGGGGTGAAGAACAGCAATAAGGAACTGCTTCTATGGTAGAGAAGTATTTTGGAACGTATAAAATGTTCAGAAAACCTAAAAACACAAAGGCCTCCATGAAATGATTTTGTTTTAATTAGGTGAAATTCATTGAGATTAAATAGAAGGGATAAGAAAGAGACTAGTGACACATAAATACTAATTCAATTTTATTTTAGGTATTATACTATATACGCTCCAAGGACTCATTTATATTAAGCAATAGGAAAAGAAGAACTAATATGGTTAGGAAGTACAACTAGTTGTCAGCTATTGGAAGGACATAGCTGATATTTGAAACTAGCTTTTTTAATTTAACTCTTTTTAAGGGACACATTTGAGTTTCCTGTGACGGAAAGCCAGTTGTGCCACAAAGAAACCCTAAATTAGAGTCAGATTCTGGATTTCTTCCAGTTGTCAATTTCATGGTTCTGGAAAATCCACATTGGTTCAAGATTAGGTCTTTCTGGCACATGATTTTCAGCTAATGGTCAGCTATAAGTTGTTCAACATTTTTGAGATTTTAAACAATTTGTCTATTTGAGACCTAAAGTCTTGCTAAATGGCCAAACTTTTAACGCAATTCATAGCAATCCAACTCCTCAGGTAATGTTCAAGACCCCTGGAATCAAGCCATTCCCCAGTTATGGGTCCAAAAGGAGGATTTCTTTCCAGAGGAATCCACACATCACCCAGTCTCTAGTCAGCTTCATTAAGTTTCAGCAGGTCAAGAATCCTAGCACATTCACATGTATTGTATTATTTAAACCACACACGTCCCTCTAAAGAGGTCTTTACAATTTGTTCCAGGTTTAGAGCTGAGAAATGGAGCCTCAGATAATTAAAGTTCACAAAGCATGAAGCTGGACAACAACAGATATGCAAGAGGTCTCCAGCTGAAAATTCTGTGTACTTTCCACTATGCTATTTAGAATTTACCTCAGTGCCCTCGGCCTGACATAGAAATAATCTAAAGCTGATGTGACCTTGAGGAGGCAGTCTAAGAAATCACTCATTAGCAAGAAGCTGTAAGAATTCATTTTATACAGGCCAAAAAATAAGAAAAATTACACACTATTGAGTCATTTTGTGTCTCATAGAGCCCTACTGCTTTAAAATAAATAGCCATGATTCACTTCCATTTTCTTCTTTGTTACTCACATACTAAACTGACTGATCACAAGTATAGATAGCAACAAACCTGCTATTTTAACTTTCGTATCTATGGAGAGTAACAAGTATTAAGTGAAAGTTTAGGGGTTTCTTGGTGTCTTTTACAGTATTTTAAAGAATGGCCAATGTGTTTTTCTTCACCTAGCTCTCCCTAAATCCAGGACAACATGTTTTAAACACAAGACTCCATCTTCTGCAAGCAGAGATTTGAAATAAAAACATGAGTAACAGAAAGTGTGCAAAAAGTTTCCCTTCTCATGTGCTCTACATAGACTCCTAGGAGCTCAGTGATGGAGCACAAGAATTCTCCAGAGAAAAACATTCCTCAGATAAAATAATTAACTAAACCATTAGGGAAACAGTGCAGAAAAAAATGACACCTCACTTCGGGGAGAGATCTTCTGAATGAAGCCAAGGAAATTGAATTTAGATGCACATGTAGAAGGAGAATCATTCATGCTACACAGCATGGAGAATACCATGGGGCCTACAGAAAGGGTGAAGAGGTAGCTTATGTTTGGGGAAAACATTTTATGGAGAAAAAATTTGAGCTATTGTCATTATTATAGTGAAACTTGGTAAGTGTCATTGTGGACTCTTAACAGTGTTGGCAAGGTAAAATAGTATAAAGGAAAAAAGCAGCCTACAGATATTCAAAAGTCTTTACAATTCATACACATTCCACAGGGTTAAACTATATGAAGAAGGAAAAAGATTGCACAGGTGAGGGTACCAAATGGAAAGGCCAGGATGCCATCAGACATTAGCAGATTCTGTGGCATTAGGAGAGGAGCAAGGGATGAAGGTGATGAACAAAGTGGAGACAATTCATTCCTATGAAGTCATTATCTTCATCCCAGGAGACTAGTCTTCTGGTGAGTCTCGGCAGCCCTGATGATATACACCAGGGTTGTGGATCCCAATAAACATTTGAAATTCATGAGGATTAAGTTAATTGAAAGATTTTAAAAAATACAAAATCCAAACATATTTTTACTGAAATGTGTGTTTAAAAGTTAATTTCATAGTAACTTATCCTCAGACATCCTAACCCAAAAGAGCAAAGGTGGGGCCTGGGAATCTGCATTCAGCCAGCTCACAGGGTGGATTTCATGCCAGATGATTGCAGGACACACTGAGAAAATAGCTGCAGCTTCCAGGTGGGAGACACCAGAATGGTGGCTCAAGAATCCAGGAAACAGTATAGTTTCCAATGCTTGTGGAAAATACATTCCTATATCGTTCCTAGCTGCATGAACAAGTGCAAGGTCTTTGAAGATTATAGCTTATTTTAACTAAAGGTGGGGAAACGTGTCAGCTAGATTTACATCCATAATGCTAAAGTTTCACTATTTAAGAATCACCCAGAAGCTGTGTTTTTTCTTCCATTTATTTTTTTAATGCTTATTTTTGAGAGAGAGAGAGAGAGAGAGCAAGAGCGAGAGAGCAAGCAAGGAAGTGTCAGGGAGAAAAATCTGAAACAAATTGTGCTAACAGCAGTGAGCCCAATGAGGAACTTGAAATTATGAATCTTGAGATAGTGACCTGAGCCGAAGTCAGATTCTCAAACGACTGAGACACCCAGGCGCCCCAAGAAGATGTGTTTTAAAAGAAAGGTGCTATGCTGAGGATGGAACCTGCTTGGGATTCACCTCTCCCTCTCCTTCTACTCCTCTCCCATTAACGTGTGTGTGCACGTGCACAAAATAAACAAACATTAAAAGAATAAACTTAAGAAAGTAAGGTGCTAGATTCCTCACTTCTAGAGTTTCTGATTCAATCAGGCTGGGTAATGCCAACAATTCTGCTCTCTTTTCTTAACGTTTATTTATTCATTTTGAGAGAGACAGAATGAGAGAGAGAGAGAGAGAGAGAGAAAGAGAGAGAGCATGAACAGAGGAGAAGCAGAGAGAGAGATAAAGAGAGAATCCTAGGCAGGTTCTATGTTGTCAGCACAAAGCCCAACGTGAGCCTCAATAATGATCTGGCCGAAATTGAGAGTCATACACTTAACTGACTGAGCCCCCCAAGTGCCCCAAGGATTCTGCATTTTTAATATGAAGTCTTATTAGTGATTCTGATGCGAATGACCCTCCGATGATACTGGACAACACTGTCCCCATGGGATCCTTATAAGCATTTATTAAAATTCATGTACTTATTTTTTGTTAGACAATTTATCTGATTTATAGGAGTTCCACACTGATTTATTTTAGCCCTGAACTATTGACATTTAAAAATCATAAGTAAAAGAAGATAACAGACTAATTATCCTTTACCTTCATACAAGGATTACGCTCCTGTAGGGTTTTCAGTTCATTAAGTATGGAAAGTCAATTTTCATTTATCACAGTTGTTTCTTATTGAGTCATGATCTCCAGTTAATTAGAGATTTGTTTTATTAAGGTGGATGGATGTCAATTAAGGAACACAAGCTAATATTTAGAATCCTAATTCCCTATTACACACTACTGAATAAAAAATTCAATGCACACTTCAACTACACAATTAAATAGAAATTCAACTGTATGCAGTTTACAGTTAAGTTTACCACATAATTACATTACTTTCTGTTCTACTAGGAAAAGATTTTAAAGGTTAGATTTCCTATTGGAAAAAGATCTCCCATTACTGTGCTAGATCAGAAGCCAGTTTGAAAATATGTTTTATTGAATATGTATAGTTTATTAGCTCAACAAATTACTTAATAGGAGACCATAATAAGAACCTAAGCTGTATAGCCACAATACTTGTGGGTATATGTGGCCAGACATGATAACAGCTGGGCAATGGGGAAGACACTGACTGCTCTAGACCCATGGCCCCAACTATTCCATAAAGGAGTTGAACTGACAACTGGGACCCCAATAAGCACCACAACAGTGGTCCCATCCATCACGTTCACTGCTCTATCCCCAGCATCTAACATTGAGCCTGAGGTAAGTATTTAGTAACTTATTTGTTGGATCAAACAATTCTCCCATGTGATCTAACACAATGTACCTAAAAAAAAAAAAAAAGAAAATCAAAAAAGGAGCTTATTCCTTCTATGATAGAGTCACATACATAATCAAAAGATACTGCTCTGAGGTAGAATGAGGCAGAGCATTAGTGATCATGGGGATTTATCTCCTGGTCTGAAACCTTGAAAAAAATAGCGATTTTATTTATACTAGATTTCATTAGAAATAATGTTTATTATTAAGAAAACTTATTTCTTAAAACTGTATTTATAAATTCAATTTTCACTAATGCCCTATCTTTTCCTCCATTAGCTTTCCAAATAACACATTTTAGGCTTAATTTTCTCATACTAAAACAAGAATCTGATAGCAGTAACTTTCAGAGTTAATCTTCTTGGGGAGGTTTCTAGTATCTTTTTCTCTTCCACAGAAGTTTATTTTTAGGAGTCCATGCAAACAGCTGTAACCACTTGTAAGGCTTGATGAAGTAAAATCATCTGTATCATTATTTATTAAATGCTCCAGAAATTTAACATATGTAAACATGTGTCATCACTTTCAAAAGAAGAACCAAAACCAGTATTACCAGAATTCTTCACTTTTAAAAGTTAATTCAGAATTATAAAATGGAATATCAGACATTTTTATTAAGTGCTTTTCAGGGTCTATGTAATATCTCTACTTAACTGGCCAGTTGTTCTAAACTTAATCTTCTCCCTAAAATTTGTCAAAGACAAAACAATTGCCCTGTTTTGATTTGTAACATAGGACTGAACAAAGTTCTTCCATGGCCCTTCAATAGTTGGGAAAAGTGGCAGTTGGCAAGGCCTAGTATCTTAAAAATTACCAACTCTAGACCATTCTCTCTCCCTGCCATGTGACTTTCTCATACTCATCCTACTCCTCAGAGTATACCAGGGGAAAACAATTTTCAGAAATTTTCCAGAGTATATCTAACAGAGAAAACACAGCGTAATAATAGGGTAAAATGTGACAGAAAGCTATCTATCCATAGCTCTTGCTTCCTCTCCTTTCTTGTTCCTCATACAGAAAATAAACAATAGGTTTAGGTAATAAAATATGAATTTCAGTTTGCATCTGCTTCAAGGATAGAAAAGAGTGTACAATCTGATTGGTATCTGGATTTTAAGAGAATTGTCAAGATCAGTTTCAGAGAAGCCATTCACCAGAACTTTGTTCCATCCTTCCACAGCCTTCATAATTTAAGCTAATATGTGATTTAATTTCCTAATGCTGATTGAGGTACTTTTTCTTTTGGTTTAAAGAAAAAAAGGAAGAATGAGATTAGTGAGTCATGTATCAAAATTGATTCTTTGTTTTGACTATTTCAATTTAAAGAATAAGAAATGACAACTCAAAAGCAGTGTTTGTAAAAAGTATTTATATTTATTAACTGAATAAATCTTATGTCTTATGTTATTTTTTTGCAGGGAAACACACACAGAGATACAGACACAAACACACTAGTTCAGTAACTGTCCCCATTTTCTTAAAAATACCTTTCTCTTTGAATTTTTAAAAAGAAATAAGGAGGTAGGCTGAATAATTAAAGGCTTTGGGTTTTGTTCTTTCAGTCAGATCTATTATGACTCTTATCTAAAAAGACATGAAATTAAACGGACACCAGACTTCCATTTATATAGTACAATTAGCTTAATATATTACCAAAGATTGTTACAGATGGTCTCACTCTGAGTTCAACAATCATGGTGAGCTAGAGTAGGATACTATGATGCCCTTTTGAGACATACAGCAAATGAAGATAATCAAGTACCAGCTTGTTAGAACCAAGTCTCAGATGACTATCATTTAGTCCTTAGAAGAAATGTAGTAACAACTTGATCTAGTCACAACATTGGGTTAGGCTCTTTTTAAGAGGCAAAGAAACAAGCAATCTTGGCTTTCAGTTAACAGTAACTTCTAGTTCACCTTAATCCTCTTCCCTCTTACCCATGTACCCTTCACCTCCAGAAGTGAACTATCAATAGCTACAAATGTCAACAGTCCTAAGAATGTGGTCAAAACTTAAGTTTAATTCCTTCCACTTTTAATCAAGTATTAAAACTTCAGTTTCTCTTACATAGGACCACATTTTAAGTCAAAAGTAGATGAACACCATGAAAAATGACAATAGCATTTTTCAGTTCAAGCTCCTGAGATTACAATCTCTGTATTTTTCAGTTCTATCCCCCTAATGGAAATAGAAATATTCAGTGTTGAAAACTGAATTCAGAGGAAAATTGTTGGATTATGATGAAGTCACAATTACACTAATTTGATGATGTCAATTACTCTGGCTTTCTCTTTGAGAAAAAAGAGTGAAGCAAGCTGAAATTGAAACCTGTAAGTCATATCAATATAAGATTACTGGACAATATTCTTATTAGCATCTGACACACAATGTTGGTCTTTCCTTAATAAAAGATTGTCATATCTCATCTTACCCAATGACACTCATTCTATTTTTTCATATGTCCCCAATAAATGGTAATATAGGAAGCAATCGTTACCCAATATAAAAAAGAAACAAATACAAAATAGAATTCTTGTATACTTTTTACATACTGTGGGAAATATTCATTGACTGAATTATAGAGATTGAATCTTAAAAGATGTGAACCATATAATTAAGTGTCCTATCAAAAGGACTAGCAGCCAGCAATTTGCCACAGGATATTCACATTCAATTCAAAGATTAGAGTTGGTAAATAACTAAGAAGTATCATTTGGAAAATTTAAACTGTCCTTCGGTTCAATTTAATGTACTAGGAAATGGCCCTGCATGACATTTCATTCCCATAAACAATATCACTTAGAAATCCCTGTAATTTCCTTCACAAATTCTACAAATGGAACTACAGTCTGTTAAAAAGCCTCTTGAGTAAACATGTAAAATCCTAGCTTTTGACAAATTACAGCATGTTTCTTTTTTAGAGGTCTATATAGGGTTTCCTAATTTAGTCACGATCAAAAGATTCCCAGTGAGTAAACTTATTTTTAAGACTGAGATACTGTTCTGAAAGTAAATTAACTATTTCCTCATTAATGTTCATTAATTATATTTCACTGCCAATTTCTGTTCTTCAATCAGGCAAATGAAGTCCATCTGCATTCATAGACAGCACAGAATTCTCTTCTACATTCCCAGAGATTAAAGAACATACTGCGAACAAAATACAGTAGCAAGTAAGTGAAATAGAAGCTAAGTTTTGTTTTTTAAAATTCCAACTGTAAAAATACAACTTGGGAAAGTTGTTAGTAGTCCACATGGCATTTAAATGTTGGGGGGTGGTATAGTTGTGCACTCACTTATGTAGTATCACACAAGTACCCTGTCACCTAGCACAGAGAGGTAGTTTTTTAGTTATCAAGGAAATCTGAAGAGAGAATTCCGTTGTGTTCCACAGAACAGAGACTTTGTCAACAACATTCTTTTACATAATAACTGGTCTGAGAAGTTGGTACTACAGAGTAGCCTAAGTTCCAAAGACGTTAGAACTGTATTCTCTTCATCTGAAGCTTCTAGTTCCAATATTTGCATTGGAATATTACTTCTCCTGTAATAATTAGTGCAGTATTCACAAATTCCTCCAAGTCAGGGAAATGGGGGTGGATCCTCTGTTCTATTATTAAGAAAATAGTCATTACCTAGCTCCTGTAGCCAAGTAGACTAGCTCATTCCTGTCATTCAAGTTGGGAAAACCAGTGGCAAAAGCATGTTATTCCAAAAATAATTCTCATCTAACATTCAGGAAAGCATACAGGCATCCCATCACTTACCTATTCTACCTTATAGGTCCTGTTTGCCCAGTTATGTGTGTTAAGAATTTGGGACTGCATCTAAACTCAGCCATAATGAGTGTTCTGGGTGCTTAGAAATTTTGTTCATTAAGGTGAGAACCAACCAACCAACAAACCAACCCACCCACCCACCCTCCAACAGGAGGGTCAGGTCTATGAAGAGTCCATCTCAAAAGAAGGAGATGAATTCTTGCATCAATCAAACTCACTAAGTCATAAAATATTCATTTCCTGGGGCACTTGGGTGGCTCAGTCAGTTAAGCGTCTGACTTCGGCTCAGGTCATGATCTCATGGTTTGTGGGTTCCAGCCCCACGTCGGGCTCTGTTCTGACAGCTAACTCAGAGCATGGAGCCTATTTCGCATTCTGTGTCTCCCTCTGTCTCTGACCCTCCCCTGTTCACACTGTCTCTCCCTCTCTCTCTCTCATTCTCTCTCTCTCTCTCTCTCTCTCTGAAATAAATTTTTAAAAAGCATTTAAAAACTAAAAAATATATTCATTTCCTCACCTTTTTAAGTTTTGGAAGTTGGTGCTACTAAAATAAATACTATTCCAGAAGTTTTCCACCTATTATCCTGGAGATGCAATGATGGTTCAATATATTCCAGTAAATAAATGTGATATGTGGTATTGATGATAAAAATCATGATTATCTCCATATAAATAGAAGAATTTAACAAAATATACAGTCTTTTTATGGTTAAAATTCCTAATTCCATATTGGGTATAGGCTGAATGCACCTCAATATAATTAAGGCCATATGCAAACAGCCCACAGCTAACCCTATACTCTAGGTCTAAAAATTCAAAGCCCCTTTAAGATCAAGAAGAAGGCAAGAGTGTCCACTCTTTTCAACATAGTACTGCAAGTCCTCTAGAGCACAGATACTATTTCCCATATATAGGAAATCATTAAGACTGCACCAGCAAACTGTTGGACGTGGTTAACAAAATCAGTAGCATTACAGAATATAAAATCAACATACAGACTTTGGCTGTTTTTCTACACAGTAACAATAAAACAACTGTAACAGAACTCAATTACATTTCCAATGGCATCAAAATCATCAATGTAGTTAGGAATATACAGTTAGGGAAGTATAAAAATCTATACAATAAAACCTAGAAGACCATGATTAAAGAAATCGAATATACAATCAAAGATCCTGTGTTCATAGAGAATTTTCTTACAGTGTCCATATTATCCAAAACCATCCTTAGGTTCAAGGCAATACCTATCCGAATTCTTAAGACATTTTTCACTGAAATAGAGTAATCCTAGAATATGTGTGGAACTAGAAAAGACTCAACAGCCAAAGCTATTTTAACCAAAATAAAGTCAGAGGTATCACACTTATGATTTCAAGCTATTCTACAAAGCCCTAATAATCAAAGCAATATGGTACTGGCATAAAAACAGATAGACTGACCAATGGAACAGAACTGAGAACCCAGCAATGGACTCTCACATATATGGTCAACTAGGAGGTCAACCAAGGTCAACAAGTGGAATGACAAACTAAAAAGCTTCTGCGCAGCAGAGGAAACCAACAAAATGAAAAGGTAACCTACTGAATGGGAGAAAATACTTTCAAATTATGCATCTAATATTCAAATTAAAGAACTCCTACAACTTG
This sequence comes from Proteles cristata cristata, assembly GCA_017311185.1. Taxonomy (NCBI): domain Eukaryota; kingdom Metazoa; phylum Chordata; class Mammalia; order Carnivora; family Hyaenidae; genus Proteles; species Proteles cristata. Next base: position 435,919 of record JAESUZ010003705.1, on the reverse strand, counting down.
TTAACAATAATGTGAATGGACGGGCATTGGGGGGGTAATTCACAGAAGAACTGAGTATACTGTTTTCTGAAGAAGATACACTTAAGGCCAACAGGTACATGAAAATATGCTAAAAGTGACTCATCATCAGAGAGATGCCAATCAAAACCCCAATGAGGTATTAAAGGCTAGTATCAAGAACATATGAATTAGTAACTGTGGTGAGATGTGAATTTAAGGGAACTGGGACACATTGTTAGTGGAAATACAAACTGGTTCAATCACTATGGTAAACAGTATGGAAGTTCCTTCAAACCAAAAGCAGAATTGCTTGATGATCCAATAATCCCAGTTCTAGGTATATATCCAAAGGAAATGAAATAATTTTCTAGAATAAATGTATGTACTTCCCATTTTATGGCAGTATTTTTTACAATAACCAAAATATCAAAGCACTATTTCTTGATGGATGAATGGGTAAGAGAAGTTTTGTATATGGATAAAGAAGCTATTGTATACAGATAAAATGGAATATTATTCAGCCATGAGGAAAAAGGAAATCCTACCATTTCCAACAACACAGATGAATCTTGAGTCCATTACGGTAAGTGAGATGTCAGACAAATAAAGACAAATGCTATGTTATTACTTATATGTGGAATTTAAAAAAGACAAACTTGTAAATCAGGATAGAAAAGTAATTTTAAGGGTCTGGAGAGTAGGGAAACCACAGAGATGTTCAAGAACACTAACTTGCTACCAGTAGATACAGAAGTTGTGGAGATCTGTCCAAGGCACAGTGATTATAGACAGTAATAATGTATTATAAACTTCAAAATTGCTACCAGACTAGACCTTCATTATTCCCACCACAGAAAAAGAAATGATAATTATGTGACAGGATAGAAGTGTTAACTACTGCTAATTGTAATTATATCATTATAAAAACATTTATCAGATGTTGTATACCTTAAACTTATAAAATGTTATTCATCAATTTTATTTCAATAAAAAAGCAAACTGTAATTTGATAAACATTACCTATATTAATTTCATTATCAGACTGGAGTAGAAACAAAGGAAGCAGCTCATAAATATCAAAGTTTCAAGTCACATTGAAATTCTACTTTGTCATCCCACATTTTTCCATTGCTGTACATCTTAGCCCTGATCCAGGACATATTCTAGCATGATCTAAGGTCCCAGCCCACATATATGAATAACTGCACTCCTGTCTTCAATTCCTTATTTATGCCTCACGGTATTTTCCATATAATAACTATGTGTTGGCAAACATGCTCCTGAGTAGAAGAGGTGCTTTGGCATTGCATCTTTTATTTAGTAACATTGGTCTCACACAAATCTGTGATTCTAATAAGAAGAAAAGCCATTTTTTTCCTCATGATTTTCCTTCATGCTGTTTATTTCTTGGCAGATTTGTTATCTGAATTAATGGCTCCTCAAGTTAAGGTCATGACTAATTTTCTTTTCCAAGACTGTGCCTTATTTTATCCTGGAATAAGAACTTAATATCAGTATCAGTAACAACTAATCACCTTTTATGAAACGTCAGGGTGAGACTCCAGAAGAAAATAATACCACATTCTAAATCATTAAGATGAAACCAACTGTTAATGTGTAAAGTTCTTTTAAAAAAATGCTAAGTTTAAAACCAAAAGCTCAGATCACGATCTCGCAGTTTGGCAGTTCAAGACCTGCACTGGGATTTGTGCTGACAGCTCAGAGCCTCAAGCCTGCTTCAGATTCTGAGTCTCAGTCTCTCTCCATCCATCCCCCACTTGCACATGTATCTCTGGCTCTCAGAAATAAAAAATATTAAAAAAATTTTTAATTGTAAGCCAGAGACACTGATATTATATCAAACCAGGAAGGGAAATCAAGAAATGGTCTTTGGTCAAGAGTGCCTGCTGCACAGTATCCCCCTCCAAGGTACACTTCCTTTTTCTCTTCAACTACCCACCCGTTATGCCTAACTTGCTTTTGCTTATACTTTCTATTGGTCCCAAATCTACCAGTACTTCAAAAAGCAGAGCAATAAAGTCCTTTAAGTAGGACTTGTACATTATTCAGGCTGTCCTTCCCACATCCTGGCATGTGGAAATCCTATTCCTTCTGTAAGGGTTTTGCAATATAGGAATTGTCATATTTAGAACTTCTAGCCTGATTCTATTTCATCACTTGTGTCTATTAGTCTTCAGTAATCGGGTTTTTGTTGTTTTTGAGAATACAGTGTTATTTCTAGGTACTAAAAATATGCCAGGATTCCCAAGATTCCAAAATTGTCCCTTCTCACCTGCTGACCAGGCATAATATCCCTTAGGAGTGGTAGTTCATATTCTTCATTTTACATTTTCCTGTGAAGGATGGGATGGAAGAAAATATTTGATGGGAGCCGAGAGAGGGAAACCATGGCATACAGAACACTGAGAGGAACCAGTTGTTCAGTTATATGAAGTGAATGGTTATGAAGAGATTATGGGTAACACAATGTCAGCAATGGTATATTTTAAGACTAAGTTCCAGGTGTCAATGGAAGTAAAGGCTCCAGGTAGGGCTGGAGGAGCAGGTAGATGTAGGGAGCAGGGAGCCATAATTCTGCCTGCTTCTAGATGATGTTTAAAAACAAAGATACTCCCATAAATATACTAGATGCAGGGGATCTATGCCAAGATTGCACATGTTCTGCTTAGGAAATACCACTGAAGAAATGTTCAGACGTGAATTTATAATATTCTCTTCACAGTTCTCCACTCAACACTGTTTAATTAAGAACTGTTTACTGCATGGGATCTTCCATTAACCATGAGAAATTTAGCTACCTGCATCACAAAGTTCACGATATGCCCCAGAGCAAAATGTTAAGTGGCAGCCATCATCCACTTTCATGTGTCAAATACAGAAAACAAGAGATCACAGTAGAAGGAAGTTTGACTCCAGTACAGGTGTTTTCCTCATATAGAACGTGGCTTTACAAATGTTTTATTTTTTTCTTTAATGAAACTTGATCTTTTGTATTCTCTACAAAAGTTTTTTGTTGGCAAATGTACATAAAAATAACATTTGCCTACTAAGTAGAATATTGAAGACTCATCAGAAATGGAATACAATTCATGCAGGTTGTGGTATTCATGGATAGGACAGGTATGCTTCCTCACTGATCTTTAAAACAGTAAAAGTTAAACTGTTGCTGGCATAATAATGAAAAGCAAATATTAAATAATGTTAAGTATCTGATACTTGGAGACATAGGTATAGTAAAGATACCAGAATTATTAAGTTGGTTTGTTTTTAAGTTTATTGATGTAGATTGTTAAATACTCTTTTTCCATGTTTATATTTCTACCTCAAGGAAAAAAATACTGCCAATTTTAAAGCAAAACATCTTCCCTTTTCACTACTGACAATAGAACTGTGCAGTAAAGATCTGGCAAACATATCCCCATGTGAGGCAGAATAACTTTCAGTTTCTATCAACTTAAAATTGTGTTCTCCATATTCCAGATATTCTACAGGAGTGCTTCAGGGTTATTACTCATGTTTGACAGGAATCTTTTAAACATTTTTTTCAACTGTCAAAGTATGTAACATTAGCTCATTATTTTGATGTCAGTTGAAATATGGACGTACAATCTTGCCCAAAATCATGTAATATTGTGACAGACATTTTCCCTCCCTGATACTTCCTACATCTGAGGATGACACATAATTGTATACTTTCTGCAAACGAATTCACCATATAGGTTTATTGTCGAACTTAATTCTGAAGGCAGCCAATCCATTTGTATGCTAAATGGACTTATATTTGTTAGGTCTGTTTACACTAAACACCATTTTCACAGAAGGATGGTATTATGGTCATTTAGTAAAGAGAAAAGGGAGGCTGGGAAATCGGACTAAGCTGGAATATTAGAAGCCAAGTGGTGAGAAGAGTCTAGAACCCTGTCATTCCTCCTCTCTTCCAATGCCATTTCTACTGCAGGACACTGCTCACAGAGTTACAAAGTCTTCACTCCAATTTCAAGTACATTGTGTCGAAGTTCTTTGTCTCCTCACAAACAATGCACATGATTAATAACCATAACAACTACTGTCACATTAAGGTTCAGATTATTAAACCTTAAAATCATGGGTACTGGAGAACAACAAAGACCCATAGGACTTTCAGATCTAGTCCCTATCCTTACGACAAACTTATTTCTCTAATAGTTCTATGTGGAGTTTCAAAAAAACATTTTAATAGAAGCTTTCAAACATGGGAAATGTTAAAAAAATGTCTTTTATGTTTAACTAAAGTGACAATTTTTATACTACAATTATTTGAAATGTAATCCATTTCCATGTTGTCCCCTAAGGTTTACCCCATATAGTTTTCTTGAAAAATTACAACATTTTTAACATTAGCACTTATATAAAAGTATTTTTTATATAACAAATGCATTTTTAAGGTTAGTCATCATTATGTAATTTAGAACAGCATATTTTTAAAGTATTTTGTCTCTAATGTTATTTCCTATATTCTATCCAACAATGAATAAGAGTCACTTAAAAATGATAAAAAGCCAACTCTTGGTTTCACTGATATGTTCAATTGTTTCTTTGGTCTCTATGTTGTTTATTTCTGCTCTAATTTTTACTATCTCTCTTCTTCTACTGGGCTTAGGGAGTTCTTGTTGCTCTGCTTCTAGTTCCTTTAGGTGAGCTGTTAGATTTTGGATTTGCGCTTCTTCCAATCTCTTGAAATAGGCCTGGAGTGCAATGTACTTTCCTCTTAGGATTGCCTAGTCAACAAACACATGAAACAATGTTCAGCATCCCTCCTCATCAGGGAAATACAAATCAAAACCACACAGATACCACCTCACGCCAGTCAGAGTGGCTAAAATGAGTAAAACAGAGAACTCTAAATGCTGGTGAGGATGTGGAGAAACGGGCACCCTCCTACACTGTTGGTGGGAATGTAAACTGGTACAGGCCCTCTGCAAAACAGTGTGGAGGTTCCTCAGGAAACTAACAATAGAACTCCCCTAGGACCCAGCAATAGCACCGCTAGGAATTTACCCAAAGGATACAGAAATGCTGACGCATAGGAGCACATGTACACCAATGTTCACAGCAGCACTCTCAACAATAGCTAAAACATGGATACAGCCTAAGTGTCCATCAACAGATGAGTGAATCAAGAAGATGTGGTTTATCTATAAGATAGAATACTACATGGATAAAATCTGGCCATGTGTAGCAACATGGATGGACCTTGAGGGTGTTATGCTGAGCAAAATAAGTCAGGTAGAGAAGGACAAATATCATATGTTTGCACGTATAGGAGGATTAGGAGGAACTTGATGGAGGACCATGGGGGAGAAGATGGGAAGAAATGGTGGGGGAAAGGGAGGGAGGCAAACCATGAGAGACTCTTGAATGCTGAGAACAAACTGAGGACTCATGGGTGTGTGTGGGGGTGATGGGCATGGAGAAGGGCACTTGAGGGGATGAGCACTGGGTGTTATATGGAAACCAACTTGACAATAAACTATTTGTAAAAAAAAAAAAAATGATAAAAAGGAAAAATAAAAAAGGTTCCTAAGGAGGCAATCCAATCTCAGACAGGTAGGTATCTCATGTTGTATACATTCTTTTCCTGCAGTTGGTATTAACGTAACTCCTGTTCCTGAGTTGTACGCAGGCCAGTCTCCACATCTTCACTGGTTCCATATAATTAGGTGGTACAAACTCCTTATGTAACCTAGGATTTCTTGAATCTTTTCACTCTTATCTGATCATTATCTGAGTTAGCATTGCAAAGGCAGCATTATCTGGGTGTATGCTACCATTTTAACCTTATATCCTAAACTTTTACTTTTGGGTCCTTTGTCATCTAGTCAAACTACAAAGATTTCTTCAACATGTTTCCCATCTCTGTGCTCTAAGAAGGACTTGTACATCATCCAGGCTGCTCAGATCCTGGCATGTGGTAATTCTCTTCCTCCTGCAAGGGCTCTTCTCTAGGATTCCCTCCAACCCCTGCGCCTCCCACAGGCACACTAGCTAGAGTGAGAGGTAGGGGTGGGAAAGAGTGAACTAATACATGAATGCATTATACTGAACTCAGCGATTTACATATATTAATTCAGGTAAATTAATAAATATATTAATTCACTCAGTGCTACCCCTTGCAATTTTGGCCAAATTTCCAGTTCGATTATCATGCCCACATTTGAACCCCATACCTGTAACCTGAGTCTATGCAAGTTTTTAATCATTGTGTAGTATAATTCTACTTACTGAATGCTCCAAGGAAGGACTCCAAGTGCTAAATTGGCATTAACCTCACCAAGATTCTAGGATATTGTCATCACGCTCATTCTGTACCTGCATTACCTTAAACCATATAGGTTAACAATTTGTCACTTAGCTGGATAACCCAGTTTGTCCATCTCCAAATTCTGCGCTTTTGTGTTGCACCTGTGTGTGTGTGTGTGTGTGTGTGTGTGTGTGTGTGTTTAAATTTTTTTTTTAAGATAGAGAGAGAGCTAGGGGCGCCTGGGTGGCTTAGTCGGTTAAGCGTCCAACTTTCGCTCGGGTCATGATCTCGCGGTTCGTGGGTTCGAGCCCCGCGTCGGGCTCTGTGCTGACTGCCAGCTCGGAGCCTGGAGCCTGTTTCAGTCTGTGACTCCCTCTCTCTCTGACCCTCCCCTGCTCATGCTGTCTCTCTCTCTCTCCTAGAAATAAATAAAACATTTAAAAAAATTAATAAAAAAAAAGATAGAGAGCTAGAGAATTCCAAACAGGCTCTGCACAATGCAGAGCCTGACATAGGGCTCGATCCCAGGCACTGTAAGATCATGACCTGAACCACAATCAAGAGTCAGACACTTAACCAACTGAGCCGTCCAGGCACCCCTATTTTTGTAGTGCATTTCTGATAGAGCCCCAGATTTTCAAGAGTTGATAAATCACTGTGGCTGTCTGGGCAACAACAGGTTCAGGTGCCCACCAGAGCCTACAAGATTTTCACTAGCCTCCACAACCGCTGATGGGCCTGGCAGACACTGACAGCTGATGTTCATGCTGGATACAAATGAACCAACCCTTCCTCCTATATACAGATGGTAAGCTTTCACTTTGTCAAAGGAGATTAAACTATATTACCAGTACACTTTTTGTCATAATTTATTGTACTAAAGTTTGTCCTATTCAGTATTTCCCCTCAAGATTTATGAAGTTGTATTTTATGAAGAACTTCAATACCCTTGATAAAAGCTACAAGTTTTCCCAGTATAGAATAGTATTATCCTCATCTTCTAGTATTTACAGAAATCCTACTGGGTGAAGTAAATTAAGACATAAAGATACCAGCTCTATCCCTATTATGATTTTGCCAGTTTCTTTCACATATACCATGGGAAGTTATGGGAGAAGTGGATTATAGATTTCAAGGTCGTTAAAAATACTGTGAAGTTGGGGAATAGTTTTAGTGATAGTCTCCAAATAAAGCATCAATTTACTCCCAGGAGAGGACATATAAAGTACAGGGTCACAGAAGTGGAGTGTTTTATGTAAAAAGTACTAAATGCATGGAGTGTGACTATAAACAGATGGTCTATATCCCATCTTAAGAATACATGTGTTTATTGCTTTGTTGCCTGTGAATCTTCATGATTTTTTTTTTCTTTTACTTTTGTAAATCCCTCCCAGGCTTAATGGGTTTGTTGCACACCAGGAAAAAAAGTTTAATTTTTGCTAACTGAATGCAGTGGGACTCAGGTTAGCCACTAAATTAGGGCTAGGGATTGCAGAGATGGAAGCCTCACCCCTCCATCTGCCATGGCTTTGTAAGGAGAGCTGAGCAGCTGGAACACCAGAATATCAGGACTAGGCAAGTGTTTCACCACAGGGTAAAAGAGCATCATTGGAATTTGTTAGTCCATTCAATTTTTATTACTATAAACAATTACCCTTATGCATCTCATTGATTTCAATTTTTCCAGATGCAGGGAAACTTAAGGGGATATATTATGAGTAAAACTATGTTTTAAGATTGAATTTTCATTTCAAAAATGACTATATAGTCATGTACTCTCAGAAATTTATGTAGAGGCTCCCCAAGTAGACAGTCAGAGTAGATAGTTTACCCTGATTATTTTCCATGTTGATTTAGCTAATAAGCTACTAATAAAAAAATAAATTTTACCTAAAATGGAATTAGATTACTTTAAAACTTGCTTCCTGAATTAATTATATCAGAACAAAATCCCTTTGGACATTAAGTATTTTATGGGCATCAACTATGTTATGTCTTTTTATTTCTCCTTTACTTATCTCAGTGCCTAACAGGTAAAAGCATGTAAGTATTTGCTGCAGTTGAGTTTTGCTGATTGCTGGGAGAAGATATTTGCAAATGGTGTATCAGATAAAGAGTTAGTATCCAAAATGTAAAGAACTTTTCAAACTCAACATCCAAAAAACAAATAATCCAGTGAAGAAATGGGCTAAAGACATGAACACACACTTCTCCAAAGAAGACATCCAGATGGCCAACAGACACATGAAACAATGTTCAGTGTCACTCATCATCTGGGAAATACAAATCAAACTCATAATGAGACACCATCTCACATCAGTCAGAATTTCTAACATTAACAACTCAGGCAACAATAGATGTTGGCCAGGATGTGGAGAAAGAGGATCTCTTTTGCACTGCTGGTGGGAATGCAAACTAGCGCAGATACTCTGGAAAACAGTATGGGGGGTTCCTCAAAAAATTAAAAATACAACTACCCTACAACCCAGCAATTGCACTGCTAGTTATTTGTGTAAAGGATACAGGTATGCGGTTTTGAAGGAACACATGCATCCCACTGTTTATAGCAGCACTGTTAGCAATAGCCAAAGTATGGAAAGAACCCAAATGTTCATTGATGGATGAATGGATCAAGAAGTGGTATATATAGATATATGTATAATATATATTTATATTTATATATATTTATATATTTTTATTAATATATTTATATATTATAATATATATTTATATATTTTTATTAATATATATTTATATATTATAATATATATTTATATACATATTATATCTATATTTATAGATAGATAGATTTATAGATTTATAGATTATAAATTTATAACATAAATTTATAGATTTATAATATGTATATATTTATATATATTATATCTATATTTATAGATAGATTTATATATTATAGATTTATAGATTTATAGATATTTATAGATAGATTTATATTATGTATATATTTATATGTATTATATCTATATTTATAGATATATATCTATATTTATAAATATATTTATAGATTTATAGATATATTTATATCTATATATAGATTTAATATGCATATATTTATACATATATATTTATATATACATATTATATCTATATATTATAGATATAGATATACATACAATGGAGTATTACTTGGCAATCAAAAAGAATGAAATCTTGCCATTTGCAACTACATGGATGGAACTAGAGAGTATTATGCTAAGTGAAATTTGTCAGTCAGACAAAGACAAATACCATATGACTTCATTCGTATGAGGACTTTAAGATACAAAACAGATGATGGGGCGCCTGGGTGGCTTAGTCGGTTAAGCGTCCGACTTTCGTTTAGGTCATGATCTCGCGGTTCGTGGGTTCGAGCCCCGCGTCGGTCTCTGTGCTGACTGCCAGCTCAGAGCCTGGAGCCTGTTTCAGTCTGTGACTCCCTCTCTCTCTGACCCTCCCCCGCTCACGCTGTCTCTCTCTCTCTCTCTCTCTCCTAGAATGGAAAAAAAAAAGAGTATCAAAGAAAAAGTCTCTTAGAAAGGTTGGAAATTAAGGATATTAATGGACTTTTTGGCCTGGGAAGATGGACGCTCCAAGATTTGTCCTAAGTAAGGGCTGAGACTCTATTTTAAAAAGTAGTTATGATTTGGGGCACCTGAGTAGCTCAGTCAGTTGAGTGTCTGACTCTTGGTATCAGCTCAGGTTATGAGCTCTAGATCTTGAAATGGGGTCCAGCTCTGTGCTAGGCATGGAGTCTGCTTGGAAATTTCTCTCCGCTCCACCCCCTTCCCCATTTTGGCCCCCCTCTATCTTTCGTGCTCAATCTCAAAATAAAATAAATTATAAAAGAGGTAGTTATGAGGCCATGTAAAGATAGCAGAAAACCCTAGACATCTTTGTCATCTCCTATGTGAAGATAACACAAAGAATTATTTTAATTTAAAGGTTAAAAAAATTACTAATGATATATTCTAACCTAGTTGTTTATTGTTGTGCACATTATCATCATAGTAGGACACTAAAGGTCTTAAAAATTTTAATAATGAACATAAATATGAAAAAATGGGAGGGGAAAAAAGCCTTTCTCAAAGAAAATGGTGACAAAAGATTGAATTTTATTCACTGGCTTTGTCAAACAGCTTACCAGTTAGCCTCAAATAATGCATTTCATTGCTTTATGTATCAAATGCCCCTTCATACAAGTATACCAACTTTGCCTTTCTTAGCCCTTAATGAAATAGATTTTGGTGTGTTTTAGGTTTTCCTTTTGGTACTTTTGTTTTCATGTTACTCACATGTGAGTGAGTCAAGGCAAGGCCTGTCACAGAAAGGGCCAGAAGAACCATTTTGCCTGAGCCTTATATTTAAGAAAGGGTTTAAATAAAGATTTTGGTATTATCCCTAAATGAACTTACTCCTAATTATGTTTATGAAAGCATTACAAATATTTGCTCTTCTTAAAAACATTTGGTCATCAGTGAAAATAATATCCCCACACCATTTTCATATCACTCATTTTATGTATTATACCTCCATAATTTCTTTTTAATTTATGAGTGTACACTCATAAATTTATGAGTACACTCCCATGAGTGTACTAGGCAATAGCTAGGGGAACATTGGCTTCTCATCTCACAAAAGGAAGTCACAGCTCCTCAGACCCAGTGCAGAAGCAGTCTTTGACCTTTCGACTTCAAAACAGTATTTGTCAAAGTACTGGAAAAGGTAATGAGCTGAAAGGAAGCAATTACCTGCCCAAAGAATGTATGTGAGAAAAATGAATGTTGATATTAAGAGCAAGGTTTCCTATCCTCAGCTAAAGAATTCAAGAGTTGGGAAGAGGTAAGGAAGTCAGAGAATAAGAGCTTGTGCATGCATGCCTCTCTGAAACAGCCCTGTACACTGCCCTACTCTCTGAGTTTATGCCAAGAAGGAAACAGATGATGCAACATGGTCAGTTACATATTGTGTTCCCTAAAAAAATTTGGATACTTCAAGAACAGTAGTGGATTACTTTATGGAAACCTGGGAAGTGACACCATGGGATAGGTTTCCTAAGTCATATTGGAATCACAGCAATAGACCCAAAAACTGCCACAAAGGTCATTGAAGTTCCAAGGCAGCCCACAATCTTCTGGATCATTTAAGAGGAGGGGAGGAATCAGCCGAACCTTCCATATGTTTCTTGAGGGAACAAAGTACGTTCCAAGTTATTTTAAGATCACAACTCAGAAAAATAGTCTGTGGAAATGAGTGTGGATTAGTCAGAAGTCCAGGTAAAATCAAGTCCAACTCTGTATATGCCAACCTGAAGAAGGAGGACACCAGAGAACAAGATGGAACAGTATCAAGGGAAAATTAGCTACATTTTCTGTCTAAATATACAAAAGAAACTTGAAATGGGAATTAAGTTGAGCTGTAGAAAAATTAAAGTTGCTTTTTGTAATACAAGTTCACAGAAGGACTAAGGCAAATAAGAAATTGACCATGTTTTGCCATCAGAAATAAGTGAGGGGTCAATTAGAGACTGAGTTAGAGAAATAGTTACTGTATTTTTTTTCTAAACCAAAGTTTATCATTTGACAAATTTCTCCTTTTCTATTTTAAGTTCTCCACTATTTTAAACCCTGTTTTGGCATTGCTAATAGTCTCAAAATGTCAGAGGCCAGGATATTAAAGTAGCATGCTCCCATTCTAATTTTCATTGAACTTTGCTCAGTATTTAACTGTTAACATCTCATAGAAGCTATACAGTCATCAACGTAGCATTACCTAGTAACTAGAATGGTTTATTGATTAAAAAGAAAATAGTAACAGCATTTGAATGCAAAGACATAAAGTTTACTTCCTCCCCCTGCCCCCTTCCCAAGTACCAGACCTGGTAAGCAACAGACTGAAGGCTCCAGTCCAGAATGGATACAGACTAAAGGACTAAAAACAAAAACAAAAACAAAAACAAAAAAACAACCAATGTTCAAGTAGATGACTATCTGAGAGGTAAAGAACAGGAGGTCATCTTCATAGAATTCATTCTACAAAGAAGAAAACAGAACTAGTTGTATATTTTGCTATTTATCTTTTTGGAAACCCCAATGGGTCAGTTTGATATTTGCTGCCACAGCTTGCTCGGAGATCAGTCTTTTTGCATTGAATCTCCTAGATAGTCAGTTTTAAACCCCAGTTGAAACAAAGTAGATACAGAGATGTTCTGCAAAGATACCTCTTAGGAACTTAAATTACAAAAAAATCACTTAGCACCAGGACCTCTGGTCACTATCCACTGGTTACATTTGTAAGCGGAATCACAGCCTAGTGAGCCTTTTCTGTTTTGCTCCACCATCTGCTTCAAAATATATGCTTTTGGGGTTATCTTACATAACCTTTCTGTCTGTATACTTTTCTACAAATTCTCCAGTTAAATGAATGGATTTAATGGACTTCTATATTAGCTTATATGTCTCAAATTTTCTTGCCAATACCCTTAGTAACAAAATTTTAGAAAATCAATTAATTGCAAACCTTCTTGCTCTAATTAAATGGAACATGATTCTGTAATTTTAAGTGTTCATTATTTGGACTTACTTCTCCACATTGCTGTTTGAGGAGACGTAATCTCATTCCCTACTGGTCTTCACATTGTTATGTAACCACTCCCACCAGTCACTTTCCATGGACCAAAGGAGGAGGTGGACTCAGCAAGTCTTTTCACGCTCCCTTCCACTGTCCTTCCACCAGCTTAAATATCATTTTTTTCCACAGCTGTTTGCTTGATTCCCTTTAGCCTGAGCCACTCCCCATATAGATTTTACTATGCCACTACAGTGGAAATTCTCTTCAGCCAGTTCTTCTCCAAGTGGTTTCAGCTGATGGTATTCCAAGTAAAAATGTGTCATCTTCATGAATCAGAGTCCTAACATATTTGTAGATTGAGTAGGTAACAGAGACTTCTGATCAAACAAGATGTTATAAACTGAATGGTATTTGTGCAACACGTTTTTTTCCCCCAGGCACTATGCTTAACTGTTATCCTGGCCATATTTATCAGTATATTAGACAAGTCCTTCTGAAAATATTAAAAATTATGTATCATGACTCATTACTGATTGCAGTAAAACTGTTATAATGAAGTATAGCAACCATTAGACCTATTGCCAGATTATTGTCAAAAACCCTATAGATTTTGTAAAGCTCAAAGCACAGAACTTCTCCATCATGGTAAGCCCATCTCATAATGGTTTCCGTGAACTTTGTTTCACCTCAGAACTCTTACCTTTTAATAAATTCTCTGATATTTCAACACCCACATTCCCAGAATTTATATTTCAGAAAATGGGTGACATTTATCTCTAATAAGTTCATGTATAGAAAGGTATCTTGTCCACGATGTCACTATCAAATCAAGGAAATGAGTACGCTGGAACTGACAAGCTAGCAAGACCTGCTAGAATACCTATTATACCACTTTTTAGATTAGATTGCTCCATGCTTCAACCTCTTTGGAAATTGAGTCAACATTTTTAATTTAAAATAACAAAACAAATCACCAAATATGTTTTTATTAATGTTCTTTGCACTTATGAGTTTTCCACTCATTTTTATGTTAAGTTTCTGCAATGATGCTGGACTTGAATGAGCTTTGGCCAAGTCTAATTTTGGACCCTCATGGCTTTATTAATTTTATCAATATAGAAAAATTTCACGAAATGGTTTGGAACATTCAACTCTAGAAGATCCTTCTAGATTGAGAAGTTCTAGTGTCATTACAACTGCTGAATTTGTCACCAGGCATTTTTACGCATTTTCATGCAATAAAAACTGCCCTCTAGAGATCAGAAAGGTACATCCTCTCAATAATACCTATACACAAGGAAATTATATGAAGTTTTAATAGGAAGTATTTCTTCTCTATTAACATGTTAATATTCCAAGTTTAAAAAGAATAAAACTTTAACAAGCTAAACTACAGGATGTCACAATAAAAAGAAAAAAATTTTTCTATGTGTGTCATTACGCCCAGGATTTGTTAATGAGGCAGGTATGTAGATCACACATATCTCTTTCATACCAGATATGGATATACTTTTACCATTAACAGGACCCTCTACTGTTATATATATTCACATAATGGATAGAATATTTTAAATTTCTACTTTTTAAAGTTTTAAAACTTTTATTCACATGAGGCATGAATTTCCCATTACAGATTATTTTCTATTGAAAATATTATCTATTGAGATCATGATAGAAGAGAATTAGGATGTATCCTTTTAAAAGTCCCATTTGGGATTAAGTAAAATTCAACATGTAATGAATTGGAACAACACTGAAATATTTATTCTTTTGAGGAGTATCTTACTAAAAACAACTTCGTAGTTGTCCCATCCATAAATATCAAAGAACAACATTTCATAATATATTACTTCCTGACATTAAAGGTTTTATGTAAAACTTTAGCCTTTGGAGTCTTCCAGTTATCAAGTTTCAACACATTGTGTTGGTTGACATTTAAAGTCTCTGTAAGCTCATGTGGCATTTTAGTCCTGACTGTCATTACTGTTGCCTTACTACAGATTTTCTTCAGGAATGAAACCCAGTGACCCAACTAATACCACCAAAAGAGTGTGAACATATTAAATCCAAGTAAATCTAATAAGCTATATTGGTAATCCCTTAAACTATTTTGCTTCCTAGAAACCTTTTGTTCCTAATGATGTAGGTTTATTGGGAGATCATCCAGAATCATTTTCAATAGGACTGTTCAAAGAAATATTCTTTAATTAAAGCTGCCTAAAACCAAGTTCTTTCTCCACTCTTGGGAAAGTTCCTTACTTTCAAGTTTTTTGCCTTGTGAATAATAGACATTAAGGATGATCTTATTATTCAGTATCACCTTTCTAAATTCCCCTCTCTTCATTTTCTAGTTTAGCCCCTCCCATGATTTTCTGGAGTTTTTGTATTTGACTCTTTCCCTAGCTTTATCCCAGATGATCACAGCTGTGACCCACCTAGTGCATTCAGTTCTACATTTTCCTATTTTCTCCTCACGTGCACTTTATTCCCTACATATCCCTAAAATATTTTTATAAACTTACTCTGTTTTATTCTTGGCTCCAATTATTAGAGTCCAGTATTCACACTTAGATTCTGCTAATCCATCATCTTCAATATAACCATCTCAATATCCTTATCATAATCAGTCAGGAAGAGATAATAAAAATAATGTAAACATATTTCTGCATTCTTAATGTGTGTTAAGCTCTCTAAGAAGCGCTGTGATTTTTATGAGAGATAAGTTTCCAGGTAAATTATTGGTATAGGTACCACATATATTGATAGAATTTTCTGTATTTCTTCTATATATGTTCTTCAATCAATCCTCACCATTTGTTTTTCACTGTTACTCCATAACCATGTACCAATTTTCTCATCAAGCAATTTGTGTTCCAACTCTTATAGTTGTGATATGCAATATAACTTCTTGGTTTAGTATCAGTCATGATTCATTCAAGGAAATAACAAAGGCTTTTTGCCAAAGAATTTAAGGGGGGAAAAAATGGAGAAACTCACCTATTACATGTATACAAAAAAAATACATCCCTCAATCCTACATTTTGAGCCAGAGAGTGCTCTATCTAGGGCCTCCATGCCTAGAGGTCTTCCCATTCTCTAGGACTCAGGAACCATCGTGAAACAGAGTCCTCTAATAATTTGCAGGGGTGGGGGGCTCAGGGAATAGTCACACATACAATTTTTTTTCTAGTGATAATGAAAATAGCATCTCTAGCATAACCTACTCTCTACTGTATCCAAACAAATCCTTGCTTTAACTCAATGGCAGTTATCGTTGATACATCCCTTCATGTTTAACTCCAAAACAGGAATAGGAGGTAGCTGTTACTAACTCTCAAAACCCAAATCACTTTGTTGGTCACTGTCCTATGTAACAAAGTCATTATCTCCCATGAGCAAGTATGAACAATGAGCTAACCTGGTAATTTAAAGAAATGTTTTTGATTACTCTAATTTCTCAACCCCTTCTCTTCTGTTTAATGGTGAAACTGACATTTCTACCCACAAAGTATTCAAAAGTAAAAAGTGCTATTTAAAGAATATTAAAAGGGGGTGGCTCAGTTGGTTAAGCTTCTGACTTCAGCTCAGGCCACAGTCTCACAGTTTGTGAGTTCCAGTGCCGCACTGGGCTCTGTGCTGACAGCTCAGAGACTGAAGCCTGGTTTGGATTCTGTGTCTCCCTCTCTCTCCCCCATCCCTTGCTTGTGCCGTCTCTGTCGCTGTCTGTCTCTATTAAATAAACAAACTTTAAAAAATTCTAAGAATTAAAAAAGTAAAGAACACTGAAAGGATAAGATTTTGCAAAGTAAATTTACCATAAACAAGTTTCCCACCAACTTGCATTCAACCACTAACCTTCTAACAGCCAATGCTCTACACAACAGATACACTGCATTTTTCTTTCTTTAGAGCAGTTATTCTTAATGGTGGCTGATTTTGTTCCCCCGGGGACATTTAGCAATGTCTGCAGACTTTTTTGGTTGTCCCACCTAGAGGCCCTCTAGTAGGTAGAGAACAAGAGGCCAGGCACACTGCTAATCATCTTACAACACACAGCACAGCCACCCATCCACAAAGAATTACCTGGTCAAAAATAGATATTTGGTCAAAGTGCCAAAGTTGAGAAAGCCTATGGAAGCAAGTTTTTAGTCTCTGTATTATTGTATTTTAATATTAGAACAAGTAAAGGGAAACAAGTGTACCCAGGAATAGTTCCACACAAGTTGGTGGTAAAATTTTCTCTTTGGTCTTTAAAAATCATTTGAAGAGGGGAAAGATCTAAAGGAAGATGAAAGGGAGAAGACATGGTTATACACACATGCTTATCGAATTAACGCTTCATCACGGTCCAGTGAGAAGGTGAGAACACTATGAAGTGCAGGTCAAGAGCCTGAGCTTTGTAGGCAACATTCTGGGTTCACATTCCAGCTCTCACACATTCTAGATGTGTAACATTTGGCAACTCAACCTTTGTGTCCTTCTGTCTCTTATCTGTAACACGACAGTAAGAGCAGTAGCAATTTTAAGGAATCATTCTGAGGATAAAATGAGTTAATATAAGTGTGTAGGGTACAACTAGCACTTTACAGGTGTTTCCTTTTATTTTATCTGTCTTAAAATCACCATGCTTGCATCATAATCATTTCGTTGATTAGAAACATGGGAATCAGATAAGTTGAGGAAGACAGTTTTAAGCAGCACCAGGAAGATTGGGCCACGCGTATGCATCTGCCTCCAGGCTCAGTTGTAAGCATGAAGTCAGGCATTAGAAACTCACTTAAAGGCCACTAATTGCTAGGATGTCTCTTGGAGGTTCTGTCACATCCTGCTTATAAAGTTGTGTTTTCCTCAAAATAATTCAGACTTTATTTTGAACTTGAATATTTTGTTCTTTACCACCTTATGCTGGCTTTGGATGCACTTGAGAATATTTACCAAATAATCCAACATCTTAATGAAGTTCAATGTAACAATGCCTGTGATAAACTGTGGCATATAGCCTAGTATTGTTAGTGCACTCTCCTCAAAATTGCCTGTTAACAGGAATATTCACTAAATGGATTGCTCGCTACTTCTCCCTCCTTTTCTTTAACCTCCACTTATCCCCTCCCTCTCTTAGCTCCCAGAAAAGGGTGGGAAAGTTGGTGACCCAACCCCAACTTCAGCCATTCATAGAGGAGGAAAAAAAAAAGCAAACCACTACTAAAATCATTGCAGTCTCGAAGTTCGGGAAATTAATTAGTTCGGTAATAAACAGAGCCCTCAAGGCCACTCCAATCTCACTTACCTTCATCACTAGGTGAACAGTGTGTTAGTTTCCCAGGCTTCTGCCTCACCCACAGCCACGAGATTACAATTTGTTACCTTACATTCAGCTTTCATTTTCTGATTCAAACAAGTCACCACCTCCTTTGCAGATACGGACTTCCCCATTCAGACATTCCTTAGAGGTTGCACCCCCAACCCCACTGTTCTGGTGACAGCTACTGAATTGAGCTCAAAGGTACCATTTTGGCATTCCCCCATCATGGCTTACAACCACTTTTAACCCTCCTGATCATCCAACAACTGAAAAACCACCCAAGCAAAATCCCTACGTCCTCATACAATTATGTAAATTTTCTTTTTCCTGTCCGTAAGCCATAATGAAGCTAATTTCCTTAGCCTACATTACTTTGAATTCTCATATTAACATTTGTAGTTCTCCCCTTTCTTTGATTCCATTTTAAGAAATAGACTAACTCCTTCTTGGGTACTACAAACATTTTTTTGACTTCTTTTTAAGTAAAATCCATGTCATTATTGTCTATCTTTTCCTAATTCTGTGCTTTATGGTGTGCCTTCTATTCTTGCATACCTCTTCCAGCTTTATATGAAAATCAAATTCTGTTTCACCACTACCTCAGCCTGAATAAGCCTCAAATAGGATACACAGTAAGAAGAACTTTCACCTAACTAGAGAGGAAGGAGCAAATTTTCACATTATGTATTCAATAAGTAATGGCATTTCCTTCCTATTGGTATGACAAATTATCACCAACTTAATGAGCAAAAACAACACAGATTTGTTAACTTACAGTTCTGGAGGTCAGAAGTTCAAGATGGGTCTCACTGAGGCAAAATTCAAGGTGTTGTCAGTTTCTCTCTGGAGGCTCTAGGAGAGAGTCCATCTTCTCGTTTCCCAGCACCAAGAGACTGCCTGGATTCTGTGACCTGGGGCCCTTTCCTCCATTTTGAGAGCTGGTAGCTCCAGACAAAAACGTTTTACTGCACTGCCTCATTCCAACTCTCCTTCTGCCCTCTTTTGTTTATAGATTACATTGGGCCCACCTGGGTCCTCCAAAACACTTGCCACATGACAAGGTCAGCTGATTACCAACATTAACTCCACCTGTAAACTTAACCTTGCAAAACAACATATTCACAGGTTCTGAGAATTAGGACGTGTACATCTTTGGGGGGAAGTATTGTTCTGGCTATAATGCTTTTTGTTTTGTGGTATTTTTTGTCACTTTTAAATCACATAAACTAGATAATAACTAGAATTACAAATCTTTTCTTTCCTTCAGTATCTCTTAAATTCGCAGCTAGCTCACTGGTCCACTGGGCTATACCAGAAAATTTATAACACATCTCTGTCAGAACAAAAATTACAAAACACTTCATGAAATAATTAATAGGCTTTTTATAAATTTGTAAAACAAAACAAAAATGAATGCCAAATAAATACTTCATAGAACCAGACAGGCTTAGACATTTAATTTAGTTTTCTTCTCATAATATTTCTAGAACTAGGTGGTTTTTTGTTTTTTGTTTTTGTTCTTTTTTTTGAGAGAATGGGAAGAGGAACAGGGAGATGGGAAGAGAAGGAAACTTAAGCAGGCTCCATACGCAGCATGGAGCCCCAACAGGGCTCGATTTCACAATTGTGAGAGCATGACCTGAGCCAAAATCAAGAGTTGGATGCTTAATCAACTAAGCCACACAGGCACCCCCTGAAACTCAATATAAGTAATACATAGTAGAATAATTATAGTTACAAATAAGGAAAAGGAAAATTATAAGAGTAAAATATTCCTAACCCCACTACAATGGAAAGCATTTACAGTTTTAACATACATTCATCCAGACTATATTATCGCGAAAATATTTATATGTCAATGATTACACATTTGTAATTATGATGACTAAATATTTCATTATGTGGCTGTACTATAATTTATAGTGCATGTTCTGTGTTTGGAGCTGCTTTCAAAAGATGTGATAAATATCCCTGCATAAACACCTCTGTGTACTTTAAAATAAATTGCTTGAAGTAGAATTGCTAGCTCAAAGATTATGCTCATTTTCTAGTTGTTGTTTACACACACTGTGTGTTAGTTTTTAAAGGAGGTATATTCATGAACTTCTTCATCTGGAAATAAAGTTTAATTGCAGCCCATAATGTAAAGCATTGCCTTTTTTAAAATTTTGTGATTTCAAGAAAATTTTTAATGCAAGTGTCAGCATTATAAACATGATTATAAGTACTTAGTAAAGAACACAGTAGATAGTGAGTAGTCAGTAAATGTTTTCTGAGTAAGTGGATGAATGAGCATGTTTGCTTAGAGTTATGTAGGCCTACAAAATTTAATCAGCCTAGATGGCATGAGCAATCTTACATGCATACACTGTGTACCACCAACATATCCACATAGCTCCTCAATATTTCTTATCAAATGACAGATTATATTGTTTTGGAGTAATGACTCTCAACCCTGGTAGTTCATTGTAATTACCTGGGAAGTATTAAGAAATACTGCAGACTATGCATAATTTTTAAAAGCTCCCTGGGTGATTCTGCAGTGCAGTCAATGTTTTATGATCTACCAGGCCAGCTTTGTACAGGATCACACCATTAAATTGGAATCTCCAGAGGTCAGGCATGTGTCAGACCACTTTCTAAAGCCTCTCAGGTGAACACCATGTACAGACCAAACTGAGACCCTGTGGAAGACTCTTCTGGATCAATTCTCCAATGTGTTCCTTTTACAAGTGAGGATAATTGACATGTGAACATTCAATAGTCTTCCCTCAGAGTTAAATGGCTGATTAAATTCTGTGTTTGACGTCAGGCCACATTTAGCATAAGGGTTCAGAGTACAGAAGAGTACATTTTAAAGTATATTTTAAAAGGTAGAGAAAATTTTCAAACTATCAAAAATAGATGAAATATGGCACCATTTAGAATCTTCTAGAAGAACTAGCCAGTTAAGCATTTTTAAAAAAATGTTTTTATTTATTTCTAGGAGAGAGAGAGACAGTGTGAGCAGGGGAGGGTCAGAGAGAGAGGGAGTCACAGACTGAAACAGGCTCCAGGCTCTGAGCCGGCAGTCAGCACAGAGCCCGACGCGGGGCTCGAACCCATGAACCGCGAGATCATGACCTAAGTGAAAGTCGGACGCTTAACCGACTACGCCACCCAGGCGCCCCTCCAGTTAAGCATCTTGATCAATTTGTTGCTTCTACACTATTGGTCAGATTATTTACTGAGTCATCTTGGCCCATCTTGTACTTTAGGAGATTCTGAAGGGCCTTTGAACTAAGTTTAGGGAGACCCTTGGGACTATGAGCACTACATCTCTAAGGTCCCATGACCAGTAATTGGTCCACTAATGTGTTAATGTCTACAGTTTAACAGAATGAAAACAATAGGAAAAGAAGATATATCTATAGAGGACTGGCTGTTCTGTACTGGGTTTCCTGTGTGGAAAATCAAACGACTTGCTACTAATTGTTTGTGTGCAAAAGTCTTTGGCAGGGATGCCAACAAAAGCACTGGATGGTGTGTCTGCTCAAAGCAAAACACGTCAAATTATGTATTCAGCAAATCCTTATTATCAGAGCCTTGGTCATGTGAATTACTTGCTTTTTAGTTAGGCTTCAGGAGGCCCTTCCTGTGAACAAAATATCTGGCCTGTTAAACACAGAGCTGCCAAAACAGAGCCACAGGTGGCCAGGACTTGGCAAGTGATAAAACACAAGCCACACCAAAGACAATAAAAAAATGGACAGGATTTTCCATCTGGCTTTCAATATGTATACACAGCACATAAGAGTTTCTCGGGGAAAAGTGGATTTCACAGTTGAACATAATGCCCAATATATTTCATTATGTTGCCAAGCCCATACTCAAGATTTGGGAATTTTTGATACAAAGTAACTGATTTAAAAATCTATAAAGACAGTATTTTAGCTGAAACATAAGTAGCTTTTGCTACTTTCCCCAATTTTTTGTGTTTTTAAGGATTCAACATTGATATTTATATTCTCTGTAACCTTGGAGAAAAGGTATGCAGAACATGTGTTCTGAGAATTTCCCAAGTCCAGTCAGCTTTCACCTTGTGTCTCACTTTTGGCCACAATACACAGCCCATGGGATACTTTACTCACAGGATGTCATTCACCTGACCATACACATCTGTGCACTCATCTTTTCTTAATAGCACATTCATTGTATTTTCTATCTGCCTGATCCTTCCCAAGGCTCCTGAGACACTCACGTTAACCCAAAACCTTATTGCAGCTACCAATTATCAACTTTACCCTACGTCACGTCCCCTGTGCAATCTCATCCAACACTATATATCCCCTCTCCTATGAATCCTCCATGTGAATGTGTATGTAATGAACAGCATATGAGTAAACCCTTGCACCTACATCGTAAGTCGACTTGCTCCTCCTGTTCTCTGAGGTTGTAAACTCCAGCGCCTGAGATGTGGTGACTGAAAATCAGGACCAGCGCCATGGAAAGTGCAACTTCTTCCAGGTTCTGCCACTTTATAGACTAACCAGATGGGACAATTTCAGGGCCCTGTTTTCTTCATCTGTACAATAAAAATAAAATTTTTACAATGCGCTGTTCAGAGTATCTGTTATGATCAAGTAAGCTAATGAAATGTGAGCATCTTAAAAAAACATGTGATTGAAATTTTTGTGCTGTCAAGACTTTCCATATTTTAGATCTAAAATACCTGATAGTCTGAAGGCAATTTAAAATACTATGTGCAAAAATTTATTCTTCTTCTCTGGCAGATGGTCATCAGTTTCTGCTTGAATATATTTAGTGATGGGAACTCTTTATGTCTAAAAGCAACTCATTCCAATCTTAATAATGCATATTTAGCCATGACAAGAAAAAAAAAGGCACCATCTCTAATGTGGCTTATAAATCAACAGAATTTTCCTTATGTTATTAGGAAAACAAACAAAGCAATTATTTTCTTTGTTTATGTTTACTGTTTGTCATTATTGGCAACAGATAATTTAAATTTAGGCCCAAGCCTCCCATTAAAAAAAAATTAACAAGAGTCAGACTGCAAGCACAAAGACAGTCATTTTCTGTTCTAAAACTTTTGATTCCTGCACTCTAAAATATTAGAAGGTCCATCTCATAGTGATTTTTTAAAAAATGCTTATTTATTTTTGAGAGAGACAGAGCACGAGTGAGGAAGGGTCAGAGAGAGAGGGAGATACAGAATCTGAAATAGGCTCCAGGCTCTGAGCTAGCTGTCAGCACAGAGCCTGATGTGGGGTTTGAACTCATGAACTGTGAGATCATGACCTGAGTCGAAGTCGAACACTCAACTGACTGAGCCACCCAAGTGCCATGACACAGTGATTTTTAAGTTTAGCAAATCTAGGCTTAGGTTGACAAAAGGTGACAAAAAAGAAACAATGACAAGAATATTAAGAGGTACTAAGAAGAGTAAAGGCCAATGGAATTTTTGCATAATTATGGCTCTCAAAGGCAAATAGTTTGGTCGATAGCATATGAAAATATGCTCAACACATTAATTATCAGGGAAAGGCCAATTATAACTACAATAATATATCAGTACACACAACAGATTGTTTAACAAGAAAATAACAATACAAAGTGACAGTAAAAACATGGAGTGCCTGGAACTTCCACATTGCAAGTGGAAATGTCTTTTGGTAAAACCACTTTGAAATATTATTTGGCTAGGGCACTTCAGTGGCTCAGCAGGTTAAGATACTGGCTCTTAGTTTGCTCTCAGGTCATGATCTCATAGTTCATGAATTCAAGCCCCGAGTTGGGCTCTGTGCTGGCAATTCAGAGTATGCTTGGAATTGTCTCTCTCTCTCTCTCTCTCAAACTAAATAGATAAAGTTTAAAAAAAGGTATATTATGTGGCTATATAGTGGAACTCAGAATACTGATGACCCAACGAGTCTGGACCTGGGAATGTTCTCAACAATAATGAGTTCTTATACCCACCAAGAGATATGTACAAGAACCTTTACTCATAATTGTTCAAAACTGAGTTAAGCTCAAATGTCCATCTACAGTAGAATGGATAAATAAATTGTGCAGTATCTGTGCTGCTCAGTAATAGAAAAAAACAACAAACCATTGCTACATGCAACAAATTAAATAAATAAAATAGACATAATGTTCAACAAGATAACACAAACTCAAAGGAGGAAATAGTGTATGATTCCATTTATACAAAGTTCATGAACAGAAAAAATTAACTCATGATGATAAGGGTTATAATAATGGTTACCTTTGTGACTTGACATGAGGAGGGCCATAAGACAAGGTCCTGAGGTGCTAAAGATATTCTGTATCTTGATCTATGCGGTGGTTACAGGCATCTACATTTATGAAATTTAATTGATTTCTATATTTAAGAATCACGCACAGGGAGCTTGGGTGACACAGTCGGTTAAGTGACCGACTCTTTATTTTAACTCAGGTCATGATATCATGGATGGTGAGCTCAAGCTCCACGTTGAGCTCTGTAAACTGACAGCATGAAGCTTCCTTGAGATTCTCTCTCTCCCTCTTTCACTGTCCCTTCCCCCACTCATTCTCATACAGTCTCTCTCCCTCAAAATAAATAAGTAAACTTAAAAAAAATCATGCACAGAAAAAATCCTACCAGTAGACACTTATAGCTTTACAAAATTATATTCTAAAATATAATTCATCTTTCTTTTTCCATCTCAGTCTCCTTAGAATATAACAAAACAACACTGCATGTAACACATCCATTTTGAAAGAGTTGCCAAGAGTTTAATTTGAATTAATTATTGTGTTTGCAAAAGAAGAAGCTCCTCTATAATTGTATATCTTGACAGTAAGAAAGTATATTTAGCTCTTCTGAATGTCTTTCTGTTTACTTAACATAAGAGCTTATTAAACTGAGTTGCAGAATTTCTCATTGATGAAAGCATTATTGAAAAATAAGTGTTATTTTAAATAGCAGTTACTTTATTCTTTACAAAGCCAAATTAGATATGACCTGGGTCAGTAAGTGGATTCAGCTGAGAAGGGCTGCCTTGTAATTTTTGGAATTTTATAGAAAATTTAAATTTAAATGACTTGTACCACATAACTCTCTTGAAAAATGGAATTTGACAAAGAAAGCAGTCACTTGGAAAAACATTCCATTAATCTATACCTAAGTACTATAAACTCCAGGACCAAAAGTTATGAGTCACTAATTCCCTGTGGAAAACACTTGGGAGGTTGGAGAGAGGTTCCTCCTGCCCATGACCTCTCTGCCCTGGAAACCAAGCGTACTCAGTCCTATTCAGTTACTATTCTAGTAACATCTACCTTGCTTCGAGAGGAGTATAAAAACAAAAGGGATCTTACTTTTCTATTGTTAATAAGATAAAATTAAAGCAAACTAGAGAAGACCAACTATCTAAAACATCTAATACTTAAAATAAAAAAAGTCATACACACATACACACACACAAAACACACACACACACACACACACACACACACACACACACACACACACACACACACACACACACATATACAAGAGGGGAAAGACCACAGAATAAACTTACCTCTCCTGGGAGAATTGTTTTCCAACTAAATGGAAAGATAAATTAATCAGACAAAGGAAAGATGAAAGAACCCTTGCAGAATTGAATGTCAAATACTTATACCTTTTATTATGTCATTATGACATTACCTGAGTGGGGCATGAAAGAGAAAGGGGACAATTTCTGAGAAAGGCACAGAAACCCTGTTCCATGGGACAGCAGGTAACTTAAATCCTATATTTTAGGGAGGTGTAAGCTCCACCCAAGAGCAAGCTTTAGAGATCTCCACTGATACACTCCCTCCTCTTAAACTCCTCCTGACCATCCCCAAGCTATGCTTCGGTTGGTCTTGTTTTCAATTTGAAAAAGTGGAAGATATGGTCTAAGATGTAAGGAAAATGCTCTAGTTTCAGGGGAGTAGTTTGACATTTCTGTTTATTCAGTAGACATTCAATGAACTTCTGGATATAATAGGTCCAGGGGAAGAGAGACTACAAAAGGGAAATAAGACATATTCTCTGAAAGGCTGACTTCAAATTGCTTAAAATCCTGGGAAGGAAATGGGAGCTGGAAGCGCTGGGGATGTTTGAAACTAATGGATAAAAACATGAATATAGTTAAGGAAGTAAAAGAGAGAAAGGATATCCTAAATGAATCAAATCTAGAACAATTCAACTTTGTTTTTCCATTGGAAATAAGGATTTTTTTTTCTGTATGAGGGTGTATTTCTGCATTAATAAAATAAGCCCCAAATTGTATTCCTTGGAGTTTATTATTATCACTGATTTTGTTTTTGGAGAGCAATGAAGAGAAAAAAGGGATCAAGCATTATTTGGTTGAAAATTCACACTTTGTTTCTGTTACAGTCTTTACATATTATGGCTTTTGATGTGTCTGGTAATTTAAACAGAAGTAAATTATTAAAGTAAGACAGGCTCATCCCCCACTGGAGTTCTATTAATAAAAAATGGAGGTCTGAAACCATAGTAACAAAATGCTCAACAGTAATAATTTATTTGACTTAATAACTTCTATCAGACCTATAAATGCAAATGGGAGAAATAAAAACATGAAAATAAAAATCCTCTCCTTCCAAATACTTTATTATTTATAACAAAAATAAATAGAAATTTACACTCAAGAAAAATACAATTAATTTATCTCAAGATATTAAATTATTTATAACAATTATTCCAATTTCTTCTAAAAAGATTCTCTTGAACATATTCCTCTGAACTAAATTTTGAAAAGAAAGAGAAGTATGTTATCAGTTAGAATTTAATGAAATGTTGCTCCATGCTCCTCCTGAGATCTAGTAGCTAAAAGTAATGAAGAAATGGGTAATAACTCATAACAACTTTCATTGCTCCATTAAGCTAGCTAGGTAAATGGGTAAATAATACATGTTACAAAAAATTGCCACTTTGCTTTTATAATAAGAGAAAAAAAGGAATAATGTAGGGATTATAAACTATTTTTCTTAACTGGACCTTAGAAATTGTTTAATAAGTCCTTGTTTTAAAAAAGGGAAGGGAGTGGGAGGTACTCATATTAAGGAAACAAACACGAACAATATTTTTTAATATAATTTATTGTCAAATTGGATAACATAATATATACAGTGTGCTCTGGGTTTGGGGGGTAGATTGAAGGCTGCAGAAATGTCCTTCCAGCTAGTGCTGGGGCAACTATACACTGATGCTGTTGTCTGAATTATGGACACAAGGCTCAAGTGCATTTCAATTTTCCTTGAAAATTTTGTCATGTACTGCTTTGATTGTTTGTACAGTAAAATGCCAGTGTGCTTTGAAGCAGAATAAGCCAGCCAAAGATTTTCTGCCCAAGTTAAAATGTAACATAAAATCAGTGAGAAAATGAGATTGATTACAGAGGCCTTTGAAGCCTTCGAGTCACCTGTAGCAGAGACCAGCCCTCTGGAATTACAAACACTGTATTTGCCTCTACTCAGTAAAGAGGTGAACAAGTCCACCTTTTCCCTGGAGGATACAGTAGACTTCCTCAAATAAGAACAGAAAGTAAGTCCCCTAAAATCTTACTTCATGGAGTAGAGATGGCTGATCTTGCAGGACATAGTCACTCAAAGAGAGATCAAAACCCCACCAGTTCCATGTGATTGAACCCACAAACACCTTGAAGTCATCTCAGAAAAATATAGAACATCAGAAAAAAATAGTTGATGGTTTTAAACATGTTCAGTGTCAGGAAAGCCTAAAGCTTTGTGCCCAGGAAGATACTGAATGGTCAGAAAGGGCAGCAGAGCAGAAGGAACAGAAAGAGATGTTTGAAAACTTCAACACATAAGGTAACAGGGTGGGAATGTTAAGAGAGCCGATTAACTTCCAAGGTTGAATCTGTGCTGAAAGTGATAAACTCATCTGCTCTCTTTATTAAAGTTCACGTGTTGATGGCAACAGGAAATTGGAAAGAAAGAGTAAATCAGAAAATGGAGGCCAAGATAATCAGCCAGGTGTCTACCTGAAGAAATTCACTGATGCTGTTAACTTAAATGTTACCTTTAAAAAACTTGCAAGAGGAAAATGAGGGACATTTTTAAAGTACAGAAGGAAAACCAAATGCATGAGTTCAAATAAAAAAACTACAACCAGAGCAATGTCAAAATTCACAGTTAAGGTGAGGTTCAAAGGCTTCAGCTGAAATCTCAGATACTCCTGAACTATACCCTGAACATCTGGGAAATGCAACTTCACAGAAAATCAATGGGGGAGAGAATTTAATGCTTAAAAAAGGAGGAGAAACGTTCCAAAGTATATGAAAACATCAGCCTTAAGCATCAAACCCTTGACTCCTACAGAAGATGGCCAAATACCTGGAGGAAAAAAATATATGGAAAGCACCATTATTTCTGTGTAAAGCACCATTATTTGTTCATGGAGCAAATAGCACAAGAAAGCTGGTCGGTAGTTCTGTTGACCAAGGAAAAGCTCAAGGGATCTAGGGAAAGAAAATTTTCACAACAAACAAATAAACAAAAAAGCTGATTGGAATTTTAAAGCCATCCTTTTCTTTCCCTTTTTTCTTTTTCTTTTGAGAGAGAAAGAAAGAGAACCTGGGAGCAGGGCAGGGGAGGGGCAGAGAAAAGGAGAGAGAAATCTTAAGCAGGCTCCATGCTGTCAGCACAGAGCCACTGTCATCACAGAGCCTGATGCAGGGCTCGGTTTCATGACCCTGAGATCATGACCTGAGCCAAAATCAAGAGTCAGACATTTAACTGACTGGGCCACCCAGGTGCTCCTAAGCAGCCTTTTCAAGGGGACCATATAGCACCTGCTATCCACATGAGACCCAGAATGGAGACCCACCAGGGTCATGACATCTCTGCATCCTCAGGTCCCCAGGGCAGCAAGAGGGGTGGGCTATGAGGATCCCTGGGTGGAGGCTGATGTGCAGGTTTGAATCATGTTTACAACAGGCATCACACCCCCAACATCCACAGGCACAGTGGGATATTGGATATGTTTTCTCTTTAAATTCACTCCAAGTTGTGTCCTTTTAGTTCAGTTTGTTATTTAATTGAGGCTACATTTGCTCTCATTGAGCTTTTGTATATTATTTTAGAATTGTGTTTCCAGAATATAAATGGCTTTAATATAATTCTTAACAGTGTATCATTCCCACTTCATTGGATCCTCTAGAATTAGATCTTATGGGTATTATATTTGCACTAATTAGTTCACTCTTACTTAAAAAGTAATTAAAGTTTGGCATGACCTGGTAGAGACAATTGAAACATGAAAAACATTTTTATATGCCATGAGGTGTGACAAAAAATTTGTACAAGTAACCTCACATTTATCTCAATAAATGTTGAGTGCTTTTAAAAACAAAACAAAACAACACAAAAAATAACACAATGACTAGAGCATCCCTTGCTAGCGTATTCATTTTCTTATTCGTTTAGCACAAAATTCACAGATAAATTTTGGGGAGTTGACATTGATAAGCATTTGTTTCTCCTCTTTCTCTGTTATGTTGTTTATAATATTCACTATACTTTAAAGATTTCTAAGTTGTATGCAGTCAAAACAAAGTTTCCTTAGAAAGCTTCCACTTTCAGGTTTTTCTTACTTGGAAACAACCCCTTCAAAGATTTTCTGTAATTCTTCTCTTTGATTTTTTTATGGTTTCAAATTTGTACCCTTAAAAGTTAGAAGCTTAAAGTCTTACATAAGTAGTGAAGTAGGTCAGTCAGAGAAAGACAGATCATATGTTTTCCCTCATATGTGGATCTTGAGAAACTTAACCAAACACCATGGGGGAAAGGAAGGGGGAAAAATATTTACACACAGAGAGGGAAAGAGGCAAACCATAAGAGACTCTTAAATACAGAGGACAAACTGAGAGTGGATGGGGAGGGGCAGGGGAGAGGGGAAAATGGGTCATGGGCATTGAGGAGGGCACTTGTTGGGATGAGAACTAGATGTTGTATGTAAGCGATGAACCACAGGAATCTACCCCCAAAACCAAGAGCACACTGTATACACTGTATGTTAGCCAATTTAGCAATAAATTATATTATTTAAAAATAAAATAAAATAGATAAAAAATGAAGTCATATATAAGTAAAGATTAGACATCCAGCATCATTTTTCTCTACATCACCAGTTTTCGAATATAATTTATAAGATAGTTTCTTATAATTATTTAAAATGTCAGTTTAATCGATTACTAAATCCCCATGTGTATTCAGCTGTATTTCCTCTACAGTGATTATAAGAATTTTAAAAACTAATTGAGATAGTGAAACTTTACTTTTTTTTCTTGGACATTTAATCTTTCAGGTGAATCTAATAGCATTTCCTCAAGTTCTCCTCCATACCCAAGAACAAAACATTTAAAGATTAATTTAGGAGAAGCAACCTTTCCTTAAAGTCTTCATATTTAACAAAAAGCATGCTTTCTGTTTTTGTTTAATGTTTATTTATTTTTGAGAGAGAGAGAAACAGAGCACAAGTAGGGGAAGGGCAGAGAGCTAGGGAGACACAGAATCTGAAGTAGCCTCCAGGCTCTGAGCTGTCAGCACAGAGCCCAACGTGGGGCTCGAACCCATGAATTCTGAGATCATGACCTGAGCTGAAGTCTAACACTTAGCCGAACTGAGTCCCCAGGCACCCCAAGAAAAAGCATACTTTCGTATTAACACAAGCTGTCATTCATACATTACAGTTTTTGCATACTTATTTTTAGACTTGTTTTGTAGTCACTTTAACATCTTATGAGTATATGGTATTTTGAGATATTAATCTTTATTTTCTTCATCATGTATCTTCCTCATTTTTTCTTTTATTATGTCCCGAGAAAATGCCTTAGGAAGGGAATACGATGGGAAGATAAGCCAAAAATATGTAGAACATTTTTGCTTTTTATTTAGAAAATCACAAATCCTAAAGGAGAATGAGGATTTGGAGAGTGAAAAAAATATCTTGGCAAAAATGGGGATGAAAGTCGAATTTGTGTTGATCAGGATTCTCTTGGTTGCCAGTGACAGAAACTGGTAACAGGCACTCCATCTGAAACCATACACAAACCTAAACACATGCATACTCCCACCCAGACTCCACAAGAATCTGAAGAGAAGTGAGGTAGGGCTGGATCCTCTAATAAGTGTGTTTCTTATTATCCTTATTTGAGACTCGAGAAACTTTCTGCAGCAGATGGGATGAGGACCCAGTGAACCATGGTGACAAACACCTATCCTTCCAGTCATTTTATGAGGTCATTTGGAATTCATCTCTTGATATTGCATTTTCAGGTGAGAAATAATAAGTTTCTATCACTTGCTACTGCTTTTAGAGAATTCTCTGTGCCACTCAAAATCCACAGACAAAGGTGTTTTTTCTTGCACTCTTCCCTTGATTTCATCCATATTTTGCTAGGCTTGAGGTATATGTTTTATAGTTTGAGACAATTTTGATTGCTTCCATGTTTGATTTTTTAAATATTTTTTGTTTTTATACACTTCTAATAATGCCAATTTGTAACATGTATATACAAAAGTAAATAATCCAGTAGTATATAGTCACATAGAAGTACAAAGTGATTCCCTCTCTCACAACACTGTGTCCAACAAAAATAACAGCACACACCCCCCAAAGCCACACCTCCCTGCCATTCTGTACAAAGCCAAGACACCTGACAACATGAAATTTTGTTGTATGGGTATGAATCCTAAGTGAGGCCAATGTCCTCTTCTTTCTTCTTTAGCTTAAAAATTATTATATAATTTATATACAATATAATTTAGCCTTTAAGTTCAGTTCTGTGAATGTTGACAAAAGTCCACCTTCATGGACTCACCACCACAATCAAAACATTGAACAGTCTGTCACCTCTTCCCCAAAGTAAATTCTTTCCCTTTAATATCAATCATTCCCCACTCTATACCTCTGTTCCCTATTGCAATATGATGGCTACTCCAAGAAGGTCCTATAAATGGAATCCAACAGTATATAGCCTTGAATGTGACTTCTTCCACATAGTATAATTTACTATGATTTATCTGTCTTCTTGCATGAATCAGTTCTTCACTCTTTTTATTGCTGAGCAGTATTCCATTTAATGAGTGTACCACACTTTGCTTTTATCTGTATCAGTAAGAGAACATTGGATTTTTTTTCCAGTTCTAGTAATTCCAAATAAAGCTACTATGCACATGTGCCTACTAACTTTTGGGTAGACATGGGTTTTCATTTCACTTGAGTAATGCCAAGTTGGATTGCTGGGTCATATGGTAAGTAAATATTTCCTGTAAGAGAAACTGCCAAATGGTTCTCCAAACTAGCTGTGCCATTTTGCACTTATTTTACTAATATAAGAAAGTTCCAGTTATTCTGCATGCTTGCCAGTACTTGGAGTTGTTACTTTATTTAAAAAAAAATTCTAGAAGATATGTAGAGATATATCCACGTGGTTTGTCAGATGAGTAAGGATGATGGGCATCTTTTCACATGCTGCTCTGCCATCTATATGTCTTCTTTGGTGACATGTTTGTCCTAATCTTTTGACATTAAAAAAGAAAACCTTTTTTGTTGTTATTTGCTTTTTTTATAAGTTAAGAGTTGTTTAGACGTTATTTGTATACAAGCATTTTTTCAGATATATGATTTGCAAATATTTCTTCCAATTCTTATGACTTCAGTTTTTAATTTCTTAAGTATCTTTATTTAACATTTATAACAGAACAGAAATTTTTAATATCGACAATCCAGTTTGTTATATAGAATATATAGATGATAGATGATAGATAGATGGATGGATGGATAGATAGGTGATAGATAGATAGATAGACGATAGATAGATAGCATTTGGGGCATTGTATCTAAGAAATCATTGCCTAACTGAAATTCACAAGGTTTTTTTATAAATGGTTTTATTTAGAAGTCTTATAAATTAAATTTACATTTAAATCTATCACTGATTTTGAGTTAATATTGTATATATTGAAAGTATGCACATTGTTCAGAAAAATGGCTGTCACATGCGAACCACCATGTAAATATTTACAAGGATAAAGCTAGACTCATTGCCCCCAACAGAGTCCAGGCTCTGTCTCCTCTCGTAAGTTCACAGCCCAAGATTAAAGGAATCTTTTCCCATAATTGTAACCTAAAAGGTTCACAAGAAGGCCTTTGATTATTTTGCTTGGTTGTACGCCCCCTTCTGTGGCATAGAAGGAGACACTAAGAAGGAAACTCTATGCAGAATCACAAAGTTGTTCTGGGATTACAGGAGAAACAAATTAATACACAAATACACAAAATGTGCTTTTCATTGTCCAACAGAAGGTAAGGAGTATAGCAATCAGGAAAAAAACTGTTTACTTTTGTTCCTCGATTTTAATTCAGTGGAGTTTCCTTGCAAGTGTTGACCGAAGTAGTCACATTAGCCACAGTGTAAGCCCGGAGAACAAGTTAGAATTTAGGTAATGTATAAGTTGCAAGATAAGTAAATAAATATCGTACAATTCAAAGAATACTTTATCTCCTACTACTACTAAATTAAACATATGTATAATAAGTAAATATATCTGTATGCACTAATTACCAGAAATAAAATTCACCTTACCTCAGTTTACAAATAACATTTACGTGTCTGATCTTTTTTATATTCGACATATAACTGTGTAACATTTCAGGTATCCAACATGTTGGTTTGATACATTTATATATTATAATATAATTGTGTACTCCATCTTAAAGATTTCTGAGGTTCCTCAGTCCCGTAAATGCCATCAACCTCATATCACCAGTTTGTATATAAATTTGGACAATGAAGGAAACATTTGACTCTTGGCTAATATTTTAGTGGGACTTCAATTTTTTCTGGCCCTTATAAACTTATCTTTGCTTAACAGACTGAGCCACCAGGTCACCCCCTTATAAACTTATCTTTGAACCTAAGACCTGCTGTCCTTATCTAGATCATTTCAACTGTCTTTATAAATTAATTGATTTATCATTTCTGTGTGTTGTTGCCTTAAATCAGCATTATATTTTAATACATCAGAACAGCTAAAAAATTAAAGTATTCTATGTTGTGTACTTTGGAAGGTAAATAATTCTGAATAGTTTTCTTGGCTTTATCCCTTCGCAAAACCAGTTTATTTGTATTATATATATGGATAAATTATTTAGAATAACCAATTGATTGATTAATTGACTCAATAACTACTGGGATTAGCTTGTTCTGGAAGGGGAACACAATGAGGTAAAATGGTTGGTAAAAGTGGCATCGAGACCAGAGCAAAGGCAATGGGATATATAACATCCAGGGGGAGCAAAAAAAGAGGAGAAGCCGTAAGTTTGGACTTCATGCTGGCCGCCTGAGCACCTAGCACAATCCCAGGGCACTGCTGCTGGATGCCACTGCCCAAGTCAGAGGCTGTTCGCTGCCTTGCAGATCGAGTATGGTTGTCCCTAGGTCTGGCTGCCAGACTGCTGATAAACACACTAGTCAGAAGCACAGCGCGAGATGGCACTGCCTTGTCGTCAATTCCTGTATATGCGAGAACCTGGAGCACAACAGAACTGATAGAAAAGATAGATTTGGGGGATTAAGGAGAGGATTCCTGCAAAGAACCACCCCCAGCTTCCCGCTGCCTGTCTCTCCTAGCCAAATATGTCAAATGCCACTGTAGGCAGGAGACAAGAGAGGAGGAGGAAGGAAGATGGCATTATACAAGGAAACCCAAATTTAAGTTACATATACAACAAACCTTTTCTGGATTTTTATCTTTGGAGTGAAAGTCATAGCTCATAAAACTGCTGCAATCGCTTCCCGCACTACCCAGGGAATGGTCCGTATGGCATTTTGTGTTCCCGTCCTAACTTAGAAACTGTCACAATGTCAGGAGCCCTTGATGTCCTACAAATGAAGGAGGAGGGTGTCCTCAAATTCTTTGCAGCAGAAGCCCACTTTGGCGGCACCAGCCTCAACTTCCAAATGGAACAGTACATCAACAAAAGGAAAAGTGATGGTACTGAAATAAAGCTGAAGAGAGCCTGGGAGACGCTTCTGCTGGCAGCTCGAGCCATCGTTGACCCAGCTGATGTCAGTGCCATATCATCCAGGAATACTGGCTAGCGAGCTATGGTGACGCTTGCTGCTGCTCCTGGAGCCACTCCTATTGTGGCTGCTTCACTCCTGGAACTTTCACTAACCACATCCAGGCAGCCTTCTGGGAGCTCAGACTTCTGGTGGTTACTGCTCCCAGGGTTGACCACCAGCCTCTCATGGAGGTGCCTTATGTTAACCTGCCTACCATTGCTCGGTGTAACATGCACTCTCCTCTGATTATGCGGACATTGCCATCCCTTGCAACAAGGGAGCTCACTCAGTGGGTCTGTTGTGGTGGAGGCTGGCCCAGGAAGTTATGCACATGTGTGTCCACCATGCCTGCGCACACTTGAGTTCTACTTCTACAGAGATCCTGAATACATTGAAAAGGAAGAGCAGGCTCCTGCTAAAAAAGCTGGGACCAAGGAGAAATTTCAGGGCAAATGGACAGCTCCAGCTCCTGAGTTCACTGGACTCAACCTGAAGTGGAAGACTGGTCTGGAGGCATGCTGGCATCCTCTGGGTCTACTCAGCAGTTCCCTACTGAAGACTGGAGCACTCAGCCTGCTACTGAAGACTGGTGTTCAGTTCCCTCTGCCTGGCCACTGAATGCACAGGAGCAACCACTAAGTGGTCTTCCACTGCTCTTCTACAAAGGCACACAAAATGGAAATAAAGTTGACAGAAAATAAACAGTTTCAAAATAAATAAACTTGAAAAACTTAAGGAATGACAGACTTGTTATAAGATGGACTAGAGGGCTATCACTAACAATACCCTAGCAAAACAAATGAATATAGGGTAGGGGTGATTTAAGAGTTAAAAAAATAAATCAAAGATGATC
Organism: Proteles cristata cristata; assembly: GCA_017311185.1. NCBI lineage: Eukaryota > Metazoa > Chordata > Mammalia > Carnivora > Hyaenidae > Proteles > Proteles cristata. The sequence continues at coordinate 399,761 of JAESUZ010003705.1, read as the reverse complement.
CCAAGGTTTCTATGTTGGGAATAGGACAGAAATTGCATTCAGACAGACATTAAGCAATGCATTTCAAAGAGCTAAACTATATGGGCCACAGATCTAAGTGCTTCACATAGATTATTCAATTAGTAAGGTAATCCTATGGAGTAGGTATTATTATCTCTTAATTCTTCTTCAGGTAAGGAGGCTGAGAATGAAGAAGTTTAAATGTCTAAACCACATCTTGCATGTAGCAGAGCTGAATTCAAACTCAGAGAGGGCAGAAGCCAACCTGTGTCCTTTCCTTTCAGCATGGTGAGCACAGCACGCTGCTTCTCACATGGTCCTCAGATGAGCGAGGAAACAGAAAGATAGAGCTAGAGTTCCTTTAAAAAAATGTAATTTGTTACAACACCACCCTTTCATTTAGACTTTCATGAGTCTGTGGATCACCAGGTTGATTTCTCTGTTGGATTTCCTGCCAAGTGAGTTTAGCATGATAAATTAACAATCCTTTGAAAGTCATAAACCAACACATACTTACGGATTGAGGGATTTATTGAAGTAGAGAGGTTTCTCCTAATGAACCACTTATAAATCATTACCCCAACACTTCCTTTGCACTGTTTCAGCCACTGCAAAATGATATCCATTATGTATATTCACTGATTGTGTACATGTACTTGGTTCTAATTTATACCTAATAATCCTGTTCCAGCAATAATCTAGGTATATTCAACATGAAGGTGCTCTCACTAAAGCTTTGAACATTATCCTTAGGCATCATAAAGATATGCTGTATCACTTTTTTTTTTAATTGCAGAAGAAGTTCTTCAATGCCAAATGATACCCAATATTTATGTAACACTTACGTGTCAAGTACCCTTATATACACTTCATAAATACTGTTCATCTATTCTTTGGTCTTATGATTATGATTATTATCTCCATCTTACAGATGGAGAAACTGAGACATTAAGTAACATCAAGGTCACAGGGCTAGAAAGCAGCAGAGCCAGAGGTAGAACCAAAGTCCAGAATCAGTTCCTAACTGCTATACTACACTGCCTCTCAGGTAAAGGATCTCCATCTTTCAACCTTCAGCCTTCTACTTCTAGAACTAGTTCTATTCTTTCTTAGGTAATCATAAAAAGCAAGAGTGGTGGAATTCTCTCAAGCCATAAAACAAAGGTTAGGAGTAGACGAGAATTCTGAGTCACAGCAGTCTATTCAGTACAGATGGGAAGAAGCCCTAATCACATTAATCATTTTCTTTCCCTTCCATATAAGTCCAGGATCTGACACCTTGGGTGGACCTCGTGACCCACCTTCCACTCAGGAAGTAAAGTCAGGGCTAAGTTCCCTGCTGCTACAGACAGGGCAGCACAAGATCAGATAAAACTAACTAGTAACTAACCATGGCTGAGAAGATGAAGATACCAGAGCTAAAAATACAAATCCCAGGAATCAGAGACCTTGCCAATAATGCACCTGCAAGATCATTAATGGGGACTTTGCCCTTTTTATCACAAGATTGGACAGCATGGATAGAAGGAAAAGCAAACATTTTAGATTTAGACAAGTTCAGGCGTGGCCCAGCCATTTGGTTGGTTAGTGACACCACAGAACACATTTAATCTCCCTGAGTGTCTGTTTTCTCATTTGCAAAAAGGAGACTAAAACTATTTTATTATGTTATAAGAGATATAACTATGTGAATTGTAAAAGCACTACTCAAGTTTGAGATGTTATCATTATAGCTAGGCAACCAGAGTTGATTATCCTTGGTGGTTACGCACATGATCTGGTTGACCACCATTCTGAATATAGACTACTGGGTCAAAGCATTTTTTTCTGCGAGGTAGGCCATATTTTAGTATTTACCTGCAGAACAATACCTTTAAAATATACCTATATATATATGTATATATATATATATATATACATATATATATATTAATGTTTTTATTCTGTGCTCTAAAATACTGTATTTGGATAATTTGGCTTCTCCCTTTCATTTCTCTCCTTAGTATCTTGATCATATTGATGATTGTGAAATCTTTTTCTGGGAGACATGAAAAATCTGGATACTGGTAAAGAGAGGATACAGAAAGATATGAATACTTTTGGTGGGAAATTCTTCACAAATAGCTTGTTTGTAACAGAAGGGTTTAAATTCTTTTTTCCTAGCCATTTTTAAATCGGGTATCAAGGGTGTGTGTGTGTGTGTGTGTGTGTGCTTGGAAAAGATATGATCTTGAAACCTCTTTCCTGAATTACCTTATAAAGATTATAATTATTGAATATTACACAAGAAAATAATAGTGAGAAAAATAATCCATGTATTATCTTTTGTCAAAAGAGAAGATCAAGTCTATTTTTAAAAATAGATTTATGTAAGTCCTACACTAGAAATTGAGTCTACAATTCAGCAAGTAATTATTTTTTGCTTTTGTTTAAAGAAGAAGGAAATTATTGAAATTATAACTTTCAAGCTTCTATTTCCTCTGAGGAACATATTTTTTAATGGCAGAGGCCCAGCAGAGTGAAAAAGATTTTATTGTTTCAGAGAAAATAACTTCCCAGGTAAAATACAGATACAGGTGACAACCGTAGTAAAAAATTATTACAAACTAACCTCTTTTAAGGGGTTTGGGACTCCAAATAACAGCACTCTGACTAAAGAATAAAAAGGTCTGAAAGGAAACACAGCAAGTTCAAGATAATAGTTACCTTGAGAATCAGGTAGAAAAGGGAATAAGTTCAGATGCAGTGGTTTAACTTTACCTGCATTGGAGACATTTCATTTATATTAATTCAGGGCCATTTTAGTATGACTCATAACTTCATTCATACTATGCCCCTAGTATTTTTGAAAATCATTTAGATACAAAGCCCATGTGAGAACAGATAATGATCATGCATATGAAGAACCATACTTTTAATATCAGCACCAAAATAAGTATAGATAATTTTTAACACTTTCATTCAAATGTGAAATATAGGCTTTGCATTTCTTCCATATTTAAAAATGTGACCTATTTCTCACATACTTTCCAAGTGAGAAAATAGACAATTATGAAAATAATTGAAAGAGATCTGAAATGTAAGATCAGTTTTTAAAAAAAAGCACAACATAAAATACTTTCATAGAACTGGTTATATCCCTTGATTGTGAGATGCTCATTTTATGTAAAGTTTTTAATAGATTGCATGGTGTCACAAAATGAGATGCCATTGCATTTAATATTGTAACAATATGTGAAAGACAAATTCAGAGACATAGGACTTTCCTTCACCATAGATGTACCTGCAAAACAAAACAAGACAAAGAAAAAAACCTCAATGGAGAACACATTGCACTACTAGTATAGTCATGTGAATACCAAGACCAGAACAATGATACAACAATGCAGGCTTTAATGATGACTAAATTCTAATATAACATCTGCAGATGATTCTTTGGGTCCTGAAGTCTACCCAGTGATTACACTGACTCTGTAGTGAAAGTGTTCTCTGTTAAAGCTATCAATCTTCTGCTCTGAAGCTTTTATTAATGAATGTGAACTTAGATCCAACACTGATAGCTTTCTAAATTTGGAGACTAGATACAGAATCCTTCCATGATAGTAATTAAAAATGTATGTGTGTTGTAAAAAATCCAATTCAATAGCACATTCTTTTGGAATTATTCCTTACATATTAGAAAGATTTTTGAACTAGATATATTTTAATTTTTTTTTACCTATTGCCTTTTATATTTATTACATTAATTAATTAATCTAGAGGCCAACAATTTTAAATAACACTAAAAATATTCCATATGTTAAAATTTGATCTCTGGATCTAGAAGAAAACTAACATTAGGTACAAGAGTAAAAATCCTTAGGATATAAGGTTTTGTTTACTAAAGAACCACAGTTAGTTCTCTTCACAATTTTGTTGATCTTGAGCCTCTAGTAAGGGATATTAAGTTATGTAATTGTGAAGTAATCATGTTTATCCTCTAGGGCAGTCAAGTGTAGCTCAATGTACCACCTCAAAATATGCCACTTTGGCATATTCATTATTTTGAGCTGTAGGTACTTGAAAAATAGCAAAGGCAGGAGAGGCTTTCTCTAAACTCCCTTTATCTGTCCAAAGACAGATTCTCCAAAAGGTACTCAGTTGTCCTGAATCTACCCAGAAGTTTCATCAACCAGAAAGGACTGACTCTTACCACAAGAGAGAGGCCTGGAAGTCCATTCTACACCCAGGAAACTTTTACAATCTATCATATCTCCTGTCTATTTTATTGAGGGCACATTCATCTTTCCAAAAATCATTTATTCTCCCTTAAAAGGACTGTACTCCTCCTCCCCTTTCTCTACTAAGACAGTATTTCTATGAGTTACTCATTTTTTCCTGGGCCCCTCTCACGTATTCATGAGTTGTACTTGTTAATAAATTTGTTTTTCCTTTGTCAGTCTGGCTTTTACCATAGGAATCTCGGCTAAGAACTCAGATGGGGGGGGGGGGGTCTTTATTCTCCCCTAGAGCAGATACCAGAAAACTAATAAATATTAAATGACAATATCACTTACATTGACTGAGGTATAGGCTGTATGTGACACAGCCTCTAAAAATATCATTTCCAGTACAGCATGGAAATGGGAATGGGAGAGAAGTCCTTCGATATGAAATCCACATGTGTCTTCATGAAAGAACATTCCCTGATTTGCAAGCAGATTCCTGCAAGCCTTCCCCAAATGGCAACTACTCAAATTAAAATATAATTATGCTTGGTTTCTTGCAGGCCAATAAAGGGTTAGCGCATATGATGTTTTCTCTTCTCTGGAATAATTCAATAGCACACCAGGATTACTTTTTAATTTATTTAATTACAATAGTAAAATGCTCATAGTAAAAATCTCAAACTGTTCAGAGGGTAAAAAGCAAAAATCAAAAGTGCCTTTTACCCAAAACAACCCTGCAGTTTCACTCCACAGAGGTAAACACTGTTTACCGTTTCCTATGCATCTTTTCAAAATTCTTGTAATTTGCATTAATTTTTAAGTCTCCTCCAAAGAGTGGAATTTTCTCAATTTGGACAAAAATAAAAAGAAACATTGCTTGATGAATTAATACATCAATTGACAACTTTCTCATGTAGAAGCTTTTGATTTTTTTGTGCACAGATACAGGCTATATGTGCAAATAATCATATAGGTATGACACACCATCAAAAATGATCTATACTTCTTCAAAAGGAAAACATACAAGTTACCAGAATATTACTATTTATCACCTAGAAAATCTCCTATATTGGCAAAATAAAAATCATTTTAAATATCAAGTTTTGAATATTTTACATAAATTTTTTTTATTCGAAACTCTACCGAGGTGGGAAAAGCAATTAACAATTGTTTTGGGATTGGAAAAACACCCTGGCTGTTTCTAATACAATTTGTGGAAATCTCATGTTTCACGGATACATGTTTGCCCACTCCAGCCATCTGCATTACCATTTTAAAAACCTTGCAACAAATGGCACTATTAATTCCAAAACATGGTCTCCAAATAGGCCAAAGATTTCTGGAGAGCAATACAAGTGGCACAGACATTAGGAAATCTCTTCAGTGACACTAATGAAAAATTCAAAAGAAAATAATTTTTATTCTAATGAAGGAAGAGAGGGGAATGTATGGTAAGAAAGAATTACGAGAACAGAATGGGCAAGATTCCAATTCACTCAGTTATATCTGATTTATCTTCATTTGCAACGTATGTTAATTTCAAACAAATCCTCATATTGAAACTAAGGATTTCTCAAAGTTACTAATAAATAATCCCCACAAATGTGCAAATAATAAAATAGTTGTTAATAGGTATTTACTAACTTTCTATGGATAAAAATGGAATTGCCTGAGAATGAAGACAAAATGATAAATGATCAACAAGTGTAAAATAGTTTCATAAACCTGATCACCTGCTAAAAAAAATTTCCAATTTTAGCAGGATAAGAAATCTTAGGAAAGAATTTTGTAGCTCTGGGAAGAGGTCTTTCCCTATTTTGGCCTCTAGGTTTTCTGCAGGAAATGCACTTATGAGAACTTTTCTTCAGTTGATCTTACAGAAAACATATAAACATATATATGTCTGTCCCTCCTATTCTTTCATCCCAGAAAATCACTGGGAACCACTGGTGACTGTTTGATTGGGTACATACCTACCTGAGCCTTAAGAATACATCTGGTCCTTAGCAAATCTCATCTGGACAGAGGAAAAAAAAGTCTTAAAAACAAAATTCAGATGTGGAAAAATAAGTTATCCAAATCCTGTTTTGACTTTGACTTCAAAGGACTCCTATATAGGATAAACTTTGAGGAATATGAAAAGAGAAGGATTTGGCTCAAAGAACAGAAGGATCAAATCAAAAGTACAAAGTGGTGAGAAAGAGCCCGAAAAACATTTCACTGCGGTTGGAGCCACTGGCCATGTGCTTTGAACAAAACAAAGTTCACTCAGAGTAATGAACTAAGTAAAGAAGCAAGTGATGCTAATAATGGCATTTTAATTGTTATAATTAAATAATATAACTTACTTAAACTTTAAGAATTTTATCTTTTTATCCAAAGCCAAAGTAAACCGATGTATATTCTTGAATACTGCAAGTTTTTATTTACCATTAATTCTAAATGTGGAGAGTAATTAATCATTCAAATATACTTAGGTTAACAAAATCACTATAGTACTTACTTGACTTTCTAAAAATCAGCATTTTACATAAATTAGGATATCCTACCTTAACTGTATAGTATATCTCCTCAAAGATATCATGCACTTACTACTCGAGTAATGCTATCATCATTCAAAAATGTTTCCTAAACTTCCTTATAATAAAATTTTAAGCCCTTGAAGAAAACCAGCTTTAAACTTCCATAGGATTTTTAATGGAAATATTTTGTTCTGGCTACAAAATAATATATCCCTGGTGTGAATATTTTTGAAGAAATTTTAAAAAGAAATATAAAAATAAAATAAAATAATTCATAATATTTTACCATATTAACCTTTAAAGCACATTCTTCTGGAATACTCCTATGAATTTATCAGATGGAGATATTTTACATAATGGTATCATTGTATGTATGCTTCATTTTCCTTAATATATAATACATGTTATATATTGTATATAACATATATACATATACAATGCATATAATCTATACAACACAAACATATATACAGTCAGTAATATGATTATATATATTACTAAAACTTTCTATGTTAATAAACATACCTCATTAAATTCTTTGTTTTTAAGTGAGTATTGGTGTATCAAATGGAGCTAACACAAACTTTTTAACATCGTTTTCCAAACTACTTTCTGAAAGTGTTCTAAGATGTTCCAAATTACAAAGGAGAAGAGTGATGTGGATCAAACAAAGTTGAAACAGTTGTAAAAGTCTTAATTGCAGGACTTCTCAGAGTGTTCGGTATACTAATTCAAATCGTGAACTTTAAAAAGTGGAACGCTTTATGGTGCATTTACAAAACAAAATAAAGCCACTGGAGTTTTTATTTGATAAAATCTTATTAATGCTCTGATTTATTCATCCCCCTATCTTTGCACTTTTAGGCTGTTTTAATTTTATTAACCATTCTTAATACTTTGATCAACATTTTCAGAATTCATCTTTGAGCATTTTTTGGATTATTTCCTTCAAATAAATGTTTAGACATAGGATTGCCTGGCTTATTCATGGATTTAATGATTTGATACATATCACCAAATTGCATCCAAAAATGTATCGATTTACATATAGCACTTTTTGGTGCTATTTTCCCATAAAGTAACAAATATTTGTTACTACCATTCTTAAAATTAACTTTTATTTTTTCCACGATGCTCAGGATCCCTCCTCATCAGGGAAATACAAATCAAAACCACACTGAGATACCACCTCACGTCAGTCAGAGTGGCTAAAATGAACAAATCAGAGAACTCTAGATGCTGGAGAGGATGTGGAGAAACGGGCACCCTCCTACACTGTTGGTGGGAATGTAAACTGGTACAGCCCCTCTGGAAAACAGCGTGGAGGTTCCTCAGGAAACTAATAGAACTCCCCTATGACCCAGCAATAGCACTGCTAGGAATTTACCCAAGAGATACAGAAATGCTGAGGCATAGGAGCACATGTACCCCAATGTTCATAGCAGCACTCTCCACAGTAGCTAAAACATGGAAAGAGCCTAAGTGTCCATCAACAGATGAATGGATCAAGAAGATGTGGTTTATCTATACCATGGAATACTACATGGCAATGAGAAACAATGAAAGCTGGCCATGTGTAGCAACATGGATGGACCTTGAGGGTGTGATGCTGAGCGAAATAAGTCAGGCAGAGAAGGATAGATACCATTGTTTGCATGTATAGGAGGATTAGGAGAAAGTTAATGAAGGACCCTGGGGGAGAAGAAAGGGAAAATAGTTGGGGAGAGGGAGGGAGGCAAACCATGAGAGACTCTTGAATGCTGAGAACAAACTGAGGGCTGATGGGGGTGGGGGAGAGAGAAAAGGGGGTAATCGGCATGGGGAAGGGCATGGGCATGGGGAAGCCACCCAGGCTCCCCAAGGGTTCTGAATTTTAATACAGTTACTAAATCTTAAAAAGAAAACAGTGGAAAGGATAAACAAAAATTAAATCTGAAGTTGTCACTAGTTTTATGAAATGAACAAGAGAAAAATTAATCCTTACCTGATAAGATTCTTCCAAATTATAAAAAAAAAAAAAAAAAAAAAACAGAAAAAGTCACCCAAAACTTCATTTATGAGGCTTTCCTACATTGGACCCCAGATCAGATAAGGGCTTCATAAGAGCAGAATATTTTGAACAACAGATCCAAAAACTGTGAATAAAATATTAGGAAACTGAATTACAGCAACATACAACCAAATTACTATATCATCACTATTTAGAGTCCATTCTAAAAAACAAAAAAGAAAAAAGAAAAATGGTTTAGTATGATAAAATATGTTACTGTAATATCTACATTAAAAATTTGGAGAATAAATTATTTTTATTATAGAAGTTGTGGCAGAAAAATAAAAGAATTCAGTTTGCTTCAATGTTCCTTCATACAAAACAAGAAAATATCTTAGCAAACCAGGAATAAAGAGGAATATCCTATTGTAATTAAAATTTTGAGCAAAGAATACGGACAACAGTAGGATAGCCAAAAACATTTTTTTGTTTAATCTCAAGAGCAACACAAGTTTGTCACCATTTATAAATTTTTAAAACACTAAGACTAGCACAGAGTGAAGAGGGAGCCAACACCCTCATATACATTCTCTGTAACACAGCCACCTGGGAGGGGCATCTGCCGTGTCTGTTAAAATAAGAACTTGTGCTCCCTGTATGATTGGACAAGTCTTTTTATGTACACATACCAACATAGGCGCATAGAAACAAAAAAGCATGGAAAGAGGTGAAATGCATTAAGAGTACACTTACCTTGATGAGCACTGAGTAATATATAGAACTGTTGAATCACTAGACTGTATACCTAAAACTAATATAACACTGTACGCTAACTGGAATTAAAATTTACTGGAATTAAAATTTTTAAAATGAAATTATTTTAAAAAGAACAAAATGACCCATATGGGATAGAAATTACAGAATTGTGTATAATTGTTAAAAATTGTAAATAATCTACTATACCGCAAAGTTATAGTAATCAAAACACTATAAGGCACATAAATCAACAGAATAGAATAGAAAGCCCAGAAATAAACCTACACATATATGGTCAATTAATTACAGCAAAGAATGCAAGAATATACAATGGGGAAAAGACAGCCTTTTCAGTAAGTGAATGGTGCTGGGGAAACAGGACAGCCACATGCAAAGGAATGAAACTGGACCCCTATCCTACACCATATATGGAAATGCATTTAATATGGGTAAAGACTTGAATGTAAGATGTGAAACCATAAAACTTCTAGAAGAAAACAGTAGCAGTCCACTCTTCGATATTGCATTATTTACAATAGCTGAGATACGGTAGTCAACTAAGTCCACTGATAAATGAATGGATGAAGAAAAGGTGGTACACACACACACACACACACACACACACACAATGGAATATTACTCAGCCATAAAAGAAAAAAATCTTGCCATTTGCTACAACATGGATGGACCTAAAAGATATTATGCTAAGTGAAATAATTCAGACAAAGGAAGACAGATATTATATATGGGGAATCTAAAAAAAAAACAACAACAAAATAGAAACAGACTCATAAATACAGGAAATTGTTGACGAGCAGAGAAGGGAGAGGTTGAGGGGACAGGTGAAATAAGTAAAGGGGATTAAGAGGTACAAACTTCCAGTTACAAAATAAATAAGTCACAGAAAATGTAATGTAAAGCATAGGGAATATAGTCAATAATACTGTAAAGTTTCATATGGAAACAGATGGTAACTAGACTTACGGGGAATCATTTCATTATATGTAAAAATATCAAATCATTATGATATACACTTGAAACTATTATGATATTGTATGCCAATTATATTTAAATTTTAAAACAAACAGAGTCAGAAATCACCCAAAATGTCCATAAATAGAGGATTGTTAAATAAACCATGCTGTATCTCCTATATCACTAACAGAGAAATATCTAAGACGTGTGGTTGGGGGGCAAAAGGAAAATCAAACAGCAAAAAATTATGTACACCATGCTGTAATACAAATTTTAAAAGAAGAATTTGTGAATGCATAGAAATAATTCTGAAAGAACCCCCACCAAACTGATAATAGATGTCATATCTGAGAAGTGAATATGGACATGTTAACAATGGACTTTAGCTTCATTTGCAATGACTGAATGAGCCTATATTGATATAGTGATTATACATAATTGCATTTTTAGTTATGAGAAGCCAATAAATGATACTTTTCAAAATTAATAAAACACTAAATTTGCTTACTTAAGTTTTGTAAATATTTATTTATTTATTTTGAGAGAGAGAGACAAAGAGACAGAGAGCACAAGCAAGGGAGAGGCAGAGAAAGAGGGGGAGAGAGAGAATCCCAAGCAGGCTCCACACTCTCAACACAGAGCCCAATGTGGGGCTCATTCCCACAAACTGTGAGATTATGACTTGAGCTGAAATCAAGTCAGACGTTTAATCAATTGATCCACCCAGGTGCCTGGGTGATCCCAAATTTATAACTAAGATACTAGACTTGTGAGGAGACCAGAATTGGCCTTATGAGAGAAAGCTAATTTTTGAGGGAGGTAATAGATAGTAGATGAGACCAGAATTAGCCTTAAAACAAACCAGAACAAACAACAACAACTACAAAAAACTCAGGAAATCGACTGTGTCCAGGTTTTTCTATTTACAGTACTTTTTGATCCTATATAATGGAAACTATGAATTCCAGAGTCTTTTGTACTAACCAGTCCTATTCTCCTGTGTAGCTACTACAGCTTCCCCAGATCTTCCTGGGGAAAAAAATCACAATTCTCATTTGCTGTGGAACTTTTAGAGCTCTCTTAATCACCATACATCTTGTCGTTGGTCCCGAAGGAGAAGCAGGGCTCTTGAAGACAGTGTGGATGCATGGCTAGCACTGGGGGGTCCATGATGAACATGCTAGAGCCAGAACTCTCCCACTGCTGGAGCTACAAACCAGGCAGTCTGAGTTTTGATCCCTGCTTTGCTCTGTTACTTGGTCAAGTCTTGAAGTTTATTTTTCTCATTTGGAACATAAGGTACCTAGATCTATCAGCTTCTTTCCAATTCTATAATTTGATGACTGTATTTTAACTGGTCAGCATGCACCCCCAAACACCATTAACCCTTAAAAAGTTTTGGGCCAACAACAGTAATGGTAATGTCCAGGCCTGCCCTCAAAAACTCTATCCTTTGAGACGTTAATCATCAACATAATTACCAAATGTAGGTGCGTTGTCAAAGAAAACTGTATTACTGCAGTCATCTGGAATTAGAAAGTATCACGGACATAAGGGATAGATAGCACAGTCATTTTTTGTCATTAATACTCAACCAGAAGCTGTACGGGTATTGTATTTACACACACTTACTTCAATTTCTTATAAAAATGTAGTTGTATGAAAACAAAAGTTTCACAGCAATTTTGTTAAAAAGCCATTTACTGGATTTCTCAGAAAGGATTTTTGAACAAGGGTGTGTTATTTAATTCCAAGTATAGCCAGCCTTACTCATTGGCAGAGAGAAGGTTGGCCGCATGGAGGGCAAGAACTTACCTGTCCTACAGCGATTTTTCTAAGGACTTGTTATGGCACCACCTCCACTATTCCCTGATCCAATTTGCCTTTCCCAGATTCAGTTCATGGCAGAGAAAATCAGAGTGTGAGCAACAGGAAACCAAGCACATAGAGTAGTGCTGAAGTAAATCTTAGGCTGCCAGAGAATCACGGGAAGTGCTGAACAGGAAGTGAAGGATCCCTCCAGGAACATCAGGCAGCCAACCTGGGGGACATGGGGCATTTCCAGGGAAGGGTGGATAGGGTAGAATAGGGTGTTCCAGAGTAAATACTTGGCAAGCTGACTTGGATGGAGGGGAGACGTAAGGCGCCTTGGCTTAGGGTGAAACTTTGGCCAGAGGCTATAATTAATTTTAATCATTTCAAAAGCCATTTTGCTAAATTATTTTTGTTTTTTGCTTCACTACTTCTCATAAGTGGTGCTGATTCATCAAATTTAATTCCACTCCGGGACTTCTCTGATTTCTTTTCTCCTGAGTGAACAAGTTAACATCATGCGCAAGGGCTTACTATCTAAAAATAAACCCCCACTGAAAGAAAGTGGCACAAGCTGGCTGAAGTCCATGCTAACTGGCATAATTGCAGGTTATCACCCAGTATTTTAAAGATAATCACCAGCTCCACCTCACCCTTCCTCTCTGACAGCCAGAGAGAAATAAATTAAAGCAAAACCACTCTCAATGGTTATAATGGATATAAAAGCAAGATGGAAACTTCATGACTAAACAAACAAAAAAAAGATAATTAGATAGATGAGAGAGAGAGAGATGTATATGTTTATCCAAGCTTGTTGAAGCACCGGACCAAAACTTCTTGGGTTAATCACGGTCAATAACAGAGTGAATGGAAGAATATCTATTTAAGACTGAATGTTAGGCAAGTGAAGGCTAAATTGATTCATGATGGATTGCTGTTTCTGGTCCAGTATCTTTGTGTTCCCTGGAAAGTCATTTTGAATCCATGTAGGGATTGGACTTGAATGATTTATATAACACTCAATGAATTCTATTGACTCTGAGGGCATAAAGTCATTTATGTGGAATTGTTTCACTAAATTTTATCTCTTTAAGTCATTTTAAATGGCCTGGACATCGATTTGTACTGACTATCTTTACCTTTTCTGTATGAAACTTCATTTAATACGCTTTTTTTCAAATAATAATAAAATATGCTTTTTTTTCAATAGTTAATTTTGGATCACCCAATGTCATTAGCTTCTTTCCTGAAAACTTAGCACATTCAATTTCCAGTATTAATGCTGTTCTGAACAGGAAGGAAAAAATACTAAAATGTACTTGATAGACATATATTTCCTTAAAAAATTCATTGTCCTTTTTGTGAGCACAAAGTTGGACCTTTGTAAATCTTCATGTCAGTGGGCTTAATTCCTTTGATTTGAATTTAAGAGTCTGCATCGATAAATAAATAAATAATTAATTGATTGATTGATTAAAAATTTAAAAAGAGGTGCCTGGGTGGCTCAGTCAGTGCTGACAGTGCAAAGCCTGCTTGAGATTCTCTCTCTCTGACCCTCCGCTGCTCTCTGTGTGTTCACAAGCTTTCTCCCTCTCTCTCTAAAAAAAAGATAATCACTTCCACGTTGAGCACCACTCATATATGTTAAAATCACAACAGACACCCACATGCAGAAGAGATTAAATGCCTACCTCACACCACCCCACACACATTCAGAAAAATTAACTCAAACTGGATCATAGGTTTCATTATAAAAACTAAAATTATAAATGGCATCAGAACACATGTGACAAAAAGCAAAGTAGATAAGTTTGACTTCATCAAACTTAAAATATTTTTTGCTGCATAAGATATCATGAAGAAAGAAAACACACAGTAGGAGAAAATATTTTTAAACCAATGTGATAAGCATCTAGGATCCAGCAAATATGAAGAACTCTTACAACTTAATAATAAAAAAGACAAACATCCCAATTAAAAATCGGAATTAATAATTTAATAGACATTTCTCCCCCAAAATATATACAAATGGCTAAGAACATGAAAAAATGTTCAAAGTCATTTGTCACTGAGGAAATGCAAATCAAAACCACAATGGCGTACCACTTTACAACCACTAGGAAATGGTTATAATAAAAAAGACAGACAACAAATTTTTCCTGAGACTACCGAGAAATTGGAATCCTCATACATAGCTGGTGAGAACTCAAATAGTTTGCCCACCTTGGAAAATAGTACAACGGTTCCTCAAAATGTTAAACATAGAGTAACACAATTCAACTGCTAGATAATAAACTAAAGAAAATTGAAAACGTGTTCACACAAAGACTTGTACATGAATGTTCATCATAGCATTATTCATAATAACCAAAACGTTGAAACAACTCAAATGTACAAAAACTGGTAAATGACTAAACAAAATATGATATATTCCTATCCAAATAATCAAATATTTGTCAACAGAAAGGAATGAAGCATTAATAAATGTTAAACATGGATTAACTTTGAAAAGATTATGTAAACAAAAGAAGCCAGTGACAAATGGCTATATACCGTATGAAATGCCCAGAATTGGAAGACCTCTAAAAAAAGTAGATTAGTGGTTGTCTAGGGCTGGGCAGCAGCAGGGAAGAGGGGAAATGAGGGGCGCTGGTGGGAAATGAATGCCAAAGTATACAAGTTATTTTAGGAAGATGATAAAAATGTTCTAAAATTTGATTTGGGGAATAGTTGCACAATTATGTAAATACACTAAAAACCATTGGGTTGTATACATTAAATTGTAAAGTACGTGCATATAAATTATATCTCAATAAAGCTGTTTTTTTAAAGCCATGCATTAAAAAAAATGCAGAAAAATTTACACCATCGTGCTTTGCTCCTAAAGCTTCTATTCTGATACTGCATTCTTAATCATACAGTGTTGAATGCATGGGATTCCATTCCATTATATATCTGGTGTTCCTAAAACTTTGTTACATCATCATATATGAAATATTCTACTTTTCAGCTACTAAGCAATTTTTTGTTATGGAAAAAATTAAAGCTAGATATTCCCTCAATTATTGGCCAAAAATAATGATGGAGGGGAAGTAAAAGAAGATTAATGATGCTATATGACAGGGATCTTATGGCTTAAGGTCGTGTGGGGGTCTTTTGAATCTCTGTGGATGCATCTTATGGAGACTTGGGGCTGAATTATTGAACACTCTTGGAATGTTTCAAGGCAGTAATTCATATTCTCATTGTGTTGGTTGGTGTACTGACACGGCTGAGCCCACAACTGGATCCCGATTTGACTGGACGTGGTTGATAAATCATCGCTTTGGCCTGACAGGGAAGTGAGGAGCTCTGTGGTCGAAATCTCAATGGAATAGGGCAGTAGGCACACCAGGTTAGCCCAATAACCACAGCAGGTCAGGAAGGTGGAGCAAAGTACTCTGTGCCCTCTCTTTGATTTGCCTTCCAGTCCCACTTCGCAGGGATTCATGTCTCACATCTAGGACAGAGAGACTATTAGTAAGAACGGAAAAAAGTAGATACCGAAGGAAATCATAAACATATGGGCTTATTCTTTACTTCCCTCAGCTATGCACTTCTACCCCTGAATAAAGTGTAAAACAGTGTGTATAGCACACAATCATTAGTGTAGAAAGCAAGTGTATTTCTTTTGTAATCATCAGTATATACACAGAATGATGCTGAAAGGACTAACAAGAACTAATAACAAATGTTAACTCATAAGGGAACTTTGGAGTTCAGAGATAGCCATGGGAGGGAGGTTTTTAATATTTTCTTTTGTATCTCTTCTCTTCTTTACAATTTTTTGAACCATATGGATATATTATCTACTCAACAATAAAATTTTAAAATGCCATATACATATGTATAGGGAATTTGTATACATATATATACATAAATATATATAAACATGTTTATATACATAATTCATATATAATTTATATACATAAGTATATATGTAATTTATATGTATAAATTATATATGTGCATATACATAGAAATGTATATGTATGTGTGTGTATATCTTCATTGGGACAACTCTATATTCCTGAAAAACACAAAATAATCAACTGAAAAATTATTAAAAGCCATAAGAAAACTTACTAATGCAGCTACTTAAAAAATTAGTTCAGAAAAACTGATAACTTTCCTATATTAAACAACTATACATATGTAATACAAAAAAAGAAATGTTACCATTCAGAGAAGTAATGCCAATATAAAAGAAATAAACAGATAAAATATTCTGAAATAAGACATAGGTAAAGAAAAGTTGAATATTCTAGTAAGGAACAGGTAAATAGAAATATATCTTCTTAGATATATAGACACAATACTGCAAAGAGACCCGATCTCCCTGAATTAATTCATAAATTCAGTGTGCTTACCAACAAAAATACAAGTGATATTGTCTATTTTGGAATTTGATAAGAATTCTGTAGGGAAAATGGAAAACAAGGGTATGAAAGTAAAAGGGTGCTAGGATAGCTACGAGTAGACACAAGAGAGTAGTCATGGAGAACTAGCTCGCTATTTAGTTCAAACATATGCTTTAAAATCTGAGAGTGCTTCAGGAACAAACACATCATGAGGGCAGAACCTCAAAATAGAGTAAAATGTATGTGATAATTGATACATGAGAAAGGTAGCTTTACAAATTAGCTGGAAAAGGCAGTTACATCAATAGAGGTATTGAGAAAATTGGCTAGTCATTTGTGGGGGAAAAGTGAGATCCTTTATATAAAAATACATTTCAAGTATATGAAATATTTCAAAATACGAAACCAGAACTATGCTGTGAAAACAATGAGCACTTAGGGAGACAACAACAAAACTTGGAACGGAAATGCCTTTCTAACAAGGCATAAATTCCAGAATGCTAGGGGTGCCTGGGTGGCTCAGTCAGTTAAGCTTTTGACTTTGGTTCAGGTCATGATCCTGTGGTTCATGAGTTCAAACCCCGTGTTGGGCTCTGTGCTGACAGCTCAGAGCCTGGAGCCTACTTCAGATTCTGTGTCTCCTTCTCTCTCCACCTTTCCCCACTCATGCTCTGTCTCTGTCTTTCTGTCTCTCTCTCTCCAAAAATAAATAAAAAGATTAAAAAAATAAAATCCAGAACCCTATAAAAGAAATGATTAGTAGACTTGATTTCATAAACATTACAAATACCCACATGGCAAGAAATTTAATTAACAAAGTCTAAAGATGAATAAAACACTGGGAGAGTTGATTTACAACACAGGTAAATATGTTTTAATTGCCTTAATATACAACTGTCAAACCACTAAAAAAAAAAAAAAAAAAAAGGCAACTAGCAACATTGACTCAAAACGAAAAAAGATAGTGAAAGAGAAATCAAGTACATTTTGGCCTTTTAATATGAAATGATGAAAAATATGGATAACACATTAGTGTTGGCAGAGTGTTAGAAAAACAGGAACCATGATGATTGCTGGCTTCAGTGAAAATGGTGCAGTCTTTTTGGAGGGTAATTTGGCAATATCTGCATTATTTATCAAAATTCTAAAGGCAGGGGCATCTGGGTGGCTCAGCCGGATGCTCATAGCATCCCACTGTGGCTCTGGTCATGATCTAGTGGTTCATGGGTTTATGCCTCATGTCAGGCTCTATGCTGACAGCTCAGAGCCTGGAGCCTGCTTCAGATTCTGTGTCTCCTTCTCTCTGTCTCTCTCCTGCTTGCTCGCTCTCTTGCTCACTCTCTCAAAAATAAATAAATACTAATTTTTTTAATTCTAAAAGCAAACATTTCATTCAACAACTGTACAAAAAACACATACATGTAGGCAAAAATGTATGTAGGCAAAAAAAAAAATGGAGGTACAGAGTATTCATTTGTAAATCAAGCCAAATATTAGCTAAAGTGTGGATGTCCACTGATATAAAACTAATTAGGTAAACAAGTGTATATTATATTATATTATATTACTGTTAAATATGGTGAAATAGATCCAAGAATGACATGGGGAAAATATCTCCAAAATTAAATATTAAAAATAGCCATATATATATATATATATATATACACACACACACACACACACACACACACACATATACACATACACACACACATTTTTATATATACATATAGATTTTGTATAATAGATTTGTTTAGGTAAAATTAGTTTTATTTGTTTTTGCAATGGTGTCATTTATATATTTACATATATGGAAAATTCTGTGGAAATACATAAGAAATCTTTAATATTGGTGTCTGCTTCTTCAGTGGGGTCGTGTTGGAAGGTAGTGGCATAGGATGTGTGGAAACTTGCTTTTCATTCTACACAGTGTGTACAGTTTGAATGTTTTACCAAATGTGTGTGTGTATGCGTGTGTGTCTAATTAAAATAACTATTTCAAGCTAAATAATTATTTGAAAATGTAATCATATTTATATAAAATATTTGACCCAAACCTATCTTAACTTCTTCCTTACTGCCATAATCATAACTTAGAGACAGTTACCAAACCTGCCATGTGCTATAATTACTGACCATTGACCTGCTTTCATCTCAAGTGACTTTAGGGTGTTTGTGAACAGGAAACAGATCTAATCTTTACTGCCAGTTTCTATCACCTCAAAGGTCGGACTAAAAGATGATGCAACTGGCCATGCCAAGCAGTAGCTTAAAGGAGGACATAGACCAAACCATCCTACTTTAAAAAGTGATTGCCCAAGAAGAGCTCATTCTACAAAACAACTAATATGGAGTTATTCAAGACTTGGGCTTGCTGTTGGTACTTTTACTTAGCTGGGAAATAATGACACACAAAAATGTAACTAAACGTCTTTTGCTGTACTTACCTACCTGCAACCACGTGAGCCTAAAGATTTAAGCTGCATTTGATATTAAGCAAGTAAACCATGGTAAATCCTCAAGCTCGAACTTAAGGTGATGGGGTAGTCCTGGGCCGAAATCCAAATTCAAACTCCACATCCATGTCCAGAGAGAAAAAGACAGTCAGTGATTTTCTCAGGGCCATGTTAAAAGAGTGGAACCATTAGAAGCCCCACTTCTAGACACTTTGGCACAAAGTATCTAACTTTGCCTCATTAGAGTTTTCAGAATTATCAAGTGATTGCTGGAAAGCTTTCTAATATTACACCCCTGCTGAGTATAACACCAAGAAAGTCCCAGAGGAAGTTATTCTGATTAAAACATCATGTTTATCATAAAAAGAAAATAAAAAAAAAACAGTAACAATATTTACCTTTCAGAAAGTAAGCTGGAATACCAGGGCTGGGGTAGCAGGAGAACTTATTTGCATGGTCTTCCTTTTTACTTTTTTTAAAGTGGGTTGTTATATATATTTATATATAAAAATTTTCAGGGGCGCCTGGGTGGCTCAGTTGGTTAAGGGTCCTACTTTGGTTCAGGTCATGATCTCACAGTTCATGGGTTCAGGCCCCGTGTGGGGCTCTGTGCTGACAGCCAGCTCAGAGCCTGGAGCCTGCTTCGGATTCTGTGTCTCCCTCTCTCTCTGACCCTCTCCTGCTCAGGCTGTCTCTCTCTCTTTCTCTCTCTCTCAAAATAAATAAAACATTAAAAAAAATTTTTAATTTCAGATATAATATTAATAGTGGGTTTTTCAAACATTAGGACAATTAACTGTTGTAGTATGTCATGTCAAAAAGTACCATTCTGGGGCCGCCTGGGTGGCTCGGTCAGTCAAGCGACGGACTCTTGATTTCAGTTTGGGTAATGATCTCATGGTTCATGGGATGGAGCCCCACAACAGTCTTTGCACTGACAGCATGAACCCTTCTTGGGATTCTCTCTTCCTCTCTGTCTGCCCCTTAACCCTCTCTCAAAAATAAATAGATAAACATTTTTAAAAATAGTGTCATACTGATCCTTATGCTTCATTTCTTGATGATTTGACCCATATACTGTTTAGTTGAGAGCTCTGGGGTAATTTCCCAGGAGGGTTAAGTCAGAAATTCTTCGAGCCCATCTTTTTTTATACCTACTCACATAGTGCACAGTATCTGATTTATTGTCCTATCCCTCACTGCCCCCATATACTAAGTTTTCATTGCATGTTATAAATTAATGATTTATAAATTAATAAATTTAATAAATAAATCCAAATAAATTAATGATTGGATCATGCCAATATTGATCCCTGAGGAATCCTACAGTTAGCCTTTATCAATAAAAGGACTACTATCCAAAAACCTTACTACCTCTATCATTGTCATTATTTAAAAAGATGAAAAACTTCATTTTTTTACTTGCTATAATTTGTAAGTGAGGGGATATTAGTATTTTTTAAACCCACTCTTGGGGAATGGGGGGAGTATATAAATATATTTACATACAATTCTGTATGTATCAGGGCATTCATAGGGTGTATCGAGTCTTCCCATTGATCACTTTGGTTTCAGTAAAACTCAGATTAAGACCATCTATTTAAACCAAATTTCTGTGTACCACAAAATGTTCATTTCAAATCAAATTATGTAAGTTTTTGTTAAAGATCTTGTTAAAGGATTTTTAAACATTCTGAAATAGTATATCTCAATAGTATATCTCAATCACGAATATGTCTATGTAGAAAAATATTGATATTTTTACAAAGGAATTAATAAGGAAAATAATTAGCTCTCCCCACTAAATATAAAATGAAGTGTTTTTTATTTGTTAGTGAGAAGGTAAGCAAATAGTTGTGGGAAATAATAAAAGAATCAGCAACTGAAACCATCCTGTTTGAACAAGTCCTATAAAATGAATACGTCTGGGGGGGCTGGTGGTTGAGCATCTGACTTCAGCTCAAGTCATGATCTCATGGTTCGTGAGTTAGAGCCCTGCATCCGTCTCTGTGCTGAAAGCTCAGAGCCTGGAGCCTGCTTCAGATATTGTGTCTCCCTCCCCATCTGCCCCTCCCCTGCTAGTGCTCTGCCTGTCTGTTTCTCTCTCTCTCTCTCTCAAAAATAAATAAACCTTAAGGAAAAAAAATAAAATGAATATGTCTGAAGAGCCACATAGAAACTAATTTCTTCTCTGGATTATTTTATATTACCTGTCATATAGTAAGATTGCTAATCCTACCCTTCTGTGTTCACACGTGCTATAAGTACACAATTATTTGCTCTGCAAATAAAAGGTGTAGTGAGTGGAAAAACTTGTACATCCATCAAAAGACTTCTTATACTCTAGCTTAATGCAGGCAAAAATGTAAAATATTGCTAGTTCTCTGTGAAATATGCACTGATTTAAATTTATTATTATATTAATAGATGAAAAGATTGCCAAGGGAGTACAATCCATCTCTTGAAACAATTGCTGTCAAATGAATAATATAAAGAAAAAATATTTAAAGTTAAAATTAAAATTTTAAAACCCTGAGAAAATCATAAATTGTTATTTTCAAGATTTCTTTGCCATAATCATCGCTCTTTTGATGAAGGAAAAAGTACCCAGAGAGTTAAAAAAAAAAAAAAAAAAGAATTCTTCTAGGCCCAATACACATCTCTTTCTTGGATTCTATTTTCATATAAAAAATAAGTTCTATCTGGAGTTTGGGTTTTTAAGTTGTTGTTTTTTTAAACATTTATTTATTTTTGAGAGACAGAGAGAGACAGAGCATGAGCAAGGACAGGGCAGAGAGAGACACAGGATCTAAAGCAGGCTCTAGGCTCTGAGCTGTTAGCACAGAGCCTGATGAGGGGCTCAAACCCACAAACTTCGAGATCATGACCTGACCCAAAGTGGATGCTTAACCAACTGAGCCACCCAGGTACCCCAGGGTTTTTAAGTTTTGGTTTTATAAGAGAATCCACTCTACCCCTGGCCATCACTGATTAACTCCATGTCTGGGGCAGGTGTGGATCAATGCAGCCATCATCCCAGGCTCATTTGCTCAGGAAATTTCTTCTAGCTAAGGTTGCTTTCCAAATCCCTCCAAAACTAAATCTACAGAAACAAGATGCAACAGGAAGAGAGGATTCACAGAATTGGCAAATGATGTCTTAATAGGGTTTGCATAGTTTTCGATAATAGTCTAAAGTGGGGCTCTTCCAATATCCAGTGTAAGAGCCTTCAGGGAACTCTGTACCCCAGATAGAGCGCTGAGTTCAGAGATTAAAGGGAAATTCATCAAAATTAAGAACACAATAATAAAGGAAAATTCAAATTTATTTCAGTAAATTTCTTTGAATGTCTGCATGGAATTATACTCCACACATCTGTGGTCTTCCTTATTTCTCTCTTCTGGTTTTGGATTCTGTTTCCCAAGAAGCATCAATTAATCATTAAGAAAGATCACAGAGGAGATGTAAACAGTAATGACCATTATTCAGAGACACTTCAAGTTAAAACATGTCATAGAGAACACACTTAAATTTTGGACGTCTGATCTACAAACCTTGTTAACTTAGATAACAGGCATTAGTCCTCTTCTCCAATTCTATGGTGTTTATTGGTGTACAAATCAGGATTCCAACAGGAAACAGATGGTGTAGTCAAATTAGGATAATTTGAGGAGGGTTTATTTACAAAGGGACTATTTACAGAAGTGTAGGTGTAGCAGAATCACAAAGTGCAGGACAAGAATGCTGAGCTGGTTATAATGAGTTAACACCCTTAGGAGTTGAAAGGAGCAATCGTTGAAACCGGAAGAGAAAGTCATACAGAGATGTCCACCTTGAAAGGCTAAGTGACCTTTAGAGAACAACTAGCCCTAGAGCATCTGGCAGAGAAGTCAGTTTCTTATCTTCCCTGATGTACAACCCAACAGGAAGCTTGGAGGGAATGGGAGTTTTAATGGCCTCGATCAACAATGCCATTTACAAAGCCTCTCCAAAAGATATCAAAAAGAATGAGTAACTGGATTTTCTACAGGGGTTGCCCAACAACCAAACTGAACCAAAAGCCAGCTGGCAGAGGAGCCCATTGATAAAGTCTAAGTGAGTCAATTTCCTGGGGTAAAGACTGAGATGAAAAAAAATGGAGACTCAATAAGATACACAACATTCATGATTAAATCCATGTGCTTACACATGCTCCTGAACATACAAACATACTCACACACAACATGAAAACTTCTCAGAAAGGAATTTTCCCTGGAAACCTACACTTTTGTTGTCTTACATGTGCAAAATATCTATGGTCGGATACTTCAGAGACTTAATACCACCGATAACCTATACATGCTGGGTAGCACTGGTAGCAAACTAGAAATGAGAAAAAAGGAAACCAACATTTCTGAACTCTGACCCTTCATATACCATATCTCACCTAGTCTTCATAACCAATTAGTTATAAATTATTATCCAATCTTTACAGAGAAGTTGAGACTCAAATAATCTAAAGAATATTTCTAAAGAAACACCAAAATTATGAGGGGAATCCTTAAACCCAGGCCTGTTTAAATGTAAAATCCATTCAGCTTATCCCTCACCACATTGCTTACTGTTAACCTACTGCATTTGAGTACTTTAACCTAAAATAGTTTAATATCTTCTTAGCAGAATGTAGGGAAAGCAAGAGTCGCCTAAAGATGTCGAAGAGGACATTCATTGTATGGAGTCCATGTCTATCTGTTAGAATATTAAAGTGGGGGAAAATCATGTCAGTGAAGGGAGTGGGGCAGTGAGAAGAGGCTGTATAACTAGGGAGACAGGTAACTAGAAAGGTTAAATGCAATCTTTGAGTTCTTCCTACTTCCCTATCTTGCTGAGCCAGCCCTGCCACTTTTCAGTGCCTGTGGACTTTGCATCTGAGGTCTACACCCTTTCACAATGGAAGCATTTTATTATGTCTACAATGGTGCAATGCCTCACCCCTAATAATAATTTCACCAGCATTTCATCTTCCCCTGCTCCTACCTGCTGGAAGGCAGCAGTGTGCAATGGTCAGTTGATCATAGGCTCACTGCAATTACCCTAAGGGCCAACGACTCCCTCAGTCGAACCTGCCTTTGGACACGTGCTGTCAGAGTAAAACAATGAGCACGCCTACTCAGGGAGGAGGATGTCATTGCCAATGAGTTTACATCTTGATACCACTAAATGAGTCAGGGGCTCCACGCGGACATAATACTTTCATACGAAATCATAAAGGGAATGTGCTATCAGATTCTGGGGATTGCTTTGCCTAGAGAACAAACAACAGAGGGCCCCCAAATGAGTAAATCATCTTTTGCTTTAAGGCATCTGCAAGCATATGCTCTGACCACAAATAAGAAAATCCACATATCTGTGCTTTCTCCCAGAGGCAAAAATGGCCAACCAGAAGTAAATAGTAAGAAAGATGATGGGGTGGCCTGGGTAGTTCAGCCAGTTAAGTGCTGGACTCTTGACCTTGGCTCAGGTAATGATCTCATGGTTTGGTTCGTCAGGTTGAGCCCTGAGGTGGGTTCTTGGAAATCTCTCCCTTTCTCTCTCCCCCTGAAGGGCTCACTCTCTCTTTCTAAAAAATAAATAAATAGACATTAAAAAAAAGAAAGATGATGGAGTCATGCTTTTTTCAAAAAATTTTTAAACATAAACTTGGGGCGCCTGGGTGGCTTAGTCGGTTAAGCGTCCGACTTTCGCTTAGATCATGATCTCGCAGTTCATGGGTTTGAGCCCCGCGTCGGGCTCTGTGCTGACTGCCAGCTCAGAGCCTGGAGCCTGTTTCAGTCTGTGACTCCCTCTCTCTCTGACCCTCCCCTGCTCACGCTGTCTCTCTCTCTCTCCTAGAAATAAATAGAAATATTAAAAAAACACACACACATAAACTCAATGCCCTACTATAAGCAGTCAATGTTTTCTTCTTTTAGGATAGAGCTCAAGCCTCTAAAAACAGAATACAAAGAAATGACTTTCAGGGCTGGTCAGCCACTCCCTGAGTCAATGGGGAATCACCAGCACTACTTGTATTTTTGACTCAAATTCCACAGCTGTCCTAAGGCCAAATATTCTCCTAGCTTCTTCAATTTCCACACTGGATTCTACAGAACTGATTTGTGAATACTCTGTTTACCCAGCTAGGCTTCCTGCCTGAGCTGTGAAACCATTTTAGACAGCTAACTGGATAAAGAGCTTAAAATAAGGTGGCCTTTATTCTTTATCAGCTTAAAATTGCCAACTAGCAGCCAACTTGGTCTTTGGACACATGCAGAAATGCACTTGAGCTATTTATATTTTCTTGGCCATCCATGGAATAATGTAGTTTGGAACTAATTTAAATAAAAGAGACTCTATTTAACTCATGGAATATTTTTTTGATCAAATAGCTACTGGGCTTGGCCTCCTTACTCAAATGGTTCAAAAACTGTGAGTTGGTGAATTGTTTGGAAATTAAGGGACAGTTTGAAAATACTGTCCCTCCATAAAATTCACAGATTATAGAATATTTAGATTATGATCCAGAGGTAGAAATGTGTCTTCATGAAAGAGGCCCTAATCTATGAGAAAGAAATACCATGATTTCAGCCATGTCTCTGCCAAAAATCACCCAGAATATTCTGATAATGTCACTTAAAACTCCATGTCTCAGAGTCCTCTGTAAAATGAAAAGGTTGGACTAATACATAGTTTTCAAATCATGATCTGAAGAGAATTTGACCACCTAAATGGGTGATGGTGGCCATTGTTGGAGGTGACAGTTGGGCCTCCTTTCAACCCCACCTCCATCCTTACCCACCATCAGAACAGATCCACATTTTGTTTTTGTGTAGAATTTAATTGAAGACCACTTTCAAAATGTTGAAAAGCTTTGACTATAATATCTGTTTGATCAAGTTCTATGGCTTTGGATTTTTATTTCCATTGACATATAGGTTTGCTTGTTTGCAAAGTAAATGTAATTTTA
The DNA here is from genome assembly GCA_017311185.1 of Proteles cristata cristata. NCBI lineage: Eukaryota > Metazoa > Chordata > Mammalia > Carnivora > Hyaenidae > Proteles > Proteles cristata. The sequence goes on along the minus strand of JAESUZ010003705.1, from coordinate 373,657 downwards.
AAAAAGCATTAAAAAAGCATTAAAAAATCAGTGTGCCCCATAAGATGCATGTAGGACCATGATAACCTTATTCTGTTCCTCTGAAGATGGGCAAACTCCTCTGCTTGAAAAATTTCTACGATTTTTTTCTTTATAGCAATGCTTTACCATTTATATGTAAATAGTTTGAAAGGTTTTCAAAATTGGATAGGAATTAAGTAGTAACTGGCAGAATGACATCTCACTTTGAAATGGATGAATTATATAATTGATCCTTCAATACACACACACACAGACACACACACACACACACACACACACACACACACACACACCTCCTTAGAAACATGTCTGCATTTAGATAACTAAACTCCATCAGTGATCAAGAAAAACAAAACTGAATGGTGGAAGTGCATCCAGGACTGGGAAAGGGGTGTGATATTTGTGGTTCATTTCTCTGTTTGGAACAAAAATGGGAGTGGACTGGACCTGATTCAGTTAAAGCTGCTTTGGTGGCCAGCACACAGATATGTGTGTGCAGGTGTGTGTTGGGAGGGGGAGGGGGGGTGTGAAGCTGGAAGAGAGAAGAAAAGGCTAACTCCCTGTGGAAGAGCCCAAAGGAGGCATGTTTATACTCTCAGCTCAGAGAAAAACTGCAGAAGTCAGAAGGGCCCAAAGAACAAAGAACCCAGGGGGCCAATCCTCACATTGCAATGAGTAAACTGAAGATACAGACATGAGGCAGAGTAGTGTTAGAATTACAGCACAAGAGAGGTGAAGGCTGGTAGAAAATAAATTTCCTACACAAGACTCATCTCATGTCATATAATTTTCAGGGCTTGCTGTACGTTTGATGAACCTATCCTTATCATTTTATCCTTTTTTAAAAGTTTATTTATTTTGAGAGAGGAGAGAGCATGAACGGAAGAGGGGCGGAGAAAGAGGGAGAGAGAAAGAACCCCAATTATACTCCACACTCCTCACAGAACCTAATGACTTCGGTTGATTGGATAATCATGAGATCATGACCCTTGAGCCAAGAGTCCGACGCTAACCAAGTGAGCTACCCAGGTGACCCAATCACTTTATCTTTAAAGTGTGCCATACCTCATGGAAGATGTATAATTTAGCGTGTATGTGAGAAAATCAGGGGAGGGGAAGAGCACTATATGATTTCAATTACTTTGACATGATAGTGCTTTGGATATAAAGCTGATCGTGCATTTTAATAATTTCATGACATTTCTTTGGATAATAAGACATGGCTTTGTGTCATACAAAACTAAAGAAAATTGAATTTTTAAAGTACCTTGTAGGCTCTTTGTCCAATTATAGTTCTGTCTCCCATCAACATATATTTTATTTAATCTAAATGTATTTTATATTGTTTGAACTTTTTCCTGTGAATTTAAATATTCCACAAAAATTCTATCAATATACTATTGATGATAAAATAACTACAGTTTTTCCCAAAACAAAGCCACAACTAAAAGCAACTGCTATGGCTTCCTTAAAAATATACTTTTGAAATAAGAAAAAAAATTGGTTTTAGTCAAAATGTGTGACTGTCCCTTAAGTTTAAATAAACATGAGCTTCTGCCCTTTCTCAGAAAGCATTTGAGGGTAATTTTATCCTCAGAATTGGATTTCATAAGCCTTTTTTCAGCCTCTAAGTAGTCTGATAAGTCAAAAGAGGGTCAAATTTTTACCTTTACATTTTTCTCAACTGTCACATTTGGAAGGACCAGTTATGATTTTCACAAATTAAAATAAGCAATAGCAGGTCTTGACAATACACATGATTTGCCTAAAAAGAAAGGTCATTATTCTCAATTTTATTAAAAACACAGTATGGGGGGGGTGTGGGAAGCCATATATTATTTTGACGTAGGAGAGGTAAGAGGAAGTTGACTAGGAACTGAGGGATCTATATCATGTAAATATGGAGATAGCTTAATGTTCTGTTCACATATGTTTTCTCAGCCTATGAAGCAGAAGCAACCTGGATATTTATCTACACAACCATGGAAATCTGCTTCTCTCATGATTTCTTTCATTCATACATAGGGAGAAATCATAGGTTGTATTTCAGTCGTATAACTCCTCACAAAGATATTGGACATCTGACAGCCCCTAAAACCATCACCATCTACGTCATTACTGTGTCATCACAGAAGGTACTCTTACTGTGTTTGGAGGATGGGAACACTAAAATATAATGTTCTTTGACCTAAATTTCTCCTAGTATCCTAAGGCTGAAATGGGAGTTTCTAAATGGACTATAAAAGAAACTAAACAGGCCATCAGGAAGTTGGTCACTTGTTGCATTTTAAGTTTTTTAAAAACATCAGTATTTTTTTAGAAGTACACTAGGTTATGCCAATGTGAAGTCAGTGTTGAAAATCCTCTTTTTATTTTTTTTTTAATGTTTTATTTATTTCTAGGAGAGAGAGACAGCGTGAGCAGGGGAGGGTCAGAGAGAGAGGGAGTCACAGACTGAACCAGGCTCCAGGCTCCGAGCTGGCAGTCAGCACAGAGCCCGACGCGGGGCTCGAACCCACGAACCACGAGATCATGACCTAAGCGAAAGTCGGGAAGTCGGACGCTTAACCGACTAAGCCACCCAGGCGCCCCTCCTCTTTTTATTTTTTTAATGTTTATTTATTTTGAGGGGGAGAAAGAAAGGGAGGTGGGGACAGGATCTGAAGTGGGCTCTGTGCTGACAGCAGAAAGCTCTATGTAGGACTCAAACTCACAAATCATGAGATTATGACCTGAGCTAAACTCAGATGCTTAACCACCTGAGCCTCTGTAGCACTTTTAATAGTCATTGATTCTACCAGTCATGAGAGCATTTGTGCCTTCAAGTATATATTTTAAGCCTACCAGATTATGTAAATAGATTTCAGATTAGCAGTTTTATGACTATTGATTGTGAATGAATCACATTATTTTGCTGGCACAGCTACTAAGGACAAAATGAGAATTAGAAGCTCAACTCTATTAACTGAAATGACAACTCATATTTAAAAGAAAAAAAACCCACGATAGGTGATATGACTGTTTTAGGTAAGAGCCCCCAAGGAAATGATGAAGGTACAGAAATTTGTGTGCAGTAATCTTACTGGGGATTGCTCTGGGGACAAATTCCTTTTAAAGAAGTGAAAGAAGCAGAATTGGGCAGAAGTTGAACTTCAGTGCAACAGAAGCTTCACCAGATCCCACATGGTGCTACAAAAATGGAACAGCCTTTCAGAGTTGTCCTGGATGGGGCAATATGCCCAAGCCTCCACTATCCCACTCCCTTGCTTCCACCAGTCACTGGACATGGTCTACCAATAGTCAGAGTTTGTAAACTTAGGCGAGGTAGTTCCCTTAAGCAGAGGGCAATGTCTTGCTAAGTACTTAGAGGCAAGCTTTCAGCAGCTGGTACAGTGATTACTTGGATCACATAGGAGGCATCTGGGCAGCACTACTACATCACAGCATCTACTACAGTGGTTACATTTGAACAAAGCCTACATATGATTTTCATAATGTTATACCAAGTGAAGTAGCAATTATATTTAGTTTGGCGCACTAAAAGTCTTAAACATTAAACTGTAACATCTCCAGAATAACAATCATCAATATCACTCATAAACTGACATGAAATAAAATTCAGATAGGTAATCATTACCTTAAAAAATAATTTCTAAGAAACTAATAATCTTTGGTGCCTTGATAAAATGCATGTAGCCAAATCCCTGGAATTCCAAATTATAAACTGTTCTTAGGACTTATCTCTGAATTAGCTAATGAGAAGAACAATAAAAAAAAAAAATCCTTGCTTCCCAACAGCTTTTTATTGTAACCTGTTATGCCAATTTCCTGATTTTGGAGTGTGGTTTGGTTCTTAACAAGAGCCCTCTCGGATAGATGGCATGTGAGGTACAGGGTGCAGAGGAATCTTGTGTACACAGTGCAATTTGACAGAGAAGTCCAAGATTCCCAAGATCTTGGACACTCATTTTCTATTTTTTTTTCATCTGTAAAATGGAGTAATACTTGTATTTGCTTACAAGGTCCTATGAGTTCATTCCTTCCTCGTGTTGTATGTAGCTCCAATTAGAAATATTCTGAGATGTCTTTTATCTTCTGGGCCCCAGAGCAATTGAACTCAACAAATGAACTTTAAGAAAAGAACAAGTACAGGTCATTTTCTAAAAACCACAGTAGAGGCTTTGGAACTGTGTTTGAAAAGAAATGTGCATATTTTAAGACTACATTTAAATTTTCTTGAAATGTTTTCCTGATCTGAAGGGGGAAAAAGTATTATTTTGCTGTGACATGTGCTAATGCAACATATATCAATTTGATGGTTCCTACACATTATACAAAAGACTGTAAAGAATGCTACCTTTCAAAGTTCTGGGAAAGAAAAGAAAAATAATAATAACTGATTTCATTTTAAGGTTACAAACCAAGTTATGAAATAATTTTCTTGACAAAAAGGGCTCTCTACTTTCATAAAATACAAAGATTTAGAGAAAAAAGGAGTGCAGTGTACAAAGAAAGTTGAAACTGTATCTAGAAACAGTTTTTCCTACAATGGCAGGATCTGCATGTTCTTCTAGGTGCAGCTCCTTTATAAGGTGGTGTTGCCCCTGGTGTAAACATCACAGTTCAAAGTCTTCCCCTCAAGAGGCTTTCCAGCTAGAAATTTGATTTTATGTCCCAGGATGGCTTATTCTCCAGAACACATCTTCACACTAGCAAACATCACAATGGACGGATAAATAAACCAGGTAACTAATACATAGCAAGTGTCAACCAAAGAGACTAGATTCTCCCCTGAACTGACCAGGAAATCCTCTCTTCTTAGAAAACTACCCGGAAAGCCCAATCACCGGGCAGTGGACAGGCGTCATTCTACATAGTTGGTATTTCTGAGAAGTAACAGGGAAACTCACATAAGCTGGGCCAGGCTGCATCTTTCCTGGATAAAGAGCTCTTTGATGGAATCTGGCAAAGATTGTGTGATTATTCTTTTTCTGTAATTCCATGGATAGGGCCAGGTTTGGTTGGTCCTGGAGTTTATGTAATTTGGTGATCCCTAGCGGGGGGGAAATATATTTGAGCTTTGAAACATATTATTTAGAATGACAAAAAAAATTCACAAATCTAGGAAGCTGGCAAATATCCAACATAAAATCTATGAAAAGTATATTTGTATTTACTGCCTAATTCTCCATTCAATATTTTCCCTGCATTTTTTACCTCTTCTTCATACGACTACAATACTGTAATATCATTTTTGATAGCATAGAAAGATATTCTGTCTTTCCTGTACCCCAGCATATCAAAATTTGTTTTTTATTACAGAGGTTGTGGTTCAGAAGTTTATTTTAGTTTCTCAAGTTGTAATTGTAATGCCACATCTGTATCTTGAAGACTGTAAGGAATGAATGCGGGGGAGGGGTCCTTTGGAAACCCCCAGCCTTTTGATCTCCCTGGCTCACAAGGCCTCCTGCTGCAGCAGCTGCTCCAACAAGTACATCCCCCCCACCCCCCACCCCCGCCCCTTGCTTTCCCTGCTCTTGCCGCTGCAGCCCTGTAGGAGGAAGTGGACAAGACAGCCATGAACTCAAGTCATAATAGCGTCCAAGCCACGATTCAGCATCTGGTCCAGATATTTTCCTTGGGTCTAACTGCGTATTAGGATGTTCCCAGATCCACACGAGCCAGTTGTTGAAGCAGAGGTAGTGCTGGCAGCAGAGACCCAGGCCTCAGCCCCAAGACTGGCCTAGCTCAGCCTAGAAGGGCTCCCTCACCACTTGGGCCAGAGGATAGTGGCTCCTTGGGCCTCGTGGGAGAACATGAAGGGTCTTCAGAGGGGCTTTGTGAATGTGGATCCTGAACCCTCAGCTTCACCAGTGTCAGGTAAATCAAACCCTGAGTTAGGTAAATCAAAGGAGGGAACCATCCTTTCAAAAGGAAGGCATATTCAAGACTGAGATTTCAGGCCACTTTCTACAAATTCTGTTCAGACTGTATTTTTGGTAAGTGCCCCATTTGAATATTATGCCCTGATACAATTTGGAGACAGGATTTTAAGGCAAGGTGGCATATCTCAACTTTGAACCAGTAAACATGGGTTAAATATTTTAAATCTCAATAGTCAATGTTATTCCCTCATTCCCAGGTTTCTAAGGCATGACTGTATGGGCGTGTGTGTGTGTGTGTGTGTGTGTGTGTGTGTGTATGGTGGTGGTGGTGTGTGTGTGTGTGTGAGTGTGTGGATGGTGGTGGTGGTGTGTGTGTGTGTGGATGATGGTGAAGTGTGTGTGTGGAAGGTGGTGGTGTGAGTGTGTGTGTGTGTGTGTGTGTGTGGATGGTGGTGGTGTGAGTGTGTGTGTGGTGTGTGAGAATGTGTGGGTGCATGTGCAGTGGTGTGTGCATTTGTGTGCTATGAGGGGGTTGTGGCATGTGGAACGGTGTGTGTATGTGTGTGGTGCATGTGGGAGTGTATGGGTGTGTGAAGTGGGTGTTGGGGACCTGAGAGGACAGCCCACCTTCACTGCCACATACTGCGCTGCCTATAATGAGTAGCTTAAAAATCAAGACTCTCATTTGTACTAGAAACATATGACTCCTTTCTGAGGGAAGTAATGAAGATTAGCTTTGAACTAGCCCTTCTTAAAAGAGTTGTCTTTTCAATTGATATTGCTTTTCCTCCTCGTCTGGATTTCCACTTATTACCAGGTTCCTGTGATTAATTGTTATTAAGTTGAGCCTTTCCCAATAGAAGTCTCATAATTAAGTTCAAAGAACAATATTGTTTATCAAAAGGAAACTACATACTTTAAATAGAATACCGTTAGAATGGCATTGCCCACAGCATCTATTTTATTTTTTGTAGATAATTTGATCTGCTGAACCAATGAGCTAAGTTAATTTTTCAAATAATGATAATAATAATAGTATCATAGGGGCGCCTGGGTGGCTTAGCTGGTTAAGCGTCCGACTTTCGCTTAGGTCATGATCTCGTGGTTTGTGGGTTCGAGCCCCGCGTTGGGGTCTGCGCTGACTGCCAGCTCAGAGCCTGGAGCTTGTTTCAGTCTGTGATTCCCTCTCTCTCTAACCCTCCCCTGCTCACGCTGTCTCTCTCTCTTCTAGAAATAAATAAATAAATAAATAAATAAATAAATAAATAAATAAATAAATAAAATAATAGTATCATAATCTGCCTTTACCTTTCACTTGAAAAGCTCTACTCAAACGAAAGGTATTAGCCATGGCACTTGCAAAACAAACTCTGACTGGTAAATCTTTGTGTTCCTTAAAAATGGAAAAAATGCAATACTTTATTAGGAGACCATTCTGTCAAGGGCAGACGCAGAAATCATACACAGCTGCCAAGATGCCTATTTGGCCTTATGCATTATTTTCTCCTACCTCGAGCGGAAAGGTTCATGGTCATTAGAAGCAGAGAGACCTGTGTTTGAATTCTTGCTCTGCCACTTAATTGAGGTTCTGTCACCTGCAAATTGTGGATAATCATTCCTATCTACACTTTTGAAGAAGTAGAAATGGGATAACAATTAGTAAACATCTGCTTATAATAATAAAAGTTCATACATTTCCTGCTTTCTCTGCCCCCTTCTTGTGTTCTAACACTAACACTGTTCCCCACACCTTAAACACCACTTCACAAAATGTATTCTCTCAAAATAAAAATACTTCAAAATTTTTGGCACCTTTACATAACAACATAAGTTGATATATTTTATTTCACATGGTATTTTAAGTAAATATACTTGGTTTCCTTTACTCCCCATAAACAATAATAGATGTGAAATCATGGGTTTAAAATTTAGGTATATTATAATATGCATTTACATAAATATAAAATTATTGAAAAAACGCACCCTTGCAAGACTGGAGTACAAGCACCATACTTCAGCAAGCTTTGGTGGGAAATGATTACGTCCCCTTGTCAATAGAAAAGATTCTGCTCCCCTTGCTAATGGCCTGTCCTTTATACACAGGAATAGATGCTAAGTGTATCACACACATTTACCATGCCCACAAAACAACTTTGAAGGCCCAGAATTAAGCCATTAAATAGGTTCCAAGAAAATGTCAAAGCTCCCAGATAACTATAAGTTCTAACTGAATGCACCTAGTTCTAACATACACTGCGCAGTATATATGAAGGCAGTTTGATCATGTGGCCTATCTGTGTGAAAAAATACAAGTAACCCTATAGCAAATCCATAATCATATGCTTATCAGCTCCAAAACACAAAATACTAAGAAAGCCCATTATATGTTAGTAGAAAGGACAATTAAAATTTATGAGATTTCTTTTTCAGTCTAAAGCTAGAAGTTTTCTAGGCCAGAGACACATGCAAATATGTCAACCTGCATGTTGCTTGGACTCTTAATATGAATGATAAATTTAGTAATTTCAGTACATTATATAAATAATTCTTGTTCTGTGTTCAAGATGACTAGGCATGTTTTATTTTCGAAAGAGAGAGAATGAGAACAAGCCAAAGGGGCAAAGGGAGAGAAAGAGAGAGAAAAAGAGAGAGAGAAATCTTAAGCAGGCTCCACACTCAGCCCAAAGCCCAAAACTGGGCGTGACATGACCCTGGGATCATGACCCGAGCTGAAACCAAGAGGCTGATGTTCAAATGATTGGGCCACCCAGGTATCCCAAGGCATGTTTTAAATACACTGGTTGAGTTACAATAAGATATGGTACAAGCTTAGCACAGACAGAACAATCAAAAAAGAAAACCCTTTAAATAAGAGGGGAAAAAAACATGGGTTTATCAGTGGGTTTGATGGCCTTCAGTATTTACGATTCTCTGAGAACCAGAAGCCAAGGCACAGCTCCTGGTTAAGTGGATTACAGGGAAATCATCGTTCAGCTAGAAGCTGCTGTTAAGGTGGTTACTGATGCTTTCAGGTAGGAAGTGGGAAGAGTATGATCTGATCTTCTAAAGTGTGCACAACTCTGGGCCCACAAAATTCCTTTGGAAAATAAGTTAACAGTTCATAGTAAATGTATGATACCCTAATTTTTTCAGAATGAGAAACATTTTCATGAATCGGAGACCTAATTTCATAGTTAGACATAAAAATCTATCTCATTTTTTAAAAAGTAAAACATGAAAACTAGGCTCCAGAAATTCCTTGGGACATGCCTGTGTTCCCTTTTTAATCAATTTCTGAACTGTGACATTTTAATTGTGGAATAGAAATCAATTCCATTTGACATAGTGAAACTCAAGGCAGTGCTGGAAAATCTGCCAGCATGGACTTTTTCAAGCCAATTCCAATTTAGCCAAGAAAATCCAGGCATTTAGAAATTCTAACCAAGAACATGAGGAAAAATAGAAAAATGTGTGCCATTTCAACACATTCTCTGTGTGACAGGAACCAACATTATTATCCTTTCTTTCAACAGAATACCATGTGCATAAAAATAAAATGTAAACACAGCTGTACCCTGTTCATTTAACAGATGTATTTCTGAGAAGATGTTAATCAAATATTTTAATGGAGAATTATATTTTACATACACTAGGGCAGTAGGGCATTGGTTCCCTGATTTTTACTTTACTTTATTTTTGGTTCCTTGCTTTTTAGATTTTAATAACAACTATATTTCTTTAAAACATTTTAAAAAACAAAATTGGAATAAAACACACAAAAAATAGAATACATAAAATTTAAAACTTACAAAAATATAATCTCTTAATGAAGACTAATACTTCCGAAGAAAATATTTGGTAACCAACCTAAGTCAAAAGATATTTTAAAGATTTGAATAGACAAATATATATATACTACTATTCACATAGTAGTATTTGACAGAGGTAATGAATTATGGTTTTAACTACTAAATTATCAAGCTGCTTGAAGTGAACACATTTGAAACATAGCTTCGTTAACTTCCAAGAATTGTAAATGAAATAAATATTAATAATAAATATTTCCTTGAAATAAATATTATTAATATTTTTAACTGCTTATTTTGAAATAATTATAGAATCACAGGAAGTTGCAAAAAAAAGGTACAGGAAGATTCTGTGCAGACTTCAGTCGGCCTACCTCAACATTAACATCTTACATAACTTCAGTACAATATTAAAACAAGGTAAGGACATTGAAACAAACTATAGGGGGGCACCTGGGTGGCTCAGCAGGTTAAGGGTCTCACTTCAGCTGAGGTCATGATCTCACTGTTCGGTAAGTTTGAGCCCCTCGTTGGGCTCTGTACTGACAGCTCAGAGCCTGGACCTTGCTTCAGATTCTGTGTCTCCTTCTCACTCTGCCCCTTGCCCAGTTATACTCTGTCTCTCTCTCTCTCTCTCTCCCAAAAATCAATAAACATTAAAAAAAAAACTATAGAGCTTATTCAGATTTTACCAGTTATACATGCATTCCTTTATGTGCATGTGTGTGTTTAGCTCTATGCAATTTTATCATGTGTTTCACGTTTCCATCACTATAAAACAGTGCCAAGCTATAAAACAGTGCCATCATTACATAACTCCCTTGTGCTACTCATTTATAGCCACATCCACCCCCCATCCCTAATCCGTGGCAACTACTAATCTGTTCTCCCTTTCTATACTTATGTAGTTTAACAAATACTATATAAATAAAGCCATATAGTATGTAACATTCTGAGATTGGCATTTTCCACTTAGCATAATTTCCTTGAGATTCATGCAAATTATTTATCAATAGTCCATTTCTTTTTATTGCTGATTAGTATTCCATGGTGTGGATGCTTAACCATTCACCCACTGCAGGACATGTGGTTAATTTCCAGTGGTTGGCTATGATAGCTGCCAAGAGCATTCACATACAAATCTCTGAAAATATGTTTTCATTTCTCTGAGATATATACCCACGAATACAATGGATGACTGTAAGTCCATTATTTAGTTTAAGAAATTGCCAAAATATTCCCTGTCTGTGTCATCCATCCATAACACCCCAGGAGCAACGTATGGGCGATCCTGTTACTATAAATGCACCAGGGCACTTGTATTAGCACTATTTGTCATTCTGATGGGAATGTGGTGGCACTGCATTGTGACTTTCAAATGCGTTTCTCTAATGGCTGATGATGAACATCTTTTCATGTGCTTATTTGCCGTCTTTATAAACTCTTTGGTGAAACATTTGTACCTATCTTTTGCCTATTTTATAAATGGATTGCTGGGTTGAAGAGAATTATTTTAAAAGTAATTTATAGGGACGCCTGGGTGGCTCAGTCAGTTGAGCGTCCAACTTTGGCTCAGGTCGTGATCTCACAGTTAGTGTGTTCGAGCCCCACGTGGGGCTCTGTGCTGACAGCCAGGCTCAGACCCTGGAGCCTGTTTCAGATTCTGTATCTCCCTCTCTCTCTGACCCTTCTCTGCTCACACTGTCCCTCTCTCTCAGAAATAAATAAAACATTAGAATTTTTTAAAAAGTATTTTATATACTTCAGATACAAATCTTTTGCCAGATATGTATTTCCTCCCTATCTGTGGATCTGTGGCATGTCTTTTCATTTTTTTAACAGAGGCTTCCATAGAGCCAAAGATTTAATTTTGATGAAGTTCAATTTCCCTACTATGTTTTTAAGGATGCCTTTTCCTTTCATATTTGCTACACAATGCACATTTTTCAGTTACACTTTAAGTGTGGAATCTTGTCTTTCAATAAATCTTTTGAATTTTGTATTGCAGTGCTTAACTTTAAATACCTTGTAAATGTGATAGCTTTACGGAATTATTTCACAGGATAACCCCATATAATATATACTCCAGGGATCATTTTTATTTCCTTTAATAAACTTCAACTGATTTATGAATATTGTTTTTGTTTCTCTCATTTCTCCATGGACCAGTGAAAGTTTTGCTATGTAAAGTGGCAGGTGCTGAGACCACTCAGTTGTAGGCAGCCCACGATGCAGTACAAAGCCCATTAAAATAGAATTGGTTTGGATTACTGCTTTGCCACAGTGATTCAGAGCTGTATTTCAGTGTGGAAAGAAATATATATACTTATATTTATGTATAAAATCTATATAATTGTATATAGATAAAACTTTGAGAATCATTGGACAAGTGTCAAGAGAAGAGACTATCCCTTCTGTGTCTAATATAAACTTGAAGCTCTTACTTGCTAAGGGAAAACTGTTCTAGCGGGACACAATCTCTCTAAACCAAGCAAAGAATCCAGTTTATATCCCATGTAGGCAAAGTGAGAAGTTTAGAGATGGGCTTATTTCCCGAAGTTAAGGGAATGGAGGCATTACTGTTGCATGGAAGTTTCAGGACAGGTAGACTAGGACTGAATTAAAATCTGTTTTGTTATTACTTGCATGTGGTTTACAACTAGAGCCAAAGGATCAGTTTGTCTTTTTTATAAACTTAGACATAGGGTTTTTTGTAATGTGGTATTTTCTTAAAAAATCTCAGTCCCCATCCCACACCTACTCAATCAGGATCTCTGGTGGTGCCCAGATACAGCTGGCTAGCTAGACAGACAGACCTAGAGATACACATATATAGATTGGGGTGGGGAGCGGGGAGAGACAGAGACAGACAGAGACAGAGGTATACCAGTTATGTACTTCCTGTTTAGAGTAGAATAGTGTGAAACTGATTTGGGATGTGATATTTTGGAGACCATTGGCAACATGCTGAGACATTGCAAACCAAATGAGGAAACAGAGAATGGAGGCTGCAATCTAAAGGGCCTGAATCATAGAGAAAGAAAATCCTCTAAGAACCTTTGGCCCTCATTTAACCCTCAGAGAGAAGACATTCGAACACCATAGACTTAGTCACATGCTTTGAGGTCAAAGTTCTTTTTGTTATTGCAAAATGAGAGAGTCTTTAGATAAATTACAGTAATTCAAGTTAGTTATTGAACCTAGACCAATCAGCTCATTCCATTGTGCCCTTTGGGATATTTGGACCTATTAGGAGGGATCAAATGGCTATGTTCTGATTGAATCAACCCTATTTTCAGCCATCTAAGCTCTATACCTAAGTATCTGATCACTTACATTTGACCCTGGAAACTTTTCCACTCAGTTACTCTAAAAATGTCTAACTCAGTAATACATGTAAGTGTTAAATCAAATATAAATCATTTTATAAAAAAAGAAAATCAAAAGACGTGTCTTCTCTCTCCCTTCTCACAAATCCTCTCTACAAAAGGAACAACTTTTAACTTATTTTGGTTCTTCTTGTGGTTACTTTCATAGCTATTTTATTAAAATATGGGGACGCCTGGGCAGCTCAGTCAGGTAAGCATCCCACTCTTGATTTTGGCTCAGGTCATGAACTCACAGTTTGTGAGTTCGAGCGCCACATCAGGCTCTGTATGTTGACAGTGCCAAGCTTGCCTGCGATTCTGTCTCCTCTCTCTCTGCCCTTCCTCTGCTTGTTCTCTATCTCTCTCTCAAAATAAATAAAAATAAAGTTAAAAAAATAAAATACAAAAATAAAAATATGATTACTTGATTAGCTTCCCAGGGCTGCTGTAACAAATTCACACAAACTACGCAGTTGAAATGCAAATAAATTCATTCACTCACAGTTCTCTGGAGGCTTAAAGTCTGAAATCAAGGTGTCAGCAGGGCCATGCTCCCACCAAAGATAGAATAATTCTGTTTCTTTTTACCTTCCAATTACAACACTCCGATTTCTGCTGGCAAATGTATACCACCACCAACATTAAGATTTCTATCACCCAGAAAAATTCCTTATGTACATCTTGATGCCAATGGCTGCTAACTGATTGGGGTGGTAGCTGCTAGAGGTCGGGGTGACTGTAGCAATTTCCTAAAATAAGACAATGAAGTTTGCCACCTCAGCCGACTCTTGTTTTCAGTCAGTTTCTCTGTAGCATGTGATGCTGTTTAATATCAGTTTACCCAGAGGAGGTCTTCTTTCAAAATTGGAGTCACTGCCCTCAAACCCTGTTGCTACTTTATCAAACAAATTCATGTAATATTCTAAATCCTGTGTTGTCATTTCAGTAATCTTTACAGCATCCCCCTTCTCCTCCAGGAGAAAGTTCTATTTCTTTGCTCATCCAGAAGAAAGAACTCTTCATACATTCAAGTCTGATCATGAGATTGCAGCAATTCAGTCCTATCTTCAGGATTCACATCTAATTCCCATTCTCTTGCAATTTTCACCACATCTTGAAAGTCTTGAAACTTAAATTTGTTTAAAAAAAAAATGCAGTATCTATGAAGCACAGGAAGGCAGAACATAATAAAATGAGGTGTGCCTGTCATGGCTTCCTGTATGGGTCTACATGTCTTCCAGGAGTAAGAACTAGTGGCAATTTACTATTTTTCCAACCCGAAACCTCTGCCTATTTTCCCCCTCTTCCTTCTTTTGCTTTTCTTTAAAAGTAAACTCCTCCAAATTCCTCAGACTACTTCCCTGCTAGATGCTTACAGTAGTTCCTTGGCCTTATTAAATCATATTTTTTCAGGACCCTCAGTTTCTCTATGCCATTGTTTTAAGTGCCACCAAGCTATTTCTCACATGACAGTAACTGTAAATATCCTGAAGCAAAGTCTTACTGTCATTGCTTCTCTTATTTCAAGACCACCCATATATAGTCCTAAGAGTGTTTTCTTCTTATAGAGATATTAGCGGATTGTTTAAAAATTTTTTAAAGTTTATGTATTTTTGAGAGAGAGTGAGAGAGACAAGGTGTGAGCAGAGGAGGGGCAGAAAGAGAGGGAGACACAGAATTTGAAGCAGGCTTCAGGCTCTGAGCTGTTAGCACAGAGCCCGACACGGGGCTCGAACTCAGGGACCGTGAGATCATGACCTGAGCCAAAGTTGGATACTTAACCAACTGAGCCACCCAGGCTCAGATATTAGAGGTCTTTATAGAGTTCATACACACAAATGTACACATGATTACACTCTAAACTATTTAGGGATAAGAATTCTTTGCTGCATCATGCTTTATAGAAAAAGTCCTTTAGGTATCCAATGTGTTTTTGATTCTTATATTTGAAGTTAATATTTCTGAAAATATCAATGATCTAATAATTTAAGTGAAACCTAGTGTAATTTTTTTGTTCAGTATCTTCAATTCAAAGGCAGATAAAGAAAACAGAAACAGAAATTTTATGCAGCACTAGCAAACTGAAACCATGTATGCAACATAGCATAACATGAAATAATAGTATTTCCAGTTTTAAGCATAGGACAATAAAATTCCCTGTCCTGTAAATAAAACATACCAAAGATAAGAATCTAATAAATTTACTAGATGCTTAATTGTTCAAGTAAAATTTCTGAAAAAGATGTTGTTTTCCTCCTTTCTTTTACCCATTAAAAATAAGGCAGTGTTGACAAGACTTTCAGTAGACTTTTAGAGGTTTAATCTAGTAGGACAGAAAAAGAAAGTGTTAGGGCAAAAAAACAAAAAGCAAACAAGCAAAAACAGTGGTGTTGAATAAACTTCTGAGAGACCAGTATCAGACACAGATGTAAATCATGATATTCTTCAATTCATACATTCATTTTTAATAAGGCAAAGGAAGTCATTTATGGCCTAACAGGAATAATTTTATGACTATTAAGCCAGTTCTTTAGGGAAATTTTTAGTAGGATGATTGGAGAATTTGGTATCCTGCTCCCATTAACCATCTTAAGGATTTTACATCTTTGTATCCTAATAAAGCTTATCCTTTCATCTTTACTTTGAGACTCAAATATTCAGTGATCATAAAGATTTAATGGGGGAAATAGTTGATTGAGATCTATAAAATTAATTTGTTGTATTTTCTTTCTTTCCTTTAAAACAAAATTGATAGTCATACAATGTAGAATGTAATGGCAGCCTAAGGATTCACTGGCATTTAGAGTCATCATTTGTTCTCTTGATTTAAAATCACTCTCTTAAGTTATATATTTAAAAAAGCGTCCATGCCAGTATTACCCAAGTCTATATCTTTGTCTATTCACCACAATTAAACAGTAAACCAAGGTGTAAACAAGCATCATTAAATATAATTAAAGCAATAAGAAAATCACAGCTCTTTGCAAATAAGTGTATATCTGAGTAAATATCGGATCACCAAACTGACTGCAAGCCAAGGCTTTGTTTGACAGTACGCAGCCTTAACCAGAGCCTGCCTTTGTCGAGCTTTGTTTAGCCACAGGCTCAGGTTTACCTAACTTTTGGGCTACTTATTGCTGAGATAAGCAGGCTGTACCACCCTGAGCTTGAACGGTGTCCATGGCATCTACTTCCACAGTTTGCCTCATCCACTTGACTGGCCTTGGTTTCCCCCTGACAGCAAGGCCCTCTCTGGGGCTGGAGCCCTGGTGAACCACTAGTCTACTTGTTTGATACACTGAAACACTGTCTAGAAAAGCCTGCTGATTTCTACCTCAAGGGCTTTATGTGGTTCTAACTGCAAGCTCCCTGCTCTGAAAAAAACACCAGGAATCTTCACCTCTCTGTAACAGTCACCATTTCCTAGAAAGTCCTAAGAATGTTTACTACCTCTCAGTGCTTCCCCACACTCCCTACACATGGATTTTAATATCTACCTGGATCCAGTTCTTTGCATATATATTTGGACTCATGATGGAGATACCGTCTCTAGCCACAGTGGATTCCAGAGACCAAACACATATTATTCTTATTTTTTTCTTCCTCACTTCAGGAGAAACAAGAATGTCTGGTAGCCACAAACCCCTCAATTTATGGTACTTTGGAACATAGATTCTTAACCATGTAAACAGCTGAGATACTTTTGAAAAAGAGCTATGTGGTGTCCTCACCCTAGAAAAATGCACATATGAACAGACACCCAAAATTTGTTTCACATATTACAGAGAACTAACAAGCTCTCTAATATCCTCTCAGGCTTAAGATCCCCTGCTTTAGACCAAATCCTCTAAGGTTCAGATACATATATATTTTCATGTGCATTTAGACCTCTAATTCCAATTACACACTTGAATGCAGAAAAGTCTCACGTTCTAAAAATATTTTACCTCATTTTCCTTAGGATTAAGTGTAAAAATTAAAGAAAATTTTTTTAATTTTGTTTTTTAATGTTTTATTTATTTCTGAAAGAGAGAGAAAGAGACAGTGTGAGCAGGGGAGGGTCAGAGAGAGGGAGACACAGAATCTGAAAGAGGCTCCAGGCTCTGAGCTGGCTGTCAGCACAGAGCCCAATGTGGGGCTCGAACCCTCGAACCCTCGAACCGCGAGATCATGACCTGAGCCGAAGCCAGACACTTAACTGACTGAGCCACCCAGGCGCCCCAAGAAACTTTTAGGAAAAAGTCAAAAGCCTTCTTATAATATTTAATGTATGAACTTAATTACACATCTGTTTAAAATTACATTTTTAAAGAATAGATGTATTTTAGAATATTGCTCTTTTCCACTCCTTGATCTCATGAAGCAATTTGCTCTCTTCTCCATATTTTCCTTCCACACCATTTACATGCATCTTCTATGATAACTTAGCTTGTTGTCATCCACCAGTTATAACATCCATCTGTTTTTCACTTCGGTTCAAATTTTTAAAATACAGTCCTTTTCATCCATATATGATGGAAACTAATACCCAAACTATAAACCAAAACAGTAAGCCTCATACCTACCCCATACATATTTATATGACCTCTATGATAGACTCACTTGCTTTTTAAAGTGATCTTAATGTTTGTCTACAGACATCAACGCCTGCAATAGTGACAAAATATCCCTAACAATAAAAAGCACATAAATGCACCAGATTCTCCAGCGGAGAAATTGTTTCCTGGTTAATATGCCTAAGCTGTATTTTGATGTGCAGATTAATTTTTAAAAATCTCTGTAGGCATGGGGGAGGAGAAGGGAAAAAATAGTTGGGGAGAGGGAGGGAGGCAAACCATGACAGACTCTTGAATACTGAGAATAAACTGAGGGCTGATGGGGGCGGGGGGGAGGGGAAGGCAGGTGATGTGTGTGGAGGAGGGCACTTGTTGGGATGAGCACTGGGTGTTATATGGAATCCAAGTTGACAATTAACTATGAAAGAAATAAAAAGCTCTATAGGGTGAGAGAATTCATAATTGCTTAAACACTAGGCAATTTTCATTTTTCTGAGGTATAATTTTTGGAAAGAAAAAACATTATATTAAGGTAGAAGAGGACAAAACATGTTGCATTGTAATATTCAGTTAAAATTTCCTCACTTCAAACATGTTGACACGCTTATTCCCAAGAAGAAACAAAGCCTTCTTAGGTGTGTTTTATGTAAAGTCATTTTCTAAAACTTGTTCTCCAAATCTCCACCTTTTATAACTTAATTGGGAAAAAAGCACAAATATCACTATAAGAAGATAAACAGATGATAGATAAATGGTAGATAGATACAGATATTCTTCTCTCGGTTATTTCCCATAACAACACATACTTCCCCCTTTACTGCTTCTTGCTCACGTCCACTGTTAACTTCTATATGTACTTAGATATTTTTAGGGGTTTCTTACTGGATACTTCAAAAATGTTTTATAAGCCAATATACTTTATTAAGATACTAATTTTTGGTTTATTTGTATTGCTGTAAAATAATAATGAAACTACTTGTATTTTGTTTTAGATCTTTCTTCTTTTTTTTTTTAACCTGTTCCAAGAAGATAGCCATATAACCTCAGAAGATGAAGATAACCTTCCTTTCTTACATAAGCCTAAGTTCATGGGCTGTATCATGTTAGGAGAGAGGAATTTCGGAGGCCAGGGCTGCATGGTAAGCTGGGGAAGATGCTTTCAGCCCTAGGCCTCTCAGCCCGGGAGCAACATTCTTATGCCCCAAAATGGACCATAAGCTGTGGATGTGGCTGATTTCAAGAGCTCATGACAGCTGGGAATCAAAGTGCCTCAAAGGAAGGTAGATCTGAGGATCAGAGGAACCTCAGGGAATACACCACTCTTGGATCTTTGCTGAACCCCAGGGGAAGGATGGGCCCATTGATTTCTAAGAAACCTTGATGACTAAGGGTTTGACATCACATTATATTTGACTTGAAGAAAATAAATGTTTCCTTTTTACACATCCAACATTGCTTGGTTATTTACACCTATTACTGGAATAGCCTTCTTTTTTTTTTTTTTGGTCTCTAGAATATCAAGTCCTAAACTCACATCTTTATTTTCTACATCCTTTGAAAAAAAAAAAAAAAAGGAACACAAGCGTGGGTTGTTGTTGTTGTTGTTGTTTTTAGTTTACTTATTTTGAGAGAGAAAGAGAGAGCACAAGCAGGGGAGAAACAGAGAAAGAGGGAAAGAGCAAGAATCCCAAGCAGGCTCCACACTGTTAGCACACAGCTCAATGCAGGGCTCAAAATCACAAACTGTGAGATCACAACCTGAGCCAAAATTAAGAGTCAGATGCTTAACTGACTGAGCCACCCAGACACCCCAGGAACAAATGTTTTATAGTCTTTATAATCTTACGTTCCTTGATTTTCCATACCATGTTCTACATTATCTCTCCTTCAAAATCTCCTTAGGACTATTTGTTCATCCTTAGAACCTACCTTACATACTTATCATGAACAAAGCACTATGTTTATTGAGTTCCAAATCTACGTTTTATTGTAAATGCACTACAGAATGCAGTATTGAATTAATAGCATCATGTTTCTCTGCTATTTTTTAAATTCTTTTCAGCATCATGAAATGCAAGGCAGGTTATATAGAGGTATAAACCTATAAATGGCCATAAAAAGAAAAATTCACTTTTGATCAATCATTTCATGGCATATGGCAGTGGACTCAAATTGGATGGGGTGAGGGGTGGCAGACCATGTAAGAAAACAGCACAGCTCATGAAGACAAGACAACCTATCTGCTCTCCAGACCAGACTAACGTGCTTTCACTATAAGTGAGAGAAGATAAATTCTCTGATTGAAGTTTTGTGAGAAGTTTCTATAGACATTCAAAATATATTGATTTGTTTCATTGGAACACTATAATTTTTATTAATTTCATGTTTTACATTTCTATATCAATATAAAACATGTTTGGCTGTAATTTTGTTAGAGGCAGAAGTACATTTTAAATGTCTTATCCTGTCATAATACTTCTGCTACAATATAAAGTCACCTTGCACATCCAGCCCTTTGCACAAATGGAATCATTTCTGTTTTCATTATTTTTAATTGAACTAGTTGTGGTTGTAGACATTTAAAAAAAAGACGTGTCAGATAGATATCGAGCTATCCGCTTCCTTTGACAAAAGAAAGATCTGGTGTGACTAGACACACTTTCTCCCATTTCTTCATTTACCCTACATGCCAACCATCTGCTCTTTTGTTTTTCATACAGTCACTCAAAATCGCGTACTTCATCCACTTCATTCAGAGTTACCTGTGTGTCTTCTGAAGACATCTGAGTTTGAAAATCTGGCTTCATTTTCTTTGAGCAATCACAGAAATGGACTAGAATTCTGATACTTTATGAGATTCTTCTGTAATTTGTACCAAACAATGGCAACCCATGTGGCGTGCTTTTTTAGGGTAGCACTGCAGTGGATGAATCAGGTAACTAAATATATCTATCTAAAATTACATCTAGTATGTCTTTGCACCGATAATTGTAACATGCTCTCCCGCTCAAAATTAAATCTCAGCAGTGGACATGGGTACTTCGACACGGATAGATAATCACCTAACCTTTTTGCCTAGTATATTACACATTCTTTCCCTGGGAGTAATATGAAACACTATGCCCAAGAAAGAAATAGCATGATGGAAAACAAGTATCAATACTATGACAAAATAGCAGTCACTAATGCTAATGAGATTATAGCTCAATATCCAGAAAACAGAGAATGATCTGGACCCTGAGGTAAAGCCTTAAAGAAATTCATGTTCCTATTACGATTGAGAATACTTTGCATCACAGAATGAAAGGTACTAAAAGCAGCTGGAAAAATGAAACCTCTCTGCATACGGTGTTTACTCAGAAGAGTACAAAGCCAAAGAGACCTCAGCCACAGCAAGTTGGACCTTCTCTGGCATGATATCATTTCAAGAGCTGCCCCTGACAAAGGCTCCTGCTTTTGTGCCCATTAGGCTCAGTGCGAAAGGTCTCCATTCACTTGCCAGCTGGCATAGGGGACCATTATCTAAAGATGTGAACAGCCACAGCCCTGGCCTGGCTGTAACTGGAAACCAAAGCGACAATTAATTATGGATGGAATGTGGCCAGGCAAGGCTGAAATTGTAATCAAACGAGACCACACTGAGGAAAAATAACATTTTATTCCGTCCTGGGTACCTCACAGATAGATTTATGACTACACTGCCAGTTGGAGATAAAGTAAAAATCAATCATATTATTCATATGAGTAACATAAGCAAGTCCTGGTAAAACAAAAAACATGCTTCCTAGGATTATGTTGCAGATACTTCATTTATATAAAGCTTTATTGGGCACATCCTCAACTTCTTTTTTTTTTTTTTTAATGAAAGCTGAGAAATACATTATCAGCTGGCACTGTAATGAAAGGATCTGGGAACTTTTATATTCAAAGCCTGGGCTGCAAAACTATATTACAATATTTCCTGCTTATTGCCTTGCTCATATTTTATCATAATAACTCTATTGCATTTTGAAATGTGGAGCTTGGAAGCTACAGAGTATCTACAGTCAACAAATAGAAAAGCCTTTTAATTGTGTCCATGAATAATCAAAAAGAAAAATAATGCTAATTCTGTACAGTAAAAATAGCTCAAGAATTTCTGTTTCTTTAGAAGCAGAATTTAAATCTCAGTCTAGTTCTATAACGGATCATCATTAGATGAACATTCTCTGAAAGAGATGGTCTTTGGAAGATTAACTTGCCAAGCTAAACAGAGAAACTGCTGCAATAAACCACTGACTAATGGAGAATATCTCATGGACTAGAATTAGTTTACAATCTAGCAATTTTTTTATTTTAAAAAAGCCATCTGTGGATGAAATGTGAAGGTATGCACTCATCCATTGGTAACAGAAGTGATACATTCTTTTAAAAATCTCTTAGAATGTGACTGCTTTACATAGGAGTTTAAGTAACCTTGGCATTTGAAATGAAAATGTATACCAATCTAACCTCAAAACTTGTAAAGCAGCTGGGCAAAGGAGATCTTCAAATCAATCGCTTCAGAGATTTTATATAGAAACTGGAGTCTGTCTGCCCAAATCCTCAATTCCACCTCACCTTCTAGCCCTTTCTATCTCTTGCCAAACTATCTGTGCAGTGAGTGGGAAGACTGGAGGGGAGCCAGGGGGTTCCAGCAAAGGAAGAGTTGGGTAGAATGCCACAGCAGGCTCCATTATTCTGCAAAACTGTTCACTCCCCATCCTCCTCCCTCCTTCCAAACCTCCTCACCTTCCACCCCCCCACCCCCACTGCAAAAGCCAGATTATTCAGGGGACTCCGCTTCTAGGGAAACACATTTAATAAGTGCTTAACCAGCATGGGGTCTGGAACCTGAAGAATGATAATGGGAAAAGGCATGGATTTGTGGTAAACAAACAAATCCACAAGCCAAAAGCAGAGTGATTGCGTTTGTGGGTGTCTTTGCCTTCCCCACTCTGCAGAGGGCTGTAGCTTGGGGGTCAGTTATAATACTAACTAAACAATAAATATTGCTATAATGACAACGGTATTTTTCAAAAGGGTCTTTATTAGTTTAGCATGGTACAACTGATTTTGCCCTTTTTGGGTGCCTTGCTCCTCAGAGGCAATTAAATATATTTGTCAACTTTAAAGACCCATTAAAGGGGTTTTTTTTTGCTTTTTTGGTGTGTGGTTTTTTGTTTTTTTGTTTTTTTTTGCTTTGGTCCATTTGAACTCAAGATCAATTAACAAGTACAAAGAATTCTAGGAAGCAGATACTTCAAAGATGGGTGGAGAAAATAACATGTGGAATATCTTTTAAATATGAAGATTAGAGGGGTGCCTGTGTGGCTCACTTGGTTAAGCACATGACTCTTGATTTTGGCTCAGGTCATGACCTCACCAGTCGTGGGATTGAGCCTCAAGTCAGGCTCTGCACTGACAGCATGGAGATTGTTTGGGATTCTCTCTCTTCATCTCTCTCTGCCCCTCTCAGGTGTGTATATGCATCCCTCCCCACCCCACCACAGTCCCGTTTATCTCTCTCTCAAAATAAACTTTCAAATAGATGAGGACTAGAGTTCCCATTATCAGTAGTATCCCCAAACTCCTTTGCCTATGTTAAGTGAAGCCCACTTAAAGGTGAGTAAAGTTTTAATTTGTTTTCCTACAAACTGAATTGCTTCTTTCTCTGTAACAGAATGACAGAGTATTGGGATGCAGTTACTTGTATGTTTTTCCTGATGTACAAAGCAAGGCTGAGAAACAGAATTTTCAGGCTGTTGAGGAATGTATGAGGTGTGTTAGTGTGTGTGTGTGTGTGTGTGTGTGTGTGTGTGTGTGTGTGTGTGTAAAAGTATGAAGGGTGAAAAAAAGACCTTCATGCTAGAATATAGTCTCCTGGAGGCGACTGGGTGGCTCAGTTGGTTAAGCATCCAACTTCAGCTCAGGTCATTATCTCATGGTTTGTGAGTTCGAGCCCCACATCAGGTTCTGTATTGACAGCTCAGAGCCTGGAGCCTGCCTCAGATTCTGTGTCTTCCCCTCTCTCTGGCCCTCCCCTGCTCATGCTCTGCTTCTCAATAAGAGAATACAGTCTCCTAATTTCCTTTATAATTCAGCATCCTGTCTTGATTTTTATAGAACATCTTTTCTTCTCTCTTCACATTGAGTTTTGTCCTCAGCCACAGACTAATGTATAGGATTGCCACCTGAGTCTATGAAATTCTTTTATTCCCAGAAATTGTCACCTCCAGAGAGTCTCCTTTTCCTGCCCCAGGCGGCCACAATCTAATAGCTCACTTAGCTATGGTAAGTATCTCTACAGTGGAACTATATTGACATTCACATCATTGAATTTGTAGTTATTTCTCATGCATCCTGGCCCCCAGCATCCCACCTTCCATTTCCCTGTCCCACCCCATTCCTAATCCTCAATGCCATTGAGATTTCTTTGAAGCCAGGAAACACATATTATTCGCTTTGAGATCTGCAATACTGTGTACACAGCCTGACACCTAATAGGTCCCCAATATAGTTTCTCAAATTGGATCAAGTTTAAGAATTCAAAGTATATCTCAAGAACAATGGCTGTGTATACATAACCTCATTTAATTTGTGTTGTTCCATCACAGAAACTATATTTCAGAAGGCATTTTAATCTATCTAATCTTATGGTCCGTTCGGTACAGTTATAACCACAGCTGTCCTATATGGGACCCCTAAACAATTAAATTCTTACATATTTAACTCAAAACTTTGCAAAGTATCTGGAGAACTACTCTCTTCAGATCAACAGCCTAGGAAGTGTCTCATGGGAACTCTAGTCTCTGTCCTTTGCTCAAACCTTCTGTTCTCCTTAACCCTCTACGCCTTTCTGTAAATTACTCTGTGCAATTGGGTGCAGCGTATGGAGGAGAATCAAGAAATTGCAGGCAAAAGAAGAGGGGGCTATTTTGTATGAAGTGCTGCACACATATTATTTATTTAGTCTTAAAGTAGAAATATCAATATCCTTGTTTTACCCATAAAGAAACTAAGGTCTAAGGATTTCCAGCCACAAACCACAGTCTAATTCAAACGTTTTTTTTTTTTTTTTCCTGATTCTAAAGACTAAGTGGCTCTTTCAATGACTCTACCCTGTAACTAAACCGTTGCATAGTTTTATTGTATTGCTATTTTTTAACTAGCTGGTGAAAAGTATTTATTTTTCCATCAAGTACTTATTGAGTGCCCATGCGATAGGCATACATCTGTTACATGAAATACATTCTTAAAAATGTGCATAAATAGAGTCCTAATCTCCAGAAACATACTAGGAAAAAAAAGTCAGAAACCTATAATTGTATGCTAAATACCGAAGGTATTTCAGAGTGACAATTCCAGGATAAAAGGAGAGGATCTCTTATAAATATACATTTAGGTCTCAAACTGTGACTTAATTCTTTATTTAGTGATTTATAAAGAAATTAATGCATAAAGAATATAAAGAATGATTTGGGTCATTATATTTCATCTATTTAAATCATTTTCATTTTCAAAGTTGGCATAATAATATTAGTAGTTTGATATGTTAAAACTGTATATATTTTTTTCTCACTACCATATAGTCATAGAGAATATTTCATTGAAAGAAGATTTTTATGTATTGTTTATATAATAAAGCCTGATAGAACTCATACATGTGTCTATATTGCAGACTCAGAGAATAATTCAAAATGACAAAACCCTTTGCTTTTAGCAGGACCTAAAACAGCCTCAGCCTTTGAGCTGGAGAAGCAAACACTGTGCTTGCCTCTTACTGCTGTTTATCTTGCATAAAACATTCTTTACTGCATCCTTCTGTCATTTGACTACTTCTTGCTGATTCTTCCCTCAGCTTAGAACAAACTTCCTCCCAGGGATGCTAAAATTCATGGATGCTCAAGGCCTCTGTGGGTAGAATTGTATCTCATTATAATTCATTTCTTTTGTAATGCGATGCATTTTATTTCATGCGTGTAATTTTTTTTTCCTCAGGAGGGGCTTGGGCCACAAAAGAGGTTAAAGGAGTCCTTCCTTCAAATTCCCATCATGCCCTGGTCTCCTTCCTAAATCAAAACACTCAGCTCTTGTTTTTTGTTTTTTGTCTCCACTGAAGGAAAGATGCTTCGAGGCAGGGAAACAACAGTGTTCACACCGCATTCCTTCTACCCACATGCTGCTTGTACACAGAAAGGGAACAAGAGACATTTGTGAAAAGGAGAGATGAATTATATCAACTCAAAGTGGCAAACTTGCCTATCTTATGACATGCAGTAGCCCCACTTGAAAGTTACAGATGAATAAAAGTGGTAATATCAGTTATGGTTAAATGACATTTCATAGAAAAAAATCTTTCAAATACTGCAGTTCATGGAAAGAATAGGTGATGACATGACTAACAGAGTAAAGCCTCTGAATGTGGTCTTTCTGGCGCTGCGCTGTTTGTCTAATTGCAGCCTGTAAGCACTCTCCTACCTCATACTCGTTCTGGCCCTGGAGAAAATGGAGATAAGAGGCTGAACTCATAGGGAGCACCTGAGTGGCTTAATTGGTTAAGTGTCTGACTCATGATTTCAGTTCAGGTCACGATCTCGTGGTTCATGAGTTTAAGCCCTATATCAGCAGACTCCACACTGTCAGTGCAGAGTCTGCTTGGGATTCTCTCTCTCCTTCACTCTCTGTCCCTCCCCTTCCTCTTTCTGTCTCAAAAATAAATAAATAAGCTTAAAAAAAAGAGGGTGAAATTGTAGAGTCCAGTTCTTTGTGACCACTGGCTTCCCAGTGGCTGGATAAGAATGTCCTCATGGCCCAGGGCACAGCTTGGTCCCTGAATATGACCAGTGCTCCCCAAGCCCCTGCGTTTGCTTTCCTGACTTCAGATGACTCATTGCTATTTAAGAAAGCATATTTTACAATAAAAGGAAGGAGGGAATGGGAGGAGAACAAATATTTATTATTATGCAGATTATGTGTACAAATACATTACAGCTGTCAGGGATAGGTGTAATTCTTTTCAAATTCTTTTCAAATGGTAAATAATATGCTCAACAGCATGTAGCTATTAAATCAAAGACCTTGAGCATGACCCAAATCTGTACACTCCAAAAGCTAAGTGTTTTTTTGGACTAGAATAGGGGGCTAGCTGCTAGGAGAATTAAAGTCCCCAAAAGCAAATGATTCTAAAACCATGTTGATGCAGTGGTTTCTAAGTATGGGCTCAGGCCAGAATTGCTGTCTTCCTCAGAAAATTTCTTTTGGATTATGCTACCCCGTGGTCCAAAAGATTATAATAAGAATGAAAGAGTCACTGGAGGCAGAGACTCTATGTGCTAGAAACACAGTAGGGATCTAATTAAAAATGGCTCCTCCCTCTAACATCTTATATTAGTGTGACTGGCCTCACTTTCCATGCAGTATACCTGCAAAACAATGGGATAATCTTCCTGTCACTTCCCATGCTACTAGTTTAGATGCTCGTTTCAAAGAGAACTTTTTGTACACTCTTTTGCAATCCTTCATTTCATAGACTCTAATCCAACATCAAATGTTAGATACATTGTTATTACATGTACAAAGGAAAAAATACTGCCAATTAAAGTACAAGTCAAATGTAAGGTTCATCCCACTCCGAACATGTAAAAATATTAAAAATGTACTCCTCAGACTCACTTCAAAATTGTGTCTATGGTAGTAATCTTCAGAGTTTGTCCCACCTTGGAACTGGGCTCTTGTACTCATGACAGTGAGTCCTTGACCTGGTCCACCCTGGAAAGTGTGAATTCCCGGACACTTCCAACAATCCAGTTGCTGGGTAAAACAATGTAGATGCCCAAAGATGATCCTTGGAAGAGGGTTGCAGGTGACAGCTGTTAGTGGCAAAACTATTAGCAAAGAAGCTAGGGAATGGGGATTCAGACTCAGTAAAGGGGACCCAGGAGGACAGCCACAGCATTACTGCTAGACACACTTAATGTATGACCAAGACAGGGAAGCTCATTTCATTTGTGGGCTGTGGAATAGCACTACCATCACAACCACATTCATATATCGAAGATAAGTTTAACTATATTTTGATCTAAAACAATAATCATCTAATGAAATATCAGAGAATTTTTTAAACAACGTACGTTTTCATGGTTTCTATAAGACATCAACTATATGCAATTTATTGTGATGTTTACAAATCAATTTTACTTTTTTCTAGTTCTTAATTAATGGATATACTTAATGAGAATTACATAAATATTCTGATTATAGGCAAGACAATCTATTTGGTCATCTTGGTCTAGTTCTAGGTTTAAAAAGGTGATCTTGCTTCCTATAGATTAGCTAGTTTGTGCCATTGAACCCAAATCTAAGTACTCATTAAGATTCTGAGAATCTGCTAGGAACATTTTTGAACTTGAAAGATGTAGAAATGACCTATTTCTGTTCGTCACTAAAGGATGTATGGGATTTGGCATTACAACCTCTATTATTAAAGATTTTCTTTCCTAGAACTATATTGCTGGGCATGCCTAGTAATAGGCTAGCCTCAGGGCAGGGTGTAACAAGACTAAACCAGGAGAATGTGTATTAGTTCCAAAGACACAGAGTTCAATTAAATCCAAGAGGGAAAGACAGAAGCAAGGGGCAAAGCCAAGGCCAATTACGGTGTCAAGCTAGAAGACGCCAACTAATGAATGAATAAGTACCCTAGTTAAGAGTCATGGATAGAAGCCAGAAATAAATGACGAAGCAGCAAATGGGGGTACAAGGAGAATGCCCAGCTTAATTCTGGCAAAGAGCACCTTGCTGGCCTAGGCCTTTAAAAACATGGGGACACTCTTCTGTTGTACAGAGGTGAGAAGGGCATTTAGAAGGCACTGTGCATGCAAGGGTATGGCAATCTTTGTGCTCAATTGAAGCACCACGTTGTCTCACATGAAGTTTGTATTTCTCCTATCTCTGAAAGACGGTGATTCAGAATCCTGTCAGTGTCACTTCATAGAATTACATTCCACCTGGTATGCAAGAGTCACAGCCAACTTCTCCGGGGACTTCCAATTAAAGAACTCAGACCTATTTAAACTTTGATTTCATGTAGTTTTTCTTTAGCTTGAATACCACTATGAAACAACATCTATTTAATAGCCCAAGGAAGAGTTTTTGAAAAGTGTTAATGAGAATGTAGCTCATTGTCATCTCACTTGCTCAATGACTCAATTATATGACATTTAGTTATGCCCTTTGAATGACAACAGTCATGCCAGCTGCTGGCTGAAGGGGAATTTTCCAGCAGCACTTAAATAGACTGTTTATCTTCATTAGTTCTTTGTTAGAATTCATTCTGAACAGACGTGGAGACTGTCATTCATCTCGAGCAGTCCTATCCCTGTCTTATGTAGCTCTCATGTCTGCTTAGCTATTTCTTTTTTGGTTATTCGTTTGATGTTTCAATTGTAATTTCAAAAATTTTTAATCTGTATTTATTTTTGAGAGAGAGAGAGAGACAGAACATAATGCAAGGGTGGGGGGGGCAGAGAGAGACGGGGACACAGAATATGAAGCAGGCTCCAGGATCTCAGCTGTCACCACACAGGCCAATGTGGAGCTTGAACTCACGAACTGTGAGATCATGACCTGTGACAAAGTCATACGCTTAACTTATTGAGCCACTCAGGCACCCCTAAAATTGTAATTTATATTATCAACATTCTTTCATACATTCCATGCATTAACCTTTATCAAATTAAATGTTTCTACATTTTTCTATCTTAAAATTATAACTACCACGTATGTGTGATTCATTTTTATTCTACAGTCTACTTGAAAAAGATAAGTACAATGAATGGAAGGAAGATCTCTTAACCAGGATTCATATCAAATTCAGATGCCTTTGTTGACATGTTACAGAAGTAGTTTGTAAATTATTTCCTTGGCATGTAACAAAAGTAAACTCTCAGATATGATGCTTGAACAATAGGATGGAGTAGTCACTTAACAATTTCCCTACATAAGAGCCTTCATTTGCAATTTTTAAAAAATGTCTAACACTAAATCTATACTAACTAGTTATTTTTCAATCATTTAAATGATATATTTCTATTGCTACAGAAAAATTACAAAAATGACAGAATAATAGAGATTACCACTAAAGCATGAAGGTTAACAGATTTCCACAAATGGCTGTTTGAATTTTGTATTTAAAAAGGGGGTTAGTAAGTCTCCATCTTTACAGGATCTTTCAACTGGTGTTGAGTTGGGTTTGAACAAATAAACAAGGTAACTGGTAAAAAAAAAAAAAAAAGAAAGAAAGGAAAAGAAAAGAAAAGAAAAGAAAAGAAAAGAAAAGAAAAATCTATTTCTAGAGCTGCTGAGAATACTAATCACATCATTTCCAACGGGATTGCTTGGCCCGTAAACCTCAGCACTGTTTTAAAGAACTCCTCCCCCACCATCTATTAACAATTCTATTTATATTCCTAAATGTGAAGGTACATTTGTAAAGGAGGTAATTTTAAATACTGGTCTGACTACTGTATGTAATAAATGAAAGAGGTATTTTGATAAGCTAGTTTTCCATAGCATAAAATCAAGTAGATACTACCTTGCTTCTAAATATATATCATTAAAATAAATAAATAAAAATAAATATCTATTCTTTCTTATATGCTTACTATATTTGGGGAACTGCTAAGTGGCTAAGTGAGTACTGCCCTTTAAATTACTTTCCAACTAGAGGGTCTTTGAATTGGGTGTTCTTAGCCTGGAATGTTCTTCCCCAACTGAATAGCTGTTCCTGGCTCTCTTATAAGTTTTAGCCTTTCTTAACAACATATCAAGAAGTAGAGCTCTCAACATTATCCCTGTCATGTCAACCTATTTATCTCTTTCAAAGGGCTTTTCCAATCTATAACTTATTTACTTAATTACTTGTTAATGTGTTATGACTACCTTCCCACCCACTCAATAGAATTTCCAGTAGGGGAGAAACTTCTATATCTCTGAATCCCTACCCTGGTACATCATAAACACTGGCAAAATATAAAGTCAGTGAATGTATGAATGTTTGATAAGTATTATTTCATTTAATCCTTCAGACCATCCCATGTAATCATTTCAAAGGAAATAAGGTTCAAATAGAGTAAGAATTTTGCCTGAGGTGATTTGAGCAGTCAGGCAGCACAAGGATTAAGCTGTGCTCTTAAACTTTATGGATTGTTTGCCTCTCAAACTAATTCCACTTAACAATATTATTGTCTTTGCAGCACCTGCACTAAAAACCTGAAGAATAGTTCCTTCCTTTTATACCCCTACCCAAACAATTGTTTACCAGGTCCACCCAGCGTCCCAAGCGAGCTCTCCTCTACACAACCTTAGTTTGGCCCTCACCGTTTCTCATCAAACTTGCCTTGGTTTCTCAACTGGTCTCCCTGCTAGAAGTGACTTCCTCTATCCTCAACACTTCCACCAAGATGACTGTACAGATTTCACACTCCTGTTGAAATCCCTCAGTGGCTTCCTCAACTTTAGAATAAAATTCACACTCCTTATCTTTGCAACCCCCTTGCAAACCTGGCTTCTGTTATCTTCTCATATTTGCTATGTTTGGTATGTGAACCATTG
This sequence comes from Proteles cristata cristata, assembly GCA_017311185.1. Taxonomy (NCBI): domain Eukaryota; kingdom Metazoa; phylum Chordata; class Mammalia; order Carnivora; family Hyaenidae; genus Proteles; species Proteles cristata. The sequence continues at coordinate 342,389 of JAESUZ010003705.1, read as the reverse complement.
GCATTCTTCTATATCTTGTATTTTTAAACTTATTTTTAAATGCTTATTTATTTTTGAGAGAAAGAGAGAGTACAAGTAGGAAGGAGCAGAGGCAGAGGGAGAGAGAGAGTCCGCAGAAGGCTCTGCACTGTCAGCTACAAAACTCCATGCGGGGCTGGAACTCATGAACCGCAAGATTTTGACTAGAGCTGAAGCTGGATGCATAACCGACTGAGCCATCTAGGCACTCCTATCCTGTATTTTTATATTTCCTCTTAAAATGGTTCCCCAGTTGTCTACCTGATTCACCTCTAATTGTCCTTTACGACTCAGAACAAACATCATGTCTTAAAAGTTCTTACCCCTATTACTACCACTAACTTCCCCTATTACCACCACCACTAAACTGATTTTGCCCCTGCCCTGGCCTGCCGTGAACCCCAGAACAAGCCTCAATACCATGGCGTTTCACAGCGTGCAGTAATTGCCACATTGTGTAGTTTTGTGTTTTTCTTTTGTGTTATATCCTTTTTTTTTTTAAATCTAGCAGTCCTTGACCGACCCTCTGAGGGCATGTCCCTAACATCCATAGTACCTGGTGAACAGTAATGACTCAGCAGGTATTTGTTAAAAGAATGAATCAAAGAATGGGTATATGTTTTAACATGATGGCAATTAAGTTCAATAAAGAAAGGAAAGGAAAGGGAGAATCAATTAACTAGGGTCAGGAGCTCTGCCTCAGAAGCACAGAGTATTTTGTTTCTGACAGAGGTGCTGAAGACACTTCTGTGGGACTGCACTATGGGTGCTCTTCGCTGATCAATGTAGTCCCCAAATATCTCCAAAGTACTGTGTCCAGTACAAGGGAGGACATACAAATAAGACAGTCAGCCTGCTTTGGAAGCGTACAAATTAATGTGAGAGACACATCATTTTCCAAAGGAATTCATATGAGCCCTATGACTTCCTTTTATTAAAGATACATGATCAAAAAGTTCATCAGAAATCATTTGATCATTTCAACCAACAAATTGTCTCGAAACGCCAAATTGCCTATGCTGGTTGATTTTATGTATTTGTTCTAACACTCTCTTCTTGAAGACTGAGTTCAAAGACTGTGTAAGTTGAAGAGCAACTGCATGTTCATAAATTAAGTGGCCACTTGAATGTATGTTTGATTTTTTTAATCTGTAAAAATTTGTAAAAAACAAACAAAATATACAAACCTCTGGATTAGAATTCTCCCAAGAAATGAGTTTTTAGTCAGACTCACCAAACCCTATTTTGCAGATTTCAGAGATACATAATGCTGTACATAAATTTCAGACAGGGATTCCTAGAGAGCAAGGAGAGAGCCAACCAGCCAAATTGCTCAGGAGACACTGATCTGCAAACAAAAAGCAAGGTGGAATTTTTTTTTCTTGTGGGCCTTGAAGAATCATTTTGCTTTGCCTTTGTCCAGGTTTCCATGGAAACCCCTCTCCTGGAAATGTGTGGTTCTTCCTAGCCCTCGTCATGAATGCAAGCAAGGAGACAAACTCGAAGCTGTAATCTATTCTAGTGCTACCATGAGTTGATGAAATAAAGGAATATTGTTATATTCATAAAGAAGTCAGTCAACATGAAAATGAGTATAATGAGCAAAAACAATAGGCTGAATGATCCCTTTAATTTTCCTTCTGCCTGTGGGTAAAATATAATGTAGGGATATAATGTGGGGTTTATGTTTCTTACTTAATATATGAAATACTGAACAGGATAATGGCAGTCCAAAGGTACCAATAGTCAGCCTCATAGTTAATTCATCCTGGGAACTTAAGCAAAATGAAATACACATTTTCAAAACAATAGAAGTAGGCCCAGAAATTACTTTTTGATCTCTAAGGAGCAAGTCAGGAAAAATTCCGTTTTAAGGACAGGTGAAAGTAGGAGAGATGACGTTTTTAGTTGGGAAAGAATTTGATGTTGATGTTGATTAAGAAGGTCCATGTTACCTACAAATCACCCCTAGGAAGTGTTATAAACAACCAATATACCAATAATATCATATATTGTGAGAGAAGCAGAGAAATTCCCCAAACTCACAGGAATAGAGCAAAGAAAAGAAAACTGTCAGGTTTCTGTATATGAGAAAGAAGGGAAGCAATGTTTCTAAATTAAGCAGTATAAGCTGCATCCCTCAGTGACTTCTGTCAGGCAGCATTTACTCACGGATGTGCTAAGCTCCTGGGACACCATGGGAAATAGGAGAGATGTGGTGCCTTCTCTCAGAAAGCATATCACCCAACAGAAGGCAGAGGAAATAGACAGGAAAGAGCTGGTTTTACAATTACTGAATTACAAGCTGCAAAATGTGTTATAGAAGAGAAGTACAGGGATGCCTGGGCAGCGCAGTCAGTTAAGCCTCTGACTTCAACTCAAGTCATGACCTCACAGTTTGTGGGTTCAAACTCCTGTTCTGGCTCTGTAATCAGAGGGTGGAGCTGCTTCAGATTCTGTGCCTCCCTCTCTCTCTTTCTTTCTCTGCCCCTCTCCTGCTCACAATCTGTGTCTCTCTCAAAAACAAAACAAAACAAAACAAATAATACATTAAAAAAAAGAAGAAGAGAATTACAGCAGTTGCAGTAGAGGATAAAAGGAAAGAAACTAACCATACTTATGTTACCTCCCTCACAATAATCCATTGGATTAGATGCTGTAATCGTATCTCACAGGAGCTAACAGAGGTATAAAGTAAGACATTTCCCTCAAGGTCAATCATGAACAAAATATTGAAGCCAGAGGAGCGCCTGGGTGGCTCAGTTGGTTAAGCCTTTGACTTGGGTTCAGGTCATGATCTCACGGTTTGTGGGGCTCTGTGCTATCAATACAGATACTGCTTCAGATCCTCTGTCTCCTTCTTTCTCTACTCCTCCCCTGCTCACATGCACTCTCTTTCTTATTAACAAACAAACAAACAAACAAACAAATATTGGAGCCAGGATTTGAGCCAGTGCTGGTTTGTCAGGGTTCATGATCTTTCTCCTATGTCATATGATTTTGTAAGGTAGCTGTCTCAATGTTATTCAAATTTTGAAGTTAAGAATTCTAGGGGCGTCTGGGTGGCTCAGTCGGTTAAGTGTCTGACTTCGGCTCAGGTCATGATCTTATAGTCCGTGGGTTCGAGCTCTGAGTCAGGCTCTGTGCTGACAGCTCAGAGCCTGGAGCCTGCTTCAGATACTTTGTCTCCCTCTCTCTCTTCCCCTCCCCTACATGCTCTCTGTCTCTGTCTCTCAAAAGAAAAAAAAAAGAAAAGAAAGACATAAAATTTTTTTGAAAAGAATTCTAGATGGGGTACTTGGATGGCTCGGTATATGTTAAGTGTCCAACTCTTGATATCAGCTCAAGTCATGATCTTGCAGTTGTTGAGACTGAGCTCCAAGCAGAGCTCCTGCCTGAGCATGGATCCTATTTGGGATTTTCTCTCTTCCTCTTTCTCTCTCTGCCCCTCCCCCACTCATGCTCTCTCTCTCTCACTCTCTCTCTCTCTCAACATAAGTAAATTAAACATTTAAATATTTAAGTAAATGTTATTATTAAACATGCATAGTTACATTATTAATTTTGATACTTAAACATTAAAGTAAGAATTCTAGAGAGATAAAGTATATTTGTCAGGAGGTACTAGAATGTGTGTGATGTCTAGATCCCTCTGATTTATTTTCGTAAAAAGTACCAAGGAATTCTCCTTGAAGGAATCCTTTGGAATTAAAGTGACTCATTCAGATACTCATGAATTTGCCTAACTAATGACAGACACATCCCCACTCAGCCCTCATTCAGATCTTCTCTCTGACTTGTCACTGCCATCCTTACTCACCTTATTATCCTGGTAAGTGCTGATCATCTTAATTCACTATAAACAACTTGGAAGGTAGAAGACACATATTACTTATCTTTGTACCATAGTGACAAGCATAGTACTATGTCACTATAGGTATTCAGTTGTTAAATAAATTAATGTGTTCACTGTCTAATATTTTATACTTTCAATAAATATTATTGTTTCAGAGGCATCTGGATGGCTCAGCTGATTAAGCATCTGACTTCGGCTCAGGTCATGATCTCACAGTTCATGGGTCCAAGCTCTGCATCAGGCTCTGTCCTGACAGCTCAGAGCCTGGAACCTGCCTCAGATTCTGTGTCTCCCTCTCTCTCTGCCCCTCCCCCACTTACATTCTGTCTCTCATTCTCTCTCTCTCTCTCTCTCTCTTACAAATAAATAAACGTTAAAAAAAAGAAAATTTAGGAAATACTCTTTCAACCAGATTCAAAGTTCACCATAATACATTCACATTATCAATGAATTTTGATTTTTTTTCCCCCAGGAGTCTTATTTCTGTAGGAAGCTTATAAGCTACTATTACAGTGACATTATTCTGCGATGTGACTCAAAACAAACCAAGCTTCCTTTTTCATGAAAAACTATACAAAAGGATGGAATATGAATTCATTTGATATTATCTTTAAACCTCTTAATACTCTGGAAACAAAGGCTTTCATAATTTTTTCTCTTAGTTGCTCTGCCAGTTTTCTCTTCCTTCCCCAGAACTATAAGCTTTGCTTATTGGGGTAGCTTCCCCTGATGTCACACCATAAACAATAAAAAACAGCCTATGGGGCTTTTGTTAAGACTATGTTGGGGGCGCCCGGGTAGCTCAGTCGGTTAAGCTTCTGACTTTGGCTCAGGTCGCGATCTCGTGGTATGTGAGCTGGAGCCCCACATCAGGCTCTGTGCGGACAGCCCAGAGCCTGAAGCCTGCTTAGGATTCTGTGCTCCCTCTCTGTTTGCCTCTCCCTCACTCATGCTCTGTCTCTCTCTGTCTGAAAAATAAATATAAAAATAAAAAATTTTTTAAAAAGTATATGTTTGGTGAAACATCATACAAAACACCTTGAAAATACCGTGTGATAATGCGAACAAAATATCCCCCAAAGTGGAGTGATCCTGTTACTCCAGATTATGCACTCAAGGAGGAGGAAGGAGTTCTTATCTTGTCATTTTGGTAAAGGTGAGTACCATAAGAACACCAGACTCATCTCACCAGATCCTCTTAACTTCAATTTAGTTCAAACATTTACTAAGCACCTATTATAGGCCACATGTGATAAGAGATACTCCCACTAGAAGAGGGAATCAAGGTGCACACCCTGCGCTTAAGTGGGGAGAGAAAAGGCACAGAAATGGATAATATCTTCTAGTATGAAGAAAACAAGATCTCTCTCATCCCACACCTCCCACCTTCATGCCCTCCTCCCCGCACACAGACAACTCTTTTTCCCCATGGGAATTCAAGTAGAAGAAATTATATAAACTTTAATAACATAAAGAAAATGCAATGACTATCTCTGACTCATGATCTTCCTCATCCTATATATCTTTTCTGAAAATGTCCCATATTCTCCAAATTTTTCTATCCTAGCATCCAACTGTGGAAGAAATTAACAAAACTTGTCAACTCTTGCTCTCTGATCTCTGGAGATGAACATTAGAAGTACAGTGGGGATTCTCTAATTCTTTCAGTGTTTGCTTTTGAAATCCTTGAAACTCCTAAAAATGATAATCCCCCCGCCCCCAATAGCATCCAAATCCATCCATTTTTTTTGGCTATTAATTTTTATGGGACTCTGTATTTCAATATTTCCTAATATATGTTCTTCATAACACTAGTCCAGGGGATACTTAGAGAAAGATGGATGGTTTTTGAGAGGAGAGTCCTATGGTCAAATAATCTTGAAAAAGTCTACCTACTACTTATCTTTCAGAGATTCATAAGATATATTACAATAATGTCTTTGAGAAATGTCACAGTATAAAAGTTCAATTAATTTTATTTAACTCAGCACTTCCATAACTTACTCCATCAAAATATTCTTTATCTTAAAATGTAATATCCTGAGAAATTAGTTTTTCATGGAACACATTTAGAAAACAATATTGTAAATTGATACCTTTGGAATTGTTTGGCTAAGAATGGAAAACTTCCATTCTCCAGAGCTAAAATCTTATAATTCATTCAACAAATATGTATTGAGTGTCTACTATCTGCTAAGCACTTAACTCCCACTTGTTAATTTGAGTCTCATCCAAACCTTGGGAGTCAATTATGCCCCCAAATATATGAAATATAAAGAATCTCCATAGAGCTCCAGAGGTGAGCATCAAGCCCATTTTGTTATTAGCCCTGTTACAACAATATTCTTTATTTTCTGTAGCTGATATAGCTGATATTCAGTTATATTCCTTTCACCAAGCCCCAACCTCAGCCCTGTGTCCAGTTATTGGGTTTCCATGTGGTCCCAAACACATCTGAGTCTCTTTTGGCTTCCCATCCAGTTCTTCCTGGACTGAGTTTTACTCATCCCCACCCAGGCATCCTAGGAAGTGGAACCAGGTCCCTGAGGAGGAGTGCTCACATCTGGGCCTTTGATGGTGCCAAGCACCTATCATAAGGCCCCCAGACTTTACTATCTTCATTTTTTCTCAGACTGTCCATGAATCACACTGTGATTTCATATGCTGGGATCCTGGAATGACTCCCAAACATTTCCAGCTTCCTCTGTTTTGCAACAACCAAACACTGGTTGTGAAAATTTTCTCTTCCCCTCGTTTCTAGAACTGTGCAACTCTATTTGTTTTTTTCCTCTGAATACTCCTTTTCCATGTCTTTCTGGGTTTCATTTTTAGCTACAGTTTCTTAAACACAGTCTATGCTCAGGCAAAAATCCTAGTCCCTATGCATTTCTTTTTCTGCACTCTCTCAACAGTAGCTCATTTTACCCTCAACATTTCAACCACAAAAGAAAAAAATGATGTAATGTTAAAATTTGACTTATCTTTAATCTTTTCTGAAACTTATAAACTTGTGGAGACTGAATGTGAATAATCTGAGTAAAGCATTATAAAGAGCATCTTAAAAACTTCAAAAACTCTGGATACAAAAATATGTACCCAGAGAATAGAAGACAATAATTATAAATATCATTTAAGTTGGTAACAAAATCGAAATCAGTCTTTGTTTTCCATAATGATTTTGGAATACATGCATTCCAAAATATCTAATACATCTTTCCTCCAGAAGATGTATGAAGTTTAGATTTCCATTCTGTCTGCATCATTAGATATGCATGTCAAAGGACATTAAAAGAAATACTCCACACATCATTTTAACAAACATCTTAAATAAATCAAGAGTGAAGATGTGTTCATATATGAAAGTGGTAATTCACCGACTCAGTAAGAGAGCAGTTGATTCGTTTTTCAGTAGTAGTGATAGATTTTTACAATAATAATAATACATTACATTTGTGATTTGTTAGGCCCCTCAATTATTTTCAGGCTGTCTGTCTTCAGTAGAGTCCAGTGAACAATGAGAAGTTCAAATTAGAATCTCCATTTTATCATTTGGATATTGGGTCACAAAAAGTTGTTTGTTTTTTTTTTATTTATTTCTAGGAGAGAGAGAGAGAGAGAGCATGAGCAGGGGAGGGTCAGAGAGAGAGGGAGATACAGACTCTGAAATAGGCTCCAGGCTCTGGGTTGGCAGTCAGCACAGAGCCCGACGCAGGGCTTGAACCCACGAACTGCAAGATCATGACCTAAGCGAAAGTTGGACACTTAACCGACTAAGCCACCCAGGCGCCCCAGGTCACAAAAAGTTTAAATGACTTGTTCAAGATCCTCTAGTTGAACCAGAATCCAAATAAGATAACTGCTCTCTCCTGTCCCTCCAGTATGAGACTGAAATCTTCATACAGTTTCTTGTAATCACTTCTGCAAAGAATGAGCAATGTAGCTGAGGAAAGCATAGTGGAGTACAGCACATAAATTTTGAAATGCTGTCCTGTGTGACAGGTAAGGAAAGGTGAGACCCAGAATTGTTATGACTTGGCCAAGTTCAGAGAGATATAAAAACAGCTACACAACAGAAATATAAAAGCCATTAGACAATAAAGATAAACTCTAAAATCTCATTTGCATGGTTAATGTCAATATAGATAATATGACTATGTTTTACCTTTTCTAGCATCTTCAGCACTTTCTGTACACATTTCCTGGTTCATGTTTCATCTCTAATGTTGAAGCTGAATTTGTCCTCTACCACATCTCAGAGCCAATTTATAGAGAATAAAATGATGTGAGGTGAACTATTTAATGAGGTCAATCGCTGAATTTCTGGTACTATTTTGAGGTCACCGGGCTGAAAGTGGCTTTTAAAAAAGCCTGTCCTTGGGGCGCCTGGGTGGCTTAGTCAGTTAAGTGTCCGACTTTCGCTTAGGTCATGATCTCGCGGTTCGTGGGTTCGAGCCCCGCGTCGGGCTCTGTGCTGACTGCCGGCTCAGAGCCTGGAACCTGATTCAGTCTGTGACTCCCTTTCTCTCTGACCCTCCCCTGCTCACGCTGTCTCTCTCTCTCTCTCCTAGAAATAAATAAAAACATTTAAAAAAATAAAAAATAAAAAAAATAAAAAAGCCTGTCCTTTAGGGGTGCCTGGCTGGCCCAGTCACCCCTAAGCTAGGGGTCCCCTGGCTGGGGAACATGCACCACTTGGTATGAAGGTTGGGGGGCTGAGCCCTATGTTGGGTATAGACATTACTTAAAAATAAAATCTTAAAAAAATACTTTTAAAAATATTAAAAAATAAAGTTTGTCCTTTATGAACTTCTTTTCTCCTCTTGCAGAACTATTGTTGGTAACACCAGTAACATCTGACATGAACACAGGTTCATGAGTGGATGTATCTGGCCAAATCAAAGATAGTCTGATATTCTCGTTAAAAAACAAGACTAAAAATTAAATAAAATAAAATAAAGATTAAATTTAAAAATAAAAGTAAATAAATAAAAACTATATACTTTTTCAGTATAATCATGCTTGAAAATAGTCATACATTGTGGAAAACACCTATCAAACACTTTTGATTTTTACTGGTTTCTAGATCTTTGGTTGACATTAGTCTCCACTCTTCTTCAGTGTATTTGCAAACTTGTTACTTTACATGGATGAAAGTTGGCTTCTAGATTTCTGTAACAGTTAACTGAACCAGTATAATACACATACGACCATATGAGAAGAAATTTCCAAAGACCCACAATAGTAGAAAATGACTTTTTTAAGGATATAAGACCACTCATCTCACAAGCAGCAATAATGCAATATATGGAAACAGTAGACAAATGTTCAGTTTTCAACTTCTGTTTTGACATATGAATAAATAAATATCTGGTTTTAACATATATTTATTCTTCATATTCTTAAAAGTTAGAAATTTAAACATGTACATGATTTTGAAGTGGTAAGAAGGGTGGAACCAGACCTCAAGTGCCACCCTGACTCCAGAACCTGATTAAAAGTCACTGATTATCTTAGCCTACATTTCTTCATTTATAAAAATGGCAGCCATCAAGTCCACGTGAAAGGTCGCTACAAAGATTCCATATGACAAAAGATTGCCCATTTCCTAACAAACAAGGTGAAAAACAGTATATCTTTATCATTTCTTTCTCACTACGTCTTTGCTTTTACATTTCTCCAGTAGAACCATATTTATTCTGCCTGCTTATCTTAAATTTTAAATGCATGTGGCAATTTCTACTTCAATGGGGCGCCTGGGTGGCTCAGTTGGTTAAGCGTCTGACTTTGGCTCAGGTCAGGATCTCTCAGTTTGTGGGTTTGAGCCCCACATTGGTCTCTGTCCTGACAGCTCAGAGCCTGGAGCCTGCTTAGAATTTTATGTCTCCCTCTCCCTCTCTGGCCCTCCCCCACTAGTGCTCTGTGTCTCGAAACTAAATGAACATAAAAAAAATTTTTTCTCCTTTGTTGCAGCAGAAACCTTTGCAGCATAAAGCTTCTACAAATAGGGACTCTGAAATCATTGTTCCAGTTTCAAGCACAAAGGGTATATTTTAAGTCTGTTACTGTTTTTGGCCTGGGGGGAGTACAATTTATTGATTGTCATCTTCCTAAATTCTATCACCCTATGTTCATGATCTTTTTTCATATCTTTATCTAAAAATGAATTCTTTTTTCTTTTAGTGTTTTATTTATTTTTTGAGAGAGAGAGAGTGATTGGGGAGGATCCAGAGTGGGCTCTGGGCTGACAAGGTGACAATCAAGTAAGCTTGATTTGGGGCTCAAACTCACAACCGGCAAGATCATGACCTGAGCTGAAATATGAAGCACAAGTGACTGAGCCACTCAGGCGCCCCTAAAAATGAAGTCTTTTTTTTTCTTAGCTTTAATTTGTAGCCCTATTGTCCCATTCAGGCATTTACCCTATATATTCCAAAACTCAAATCTGTAGCATGACCCCAACTGCATCTTCCAGTAATTCCTCTCATGTGAAACTTGCAATGCAAAACAGATCACAGGCATTCACTGTCTGGAAAATCTAAGGGGTTTATACCTGATGTCAACCTGAAACTCTACATAGTAAGTGGCAGTCATGTTTCTCACTGACAGCTACTATTTCCTTTCCTAGTAATTAATATCCTTCTTTGAAAATTCTGCCTGAAGCTCATACTATTAGAACAAATAATCACAAATGACATTTTGCCTACAACAAGGCACTGAAGGACTTAGAGATTTGTAATGAACTACACCCTCTCTGTGGGACACACAGAGCTGCAAAGTTATACTGTGACACTTCTCTGGTTTCCTGGAAATGAAAGTAACCTAACTACATCATGGAACACTAGCACATTCCAGTTATACTGGAGTATTTGCTCAGCATTAATTGGTTTATTTCTATCAATCTAATCCCATATTTTTCAAATCTCACCTTGTAATTTCATAAGGGATCTTGAAATCAAAGTAGTATTATACACAACATTTTATAAAGTGAAGGAGAATAGAAGAATATTGAATGGACTGAAACAAAACAAATCAAAATAGAAAATATCAGAGCATATCACATGCAACAGGGACAAATATTAAAGTAGTATTTTGTGAAACTTTTGTTTTCTTTGTATATGTGTGTGCATGCACGTGTGCATATGCCTGGGTAGTGATAAAAGAGGTATTTCTTATTGTGCACCACAGCAAAAACTCTTTGAAAGTCATTGAACTGGTGTAATGGACTCATAGATCAGCCACCCAGACACTTCAAGAAAGGGCTTATTGCCCAGCTGTTGAAAGTGCTGTCATCAGACACCCTCAGCTTTCAGCCCCTTCAGGGATCGCGTCTGCTACAGAGAGATGCCTCACAACTCAGATAAAGCCTGGCCATTCCTAAGGTGTCCCACACCCAAGAGTTGACACAGTAGGAAAAAAGACCAGGCTATTTTGTTCCAAACCGAGACAAATTTGAAAGGCTATTTTAATTTCATAGTTCCCCACGGGGTGAGAAAAGACCGTTGCTCAGCTCTGCATAGCAGTTCAATCTCTCCCTCTACCCAGTCTTGTTTCCTCCCTCTCTTCTACAGATGTTGTTCCAAGACACTTCTTAATAAACATCCTACACACTAAACTCTGCGGCAGCTTCTGCTACCCAGAAAACCCAAATTGTGATATCCAATGGACAGAGTAACAAGTTACATAGCCCAAGTCAGCTAAAAAGGCCAAGCATAAAATAAGCAAAGCATCTTTACATAAAATATAGTGCTTAAGTTTTCAATGACCCTGCAAAGTCAAAGGCTCCCCTTATGACCACACTGTGTTTACCTGATCGACTACTAATGATCAAAATGGGCACCCCCATTTATTAATGATTTATTAATGATCGTTAGTTTGTTACCACCTTTTCCACCCTAAACTTACACAGCTGTCCTATCAAGTGGAATATGCTGAAATGACTGTGAATCATGCCTCATTTCTTCTGCCAGCCCTATGTGCAACCTTTCCACCTTAGCAACTTAACAATTACTCTTCCTTTGTCTTCAAACACACCACACAGATGCAGTTGAGAAACAGCGACAAAACCATTAATAGGCAAAGGGGACACTAGAGGGTATTAACAGAGAATCTTCCAGACACATATCTTGTGATTTCACTTAAATGTGAAATTTAAGAAACAAAACACATGAACAAAGGCAAAAAAAAAAAAAAAAAAAAAAAAAGAGTGAGACAAACTAACAAAACAGACTCTTAACTAGAGAGAACAAATTGATGGTCACCAGAGGAGAGGTGGGTGGGGAATGGGTGAAATAGGTGAATAGGATTTGAGAACAACTACGATGAGCACTGCATAATGAAGAGAACTGTTGAATCACTATATTGGACACCTGAAACAAATATAACTCTGTATGTTAATTGTTCTGGAATTAAAATAAAAACTTTTAAAAAATTTAAAGACAGTTTAAAAATGTTTTCAATTAAAAAATTTTTTTAAAGTGAAACTTTCGGGGCGCCTGGGTGGCTTAGTCGGTTGAGCGTCGGACTTTCGCTTAGGTCATGATCTCGCGGTTGTGGGTTCGAGCCCCGCGTCGGGCTCTGTGCTGACTGCCAGCTCAGAGCCTGGAGCCTCTTTCGGTCTGTGACTCCCTCTCTCTCTGACCCTCCCCTGCTCACGCTGTCTCTCTCTCTCCTAGAAATAAATAAAAAATTTTTTAAAAAAACATAAAAAAAAGTGAAACTTTCAAGTTATTTGTGTCAAGTATTATCCAAGGGGAAATGTTGAAAAAGCTGTTTTATAATTAAGCTGTGGTTTCTCACAGCAGGTGAAATACTTTCATAAAAAGCTAGTTTGTTTTCTAGAATATAAATAGTGGCACCAGAGCCTGACTCAATCATTCTGACTGATTAATTTGGTTAGATAAGTAAAAACTTAAAAGAATCCATCAATTCTGGTTTGTTTGTTTTGCTTATTTATGTGTTTGGTTTTTGAAGGAAAATAAGTGTTTACTCAGGTGCCCTGCAGGCACACAGCATTATTTCTAGTGCCTTGACTCAACTCTGAAACCTTCCTTTTGTTTTCTTACTCAAATGTATTTTGATGTGTGCCCTCTAGATAGGAACTAATGGTAGTAAGCGAATCAAATGTAAGGGAGAAGCATTTTCTTTAACAAAAGATGAAAAAAGTCAAAGAATTTTTAAGTAGAAAGATTCCCAAGTAAGGTCATTAGCAAAGTGCCTATTACTCTGATAAACATGAGTTTCATGTTGAATATTTCAGTCAAATAAAATCATTGTATAAATTCCAGCAATATTGGCATGCTCACACTTCTTTTTATTTCAAAGGAAAAATAGTGATCATTTACTGCAGTCTTTTTTTTTCTTTAAGCTAGTAAATTTAGATAAATAGAAAGACTGAGAAGTAGCAGAGGATCTGTTGAGCTTTCCAGAAGAAAAAAAGAGAGAGAGATTTATTTTCTTCCATGCTCAGAAAGCACTCACAGAGGAGACAGACTCATCAGGTAGCTCTGAATAAGGGGAATGGAGTAACAGCTTTGACCCTTTCCCAGCCACCACATGGATGAATGAGAGGAAACAGCTGCAGCCTAAGTTCTCTCAATAAAGTGATGCAGGGATTCCGTGTGACCTGGCATTCACAGTGTCTCGATGGTCAGTCAGGCTTCTTTGTTTCTCATGTATTTTCTATGCTGGGAATGTTTCCCTAGCTTTTCAGTTTCCTCCCAGACCTGTCAGTCCACTTAAGAAGTGTAGCAACTATGACTGCCTGAAGTGGTAACACCAGAACACGGCCTCCATCTGCCTTTTCTTTCCACACCATAAATAAAGCTATTATCTACAGTAAAATGACTGAAAAGGCCCAGAGACACACTGGAGGTTGAAAGAAGACCCATCGAAGATGCATTAGCAAATAGAGCTGTAAACTAACTTGCAAGGGCCAGACAGCCTGCAGGAGGGGAGTTCTCACTGAAAACTCTGGTCCTATGTACCTGCATTCACAAAGCCAGAATTTTAGCCTGACTGTAGCTGTATCCACACCTGTCACCTTTCTCTGTCATAACCAGAAGAATCACCTAATTCCAGATGAAGGACAATGAGTAGTATTCATTCTATTGAAGGTCTGACGTCAAGAACAGACACATAATTTCAGGCTTTTATCATAGAGACTTCTTTTATCATAAGACCTTTCTGTTGACTTGGGGACTTGGATTCAACAAAGCCACCTAGAAGACTGAAGACTATCTATTTCTGCAGCAAGATATCTGCACTGTGGATGAAATGCAGTTTTTCACAGTGTCATCCAGTTGTCTGACGACAACTGAGTGAGTTTCAGAGGATGATATGGTACCGCTGCTACTTCATTCAAAGCACACATTTCAAATTACTCTATGTGGCAAGAGGGAAAAGTCTAGACCCTCTTGGGTGGTATATCTGTAGATTGTCAAAAATTAATACAAAAAAAGAGAGAAGATCTAAGCAAAAAACAGCTTAAATAATTAAGTCATGTTAACTTTACTCACACTATCTGAATAACTTGTGATGTCCTCTCAATGAATGGAAAGACATCCACACACTGGCAACTATATACTCATACATTACAAATATTTTGTGCCATGATTTAATTTTGAGATAATTTGGCAATGGTACTGACATAAAGTTATTATCCTTGCGTTTGGTCACATTTTATTCTCCTTTTATATAATATCTAGATTCCATCCCACAGAGTCCTTCAGTGGTTTTCTTTAAGCGATTTCCAAACAATTTAAATTAGCCATCCTCTCCAAGAGAGAAGAGATTAATCCTCCTCTAATTATATGACCTAATCATGAACTGTAAAAGTAAATGATGTTAATTAGTACGACAGACTGGGAATAAAAGGAGCAGAAAAAAGCTTTTTTTTTTTTGTACCCTTTCATTCCCTTGAGTCACTTTCCTGTAAATAGTTTGTTGTTCAAAAGGAATTTCCAATGTGATTTCTTCAAACAGTAAGCATAATTCATGCTGTACCCATTCCCAATCTCCGTGTGTGTGTATGTGTGTGTGTGTGTTTTAAGAAAATTGAACATTCCCAAAAACACTAAGACAATTTCTCAGTGTAGACAGTTTCTCTATTTACACAGAGAAGCTATGGAATAATTACAATATAATTTAGCTCAGGAAGAATACCAGGAAAGAGCGCATGGCAAATTATCCCAAATCTTAGCAACTCAAAAGAATAAAAATGTACTACTGTACACATTTTCAGAGGGTTAGGACAGAAGTGGCATATGAATGGTGCTGGTTCAGGGACCCTTAGGAAGTTAAGGTCAAGGCTTAGATTAGGGCTTAAGTCATTTCAAAACCCCATTAAGTCTGAAGTATCTATTTCAAGGTGGTTCATTCAGATGCCTGTTGGCAGGATGCTTCAGCATCTCGCCACACGGTCTTCTCCTGAGGGCTGTTTGACTGTCCTCCTGACATGAAAGCTATTTTCCCCTACAGTGAGAGTACAGGAGTGGCCAATGCCTTTATGGCCTATTCTGGGAATCACATACCATCATCATTCCCACAGTATTCACTGTGTTAGAAGCAAGTCATTTAGCCTAAACCATACTCAGGGGCGGGACACTCTTAGGGCTCAACCTTCTGATATATGCATATATTTTTATTCACAGAGGGTAATCCTATGTGAAGGTCATACACCTCAGCAATCATATACACAATATCTGGAATTTATATCCACCAATAATCACTCCTCAAAACAGTAGATAAATTATTAAACCATAAAAAAAATAAAGAAATCTTACCACACATACCAATGATGAACCTTGAAGACATCGTGCTGAGTGAAATACGCCAATCCTAGAAGGACAGTTAATGCATGATTCCACTTATATTACTTACAAGAGTAGAATAGTCAAACTCATAAAACCAGAATGTAGAATAGTGATTGCCAGAATCTTGAGGGAGGGGAAAAGGAACAAGTGCTGTTCAAAGGGTATAACATTTCACTTATGCAAGACAAATAAGTTCTAGAGATCTGCTGAACAACACTGTGCTTGCAGTGAGCAATACTGTACTGTACACTCAAAGTTTTGTTTAGAAAGTAGCATGTTGTATGTTCTTACCGCAATACAATTAATAATTACTTAATTGGAAAAGGAAAAGTGGATGATTCGCAAGAAGTTAATCTAGGTAGTTTCTGTATGGTTAAATGTAGCTATAGGTAACTTGTTACATATGCTAGCACTTCCGGATGATTACATTTTTGAGCATTTTTAATTAAAGTTATTAACTTGACCTACCACTTGTGAATTTAGTAGAAAGATTTTCTAATGAAAATTCCATCATATGGTCATTTTTGCAAGACAAAATGTATTGGTTTCCTATTGCAGCTATGACAAATTATCACAAACATAATGGTTTAAAACCACCATCATCTATTATTTTACAGTCCTGGAAGCCACAACTATAAAGTAAGCCTACGGGACTATGTTCCTTCTGGTGGCTCAAGGAGATTACCCATTTTCTTGCCTTTTCTGGCTCCTGGGGGGCACCTACATTACTTAGTTTGTGACTCCTTCCTCCTTCTTTCCAGCATCTTCTCTCCTTTCTAACCTCTTGCCTCCTAATTCTAAAAATCTTGTAATCACATCAGACCCAACCAGATAATCCAGGATAATATCAGATCTCAAGATCCTTAACTTAGCCACAGCGGCAAAGTTCCCTTTGTTCTGCAAGGTAACATACTCAGAGTCCAAGGACGTGGACAACTTTGCGGGGGAGGGGGGTGACATTATTCTGTGTACAACAATGATCTTAGGACGATGCCAAAATTCAAAGAAACTGTGGGAAATGCCCTGGTAGACTTAGCTAACAGCATATGAAAAAGCTCTAAATTAATTTAACCTGTTAACTCATAATTTGTGACCAAAATGGTTGTACAGAGAACACATTTGACCTTCTTTTCTAAAATAAGCCCTATGAGATAAATCATATTTTCATTCAGTCCATGCTTATTGTTATATCTTGGATGAACTATAATGAGAGCCTGAAATATATGAGGCTAATACTCTTGAAACATTAGTTTCTTTCACCAGTAGCTCCAATCCCATGCTCTTATCTCAACCACCCCACACATGATGAAGAAATGCAAACTGCACTGAGAAATGTTTATTTGGAAATATATGAAGTTTGCCAAACAAACTCTCAACCATTTCTTTTGACATTAGAAAAGAGCTTTCCACACTTTCCAGAACTTACAGATGTGACGGATCCTAGGAAATGTGAAAATAATACAGTTCTTCTCCACCCTATAGGTTCACCACATACTCCCTATTCTAAATGTGAAGATTCTAAGGATCAGAGAGGTGAATATGCAATTCCCTTCTCAGTAAAACTAGTAAGCGACAGAGTGTGGCCTAGAGGCCAGGTCTTCAGACCCCCACTTAATGTACTTGTACCCAAACACATATTCATCACATACATTCCTTGTCTATAAAAAATAATAATAATGGAACGGAATGGAGTCTGTGTGTGGCATGGGATGCTGGTAGGGATGGCTGCAATGTGCTGAGAAGGTAACATGCGCTGGCTGCTGTAACAGACACCTTTCAATCTGTTATCTGTCTGTATTTTATCTCAACAAGGCAGGAAGCATTACCCCTCCTTCTAAAATATAAAATGAGATAACAATGTAAATAAACTTAACCAAAGTAAAAATGCTAGGATATGGTCTGGGTCTCTCCTTTCAACAGCAAAGCCCATGAATAAATTCTCACTACATTTCTGAAAAAAGAATAAAGAAATGTACAAGTTGAATAAGTAATTTCAAAATGTCTGTAATATAATGCTATGAGAAGAGATTCTTACCAATTTCATGCATTAAAAATTACAAAACCAGGGTGCCTAGGTGGCTCAGTCAGCTAAGCATCTGATTCTTGATTTTGACTCAGGTCATGATCTCACAATTCATGAGACTTCATGGTTTATGAGATCTCACACTGTGTTGACATCCTGGAGGGTGCTTGGGATTCTCTCTCTCCCTTTCTCTCTGTCCTTTGCCCATATGTGTGCATGCACACATATGTATGTGTGTGCTCTCTCTCAAACTAAATAAACTTAAAAAAATCACAAAATTATACACTATTAACAGATTTGTTGATTCAACAAACATCCGTTGAGTATTAATTATGTACCAAGATGTGAAAAAGACAAATTAGGCAACACTCCTATCTAATAAATAAATCATAAAGTTCCAGGTAGTGATGTATAATAAATAAATAAATCTTTAAGAAATAAATAAATAGAAATAAAAACTTTAACGAATATAGGTAATACCAATCTCCTGTTTGTACCAAATGTCCTTATATTTTTTATACCTGAGTAGAAGATAAAAATATTTTCTAGTCATGCCTATAGTACAGATACATCTTGGCTATTAGTCAATCAAACACTAAAAATAAGAACCTCTTTTTTCCTATATAAAAGGAATTTATACACGATCAGGTATTATTTAAAATACCACTCATTAGGCATAGTGGGTGTCATTGTGTTAAGTCAAAAACTATAGTTATTTTTCACATACAATTGACCCTTGAACAATGCCAAGTTTAAGAGCCTTGATTCTCCTCCCCCACACAGTCAAAAATCTGCATGTAAGTTTTGACACCCCAAAAACTTAACTACGAATAACCTATTGTTGACCAGAAATCTTACTAATAACATAAACTGTTAACTAATACACATTTTGGATATTTTATGTACTATATGCAGTACTCTTATAATAAAGTAAACTAGAAAAAAGAAATTGTTAAGATAATCACAAGGAAGAAGAAGTACATTTGCAATACTGTACTGAAAAAAATCCCCATATAATTGGAACCACACAGTTCAAACCTATGTTGTTCAAGAGTCCACTTGAAATTACTTAAGTAGTTGAAAACTGTGTTGTAAATAACAATTATAATCTAAAATGTTAGTGTTCTTTGAGTTTTGGTTCTTTATAATTTTAGAAAAAAATATATATATTAGTATAAATCATAAGTACAATAATGGTCAATACAAATTGTCTAAAAAACACATTGTTTCTAAAACATTATTTTCTCTTTACATTTCCTCTCAGGGATGGAACTCATATACCTACTTGCTCACTAGTGTCAATTTTTTTTTTTTTTTCACAAAAGGGGCATGTTTCCCATATCCTGAAAAGCAACATGAAACAACTGGTATCATAGAACATCTGTTTTCTCAAACAGAGAATAGTAAATTTTTCCTGTTAATTATTTCAGCATTCCTCAGAAACGGATTATATTTATAACCATCTTTATTTTTCATCCTCATAAATTAGGGTTCGGAGAGGTTGGATGGCTTGGTTATAATAAAAACAATGACATAAGAGATTTCCAGTTTTCTTTTTTGGTAATACAAAACTCGAACACTGTGTCTTCTACTTGTACGTTATTCTCAGAAGACCAGACCAAATCCTCGGCTAGCCACAAATAACCCTTACCATCTACAAATTCCTTTCAAGTGAACAGAAAGCCCCGAGATGAGTGGATATAAAGACTTTGGAAGGAATTATGATTCTACCTTCGAAGGCACACTGAATTTATTTTGTGCTGGATAAATAAAAGCACCATTAGACCCTCATGAGAGCTGCATTTGTATTTTGAGATTCAGAAATATCAATATTTATGTTTTTCGTATTTACTCATGCCACTCAAGAACCTCATTTACTTGTAGCTACAAACTTGATTTACTAGAAATAATTAACAGTATTTATTTTTCTTATTTGTTGCAAGTGCAGGCTCATGGTTTACTCTTTTCTAATGCTTTAGATAATGCTTCATTTTATATGATGTCTCTTAGAAAAGTAGCTGACTCTATTCTTGTTTCTTACATTTACTTTTTCTGATAAAGAGCAACACAGTTTGGAATAGAATTTAAAGATATAGTTTTGAGACAGATATAAAGGGAATCCTTTCACTTCCATGATTGTTATAAAGTTTAACTTATTTTGGTAGTTGACAAAATTAACTGGGCTGCAGCTCATATATGGTATACAAGTACGAAGAATATAGGAGGAGACAAAAGGAGAAAAAAAAACTATCATTTCCTCAGACTGACTTACAGGCAACTCTCTCTATCTCCATATTCAATCAGGAAGCAGGAAAGGTTGTTTCTCATAGACAAGAAGAGGTGATAGGAAAGTATATCTTACAGAAATGAAACAAGATATTTCCAGAATTTGATTTCAAAGGGCTACAAAACTCTACAATTAAAGGCTGCAGTATAGTTTCATGTAACAGGAACATAACTACAATGGCTTAAGCAAATAAAGGTTTATGTTTCCACATAACAGGAGATTCTCATTTGGGCCTTTTAGGACCACTGCACCAACTCCAGGATCTCATCAAGATACCAGGCTCCTTCTTCTCTCCTGCTCTGCCTTTTTAAATATATGCCTCTCATTCTCATATGGGTGGTGTCACCTCCTCTGGGTACTGTATTTTGGTTTGAACATAAATAATAAAAGTCCAAAGATCAAATAGGAGAGATGAAAAAAGTCCATCATTTGACTCCTAATTATATTTCACTGGGGACCACTCTATGTTGGGGCCTAGTTGTGGGCTGAAACACTATTTTAGATTGGGCAACATGTACCCACTCTCTAAAAAAAGATTTGGTAATGAGAAAAGGTGAGGATGGAAGATAAAATACAGGACATCGTGGAACAGGCAAAGCTATGGAGACAAGAACTGGTTTGGACTGCAGGGTTGGAAGGGTATGATGAATACACAGAACATACAGGATCTTTAGGGCAGTGAAAATGCAATATATGATATTATGGTGGATATAGGGCATTATACTTTTGTTCAACCCCATAGAATGGACAACACCAAGAAGTAATCCCAAGTAAACTATGAACTTTAGGTGATTATGGTGTGTCAGTATAGGTTCATCCTTGGTAATAAAGGTACCATTCTAGTGAATGATATTGATAATGGGGGAGGCTTTGAATGCATGGGGATAGAGGATATATAGGAAATCTCTGTACCTTCTTCTCAATTTTATTTTCAACCTGCTCCAAACAAACAAGATCTTTGAATTTTAAAAAATATATACTTGGGGGGCGCCTGGATAGCTCAGTCGGTTAAGCGTCTGACTCCAGCGCAGGTCATGACTTCACAGTTTGTGGGTTCGAGCCCCACATCGGGCTCTGTGCTGACAGCCAGCTCAGAATCTGGAGCCTGCTTCTGATTCTTTGTCTCCCCTTCTCTGTGTCCCTCCCCTGCTCATGCTCTCTGTCTCTCTGTTTCTCAATAATAAATAAATGTTAAAAAAAAATTTTTTTTAATATATATATACTTAGAACAAAAGAAAATATATCCAGCTAAAATTTGAATTCCAGGTAAACACAAATACATTTTTCATTTAAGTAAGCTCCATACAAAAATGTGGGACATGCTTATACTAAAAAAAGTATTAATTATTTACCTGAAATTCCTTCCAATGTAACTAGGTATCCTACAAGTTTTATTTACTATTTTATTTGCTTAGTCTGGTAGATCTAAGAAGGGAAAACTATTAGGCAGCTAAATCTGCCATGGAACCCATGGAGAATTTCTCCATTGCCATTCTCCATAGAGTGTTGATTGAGTCTCTCTTCAAGGAATCTAACTTGAGTATCTAACTTAAGACACTAAATAGATGGTTTTACAATTGCCAACCCCGATGGTTAAATTTATGACTCAACTTGGCTAGGCCACAGTACCTAGATATTTGGTAAAACAAAAAAAAAAAAACAAACAACCCAAAAAATCAAAAAACAAAAACAAAAACAGTCTGAATGTTGTTGTGAAGGTATTTTTTAGATGAGATTAACATTTAAAACAATAGACTTTGAGTAAATTGGATTACTCTCCACAATGTGTGTAGTTCTCATCCAAGTAGCTGAGAGCTTCTTAAGAGAACAGACTAAGGTCCCCCAAACAAGAGAGAATTCAACTTCAACACTGTCATTAGACTCAAGTTATACTTCAATTCTTCCCTGGGTCTCCAGCCTGCCAGCCTTTTCTGAAGATGTTGGACTTGTCAGCCTCTACAATCATGTAAACCAGTTTCTTAAAATACAGAAATCAACCTCTCAAAAGATATGTAGATAGATAGATAGATAGATAGATAGATAGATAGATAGATAGATAGATAGATATAGATTTGGTACCCCAAATTGTGTCTCTTTGGCATAAGGCGAGAAGCTCTGAAAACCAAGTGAAAATTACCCTTTTGTAAGAGACAATTACATTTATAAAGGAAATCTCCATTTGTAAGGGTATCTCCCATCTGTAGCAGGAGGAGGAAGATTACTAAGTCTCTAAGAACTCTATCAGTGAAGAAGGCAAGGAATTACATCTGCCTAACAGCTTCCCCCTGATTACTGTGCTTTTCCTGGTGACATTCCCATAAACTAACTCCCCGCCCCTAACATCTTTCTTTTGTCTTTCCCTGGAAATGGTATTTAAGGTGGTGACTTGGGTCATTTCAGGGAAGTTACTCAGTTTTCCTGGGTTTTTCCCCTGTATATAGGTAGTATACATGTGATTAAACTTCTGTTTGTACTTCTCTTGCTAATCTGTCTTTTACTAAGGGGTGAGGAGATAGAGGTTTGAGCCAAGAACCAAGCAAGGTAAAGGCAAAATTATTTTTCCTCACCCACAATAGAAAGATAGATAGACACATATTCTATTTGCTGTTTCTATCAAGAATACTGACTGATACACTAACTCAAAAAGTTGAAGAAAATGTTTGATTGAAGAAGTTTAAGAGTGTGAGCAGGCTTATAAACCAACAGGAAAGTATGCAGTCGGGAATCAGGTACTCTTTTGATGTTAAAATAAAGAGCTTAATAACAAGCTACTAACTAAGTGGGGTTTTTTTCCCCCACTGAATTTAACCTTTGCTTCGAAATCTCCCTTGCAATGGCAACTGCAGGTGATTTCGAAGCACTTTTATTTTTAATCTATGCTTGCTTTATAATCTAGTCATAGTAGGTGCATCAGTATTCTTTACTTTGTATGATTATATGTATTTTAGTAACTGTGGTACTTCACTAGAATGAGGTCCACCAACTTCTTCATCCAATAATCTTCTTGTGGAAATCAAAATGTGTCAGTGGAGTTCAGTGAAGTTGAGTAAAATCAGAGGCTGAGGTGCTATGGTAGTTTAAGTGTTTACATCCATGCAATCATGTGTACACATTTCTAATTATTTTGCTAGACCCTGTGATTAAAAAATAAATTTTTCTATAAAATACAAATTTCTAACATTAGTCATGTGCTTATATTCCTTTGGCTAAGAATGTGTCTGTGGTGATAGCTTTATCAACATTTTTAAGAGACCTGCCGGGTGTCGTTGAAGAGCCTGTCATCTTCTGATAAAAAAAAGGTCTAAGGGAGGGCCAAAAAACAAAGAGGAAAAAAAACTTTATTTTCATTCACTCTCTTATGTTTATTAAAAATAAGTTTAAAAATCACTATGAATCCAATTATTAGTGTCTCTTAAATTCATTAACACAAAATCCAGAATTACTAATATTTACATCAAATTTGTAGGCAGAATGAAACAAGTTAAACTATAAAAGAAGAGGAAAGATAAAATAGAAAAATAGTAACATTATAGCCAAACACAACTGATGCCTGGAAATTGAAAGCTTAGTGAAAGCAGTGCATAAAATTTTTGTTGTTTATGTTTTTTTTTCAAGTCATCCATACCCTGTTTACTTACAGGAAACACAGTCTGCCTTGCCTCGTGCATGGTGTTTTCCTCCTGGTGCATCAGCACTGCCTTCCCCCACACCTGACTCATGTTCATATTACAGAAATAACCCGGAATGGATGTTTTGTAAAGGTAATGGGATACCCTTAAGTGGAAACTCAGGATACCCAAGTTAACAAGTTGTTGATCAGGGCACCTGGGTGGCTCAGTTGGTTAAGTCTGCAACTTCAGCTCAGGCCAGGATCTCAGGGGTTCATGGGTTGAGCCTTGCATCGGGGCTCTCTGCTGACAGCACAGAGCCTACTTTGGATCCTCTATTCCTCCCCCGCAACTCTTTGCCCTCCCCACCTCAAAAAGAAATAAACTTAAAAAAAAAAATACGTTGATCATGAGACTTGTAAATGTTACCCCCACATGCTCTCCCTTTTCTCCAAGCTCAAACCGGCAGACCGCAGACCGTACTTTTCTTCACAAGACTGGGTACACAGTTACTCTTTAAAGGGTGAGGAAGAGAAAGGAGGAGGGTCACAAAGGAATATGTTTCAAAGAATGAGTGTTTCACCCACAGGGAAAAAACCCACGGGGAAGGCACAAGTCAAAACACAGAAATCCTGAAAGACTGAATTCTGTTTTCCAACCTTGCTGCCAAATGTGCCCACGTGGGGACTTCATGTTTTTTTCCTACCCTTGTCCATCATCCTGAGATGGATAGGAGTCTTCCTTCCAGAACCTCGCCAGACTTCCCAAAGCAAAACCCAAATTCTTGCATCTACTCCAGCCCAATCTTATGAGGGTTTCCCTATTCTTCACTATTTGCAAAAGAGCGACGTTAAAAAAAAAAAAATGCAGTAAACAGGTGACCTTTGGTATTTGGAAGCATAACATGTGGAATTATTGTCCTAGATTTGTCTGTTATAAGCTGTGCAACTCAGAGCATGTAATTCCTACATAGTTGTGCCTTAGACTAAAAAAGAAAAAAAAAATGCTGGGTTAGAATGAGTAGGTTTATCTGAGCCTCTGTTTACTCATCTGTAAATTGTGATGAAAATTTCTAATTCCCGATTGAGGAAAGGATGGTTGGGAGTGGGAGGGGAGCATTGTTAGGAAATGAAATTACTTGTGGAAAGTGCCCGCACAATGGTTAGGTGATCTATTTCCCCTCTTCCCCTCTGAGAGGTGTTTTCATATCGCTGGGAATTCTGCCTTCCCCGGTGATCTGAGGATGGCATGATTAGTAACCCAAGACCCCTACCTTCATGGTTTGTACATTCTAGGAACTGCAGGGGTCATGTGGAGGTGTAACTGAAATTAACATACAGTAAACTGAGTTTTATGTGTGTCAGTTGTTTTCTAAATTAAAATGTTCCCTCAGCAATATAACTTTAGACTTGTATATTGATCATCATTCAGTCTTCTTCACTTTTGGCAATTTTCTTGCAAAGACTGATACAAAATTGCTGAGGGAATGGAAGAATTCAGAAATCCAAATAGAGAAGGCAGCAATTACTTTTTTATGCAATAAAATGCTAATCCTTGCAGTTTTCATTGTTTTATTTGACTAAGTTAGTCCTCAGACTATAATCCCAAGTACATTGGCAAGTCTTTTGGAAATAAACAAGAAAAAAAAATCTAAAGGAAGACATCTATTTTTAGCTCCCCACTAAGCCATCTCTTGCTTGGCTGTCGTTATTCCAAAATTGGTCACAGTTTCATTTGAACTGTTCTAAGGGGGAAAAAATAAATAAACTTGTAAAATGGATTTTTAAATACACGCTACCAAATTTAATTGATTTTTAACACAAGTATAAGTAGAACAGGTCTGTCAGATAGTTATCACCATCTGCAAAACAATCGGTCCACCCCATTTCCAGCCTCAACCTGCTATTGACCCTGGTCAGGGTCCGGACACCCAAAGAGGGCAAGATAGCCTTCCTCCCATCCCCCTGGCTGTTGGCTGGGGCCGCCCATTGTCTGGCTAATGGAATCCTGGAAGCCAGCCAGAGCTATAGCCTGCGTGTGTGGCTTAGTTTTGTTTTGTTTTTAATGATCACACACATTCTGGCCTAAACTGCAGACAGAAGGGGGGCGAGGGGGTATCTTGTTGTACAGAGAGGAGAAAACCCAGAAAAGTGAGAGTTCTGGATGAAGTCTAATGTTATAAGAAATACAGTTTAAGTAAATGGTTAAAATAGAAAACATGGCAAAGGAAGAAAGGAACAATGAAGAGAACCAAGCATGTCAAACCCTGTAGGAAGAAGTTCTCAGAAATATAACTGAGAAATGTCCAACTTTATACACTGACACAAATTAAAAAATTAAATTAAAAAATCAGTCTGTTTTCCTCCCAGAGGCTACAGAGGCAAGAAAACAGTTTCCTTAAAGTAAGCGTGCAAGAGTCCAGTGTTTTGTTGTTGTTGTGGAAGCATAAAATCAGAACACAAAAAAAGGGATATGATTTTGCTGACAATTATATGTCTAGACTTTTTAAAAGTACTAAGGAAGTTATTCTAAAAATTCTTGATGCGTGTATACAATAATGAATTACATCAAAGCATTCATATAGATAGAAAATCTAAGAAGCTACCTCCCAAAGATGAAGTTAGCAAGCAAGGAGGCAGTGCGCACGCCCTCTTGCTTTTAAGTAGACTACAATAAAAGAGCTCAGAAAGGCACAAGACTGGCTGTCAGGAAATGAGCTTAAGCAAAGGAAATGGGAGACGTCTGGTTCAGGGAATTTGAGGAAGGCTTTTACCAATGGGTGCTTTTGTTTTCCTTTGTCATGCTAAGTCAGGATACATGATTTGTCTTTCACAAGCACAAAAAAAAAAAAAAGAAAAGAAATACCAAGGTAGTAAGGGAACATCTATGAGGGGAAAAGCCCCAAGTTTTCTCTATAATGGAAAGCTGTTGGCTTGCAGACTCCTGCCAGTCTTTCTTAATATGGGCTAAAGCACATGCAGGAAGAGGAAAGAATTATTAATAACAGGTTGAGTACTGATATTTTTCACCAGAGGACAAAAAACAAAAACAAAAACAACAACAACAAAAAAAAACTAAAGTTGGGACAGCTATAATCTCAGGCCTAGGAATTTGGAGCCAGGACCTTGAAAGGTTGCTTTGAGTCATCTGCCAGGATACTCACAGACGGGCCAAATGCAAGGGGACTCAGGACAGTGTGATGGGTGCTTTAAGCCCCCATCATCCCATCTGAAATATACAGTCTCATTTAAAACTATTTGCTCACAGCCTCTGTATTAGCCCCAAAATATTCCCACCACAATCACCACAGACTGTTGTCACTAATCATTCCTTCCAGAACAGAAATTCTGCAAATGTTTATAGATTAGTCTCCAGAGACCAAAGTGTACAGCAGATACCTATAGAGAGGCTGGGACAAGTCACATGGCCCTAGTCTCTTTAACAAATGGTAATGGGAAAATTGGACAGCCACATGCAAAATAATAACACTGAACCACTTTTCTTTAGCATACACAAAAATAAACTCAAAATGGATTAAAAACCTAACTGAGAGACCTGAAGTCATAAAAATCCTTGAAGAGATCACAGGCAGTAATCTCTATGATACTGGCCATTTTTCCAGATATGTCTCCTGAGGCAAGGAGAATAAAAGCAAAAATAAACTGTTGGGAATACATAAAAATAAAGTTTATGCACAGTGAAGAAAATAATCAACAAAATAAAAGGCAATGACATATCAGATAAAGGGTTAGTATCCACAATAAATCAAGAACTGATACAATTTAATACCCAAAAACCAAATAATCCAATTCAAAAATGGGCAGAAGACATTCAGATGCCCTACAGATACAGGAAAAGATGTTCAACATCACTCATTATCAGAGAAATGAAATCAACTACAATGAGATATCACTTTACTCCTCTCAGTATGGCTAAAATAAAAAACACAAGAAACAACAGGTGTTGGTGAGGATGTGGAATAAAAGGAAATTCATTCACTGCTGGTGGGAATGTAAATTGATGCAGCCATTGTGAAAAACAGTATGAAAGTTCTTCAAAAAATTAAAAGTAGAACTACCCTATGATCCAGAAATCACACTGCTGGGTATTTACCCCCAAAATACAAAAACACTAATTCAAAGGGATAGATGTACCCCATGTTTATTGCAACATTATTTACAATAGCTAAAATATGGAAATAGCCCAATTGTTCATCGATAGATGAATAGATAAAGAAGAAGTGATTGTATATTTGTGTGTGTGTGTGTGTGTGTGTGTGTATACACACATACACGAAGTATATATATATTTGTGTGTGTATATATATATATATACACACACAAATATATATACCAGAAGTGATTGTGTGAACATATATATATATATGTGCATATATATATATGCACACACACAATTCAGCCATAAAAAAGAATGAAATCTTGCCATTTGCAACAACACGCATAAAGCTAGAGAGCATAACATTGAGCAAAATAAATCAGACAAAGACAAATACCATATGATTTCACTCATATGTGGAATTTAAGAAAACAAATGAGAAAAGAGAAAATAAGAGAGAAAAGAGAGACAAACCAAGAAACAGACACTTCACTACAGAGAACAAATTTATGGTTCTAGGTGGGGGGATAAGGATTAAAGAGTACACTTACCATGATGGAAAAAAATAAAATAAAAATAAATTCTTAAAAAGTGAGACCGTGTGGCCCCAGAAAGGGAAAAAGGGAGAGTCAGTTCCTGACAAATGTTCCAGTTCCATGAAGCCAATTATATGTTTTCCACATTTTATGATGAGAGTTCCCAGGATGCTTAGGAGAAAATTCTTTTTAAAAATTTTTTTTAAATTTATTTCTGAGAGAGAGAGAGAGAGAGGAGAGAACATGAGCAGGGGAGGGTTAGAGAGAGAGGGAGACACAGAATCTGAAACAGGCTCCAGGCTCTGAGCTAGCTGTCAGCACAGAGCCTGACACGGGGCTCGAACCCACAAACTGCGAGATCATGACCTGAGCCAAAGTCCAACGCTTAACTGATTGAGCCACCCAGGTGCCCCACTTAGGAGAAAATTCTTAAGGCAAGCTGAGTGGGTAGCATGCAACCTAGTAATTTGTCATCAAGACATATGTAGGACGTAGAAAGCATGAAACAAAGTATGCTCAGACAGAAGCCTTTTGCTATGGAGAAACTAATGGGCGAAGATGGGAATGCAGAATCAGTTTTCCATAGTACCCCATAGTACTGGCCTTACCCAAACTGGGAAACATCTCGTTTCCAAGACTGAGACCCAGCCATATTCCTTGAGCCTTCTGCTCACAAGGAACAGATTTTGCCAGCCTCTAGCAATCCCAATTAGAATAGCATTTATTCCAGGACTGCTCTCCCTAGAAAGGTCTCTATACAAAACTGACCTCATGAATACCCTCTTTCACCCATGCCATCATCCCTTCCTCCTCACTCTACTCTACCCCACCTCACATATACTCACTCAGGAAAGCTGATCTCAGTTTATTGGTAGGAAAAAACAAACAAAACAAAATAAAAAAGCATTGACTAAAACATTCAGTTTAAGTTAAAAAGTGGCAAGAAGTATTAACTCTCTCAGGGAAATTATTTAATTTCTAAGTCACTTAAAGAACAAATGTGTATTGATGAGATTTCTGCAGATATTTTTAGCTGAGGCCTGCCCTCATTTAGTACCTTGTTTAAAAACTGACATTTTATTATGAACAAAAACAGTTCTAAGTAGACCTAGTCCTTAATAGAGAGTATTTTGATGATGCAATGCATTCAAGGAAGGTCATCTCGCAAAAGTAGAGGGAGGTGTAAGTAGTGGACAGAGCTGACCAACAAGGAGCCTGTGGATGCTTCCTGGGGGGAAGGGTCAGGGAGCTGCAAGAGATATGAAAAATGTTGGAAGATCTATTTATGAAATCACCCCTTTGGATACAGTGCTGTCTTGCTCTGTGTGATGAGGATAAGCAATGGGGTACTCTGCAAAATGAGCAGACTACAGTCAGAAAGGTCTGGATTTGAACATCAGATCCCACAACTTACTATAAAGAGGAATTTGGGGACATTACTTAACCATGCTGAAATGTAAATTCTTCATTTAAAAAGAATTAGATTCTGTATGGGATTACAGAATTAGAGATAATACAACGCATGGCAGATGTTAGACACTCAAGATGGCAATTGTAAATCACTATTCACTATGAATGTCCTGGGAGAAGAGCTAATACCTGAGGCACAGAGGGACTGTGTGAAATAAACAATATTAAGCTGCTGGTATCAAGATTCATGATGGTATACAAACAGCAGAGACCTAAGGCTCACATTTTCTTTCCTTATAATATTTTCTATCTAGCGGTGGTTAGCTGTCTTCTAGAATTATATTCCTCACTAAACCTTATTTTTGACCTTGTCTATAGCAACACTCCATTTTTTTTTTTTTAAACTTAAGTGTAGATAAAATGGGCTATTATAGCTACCACCCTGGGTTATAAATCTTGGAGACAATGTGGGTGCTGGCTTGGTTGCTCAGAGTCCAAGCAAGTGACTAATTAAAAGGGTGAACTCTACTGAGTTATTCTCCATTTATTTTAGCTGTGTGGGACAGTGAGGAGATTTTTTAAAAAGGTAGAATGAGCAACAAAATGATGAAAGATACAGTTATGGGCAAATCTCATGACCTGCTACAAGTCTGGAGGAAGATCGGGCTAAAGTTGCTCTTTGCTATTAAAGAACAATGAACCAGACATAAAACAATCTAAGGGGTCCTGATACTCTTAATACAATAGACCCTAGTTTCTGTTAGCTTATAGAACCAATCAACTCTGTATTTATAAACTAGTATATTGAAGTGGACTAGATAAAGTTAGACCACAATTAAAATATACTTTATTAAATTTATAGTCTTAACCATATAAAACCTAATATCCCCTTTTGAGGTAAAAATATGTCTGAAAGCAGTTTTGTTATAATAAATAGAATAGCAACCATACTGATACACCGTACTGATAAAGAAGTATTTTTATAATCAAGAACACTCAATTTTATTGAATAATTTATTCATTGAACATCAAAAATGTATAAGTCCTGGGAACTTAATTTCTAAGGAAAATTTTGCAGATGTAGACAATTCTTGGAGAGAAACCTTAGGACTTTTACAGCATTGTTCATTTGTTCTTAAACCTCATACAAATCTAATAACCAAAGTTATTAGATGGCAAGAATATAATCTCTAGATTAGACTAGGAAAATTTTGATTTAAGCTTTAAGAGAGAAGAAATAAGCAAAAAGTAAATGGGAAATTATCAACACTTTGTCGATAACATTCATTCACTGAGTGAATGTTGAATTACTGAGTGTCTTCCACAAACTATACGCTGGAGAATGCAATCATGAAGCAGACAGACATGCTCCCCATCATCAAGATGTAACATGAGGATAATGGCCAAAGGAAGAAATCACAATCATGATGAACACTACAAAAAGGAAAAACTAAATCCAAAAGATCAAGCCCACCTCAAGAAAGTTGGTTTAATTTTTTTCCTCAAAAACCTGAGAGAAAAAAAAAGAAACAAAACAAAATTCAAAGAAGAGTAGGATTTCCTAAACAACTAAAGCTTGAGAGACTAGGGGAGTGAGTGACAGGACTGTATGTTAGACAGGAAATAACTAGAAGCGTGGAAATCCCACCTGCAAAAGAGAGGGTTGTCCATATAAGTAATGAAAGAAATCCAAAATTTCTGGGAGGAAAAAGTCAACAAGAAGAGCAGTACAAGATGGTTCTGGGACTCTCAGCAACAGCTCGCTGGATCAGAGTCACGGCTTGTAAAGGTCAATATTCTAAAGATGCCACAAAGCCATTAAAAAGTTTTAGTAGAAATATGATTTTTGATTTGCATTTATATAATTTGATTTATATTATATTATATTATAATTTATATTATTTATAATTTATATTATAAATCAAATTTATATAATTTGATTTGCACTAGTGATAACATCACTTATGTTGGATGCCTGATGGGCTGAAGAGGGTAATAATGGATCACAGCAACAACTAACACTTATTTTGAGCTTCTTCACTTGATCTGAGCCAAAAGGCCAAGAAGTGATTATTTTGAGCTTCTTGTGTCCCCCTCACAACACTAAGAGCTTTCACATTACCTTATGTAACCTTCATTAAAAGTTTTTGGGGGTAAATTTTACTTCTTTTCTGTGGAGTCCTCAAGTGTCTAAAATTAAAAATAAGATTTTAGGGGTCCCAGGGTGCTAGGTTCATTAAGCATCTGACTCTTGATTTTGTCTCAGGTCATTATCTCACAGTTTGAGATTTCAAGCCCCCCCATCAGACTCTGCACTGACTGTATGGAGTGTGCTTGGGTTTCTCTCTCTCCTTCTCTCTCTGTGCCACCCCCACTCTTGCTCTCTCTCAAAATAAGTAAATAAACTTAGTTTTTAAAGTAAAATTAAAAAGAAGGCTTTGGGACCCCTGGGTAGTTCAGTCAGTTAAGCGTCTGACTTCGGCTCAGACCGTGATCTCAGGGTTGGTGAGCTCTAGCCTCACATCTGGCTTTCTGCTGTCAGCATGAAGCCTACTTTGGATCCTTGGTCCCCTCCTTCTCTGCCCCTCCCCTCATTGTGCTCTCTTTCTCTCTGTCTCTTTCTGTCTGTCTGTCTCTCTCTCAAATATTAAAAGAATAAGATTTTATGCCCTCTTTTTTATTAATCTGTCTTTTGCCAGTTTAATTCACATGCCTCTGAGATTTAATCTAAGAGGGTAGAGGAAAAGTTTATCTTCTCCTTCATATGAGAAATGACCCAGCAAAATATATGGGGAAAAAAAGTAGCCAGAATGGTAGGGAGAATGTAAATGAGAATTATGTCAGGAAACCCAAGATAGGAGACTGTATTTTTGAAGGAGTAAGTTGGCAAGGGTGTCAAATGCTGACAGGATGTCAGCATTTCAAAGGACCAATTCTATTCCCAGCCCTGAGAATCCTAAGAACATGATACACCCACAGCTATGGGAGAGATCCAACTACATCTACCCATTACACCAGGCACTATTTTTTTAATGCTTTTATACACTCGGTGTCACTTAAAACTTATATGGACTCCATTTGGCAAGTATTACCAATATAGTTAATTGCAGATGAAAAGCTGAGATCTGTCGAGGTTAAACTACATTTATAGGTTTATACTTAACAAATAGTAGATCCATGATTCAAACATAGATCTGTCTGATTCCGGTGGCAATATTCTTTTAGCCATAGCGTGTCATATTCCCCTGTAGTGTTATATCAGAGCTATGTACTAGGTGCTTAGGAACCATAAGGATGGGGCCTATTATTCAGCATCAGGGAAGATTACACAGGAGCTAAGCCCTGAATAAGAAGGAATTGGCCTATTGAACAAGGATAGGAAGTGTGTTTTCAGCAAAATAGTATGTGCAGTCAGTGACATGAAGACTGGGAACATCAACTTCAGAGAACTTCTGAAGCATAGAAAAGAAGACAGAGGATCTGAAGGACAAAGAGTGGAGGTAGGACCTTTATCCTGAAGTGGAACCACTTAAAAAATATAAATAGGGGACCTGCTGGGCAAGATGTGTATAGAAAATCTTTGTCAACAGTGAAAAGGATGAATTAGAAGAAGAGAAAAAATGCAGGCCCTCCAAGTGAGAGCCTAGATAGTGTGGCCTGATGGACAACAGAGAAAAAGAGCATCAGAAACGCATGAAATAAAAAGAACTGGGGGCACCTGGTTAGCTCAGTGAGTTAAGCATCCGGCTTCGGCTCGGGTCATGATCTCACGATTCAAGGGTTTGAGCCCCGCGTTGGGCACTGTGCTGACTGTCAGCTCAAAGCCTGGAGCCTGTTTCAGATTCTGTACCTCCCTCTCTCTCTGACCCTCCCCTGCTCATGCTGTCTCTCTCTCCCTCTCTTAAAAATAAATAAAACATTAAAATATTAAAAAAAAAAAAGAACTGGATGACTTTGACCAAGGTTCAGGTGAGGGAAATGACAGAGAGGTATATGGGATGCATACCAATTGTCTGGCCTGGACAACAGGACAGCTGGCAGGAAAGGAATGTAGGAAAGCAGATATAAAGTAAAAAAACAGAAAAAGCAAAACCAAAATCCTGAGTTCAGTTTTGGAGTTTGAAATGTCTATGGAACTTCCAGGAAGAATATGTTATAAAGATGACTAGCGATGGGGGGGATGGGGGGAGGCGCCTAGGTGGCTCAATCGGATAAGATGGCTGGCAATAGAGTGACACTTAGAAGAAGCTGGATCATGGATGAAATCATGGAAATTTCATGGATATCGTGGAATACAATACTGGTCCCCAAACTCATCTGACCACAGAATTCTTTATCCAAAGCAAGTATTCTGAGAAGAGTTTATAATTCTCTTCTTTTAGGGAAATCTGGAAGGTTTGTCAGTGACTCTTTCTCATTTTTTTTTCCAGTAAGACGAAAACAGTGAAGCCAGAGCAAAGATCCTACTGGAATCTTCTCATAGGCTGTATTGCTCTACCAAAGATATTTTAATCAGTTTGCTTGAAAACTGGTGGCAACACCATTTCATGAAGATAAATAGATTTTTTGTAACACAAAATCTATTTTATAACTCATCTTTTTTTTTATACTTCTGTTTTCATTTGCTTGTGAATATCTTCATCATCCAATGGCTGGATTTTCTCACTTTGGGTGTATACTTTGGATTCGATAAAGGAGGAAAAGTGAGGACATTTTAGCGGTACCATTTTTCATATTGTGACATGTCAAGTAATCAAAACAATTTAGCTATCATGTAGAGAATTCTGTCTTCAAATAGACAAAAATCAGTTCATGACAATGACAGTCATGTTTATTCTATGAAGCAATGGGCTACTAAAACATTGCTTTACTTTCTTTTTAATGGAACAATGTCCCCAAAAAGCAATTTCGCATCATTTATTCTTGGTGTGACATATGCATTCTTCAAGAAGTTTGAGGAGAAAATTGTACAATTTTTTTAAGTAAGGCTTTTAAGAGGGAATTTCCATAACAAATATCTAATTAATAAATGGAAATAGCTGCATTGCTCGAAAGGAAGGCCCATCCCAACAAAACTGCCCAGTAGATTTCCGTTTGAAAATTACTCTTGAGAGACTGATGAGGTAAGAAATAAGATGGATAATTCTAGTATATGAAGAGAGAGGTTCCTCCCCCTTTTAAGGAAGGGGGGATGAATGCCACATTTCTTTAGAAAGATAAATCTTAGTGTACAATTCAAGTTTTCCTTCTGTGATGCAGTGACTCAGTACGGATCAACACTGTGGCCAAGGAAAGGTCAGTATCATCCATCAGACTTCCCTTGAATTGTCAAAATTATGAGTATTTGCTCCAATTTCTTTCTCTCACTAGATTTCTTTTCTTTGGGGAATTCCTGTAGTTGTACATTTCCTTCCCCCTACCTCCCCCACCCCTCTACCAGTTACTCAGAATCATATTATAAAGGTTATAATTAAATCAATTTTAACTGACTCTGGTTGAATTCAAGGCTACTTAGTCACCACTACTCTTAGCACATCAGATTACCCCCTAAAGGCCTACTTGGCAAAGAGTCCAAACTAGGCGTGCACATTCAGCAAAGAAATAAAGGGAAACAAAACTTGCTGGGCTGAACTTGAGAGCTTATGTCAGGGTGGGTTGGGAAATCATACAGTCCATGTTCTTTGTTAATCAACAGGGAAAAAGAAGAAATGCTGGAGCATAAAAAGAAGTCTGTTGACTACAGTCATTACTGATAAAAGTGTGATTCTTTCTAATTTTTGACATGAGCATTCAAGTCAGGGGGGCCATGACTGTAAAAATTATTGAAAATCTGGGGATGCCTGGGTGATCAGTTGGTTAATCTTCGGACTTAGGCTCGGGTCATTATCTCACCAATCATGAATTTGAGCCTTGCATCGGGCTCTGTGCTAACAACTTAGAGCCTGGAGCCTGCTTTGGATTCTTTGTCTCCCTCTCTCTCTGCCCCTCCCTTGCTTATCCTCTGTCTTTATTTCTCTCAAAATATAAATAAACATTTAAACAAAGAAAAAGAAAAGAAAATCTGGTAAGATTGTAAACTATTATCAGAATGTCTGCCCATCTTGAACACCACCAACACCCTTCTCTGAAAACGGCCCTACTTAGAACCAGAGGTGAAGCCTGATGATAGCATATGACCTTATTCCCATGCTGGCCATCATAGACCAGGACAGATGGCTAACAAGAGCTTATCCAAATGACTGTCTTTCCTAAGTGAGGGCTGGAGTTGGAATTCAGAAGCTTCAGTCCGTCTCTCCCTGGTGCCACACTGGGAAGTGATACACAGTGCGGAGCGAGACAAGAATGACAGAGATGGGAGAGGTGCGGAAAAAAAGAGACTATGAAAATGCTCGAACAACAGGGTATGTAGTAGTTTAAATAACCAAGATGGATGAGACCAGGAGAGGAATCATTCTGAGAGAAAATTAAAAGTCCTTCTCTGGATATGGGACAAATCTTGTTATTGTCCATAGGGAGGGAGACATGGACCAGACATCTAACTAGGGGAGATGTCAAGACTAGGGATAGAAATGTTAGACTCATCAGTGTAGAGATGGTTTTTAAATTTGGATGGGGCTGAATATGGTCAGAAATGGATAGAGAATAGATGGGGGGTAGAGATCAAAGTCAAATCCAAGGTACTCCAAGATTTAGCAGTTGAGCGGAGTAAAAAAGCAAAATGAAACAAAACACAAAAAACTAGCAAAGGTGAGCAAAGAGGAACAGCAAGTGAGACAGAAAGAAAATCAGAGGAAAACATGAGAGCAGAGTGCTTTCAGAAAAAAGTGACCAAATCAACTCACATTTACAAAAAAATGAAATAACTACTTCTTATAATTACTTGTACTCAGTTTGAGAGCTTATCAAATGAATTATATATATATATATAATATATATATTATATATATATATTAGTTTTTTGGCTGATATTAAAGTCACATATCAAAATAAAAAAATAAAAACATGAGCATTCATAAACCAAAAAAAATTTTTTTTAAGACCTTAGACAGATATAATTAGGTTTAGTTAGGAAAAAAGTCAGGGGTAGGTTTTTTTACAATATTTCTTGTAATGACTGAAATTTGTAGAAGTGGTCTAAGTGTGAGACTTCAGAAAAATGTCAATAACTTTGGTGTGAAATTCAGTTCACAGAACGGTTTAGGATATAGTTTGGTAGATGGTATGAGTGTGTATTCCGGGAAGGGGGGCGCTGATCGTGAAAAGGGAGAATTCACTAAGGTCTACTTTGCTAAGGAAAAATGATATCCACATTGTTTTATGACGGCTGCAAGGCATTAAGAGAGGCAATGGTTTTCCCAAGGGTTTGGGGGACAAAGCTGGTTAGGCCAGATGGATGCTCAGGTGTCTAGTATAGCTCTCAACGTGCCCCACCCCCACACAACTGGCGTCCTAGCTAAGTAAAACCAGTGTGCTTCCTAGGGCAAGTTGTCTGGGCTGCCTCTCAAAATCCTCCTTAATTTAATGCAAAGTCTGGGGGTGCCTCAGTGGCTCTGTCAGTTGAGCATCTGACTTCGGCTCAGGTCATGATCTCACAGTTCATGGGTTCGGTCCCGTGTCAGGCTCTGTTCTCACGGGTGACTCAGAGCCTGGAGCCTGCTTCAGATTCTGTGTCTTCCTCTCTCTGACCCTCTTCTTCTCATGTTCTCTCTCTCAGAAGTGAATAAAAACATTAAGAAAATTTTTTTAAAAATGTAATGCAAAGTCTGGTGCAATTAATGGGCTTGGGAATTATGATCTTGAGCTCTGGAATCTACCAGGCCTTGTTAGAACCCCCGTTCTTGGCATTATTAACTGAGTGACCATGTCTAGAGATTTAACACCTCTAAGCCGCTTTCCTCGTTAGTGAAAACAGGATTACACAAGTTAAGACAGCAAGTTCATGGTGAGAATTAAAGGAGAAAATAGAGCATTTAGAACAGTTCAGTGCATAGGGTAGTGATCACCATTCACTTAGAGGTAGTTTCATTATTACCGTATTGAGTTAGAAATGTAATATTATGTAAAATGCATTGGAGCTTGTAATAGAGTTTGAGAATAGGGATATGACTAAGATCTCATGAACATGATTACTGCTTTGCTAGGAAGAAGCAGGAGATTTAGGTTGCCAGGTGTGGCTCAGCCTCTAAGTTCAGCCCTCCAGCCACTTTTTTCCTGCTGGTGCCAGTGTAGACCAATGGATCATTGACTATCCCAACAGATCTAAATGGGGATGTTCGTCCCCTCTTATCTGGCAGGTAAATGTTCCAAGATCCCCAGCAGATGCCTGACACCATGAATAGTACCAAAACCTGTATATATACTATGTTTTTTTTTCCAATGCTTATAAACCTATGATAAAGTTGAATTTATAAATTAGGCACAGTAAGAGATTATCAGCAATAACTAATTATAAAATAAAAGTTATGTGAATGTGGTCTCTCTCTCACACAGCATCTTGTGGTACTGTATCCACCCTCTTCCCTGTGATGGTGGGAGGGTGATAAAATGCCTACGTGATGAGACACGTCAGGTGAGTGATGGGGACACTGTGAGGTAGTGTTAGGCTTCTACTGACATATAGATATGATAATACTTCTGACTGTTTGCCTGGAGGAGGATTGTCTGCTTCCAGTTCATGGTTGACTTCGAGTAACTAAAATCCCAGAAAGCAAAAAAATAAGGAGGAAGGGGGGAGGGGCGGGCTGTATTTGCTCTAAATGAATATGTGTTGTCAAAAAATAAAAGTCTGGATTTTTCTAAATCAAAACACATCATTCCTTTTTTTTTCTGTCACTGTACTATTTTCTTTTGTGTGAGTGTAACAAACGGATTTTTCAGGCAGTTTTAAGTGATAATCATTGTTCAAAGTCTCCACTGCCCAGTGAGCCCCTGAGCTCACAACCGTCAAAATCTGCATTTTAACTTGGAGACTCTCACCGGTCTAACATTTTACGTCACAATAGGCGAGCCACTGTGAGGCAGCTTTGAAATACCAGGGCTGTGGTCAAAGTACGGACCTCCTGGAAAGGACAAAGTGTTCTGTTTGTGTAGCACAAGGGTGTGGCTTCTGTAGCTAGTAAAATAATCTGAACACAAAGCCTTCTAGATCCTGCAGAACACTCTGCCGTGAACTGACTCAGCGAAAAGCGGTGGGAAAGGAAGCTCGTTCTTAGATTTCAGAACCCTCCAAAGCTACACCCTGCTCACTTAGTTCCGTCCCAGTTCAATGGGAAGGGGGTTTCATCAGCTAATGTACACACACACACACACACACACACACACACACCAAAAGAGAGGATAAGATACATCCAAGAGGAATTCTGAGGAAGCCCACTCCCCACTCTTAACAACCTCTGGCCAGCCTCCTGCTTTTTACTTGTTTCTTTCAAGCCAAACCTAGTTGCTTTCCGGAACTGGGGAAGGGAAGCATTCTAATTATGCTGACCTACCTTAGTGGCTGCTCTGAAAAAATGGGCAAAATCTAACATTCCCAGTTAATATTGGAAGTGCATTCTGAATATCATGATAGATAGGTGTTTTGATTACCAGTGTCCATGAGGGTCTGTGTTCTGAAAGCAAAATATTGATATTGATATGCTGCATACAAATGAAATGGAGACTTAAAATCTATTAAAGGTCTCAGTCATGTACATTTTTAGATTCTACACACACACACCAACTACCACCAATTTAGACTTCATGTAAATAGAGTACAATTTACAGTTATGTAATTTAAAATCCTGATCCTTACATTGGAATTAGGAAAAAGGGGGTCTGAATTACACAAAATCAGCCTATATTGATTAGGTTTTCTCATAATTATTCAACTCAGAATTTTGCTCAGTTTGTTTTGCCTAACCATCACTTAGCCAAATTCATCCGAAGAAGATACATGAAGGTTTTGTAAAAAAGATCATAGAGAGCTTATCTTCTATCAAGAAGATTCACATTCTGGAGAAGTTACATTCCAAGGAAACAAATACCCAGAAAAAATTCATTTACCAGGATGAACAAGAAATACTGTTTATCTTTCTTTAAACTACCAGAAAGCCAATTAACTTAAGAACAAATTAATTTAAAAAAAAATTCATGAACTTCATATAATACTACATCTACAAAAAAAGTTCAAAAATATGTATAGATAACATTAAGAGAGGCTATATTGTGAGACTTTTACCAAAAACCATTTAAAGTTAATCCCAGGACAACCTAATGTGTTGACAATATCCTATGAGTTAATTTTGCTGTATTTTTTATTATTATTAAAGTTTTAAAAAATTGGTTAAAATATATACGCCTGGTAAAATATATGACCTCCCTTCCCTTCATCAAGATCACGAAATGTAATAAAGTTTTGTTTGTTTCTTAAATGGCCTTTTCAAAGCCATTTAAGTTTCTTTCTGTAACTGGATTACATGGCTCCTTTCTTATTTTAAAAGTTCTGAAGGGGACAATGGGGAGTGGTAAGGAATAAACTGCACCCATCAATAATTACTGACAACAGAACTCCATGAAAGGTGAGTTCCTCAGAAAATACAATGTACAAGGTAGGTAGGAAATATTTCAGTGTAAAATGGACTACCCTTGAGAATTAGAATTTGTCTTAGGAACACGGGTACTCATCCCCTGAAGAGAGTATGATGACTACCAACTAGGTGCTAGACAACATCTCAGGCTCTGAGATGACACTAGAGAGTAAGACAAGAAGGGTTCCTGTTCTCACAGACCCTACATTCCTGTGGAGGATGACAGGCATTAAACACACAAACAAAGCTCAATAAACAAGACAATATCATATAGTGGTAAGCGCCAGGAGGAAATTACAACAGAGTATTACATTAGAAAATGACTAGAAGTAGAGTTTCCAGGCTTAGCAAATAAAATTACAGGAGGGGTGCTTGCGTGGCTCAGTATGTTGAGTATCTGACTCTTGAGTTTGGCTCAAGTCATGATCCCAGGGTGGTGAGATCGAGCCCCATGTCGGACATTGCTCGGACTATGGCACCTGCTTAAGATTCTATCCCCCACCCCCACACTTGTGTACGCATGTGCCTCCCCTCCCAATAAAAACAAAACAGGAGACAGTTCGGTTTGAATTTCAAATAAGTAACATTTTTTAGTATAAATAAATATGTCCCATGCAATATATGAGACATACTTTTACAAAAAAAAAATTAATTGTTTGTCTGAGATTCAGATGGAGCTCAGTCTCCCATATTTTGTCTCACAACTCTACCTGGGAGACGTCTTAAATAGGGAGGTTGGGAAAGGCCTCTGTGAGAACGTGATACAGCCAGCATGTCAGAAATAAGCCATAGCAAAAGCCCTAAAACAGAAACAGGTGTGCTGTGCCTGGG
Organism: Proteles cristata cristata; assembly: GCA_017311185.1. Classification (NCBI taxonomy): domain Eukaryota; kingdom Metazoa; phylum Chordata; class Mammalia; order Carnivora; family Hyaenidae; genus Proteles; species Proteles cristata. The sequence goes on along the minus strand of JAESUZ010003705.1, from coordinate 301,329 downwards.
AGCTAGAGTGGGTACGCAAAGCACGTTGGGCAATTGTGATGGTTGGAACTGACCACGAGAACCCTTTCCCAATTGTACCAGAGACCTAGTGCAGGAGTCGTCCCCTCACCCCCCCTCCCCCGTTTTACTTCCCGCAGTTTCAGTTACCTGAGGTCCACAGCGGTCTAGAAGCAGATGAGCAAATGATTCCCTTCTAACACACAGTCAAAAGGGCAATAATAGCCTAATATTATGTTGCCATGCCTCATCATTCACCTCGCTTCATCTCATCGTGTAGGCATTTTATCATCTCACATCATCACAAGGAGGGTGAGTACAATACAGCAAGATAGCTTGAGAGAGACCACATTCACGTAATTTTTATTATAGTATATATATTATTATAAATGTTCAAATTATTACTCATTACTGCTGACAGTCTTTTCCTATGCCTATTTTATAAATTCTTTATCATTGGTATGTATGTATAGAAAAAAACCATTATATATAGGGTTTCAGGCATCCTCTGGGGTCATAAAATGTATCCTCCATGGATAAGGGGCGGGGGGCAGTTTACCATATACAGGAATCATGCTAGGGGAGGGAGGGAGATGGACCACAGAGAGAAGCTGGATCCCATGGTGAATTGACCGCGTACTAGGCAGGGTTTGGAGTTGCCTGTGTGACATATTAGAGACGCCGTTTACAGGAATGGGTAGAAGGAGGAGGAGGCAGTTTGAGAGAAATGCGTGAACCTGAGGTCAGGAAAACTGAGTTAAAAACAGAGGCTCTACAAATGAGGGCTCCTTAGGAAGGTTTTAAGATTTTGATTGATCTTCTATCATCAAGAAAGTCCTACAGGTCATAACTTTAAGTTTACTCCATTCGTAATATAACTCCTTCTACAATTTGTCTTATTTAAAAATGTAGGGAAGAGGAGAAAATGGAATACGGAGAACCAGACACAGCAGTTTTGGAAAAAGCGGGGAAAAAAGACAGCTATTGAAGGGAAAGCCTGGGCTACCTACTACATACTTCAGAGGGTCCACCAATATCAAGTAGGAACACCCTGGACAGAGCAGTGAGCTTCAGGGACCAGCACAAAATGTCTGATGCTCACAAGACACAAAATGTATGCATATACTAAACAAACAAACAACAAATGCTTTGTGTGTTTGTATACCTATCCATGTATATACATGTATGTGTTTTAAATGGTATATGTCATAGCTATTTCTCTGTAAATTTCCAAGTTTTACTTAATGGCATGGATTGGAGACCTTAAATCAACACACAGAGCTATTTCATTGTCTTTAACCCCTACATAGTATTCTGTCACATAGATGCACTATCATTTAAACATCCTCCAATTAGTGAGCATTTAAGTCATTACCAGTGTTTTGCCATTAATGCTGCTAAGACTGCAGTTCTCAAACCATGTTGGCTGCTGTAAACAGATGGCAGTGTCATGGAATATTTTTACCTTTTGAAGAGAGCACTGCAACATCTGTCAAACACCATGCAAACTACTACTACAATACTATTAAACTTGGGTCTATCTACTTAATAAACAGAACTATTATATACTGCTTTTGTCCTCGGGTCACCCAGAAAAAAATCAGAAGCATAAAAGTACTATGATCCAAGAAGGTGTGAGAATGTCTGTACTAAGAACATCCTTAAATGTGCCTATGTGTGTACAACATTTTAGAAGAAAGATACCAATAAGTGGTTTGTTTAATTAAATTGAAACCACATTAAAAAAAAATACTTTCAATCATTCTTCACACATTTTTTTCTTGAAAACATTTTACAAACTCAATCTCAACAAATCATTAGCCAGATTTTCATATTTCTGCTAAGCAGTCATATTTGGTATATCTCATTGTGAATTGGTACATTTCAGGTCACTTTTATTCCTCAGAATTTTATATCTTTAAAGATCTATGACATTTCTGTGGTTGCAGATTCTAAAATTTAAAAGTACATTTACTTTAGATATTTATTGGTAGGAAGAAACACAAAATACATTGTTTCTTGAGTTTTGCATTACAAAAGTTCAAATGAAATTATTTACCAGTAAGTCATAATTTTGTTATGTAACATATATACCAGCAGAGTTTAGTAATGATGAACGTAACTTCAGTCACCTTATGAAACTGCTTTATTTCAAAATAAAAGTCTATTGATGGCACTTCATTTCATCTGCTGAGAGACAGACATTCTGGGCATTCCCCAGAAGTTGAGAAAATGCCAAAAGGTTCTTGGGAAGACTTCAAAAGTTACCAACTCAAATTCTCTGTCAGACATGTTATGTTTAACTATATATGCCCCAACATTTAAAAACTGGTAGAATACAATGAGTCACCAAATCATGATAGAATATCATTTGGTAGTAAATCTGAGGACAAAACCTTCCTAAACCAAGTTACAAGATGTTGCGCCAGTGGTTTCAATGGACTGTTAATTACGCATGTTGCCCAAGAGTCATGGACGGGAAAGAGACAAGTCTATCTGCCCATGTTTTATTATTGCCATCACTCCTGCTGTGCTTTCTCAAGTACTTTCAGTAAATGCTTGTCAGATGACTAAGTTAGCTGGAACTTAATAATCGTTATTTTAAGATCACTTGTTATTATCAGCCTGCATGTTTCTATCACTAAACACAAAATAATAATACTTATTCCCTATTTCCTCAGACTCTGTATAATAAGCTTAGTACTATCATTTGCTGGACATTATGCTTGATAAAATAACTGTGAAAATATTTTTTCATAGCATTCCTCTGGCTAAAGCAATCCAGAAGTAAAATCTCAGAAGAGTTATCTTCTTATGATAGGTTTGAAAACATTTTCAAATTTCTTATTTATTCACATGACATTAATCTATTTTTTTTACCAGAGTTATGAATAAAATCAAAAGGAATAGAAAGAAAGCTCTAAAAAAATAAACAAGATGATTGTATTGGACTTAGTGACTTTCTAGTTTTAAAACTGTGCAAATTCAAAATAAGTAATGGAAGTTAACTGTACCTCTACCAAGACTGGATTCCTTAGTGAGGACTATTAAAGTTTCTATACACATAGAAACAGGTCACAAACTCAGACCTAGGTGCCCCTAAGACGCAAATAGTCTCACCTGGCTACTCAACATTTTGAGTGTATATGAATTACCTATGAACTGTGTGAACTTGTAAGTTATAATCAAAGTGTCATTGTGCTGTGTCCAAGATATAATCATAATGGGCCTGTCATGCAGACTCCACCCTGAGTTTCAAGCCAATTTCAATAGGCCTGAGATCCTTATCAAAATGTGACTCAGTATCCATGCTCTGTATCAAATATAGACAGACACATGCAGTTGGAATACTAGTACTTAGTTTACAGAATATGTTTGTATTGTAAAATATGCATATAAAATAGAATTAATATAATATAATACATAATATTTAGAGTTGTCAATTTCTGTAATGCAGGGAGAAAGGTAGCTTTCAATGGGGTTTTTTGTTACATTACCATTGCCTTTGTGTAATATCACAGAATCTTTTTTATTGTAAGCTGATTTTGTTTGAAAACAGAGCATCTCAAGTTTTGAAGGTCAGTGCTGATAAAGGACAATGGTTTTCTGAGCTAGAACCTGAGACTCCATTATTAGAGCAGGGAATATATTTACCTCTAAGATGATTTAGGGCAGAAAAAAAAAAACCCACAAAGGTCAAGATTCACTGATCTGGATTAACTTATTTTACTTGCACCGTGTAAAATTGTACCAATTTCTCTAAGTGCCTTAACTTTCTTCCTTGGAAGCCATGAAGGAATAACTTTTAATTGGAAAGTGGTGAAACCAACCTACATTTCCACATTGTTGAGAGACATAATAACCATGTTTTAAAGACACTTTATACAATAAAGAACACTTTAACTACAATAACAAAGATTGAAGTTATTTACCTGTATGTTCATTAACTATACATAATGGCACAATTGATTTGCACAAAACTTCTAGAATATTGGCATTAGTTGATACTATATATTTTATAATCATTGAAAAGTATATAGTATCCAAAGGAATTGTGATATATTAAATATAATAAAATTCTGATCCATTGCAGTAAAAGTCATACTCAAAATCTGCCAAAGTCCCCCAGCATCAAGATTGGAAGAAACATGACACCAGGCCTTTAAGGAACAGTTGTATTTGCTATTGATCAGTAGCTGTCCTAACTGACCATGCAGGGAGACTTTATCCTTCCTAACCTTTTCTGGCCTTCTACAGGATCACTAGGGCAGAACAAAGAATTAAGAAAAAGAATTCAGAAGGCCAACTAGAAATTCACCCTTTAGTCTGTCAATCCTTACTCTCAGTGGGGAATAAAAGCATTCAGCTACTTCTCTCAAAATCTAATGGTCTCTTCTAGTGCTCCTGAAACTCCTTGTATTCCTCTTCTAGAATCCTTATCATCGCACCAAAGGGATTATTAACATGTCTGCTTTCTCTGCCAAATTCTGTGTTCTCTGCAGACTACGTCTCATTCATCTTTGTATGCCTAACATCTTTTGCCATGAAATGCTGTGAATGAATATATACATAAAATAAAACAATACAAATTCACAATCTAAAAAAGTTAATAAAATGAATTCCTAGAATTTTATTTCTATAAAACCTATAACATAAAACATCTGCAAAAAATCTATTAAAATGTGACTTCCGTCCTCTCTTCTTTCCTTCCTCCTTTCATCCCTTCCTCCCTCCTGCTACCCTTCTCTCTGTTCCTGTTTTACTATTCAGTGAAAAAGCCATTAGGCAGAACCCAGAGGGCAGGAAGGCAGCTTAGCAAGGTTGGCTACATATAGGTGAAATGAGAAAATAACATATACTGAGATAATGGAAGCCAGGTTCTTACTGTCAAAGGAGGAAGGTACAAATATGGACAGAGAGAAACCTACAGATGGCCCCCAACTTACAGTGGTTTAATTTATTCTGGTTTTTCACTTTTGTGATGCTGCAAAAGCAATACCCATTCAGTAGAAACCACACTTTAGATTTTGAATTTGGATCTTTTCCCCAGCCAGTGATATGTCATATGATCCCCTCTACTGATGCCAAACAGCCCTGTGATTACAAAGGTGAATAACGAATACACTTACAAACACTGTGTACGCAGACAAGCATTCTGTTTGTCACTTTTAGTACAGTAGTCAATAACTTACATGAGATATTCAACACTTAGTTATAAAATTGGCATTGTGTTAGATGATTTTGCCCAACTGCAGGCTAATGTAACTGTTCTGAACACATTAAGGTAGGCAAGGCAACGCTATGATGTTCAAGAGGTTACGTGTATTCAGGGCATTTTCAACTGACAATATTTTCAACTTTGGATGGGTTTCTCAGTACATAACCCCATGATAAGCTGGGGAGGTTCCTGTAATGAGTTCTGTGGTGACAGGAAATAGGAATTGGAGGTATAACGCGTATTCACAAATAAACGTGTGTATATACATATACACACATATAAAAAGCTGGAGAGAGAGAGGTTTATGTATGTATATGTATAAATTTCCATTTTCCACTAGAGAAGCCAGGAGGCATGAGTATCTGTTCCCAAAATGGGCAAACCTTGCAGTTATCTTGTTTCTAGATCTAGGTTGGTAGTCATTCTACTGAAAGAAACAGAGCTTCTTGGTGAAATGGCTGATCCCAGGATTGGTTAAAAGAAAGAACAAGATGAGCTCGGATCATCTAACTGTGTCAGAAAGTAAGAATGAGGGCTACATGTCAAAAGACACAAAAGCCAGACTGAAGAGTCTACTAGTCAAATCTGGGATTATTTGAACATCAAAGTAAATAATGATAGCACTTAATTATAGCTCATGGAACAAAAAAGAATCCATGAGTTCTCAAATGATATAGACAGATAAATGGGAAGAAAATAAAGGTCTTTTAAGTTGAAGGAATGAAGAAATTAGAAAATCAACATTTCTCAACCAATACAGTAATAATTAATCGGTCAAGGGGGCACCTTGGGTAGCTCAGTCGGTTAAGCGTCTGACTTTGGCTCAGGTCATGATCTCACAGTTCGTGGGTTCAAGCCCCATGTCAGGCTCTGTGCTGACAGCTCAGAGCCTGAAGCCTGCTTCAGATTCTGTGTCTCCCTCTCTCGCTGCCCCTCCTCTGCTCATGCTGTCTCTCTCTCACATACACAAATAAATAAAAACATTTAAAACAAAATAAAGAGCAATAGTTATTATTACTATTAGCCATTATTTAGCAAGGATACTAAAACTAACCAGTGAAAATGAGCCGATGAACAAGATTTTACAGTGTCAAAATTTCTCCGCAGCAAATAATTACTAATTCCAAAATGTAAAAAAAGAATCAGAACTTTATAGTAGAGACACCTCAGAGATACCATCTTATTTAAGTGTCCAAGTCAAGATCATCAGTAATGAAAAAATTAACACCATGTGCCATATGATTAGATGCAAGGAAAAGAGCAAAGCACCACTTCCGTGAGATTTTGTTCAAAAAATGCATGACCTGGCTATAATTATGAGGAAACATTAGATAAACACTAACTGAGGGATAGCCTCCAAACACTGGCCAATAATCTTCAAAAATGTTGTGGGCCAAGAAAGTCAAGAAAAGGAGGAACTGTTCCAGAATGAATGAGACAACCAGGTAGCACAAATGATCCTGGAGTGTATTTTGTGTCATAAAGGATGTTATTGAGACAATCGGCCAACCTTGGATGAAGAACCTGGCATAAGAAATTTTTTTTCTTGTAACTTTTCTCCAAGCTTAAAATTATTCCAAAACTAAAAAAGTAAAACAAAACAGGGGAGCCTCGGTGGCCCAGTTGGTTAAGCAGCCAACTCTTGGTTTCCACTCAGGTCATGATCTTGTTTTGTGAGTTTGAGTCCCACGTTGGGCGCCAAGCTGACAGGGCAGAGCCTGTTTGGGATTCTCTGTTTCCCTGTCTCTCTGCCCCTCCCCCACTCACTCCCTCTCTTCCTCAAAATAAATAAACTTTAAAAGAAAAGTAAAACGAAAACAAAATAAAAAACACTTAAAGTGCCCTTCCTTAACCATGACTCCAGGGATTATATTCATATAAGAAATAAATGATACATTTGCATAACCAAGTTTAAATACTGAACACACAGCAAGTGGTGACTAACCAGTGCCTCACCTGTAAATTACTGGTATTATTAGTACTTAACATTCATTTAGGACCCACGCTGCTGTACATAATGTGGCAAAAGCAATGGCTCCCTCAAGGAGCTTTTCTAAAAAATAAAAATTTACACAAAATTAGGCACTTATCCAAATACAATGCATATAAAGGGATGGAGAGCCATGCATCAGCTCTCATAAGGCCTAAACTAGATTCAGGTTATTCCTCTCCTTTTTTTTCCAGGATGAAGGCAGTACAGATCCAGGTGTTCACTCATTACCAGATTACTGCTCTGTAGTTTGAAAGGAATGACAATGACATCCTGTTTGTGGTCATGGCCAATTTAGCATTACACTACACCTGTGAAACCTGAGGCCCTCAACATTTGGGCAAGGCTGTATAATTAAAATAGTAACATGTATTACTTAGAAATATTAGTGACTTCCAGGATACAGCAGAAGCCTCTGTCCACCTGACTTTCAATTACAAATGGGGTCAGAGAAACTCAGTTAAGGCAGAACCTGGGAAGGCGTGTGGTTGGCTCCTTGTTGCTCCTCCTCTGTAATCAGACTTCTCTGAACATTCCTCTCTGCAGCCAGGAAGCAAAATTTTATTGCTGCCTCTTGAAAAATCTCTTTAATTATGTCCTGTTTATTTGTGTCAGAACCCTTCCTTCTTGTAACACTGAGTTTTAAATAAACATTTGTGTACTAGTATATGGACCACAGACTGCCACGTGCAGAATTGGTACAGATGTAAACAATATCATACTGGAGAGTCACCGCTCGTTTAAACTGCTGAAGAATCTCTGGAAACTACATTAGCTGACAGCATGTCAGAGATGGCAAAGATCTTCCACACAAACCCAATTATGTCTGGGCCACTTCAGAGCAAATTTTATTGGTAAAATAATAATAATAAAAATAATAATAATAACAAATTTCTTACTAAGGGAGGGACAAGATTCTGAATATTTTACGTTTCATGATTATTTTAATCCTTATAACAACTCTAAAAGAGTATATTATTATTTATCTGATTTTATAGTTGATAATAGTGTGCCAAAGACATTAAGTAACCTATCCAAAGTTACATGGTTGATAAACGGTAAATCCAACATTTGGACCCAGTCAGTTTGTTTCTAGAACCTAAGTTCTTCACAATAATATCATACCTCTCTCTTAGAGAGCTTTACAAGTCATCAGCACCATTTTAGTCTAAATTCTTCTGTTCTATTATGTCTGAAATTCTAATATTTCAAATCTAGGGGTTTGAAAATATTCAAGGGTATATGAGAATCCAGTTGTTGTTCAAAATATGTTAACTAGACTTACATGATATCCAGAATCAAGGGTATATTTGAGATGGAAATGAAACTTTAATAAGTATAAATGCAGATATTAAGGCATAAATTAGAAAATAGAATACTACTAGCAATTTTATTTTAAGAAAAAATGACAAAAGCACTGCTTCCTTACATCCCCATATATGTCCAGGCTTATAGAGATACATGTAGCCCAGTATATGGGGAAATTACTGATTTAAGCACTTGATATATCTAAGCACACCTAAAGTAAGGATATCATAGTAACTAGGAAATGCCAAATTAAAGATAGAATCTGTGGTCCAGGAAAAAATTTCTCTGATCCTTTGAAAAAAAAAATATATATGTGCTTTTTTTAACTGGGTAATAAAAATTGCAAAACACTAATTTTTTTTAAAATTCATTTATTTGTTTTAAAAGTGGGGCAGGGGGAGAGGGGCAGAGAGAGTGAGAATCCCAAGCAGGGTCTGGTCTGAACTGTCAGCTTGGAGCCCAAGGTTGGTCTCAACATAGGGCTCAAACTCACAAACTTGTGAGATCATGACCTGAGCTGAAACCAAGAGTTGGATGCTCTGGTTTTAAACCATTACTGAGCCATCCAGGGGCCCTAGCAAAGCACTAAATGTAAGGATCCTCTATCCTTTCTAAAATTCTCATGCATCCGTGTATATACATGTGTGTTATGTATATGTGCAATAATATTAAATCTGTTTCTATATAAATAGAAAGTATTCCTACTCTAAAATATTATTAACATTGGCATAGGCGAGTGTTAAAAGTCCTGGAAAAAAAATCTCTGAACACATCTGAAGAAAGGTTCAGTCCAAGCAACTTTGATATCAGTGAGAATGAACAACAGTAAGTTTTAACATTTTCTTATTGTTTAAATTTTAACCAAGTTTTATTTGAAGCAGCAACAGAATACAAATGCTGCTACATTTAGAGTAAATACAGTCTGAGTAAAATACAGCTTGGTAGCAGAATAATAGCTCTACCTTCTGAAATTCAAGAAGTCTACATTCAACCTGCAGCTCCATCTGAACAAGTTCTTTAACCACCTGAGGCCACTTTGCCCTTCTATAAAATGTGACTATTAAAATTACCTACTTAAGTAAAAGGATTCCATAGCTATTTTTAGGTTCCAAATCTAAACATAAAAGAAACAGGATCTCAGGAAAAAGAATCTAACCTTGATATGCTTGCTGCATGGCCTTCAGGGACTGAGAGAGGAAGACAGAGCAATACCCAAACCAGTAACTAGGGTTTAGATCAGGATGAGAAGAGTGGAAATGGAGATAAAAGGCAACTTTAGAGACATTTTAAGGGGAGGGATGACAAAATAAGTAATTTTAAATATCATCTTAACAATAGGCATCAGATTATGTCAAATCCTTGAAACTCTTTAATATGTTCCTATAGCTTCTAGAATAATTTTTTTTTAATTTCCTTCAGACCAAGTTTCTACTTAAGACAAACTAGAAAAGCTAGACAACTGGTGTTTTTGAGTCTATCTGCAGGGATCAGAGACTGCAGAGACACTAGAAAGTTAGGGGAAGGAACCAATAGAAAAAGGAAGCCCCAAGAAATGAACTCTTGCTAGCTGCCAGCAACAGAAGTAAATTCTTTCAGTGAATGACATGCTGTAGAGCTTCAAAATCACTAAAAGTTTATTTATGATGTATGATAGAAGATAAACAAAAATATAATAGTGAAAAATTTAATTAAAAAATAGAAGATCAACAGACTCACAGATAACCAGATGTCGGTCTTCTATGACAATCTCAAATTGAGTAAATTATAAATCCCAACCAAAAGAGACACAAAGAAATCCACCTCTAGACATATTGTCAAACTGTAAAACCTGAACACCGAGAAAAATCTTATAAGGGACCAGAGCATAAAAGACATACTACTCTCATATAAGCACACATCCACACAAAAATTACATTAACAGTTGACTTTCCAATAAGAAGACAACAGAATGACATGCTTGCAAGTTCCAACAACAACAACAAAACCACCTTAAAATTCTCTGCATGGTAAAAGTATCCTTTAAAAAAAAGAAGCCAGAAACCAAATATGGAGGGATTTGTTGTCAGTGGATCATACTAGAGAAAATAGTAAAAGGGTTTGTTTGGGCAGAAGGAAAATTATCCCAGAATATACCTCAAGGGATTCAAGAAAAGTAGAGAGCAGACGGAATACTTATGCACTAAATAAATGTCTTGAAGAACTTCAACATGTATAAAATATACAGCACTAATAGCCTCTCTACCACAAAGGAAGTAAGTGCAGTTAAAAGTGCTTTATGTTTTTCATATTTGTCCAAAAAGCAGAAGTGGCAAAAGTGCTAATTTATATTCGACCTTACATCAAGGATGTATGTGGTAATTATGACAACAAAGAATAGGAGTGTAGAAAACTTTGTAAGTTGATAAAAAAAAAGAATAAAATACTCAACAAATCAAAAAAGAAGAACAAAACGTTAAAAAATAGAAATGGTGAAACAAATGAAAAAATATTACGGTGGATTTAAACACAGATAACACGAATATGTATTAAAATATATAAAAACGAGATAAAAGCAAACTAAACAGTCTCACTAAAAACACACTTGTCAAACTGCATAAAAAGTCTTACGCCAATCTTTCAACTTCACGTCCTGCCATTCTCTCCTTTTCTCAAGTTCTAACCATACTAGTCTACTCTCAGGTCTCAACTCCACTTAGTGATCGTCCAAGTCAAGGTCTTTGCATCACATGTTCCCTCTGCCTGAAATGCTTTTCCCTCTAGTCTCTCCATAGCTCTTTGAACAGATCAGAAAAATCTTCCCAAATGACTTTATTAAAAGAGAGCCGCTTCTACTGTTGTCCTTCGAGTGGTGAGGATGTGCACGTGTGTTTTAAGCATGATGGATACAACAATGGATAAATTCCTCACCCTGGTGCAGTTTACTTACTAGTGCGGGAGATAGAAACAGTCCCCGTCTACGGTTTTGCTTACTGATGTATCCCAAACCCCTGGCAGCACGAGGGAGTCAATCAAATACTTCTTGAGTGAATCTTTGACGTATGTGCCACAATCATACCGGATGACTTACAAGTCTTTCACAATTTAACTCTGTAAGAGAGGGAGTATCAGCATCTTAAGGTGAGAAGGCTGCAGCTCAGGGAAATTAAGTACTTTGGATTCAGTCACATAGCTAATACATGTCAAGATCATGATTTAAACTCTCTGTAAAATTTAAAACAAGCACCAGTTTTTAGCATGGGGTATTGTTGACAGACTGATCCAGCAAGAGGAATGAACCATCTTTGTTTACCAAACTGAAGGACTGAAAGTGTATATTTTATTAAACAAATGTGTCAGGGGTTTAGTCTAGGGCATTTGGCACCACCCATTTTAAGTGTTGCTACTATGATATGCTTGTGATTTTTCTTCATCATACCTGTTAGTCTCCAAATAATTGGCTATGATCAAGATCACTGAAGCCTGAGATCTTCAAAGTTCCTAGGAGGATTGCAGAAAAAGCAACATTGTAGTCAAGTTAGTACTTTATCTCTAAGTCTCTAACTGGTCTGTAGTTTTTCTAGGATGAGCAGGCCTACTTATAAATTCCAAGATTCCCTCCTTTCCTTAGCATCAACTACATACACAGTGCATGGAAGGAAGAGGGTGTATTCCATTGCCTTTCCCCTGGGCTGCCTCAGATTTCCCCCTAAGCTATCCAATCTGACTCTGCATCAAAGTTCTCAGTTTGTCTATTCTGACATCAATGTCAAGCCAAAAGAATATCCCACCACATGGTAAAAAAGGGGAGGGGGTGTGGAATCTAAGACAGCCAGGTAGACGTTCACCCAGCCAGTCCTATTTATGATCTCTTTACCTACCACTAAATGTGCCATCCCTCCGTCATCCCCAACAAAGCAATGGTTTCTAAATCTAGCCAATGTAGGTGTGTTAAAAAGCTAGCAACACTTAGAAAATAAGTTACTGGCTCCATCCTCTAGATACTTGATTCAAAATGTCTCAGGTAGAGTCTAAGGAGTTTTAAAAGTTCCTTAAGCCATTCTGCAGTATAGCCAGTTTAGGAAAACATTCTAGGGAACTCCATTTTGCTACTGACCCATTTCAGGCCATGTATATAGTTAGATGGATTAAGGGACACAAGCATTTCTCATTTTAATATTTAAAAAATACATTGACCCACTGGATGCCCATGGTTTCCAATCTTACCTGCTGTTTAATTATTCCATTTCTGTGTTAAAAAGGAAACAAATGACTATTCATATTCATGTTGACATTACATAGAGCAGCAATAGAAAGGCAAGGGTAGTCCTTTTTCAACCAGATTATTACATAGCAGATGTCTTTCAGTGCAAAAATACTTTCTAAAGTTGGGTAAATCTAAACATTGAATGGATATTTGATTATTTTCAGTAAGTATTTTTTTTAATGTGCTGATAATGTTTTTAAGAAGAGTACTTACCCTGGGTGTTATATGTAAGGAATGAATCACTAAATTCTGCTCCTGAAACCAGTATTACACTATATGTTAATAGGGATTTAAGTAAAAACTTGAAATTAAAAAAAACTTAACAGTGCTTATCTCTTAGACACACACACCAAAATATTTATAAATAAAATGTAATTTTTAGTACTTCAGAATAATAGAGGGGTTGGGAGGAGAAGGTGGCAGAGAAGGAGGTAGATGGAAATACAGAGTACAAGAGATTGGCCAAGAGTTGATAATTATTGAAACTAGATGAGAGACATTTGGGTGTTCATTATACTATTTCTACTTTTATGTAAGTCTGAGATTTGTCGTAATAAAAGGTTAAGATTTTTCTTTAAAATTAAAATATAACTGAAATGAATCAACCTCAAAGTCTCTCTTCAACCACCCATTTTTATTTTTATTATTATTTTTTAATGTTTATTTATATTTGGGGGGGGGGCACAAGCAAGGGAGAGGCAAAGGAGACAGAATACGAAGCAGGCTCCAGGCTGAACCCAGGAGGAGTGAGATCTTGACATGAGCAAAAGTCTGATGCTTAACCGACTGACACGACTGAGCCACAAAAGGACCCCTAAATTTCTTTTTGATGTTTATTTTTGAGAGGAAGAGAGCGCAAGTAGGGGAGGGGCAGAGAGAAGGAGACAGAATCTTAAGCAGACTCCAGGCTCTGAGCTGTCATCACAGAGTCTGATGTGGGGTTTGAACTCATGGACCATGAGATCATGATCTGAGTCGAAGTTGGACGGCTAACTGACTGAGCCATCAGGCGCTCCAACCACCCATTTTTAGGATGCTGTATATCTTAGTATACAGTTCACAAGCAAAGCTCCCTTCTCTTATGTATATGTACAAAAGTAAATTCATAAGATAATGACATTTAAAAGATAGCATTTCTGCTGGCATGGTTAAAATTTATTCAAGTAGGTTTTATTGGATGACTACTGTAAGTCAAACATCATACTTTTGAAAAAGCATGTTTATAAAAGGCCTAAAGGTTATGGTATTGGAATTTATCTTAATTCAATTTTTTTTAGCATGATAAACGACTGGATTTTCTGTTAACTCAATGGTTAACTTTAGTGAAGATCAGAATCACCTGCTGGGTTTATGAGAGCACAGATTGCTGAACCCAAACCGGAACTTTTACTGGAATAGAGCCTAAGAATCTTCATTTCTAACAAGTTTCTTGGTAATGCTAATACTTCTGGTTCAGGAATCATACTTTGAGAACCACTGTGTCAACCCATACCAGTTTTCTATCATTTAGAAGACATACCGTGCGTGCGTGCACACACACACAGCTGCATTACCTGAGTTAGTCTTCAAGCAGGAAGGAAAGGGGTGGGTATAATGATCCAGATCATGCTTCTACTTTGGCACTGCTTTAATTTCTTCCTTATAACAGATTCACAGAAGAGAGGGCCAAAAATACTACAGGTTTATTTTGGCTAATAACCATGGTTTTCTACTCCACTTCTTTATAACCCAACACCTAATACGGGTAATGTCAACTTCAACAAAACATAAGCAGAACACATAAAAACATGACCCCAAACTGAAAGTAATTAGAAAATAACCAGCACGCATATCTGTCCGTCATCATCCGCCAGACATGCCTACAAATATTGGTAAGTTTCCATGAAAGGTTCAGCATACAGATCCTTACTTATTATTAGATAAAATTTACAAATTAATAATGATCTTGAGATATTCTGAACCACAACATAGACTTCCAGATTTTTAATTTCTGCAGTGAAGTATTTTATTTTGATTTATGCCTATACCAAAAAATAACCGTGATTTTATTTGTTTCTTACAAGGGAAGGTGAGATTATATTTGCTAAAATTGTTGCTTTAGAAATTTACAGAAATGATGTAGATTTCAAGGGAATCCAGTATGCTTAGTCTTTCCCAAGTTCTACTAAGCTCCCATTCTATGCCATACTGCAGGAGTGCTAAGAAAAACAAATTAAGAGCTTTTTGTGTCACATTCCCCTCCAGAATAAGTTTTCTTTAAATACATTTGTCAGAAAATATTCTGGCTATTAACAGTTATCCATTCAATGTTTACTATGTGTCAGGTATTCATTACATACTACACGTTGTTTATTTAATCCTTTTAGTAAATTAAACCCAAATAGGAGGTACATGCACAGTTACCAGTGAAGAAGCTAGAGGGAGAATAAATTGTCTGAAATGAAACTAGTCAATGGTGGATCTAAGATTAAAATCTGAATTTCTATAGTCATTATCAACTGCCCTCTCAAAACCTAGTGATCCATACTAGTTAACAATAATAGCTACCATTTACTGAGTTCTTATGAAATACTTGGTGAAGCTAAATAGTTTACACTATTTCATTCAATTCTCTTAAAATTCTATGTGACAGTCTTCATTTTACCAGGAGGGTATTTACATCATGAAAAGTTTCAAAGAACTTGCCAAAAGGTTACAAGTGCAGAGTGGGAGAGCTGGGATTTGAACCCTCATTGGACTCTAAAGCTCCCTGCTGTTTTCAGCTAGCACACTTATCCCCCTAAATGCGCCTCCCATGTAGTTACTCCTATGGTTCTATCTTTAATACACAGAATTTGATACCTACTTCAGCTGTGGTTGAGACTATTATCTCTATCATATATTTTAATATTAATTTTACAATTATTAGTTTTACCATGCTACATTTGTTCATATTAAGCTTTAAACACCCAACTTCCATGAAACCTGTAATGAAGCTTGGCCTCTAAATTAGGATGCCCTCACTCTACTTTTGGCTGATTCTTTGAAATTGAGTGTACACTGAATATTCTAAATTTTTTATCATGGTGAAATATATATAAAATGTACTATTTTTAACAATTTTTGGGTGTGTAACTCAGTGGCATTTGGTACATTGACAATGTTACACAAGCATTACCACTATCCATTTAAGAATCTTCTGTTAAACTGAAACCTTAAGTGTAAAATTCTAACTTCAGATGATGCTATACTCAAAGTTCCAACTTGTATTAACAATATGTTGAATGTTACACCACCAAGTTAAAAAAATTTGTGTGTGTGTGTGTGTCTTTTGCTATCACTTAAGAAACTATTGTAGTTATATTACTGATGAAATTCTATTAAATAGAACCCTGAAACACTCTACCTAAGGCCTCCTTCCAGGTCAGTATGAATAATTAATCAAACACTGTTTAAGTGTCAAATGGCTTGTACCAACAAAAACATTCTATGTCTTTCCCTCCGCTCAGAAACCATCCTGCTAGTTATTCTCTCTACTTATATTTATTTTTACTGTAACTTCACTTTTTGGCTTCAAAGCATTCATTCATCTTTCCATGATTCTTAGTAAACCTATAGTGGCTACATAAACTACAAAACTTTTTTTTCCCTAAATGTTTATAATCCAGTTAGGAATAACCCTAGATTTTTTTTATATTTAACTTTCTTTGATAGTAATTTGTATTTAGAATCATCTGGTCCTTGATAAATATTTGGTATTAAACCAAGTAACCTTAAATATAAGAAAATATTGTAGAAATATACTTTAGGAAAGCTGTACCTTAATAAAAAACTAGATATAAGAGCACTGTCTAAACTCTCTAGGGCATATTTTGGGAAGACTCCTACTCTCCCATCATCTGATGGTATTAGCAGCTAAGGTGCTGGGAAACTTGAACGTAGCAAAATGGAAAACATTACAACCAGTTTTGGAGTTGAAATGTATTTTATAAATAAAAGCTAGTATAATGTTCACACTATTTTCTTTGTTATTTACTTGTGCACTAAATATGAAATGCTTAGATGACATCAATTTGCTTACCAAATTCTTAAGCTACAAAATAAGGGTCAACACACTTAAATTTTCAAGTGATCATTAAAACAGTACAATTTTATACAGCAAGTATATAAAAAGTACCAGTAGGCTAAAAATCTAAATCCATTCACTGATTTTTTTTTCAGCAAGCTTTATAAATCCATCACAGATCTAATGATGTTTAGAGTATATCATGATTTCATTTAATAGCAAAAGGGAAAAAAGGTTCTCCCAGACAACAGCCTTTGGTGCCTCTGTCACACTTGAAGAAAATCAAACTATTTTAGGATTCTAACTCAGGTGTCCAAGTTGTTTTTACATGCCTAATTAAAAGCTTCAGCAAATGGGAGTACATTAAAACTCAAACACTATTCTCCAAATGCCTCCAGTAGTTTATTGGTAGTTATTATCCACATTTTTATAAATATAAACATTCTAAGTGACTGTCACTAGTGCAGGTACATCTAACAATGAGAGCTCCACAGGAGGCTACTTCATTTTGTGTGTAACAAGGTTAAGGTTCCAAAAACCTAACTGTACCACTAAAAACAAAACAAACTCCCAAAACAGAAAACCACAAATCAAAATCCTCTTAGCAAAGTGCAGTTCTTTTGGTTATCTTCAGAACAAAGAGCTGTTGGCTTTACATGTAGAAATTATGTAGATGTACTAATACATGATCACTGGAAATAAGTCCTTGCTTGTAGATAAGAATCAGGTAGAAGGTTTTCCTCCTTTTAATTTAGAGGGGTTTTTTGGATTCCAGTGTAAACAGCACCAGCGAATTTTCATAAAACATAGCTCTGCTAGTTTCCGCTTTGTTTTCTAGAACCGTAATTTTTATCTGCAGCACCGTATCATTTCATCCTACCTTATAATCAGGACTTGACTGCCCGCATAATGCTGCTTAGATTGTAAACAAACAATTAAAGCTCAGAGCACTTCTAGCATCTTTCTTACATTTTCACTCCACAGTGCATCAGGTGGTGTTTATATATAAAGCTTTTGTTCCTCTCAAAAGACTACAAAAATATATGAAACCACATCTGTGTTCATCCAGCGTCAATAAGACAAATTATTTTTCAACTGGAATACTGTAGAGACCATGTATTGTAATTACATCCTCTTGATTGAATTCATCAATTGCTTTCTTCATAAATTCATACATATACCAAGCATGAGCACTGATGATTCGTCTACATGCCCTAATGTACTATATAAAAGAATTAAGTAAATTATTTTAGGTTCAAGTGAAAGTGCTCCCGACAATCAACTATTTCTATAACAGCCCTAAACCCCCAAAAGGTGTTTTAAACCTGACCATGGAGAAAGATGCATAGCTACTTCTACAAAGTAAAAAAACTACACACCAAAACATGCAGTCAGGAAAATTAATCCATGCACTTGAATATGCCCTTAATACCTTATTTTTATTATTTTGAGTTAGACCAATTCAAAACATTGCCTAGAATTAAGATATAGCATTACTTCATTTGATTCCAAAAAATGTCAAAATTCATTTGGCCAAAACTTAAAAAAAAAACCACTTCCTCCTTCTCCCTTACTGGTTGGACCAATGTGATCAATACAACTGTATATATATTAATCTACCTTAACATTTCCATTCATTAGCATTTCCTCTTAACATACAGAGCCTTATATGCAATTTCCTTTAAAGGCTTTCCCCCAAAAGATGTAAGAACAAAACACTAGGCAGATACTCTTCAAAGTTTTATTTCACTAACTTCAGGTCAAATTTCCACAACAGTTTTCTCGTCAATCCATGCTTGGCTTCCAGAATGGTAGTACCAAAAGATCTGTGGGGTAGGGAGAAGAGACCATTTCAAGAAGCACTGCATTTACTCATCTTCCACAAGGCAAAAGAGTTGGGCATCTGATTGTTCAACAAAACAAAGCTTTATCAGCATCCAGGAGGGCAGGCAGGCAAACCAGGCTGGAGACACTTTTTCCATTTGTCAAATCAGACGGGAGAAAACCTACTCCACATAGAGAGAAAAGGTATTACCATTCATCTTTTCTTTTTCTGTTGCCGCAACATTTTTCTTCTCTTAATTATCATATCATGTAGTTTCTCAAGTCCTTCCTTCAGTCCATCTCCTATGATTGCACAGGTGGGCTGCAAATGCCAGGGAGTGGACGAGCTCAGTTCACCCATGGCTAACAATTTCTCAATTTCTGAGAGAGACAATGAGTTCCTCAGGTCTTGCTTGTTAGCAACTATAAGTACAGGGACTCCCTGATTTTCTGATATCCTGGTTATTTTATGAAGTTCAGTTTTGGCTTCTTCCATTCTTTCAACATCAACAGAGTCCACAACAAACACAATGCCATCTGTGCATCTGGTATATGACTTCCACAGTGGCCTTAATTTCTCCTGGCCACCTACATCCCAGAAGTGAAAAGTGACGGTTTTAGAATTTCCCAAGGTTACCTTAATTTTTTCAGTGTTAAATCCTTTGGTGGGTACAGTATTTACAAATTCATTGAACTGCAGCCTGTATAATACAGTTGTCTTTCCAGCACAGTCCAAACCCAGAATAACGATGTGAAAGGACTGAAACGAAGGCAGGCTGGACAGGATAGAAGTCTGGTCTGACAGTCCATTCCCCATTTCCAGGTGCAAATAAACGTTCCAAATTGAAATGCTTTCTTCTTAATGCTTCAGAACTTCTCTTCCTAGGGGATCCAGCTACAAGACTGCTGAGGGGGAAAATAAATAAGTTATTCTTGTGAAGTACTGTACTACAACTGTTTTTCTCTCTTTCTGCTTAAATATGCAAGACGAGGAACTTAAAAAAACCCGTGGTTCAGTAAACAAGCCAAATGATATATGAAACGTACGCAAACCAAGGCAAACGACGGAATAATCCTTGTGATTTAAATTCTTTCACATTCACGAAAATTGCAATTAACACCTACTTCTCTACGTCCCTGGGCTCCCAAATCTCAAAGACCTCATTCTGAAGACAACCTAATCACCAGTATCGGGTTCGACTTGCAATAACCACAGAAGTGCCTTTTTGGCAGAAAATTCGTTACACATTATCCTATTTTGGGGATCTAATTCCACGTGCTTAACAGCATACCCAAGGTCACTATTATCCTCCCCATTCACCTCTCCCCAAAAAAAATAGCACAACGCTCTCACCTCCAGAACTGGAGCCTGGATCCAAATAAGAAAGCATCTGGTAGACGGTTTTTACGCGAGGGGTTGGAGAGAAAATCACCCCGCGTCCGCTCAGCTTAGCTCCCCACGCAGCTCTGGCAGTTGCTGCACTAGAAACCTTAGATTCAGGCTCTGACCACGCCCACCCCTCACTGCCCACCCACGAGCCCAAATTCCATTGGTCACCCGCGTCCGCGAGTCCAATACACACCCGCCCCAGCGCCCTAATTGGTGAGAATAACTGCCGCTCCCAGTGCGGCCGAGCTGGGCTCTCCCTCGGTCCACAGGCACCACCTGTTGCCCTCAAGTTAGAAAACAGGGCGTCCACGGAGGAAGCCGAGTGGCCCCTGCAGGTGACGGAGAGCCTCGGCCGGTCGGTCAGGTCGCTGCCAGACAGCTCGCTCCGCCCGTCCCAGCACACCTGCAGCGCGGCTCGCGGACGCCGTGCGGGGGCTCCCACATCCGGGACCCGCGGTCACCGCCGGAGTGTTAACCCTTCGTCCGCTGGCCGGAGGGTGCTCGCTGAGGCCGCGCCAGCCCCCAGGAGTGAATGATTCGATGTGCAGCACCCGCACGGGCCGACCCACTGTCCCGGCAGCAGGGTCCCCTCATCTCGCCCTTCCGCACCCGGCGGGCTCCTTTCCCTCGGCAGGGCGTGGCCACACCAGCTGCCCGCCCGCTGCGGCTCACCTGACTCACCGTCTTTCCGACCCACTGTCCCGGCAGCACGGTCCCCTCATCTCGCCCTTCCGCACCCGGCGGGCTCCTCTCCCTCGGCAGGGCGTGGCCACACCAGCTGCCCGCCCGCTGCGGCTCACCTGACTCACCGTCTTTCCTCGTCTGCAACCAGCCGCTCACCGCCGCTCAGGAGCGCGCTGGTACCTGTGGGAAGGCACCAGTGAGGCCCCGTTGGTGGCCGGGGAGGAGATGCGGCTTCCAGGGGCGCCCGGCGGGCGCCATGCGCCAGGCAGCCTAACGTTGCCCTGCCGATCGCTCCACGCAGCAGCCTGGGCCCCGCCTCCCTTCAGCGCGCGCTGGGGCGCTGGCCATTGGGGGGCGTGCGGGAGCCCGGTCTCCTAGCAACGGCAAAACAAGGTCACGTTCGAACTGACCGACCAGCCACTAGCGAGGTCGGGCGGGGCTTCCGGCTTCAACTGCCAGGGTAGTTGCTGTCACGGACGCTTTCTCTAGCCGGCGGGTGGCTTGAGCGGTTCCAGGCGGGTCCCACCCTGCACCGCCTATCCTCCGGGTGCCGTACGGTGTCTTCTGGGCGGTGGCCGGTGACGTACCGTCCGTCAGAGATTTCAGAAGATACCGGACGGGCGGGTCCCTTATATAACGGGGTGACGTGGGCTTGCCTCAGTAGCTGCTATGAACGTCTGGGCCAGAATGATGTCTGAAACTCACCTTCCTTTTGCAAAACGAATATTCTCTCTCCCACACGATCCTAGCACCATCCCCGCCGTGAGGTAGAAATATCCCAGTTTCACAAATGAGGAAATAAACTGAAACATTAAATAGGTGTTTCTACTTAAGGTGGAACTTAAACTCTACTTAACTAGTCATTAAGTGCCGAAGGCTTCCTGTTGAATAATTCTGACCCTAAATGGCAGTTGTGTGCTTGACCCATAAATCGCCAAATACTTACTGAACACTTAACAGGCAGTAGGGATAATTCTATGTGCTTGGAGATAAAATGGTGAAGAAATCACATATTGTCTCTGTCTCCTGGGATACTGGTCTCATTGGGAGTAAAAGAACATCACCAAATTGCCACAGGAATAAACTTAATTAAAAATGTGATCAGTGATCATTTCGGGATATTTAGACAACATAGAAGGTGTGGTACTGGAAAAGAGTCAATCAACAAACATCTTTTTGGTTGGGACTGTAAGAGATTGGAACTTGGAAGAATATACATGGTGCACTTTCAAAAAAATTGCACTTTTAAAATACAGATTAAAGGTTCCTCAAGAAATTTGTTTCTCAACACTATCATTGCTAGTGATATTTATTACCATTATTACTAGATTTTTTAAATAACAGAGATAAGGGGGACCTGGGTGGCTCACTCTGTTAAGTCTCAACTTCAGTTCAGGTCATGATCTCACAGTTCATGAGTTCTTAGCCTTGGGTGGTGCCCTGGTGCTGACAGCTAGAGCCTGGAGCCTGCTTTGGATTCTGTGTCTCCTTCTCTCACTGCCCCTGCCCTGTGCTCTTTCTCTCTCTCTCAAAAATAAACATTAAAAAAATTTTTTTTAAGTAACAGACATAAAACCTTAAGACTAAGCACAGTGTATATTTTCAAGATCACAACACCAGTTTTGAAAATAAAGCTGGAAATCTCAAATAGCATATTCTATCAAGCTGCTGAATCTAGTGTAATCTAAAGCTTGCCATGTTATAATTGTGGAACTTCATTAACCATTTACAGTAATCAGCAAGTAAGTTCTAAAGGGCTTAGTGTAATGACTAGTCTTCTTTTAGAAATTTAACAGGTATTCTTTATTAAACTGGAAGAACTTGCAAACTGTCATGAAATCAAGAATTAAGAATAAGAGTCCATAACAGCCTTCTGTTTACAATAGCTTTACAATTAAGGAGGCCCTTCCCATATTAGCTGCAAGGGTGCATATCTATACACTTTTCCCTGGAGCAAAAAGGAGATAGAAAAATACTAAGTTTCTATCTTGGCAGAATCACCTCCATTGAATTACACTTAATACTATAACATAGGCTTCTAACTAGAACAGGGGTTGGCAAACTATAGCCTGTGTGAATTTGGCTACATGTACCAGGAGATGAGAATGGTTTTTAAGTGTTAAAGGGCTGCAACAGAAAAGAATATAAAGAGAGGCCATTTGTGGCTCACAAAACCTAAAATATTTTCTTTCTAGCTCTTTAGAGAGAAATGATATTTCTGCTCTGTAAGTAATAACAACCATATGAAAACTTGCACTAAATTATATAAAAAGCAACGGAATTAATGGATATACTGTTTATTTTGTTGCACAACCTTCTTGTAGAAGGCAAGTTCAGATATTTTATTTAGAGGCTATTTCAGGAAAATGTTCCTTTTAAGCTATAGTTCATAGGCTGCATGTTGAGGTGTTCTGGGGTGTCTCAGGAGCTCATGAGGATTCTATGGGAGATTTTACCATTTTGAGGGAAACACAGTGCCATCTGTTGGACTCTATTAACTACTGTAACTATTAAGCTGACTGGATCTATCTATTTAAATGGATATTTGGAATATTTCTTTGGGCCTGAGGCACCATGAAAAAGTTATTTAGACTAGAGGTTCTGCCAATCCCTGCCCTTAGTTACAGTTTTCCAAACTTTACTAATATGAGAAGCATCTGGTAGTGCTTGTAAAAACATACTTTCTTGGTCTCCATCACAGACCTGCCAAATCAGAATCATTAGGGGAGGAGCTAGTGATCTGTATACATCAAGAATCTCGGGTAATTAATGATTAGACATTTTGAAGAAATACTAACCTTAGGAAGTCCATAAGCTTTCTCCTTTGAAATACTACAATCGAATAATGTACCTTGTTTCTCCTTTCTGAATACCAGGACCCAGATCAAATCTGGGCTGTAGCACTTTCCCTCTCCTCCATAATCTGATTTTCTATAATGTGCTTAAACTAAGCAGGCATAGCGGCTCCTGGGTGGCTTAGTTGGTTAAGAATCTGACTTTGGCTCAGGTGATGATATCATGGTTCGTAGGTTCAAGCCCCACATCAGGCTCTGTGCTGACATCTCATATCCTGGAGCCTGCTTCAAATTCTGTGTCTGCCTCTCTGTCCATCCAGTGCTCACGTTGTCTCTCAAAAAATAAATAAACATTAAAAATAATTAAGGCACACACTGTAGCTATGTCCTTCATGACCTTTGCACACTGTTTTCTCTTCTAGGATACCTCACTTTGTTTCAGTACATATTTACTGGAGTCACCCAATTTTGAACAGAAAGCATGGGCTATGGTGGAAGGAATTGGTTCAGTAGAGGCAACAGACACACAGCACATAATTGCTACATAATACAGTAGGCCTTCTGAGTGGTAAAATAGAAGTTATTATAAAGTCCTATGGTTGTACAAGTTTTATCTGACAGAGTCAGGGTCAGGAAAAATATTTTGAAGCTGAATATTAAAAGAACTCAACAGTAGACAAGGTGTAGGGGAATAGAATTGCAGCTAGAAGCAACAGTATAAAGAGCAAGGAAGCATAAACTTTATGCTCAAAGACATCCAAAAAGAGGAGATCATAATATCACCTAGGGGGCAGAGGGGAAAAAAGATGTGCTAGGAGGATTTTAGCCACTCTCGACAATAGATAAATCATCCAGGCAGAAAGTAAAAAAATCAATGCTGAATGTTGTTCATCATTTGAACAACACCATAGACCAAATAGACCTAACAGACATATACAGAACATTGCATCCAACAGCAGCAGAATATGCATTCTTCTCACACCCATATGGAACATGAGCCAAGATAGATCATATGCTGGATCACAGAACAAGTCTCAATGAATTCAGGAAGATTCAAAATACATCAGGTATCTTTTCTAACAACAATGGCATGAAATTAGAAATCAATAACAGGACAAGAATTGGAAAATTCACAAATACATAGATATTAAGTAGCATACTCTTGAACAATAGATAAAAGATGTATTTTAGAAAATGTTAAAAACTAGGAGACAAATGAAAATGGAAAAACAGGACAAAACTTGGATGCAGCAAAAGCAATTTTAAGAGGAAAGTTTTTAGCCATAAATGCCTACATTAAGGAAAACTAAAGATGTCAAATAACATTTTAACACCTTAAGTTTGGTTCAAAATATGCAGACCAATAAATGTGATATAGCACATTAGTAGAATTAAGAATTCAAATCATATGATCACCTCAAAAGATTCAGAAAAAGCATTTGAAAAAATTTAACATCCTTTTTGATAAAAACTCTCAATAAATTGAGTATGAAGAAATGTATCTCAGCATAATAAAGGCCATATATGACAAGCCCACAGGTACATCATATCCAATGGTGAAAGGTTCAAAGCTTTTCCCTTTAGATCAGAAACAAGACAAAGGTGCCCACTCTTATTCACCTTCCTATTCAACATAGTACTAGAAGTTCTAGCCAGAGGAATTAAGCAAGAAAAAGAAATAAAAGTCATATAAATCAGAAAAGAAAAATTGTCACTGTTTGCAGATATGATCTTATATACAGAAAATATTAAAGAGTCCACAAAAACCCCTGCATCTAATAAGCAAATTCAGTAAGGTTGCAGGATACAAAATCAACATAAAAAATCAGCTGTGTTTTTATGCACTAACAAACTATGTAAACAAAATAAATAATCCCACTTATAATACCATCAGAAAATAATAGAATACATAAGAATAAATTCAACTAAGGAAGTATAAGATCTGTATACTGGGTGCCTGGATGGCTCAGTCAATTGAGCATCCAACTCTTGATTTCCACTCAGGTCATGATTTCAGGGTCATGGACATGAGCCGCATGTTGGGCTAGTGATCTAGTGTTGGGTTCCACACTGGGCATGGAGCCTGATTATGATTTCCTGTCTCTTCCCCTTTGCCTCTCTTCCCTGCTTGTGTGTTCTCTCTCTAAAAGAAAAATAATAATAAAATAATAAAAAAGATCTGTACACCGAAAAGTTAAAAACACTGATGAAAGAAATTAAAGAGGACACAAATAAAAGATTCTCTGTGTTCATGGATTTGAAGAGTTAATATTGTTAAACTGTGCATACCAACCCAAGCAATCTATAGATTGAATGCAATGTCTCTCTATATTCCAATGGCACCTTTCACAAAAATAGTAAAAATAATCCTAAAATACATGTGAAATCACAAAAGACCCCAAATTACCAAAGCAATCTTGAGAGAAAGCTGGAGGTTATCACACTTTCTGTTTCAAAGTGTATTTCAAAACTATAGTAATAAAAAGAGTATGGCACTATCATGAAAACAGACTTATAGAACAATGGAATAGAACTGAGATCCCAGGTATTGTCATGCATATATGCTCAACTAATCTATGACAAAGGTGCCAAGAATACTCAGTAGGAAAACGATAGTCTCTTCAGTAGAAGGGGATTGGAAAACTGGATATTCATTTGCTAAGAATGAAATTGGACTCTAATTTAAAGACTTAAATGTAAGACCTGAAACCATGAAACTTCTAGAAGAAAACAGAGAGAAGAAGCTCCTTGACATTGGTCTTGACAATAATGTTTTAAATATGACACCAAAAGCACAAGAAACAGAAACAAATATCAGTGAGTGGGACTGCATCAAACTAAAAAGCCTCTGTAGCACAGAAAAAGAAACAATCAACAAAATGAGAATACAACCTATGAAATAAGAGAAAATATTTGAAGTGTCTACCTGATAATAGATAGACATGGGATTAATGCCCCAAATGTATAAAGAACTCATAAAATTCAATAGCAACAAACAAAAGAAAACAAAACAAAAACACACCAAAAAAACTCCACAAAAAACCCTACAATAAAACAATATAAACATAATTCAGTTAAAAATGGGTAAAGAAACTGAATGGACATTTTTCCAAAGAAGACACAGTAATGGCCAGCTGATACACCAAAAGGTGCTCAATATCACTAGTTACCAGAGAAATGTTAACCAAAACTACAATGAGATATCACCTCAGATTTGTTGCAATGGCTATCCTCATGAGAACAAGAGGAAATCTGTTGGTGAAGATGGATAGAAAAGGAAACGTTTATGCATTGTTGGTGGGAATGTAAATTGGTACAGACACTATGGAAAACAGTATGGGGTTTCCTCAAAAAATTGAAATAGAACTATTACATGATCCAGCAATACACTGAAATCACAATCTTGAAGAGACATCCCCCCCCTATGTTTAGTGTAGTATTATTCATAATACTAAGACATGGAAACAACCTAAGTATCAGTTGATAAATGGATAAAGAAAATATGGTATAAGTATACAATTGAATATTATTCATCATAGAAAAAGAAGGAAATTCTGCCATTTGCAACATGAACAAACTTGGCAGGCAATATGCTAAGTGAAATGTCCAACAGAGAGAGAATAATACTGTATGATATAATTTATCTGTGAATCTTAAAAAGTTCAACCATACCGGGCCACCTGAGTGGCTCAGTCAGTTGGATGTCCAACTTCGTTTTAGGTCATGATCTCACAGTTCCTGAGTTTGAGCCCCACGTCAGGCTCTGCGCTGACAGCTCAGAGCCTGGAACCTGCTTCAGATTCTGTGTCTCCCTCTCTCTCTTTCCCTCCCCTGCTTGTGTTCTCTCTCTCTCAAAAATAAATAAAAGCATTAAAATTTTTTAATAAAAAATTAAACCATAGACACAGAGAGTAGAATGGTGGTTGCCAAGGGTTGGTGGGAAGGAAAAAAGAGGAGATGTTGATCGAGGGTACAAACTTCCAGTTATAAGTTCTAAGGGTCTAATATACAGCATGACAACTATAATTAACAATAATGTATTGTTACTTGAAATGTACTAATAAAGTAGATCAGAAATGTTATCACCACACACACACAAAACACGCACACACACACACACACACAGAGGAATGGGAGCCTTGTGAGACGATGGATATTTTAACTAACTTTATTGTCGTAATCACTTCACAATATATCAAACCCATCACATTGTACACATTAAACTTACTTGAAGTACATGATGTTACTTGTCAGTTACAGCTCAATAAAGCTGGAGAAAAAAAAGATGTGCCAGCAAAAGGATATTTTCCTGAACTTCAAATGATAGAAGAAAAATGGACACATTTTATGTTTCTAAAGTATGTTAATATCATTCATATTCATGGTAAACTATTCAAGTTTCATAACCTTATATCAGAAAATTTTTTTGAGCTAAACTCCCATTTTGAATTGTCTCTTGAACTTCTCTGCCAAAGACCCAGAATGTTCAAAATTTAATTATCACCTTATTACTACTGTTGCTGAAATATGGCCCTATTCTTTGAGTTCCTGTTTTGGCTGATGGTAGTTCATTTAATAGCCCCAAGCAGAATTTCAGGGCCATTTTTAAAGTTCTCCTATGTCCCACTTACAATTAGCCACCAATGTCTCTTTAATTCATTTCTTTCTTTACATTCCATTTCCAGTACTTCCATCTGGTTCTCATAATGTCTCTCCTAAACTAGTTAATTTACCTCTTAACTGATTTTTCAGTTAATAGGCAGTGGCACTGGGATTTGTCCCCTATGTCTGGCACCAGTGTCTGTTTTTTCTGCATTATACTCTGGGGGGTCCACATTTAGGCTAATTCACTTCGATCCACCACAGCACAAAGCCATGGTACAATTTTGACAAGACTTTAAAAAGAAAATGTCAGAAGGGAACTAAAACCTCAGATTTACTTAGAATGACTCCTAGATAAGAATTCACCAGGCCGATATGTCCAAAACCCTCCTCGTGAGCTTCTTTTGTGGACAACTTCAAGGACTAGCTTCACCAGGTTTTAAGTCCATGGGGCAGTTTACTGTTTCTTCTGAGAGGGCCATCGCATGCCTCTAGACACCTAGTCAAGGCCCAGCTGCTGAAAGGCACAGCGGTGGAAAGCTATCATGCCATAACACAAACAAGGTCTACTCTCTGTGTCCCTCTGGCCTTGGCCCTCTTTCTGGGCGTGACTGACAGTGAGAATGTCCAGTGTAGCAGCACCCCGGTAAGGCTATTGCGTCAGAACAGAGGCGTCCTGATTCTGCTCATTTTAACAAGCACTGTGTGTTATATTTGATTTGAACAGTCCAGTCCTGTCCAGTCATTTTTGCATTTCTTCCCTCTGTCGTGAGCATTGTGATCCTCTTCAGCACATTCACGTTGTCTTTTTGGAACGCGCCAAAGCTCAGTCTTTAGGTAATTTCATCTAGCACCACGACTTTAAACGCCCTTTACTCCCCCAAATTTGTTTCCAACCTGGACCTATTCCCGGAAATTCACAACTGAGATGAACACAAACATCTCAAACAGTTCCTAAACCTACTCCTCAGACTCAGTGTTTCCCATCTTCTACTTTAGCACCCAATTTACCTACTTGCTCAGAGCAAGAACCTAGGAGTCTTCCTCGTGTACCGTATCTAATCCATCCACAGATACATACATCCAAACCAAATTACTTCTTACCCGCCCCCACTTCTCCCTTACCACCCCACTCTCCAGTCTATGTCCAGTGTGTTTCTGGTCCTCTTGTGTGGTCTCTCTGCTTCTGCAGGAAAGTTCTCCCCCCCAAGGCACAAATGTCACCCCCTGAGAAAGGCCATCCCGAACATCTTATCTAAAGTATCTGCCCAGACCTCCCTTTCATCTCTGCCATCACTTTCTATCCTTTACTCTGTTTTATTTCTTCTTCCTGGAATTTGTATTTGTTTACTGTGTACCCTCACTATCTGTCCCCTTTTCCATTATTTATAAGTTCCAGCAGTCAAGGATAATGTCAATATCATGCCATTCCATCCCCAGTGTCTACTTCGGTGTCTGGCACATAGTAGGAGGTCAGAATTTATTGAAGGAATGTTTAATAGCCTAAGAATAATTGCTCAAACAGGAACCAATTGACCCCCATAAAAACAAGTAATAATCTTAAAGGCACAACTCTACACAAAGAAAAAAACAAACAAATAACGTGTACATATTGATTCTTAAATAGGCAACAGACCCTAGAGAAACAGCTTTGAATGCACCGTTATGACAAAATAGAGTGCTTAGCTTCCCCAGGTAAAATGTTTTTATTAAATTTAGTACTTATTTCAGTACTCCTGAGACTAGTCATCAGGTACTTGCTGTAACTAATGTAACTAAGGTAGCTAATGGACCCTTGGCAGTGTTTTTCTCAATCCCCAAAGTAAGGGGACCCAAAGTAGTGTACAGATTTTTGCAACTTTTGAGGCAATAACTACTTATAATTTTGAGAATAATAATTTCCTCTACCTTCACACCATCCATGTTTCAAATATCTTAGTTCAATTTTCAGCCAGATTTTTTCTGTTTTCAGCTTTTCCATTTCTTTCTTTTCACCCAATATTTGTTTTTTTTTGTTGTTTTGTTTTGTTTCGTTAGCAGTAGTTATCCTGTGGTGGGGAGAGCAGACAGTAGTAGAGTACAGGTGGTTGGCACTGTCACACTGCTCCTCTTAGATAAGGAGTGAAAACCATCACTACAAGTCAAGAATGGGCAGAAATTCCCCTTTTCAATTCTTCAAAATGTATCCTTATACTTTTAAGGTCAAGGATTCATATGTGCCTGGTACAGAATACATGGTAATCAATCTTAAAATGACTGTTTATTTTATTTAAATGCTTTTCTAATGTTTATATGTTTTTGAGAGGGGAGAGAGGCAGAGAAAGGGAGACAGAGGATCTAAAGTAGGATCCATGCTGTCAGTGTAGAGCCTGACACAGGAGCCAAACTAACAAGCTGTGGGATCATGACCTGATCCCACGTCAGACACTTAGCCAACTGAGAGACCCAGGCGCCCCTTGAAATGACTGTTTAGAACAACCATTTATAATTGAAGTGCTCCTCCTTTTGCCAAACACAGAATAAGGGATTTAGATAACTAATTTCAAATTCTCTAATCTAAACTGAACTTCTGTGTAGTTAGAGAAATTAGTTATTACCCAGAATAGAATTGACATCATAGCTCTTTTGGGTATTTTAATTAAGACAAAACCACAATTTTAAATCTAGCAAAATGATACATAGTAGAACTATTGCCTCATATACACCCCTATTATTAAAGAATTCCTAACAGTTAAGGTATTTTTGAATGAGCTTTATGAATATATATAAACAAACAGTAGATTAATTCTCTTTGCAAGAAACCATCTAAGTAAGTAATTTTGTTAGGACAATTTAGAAAAACTATGGCCTAATATCCTAGAGCAAATGAGAAGAGAAAGTTCTGTTACATTACTCTGAATCCCATTTTTATTTGTTTATTAATTTACTTACTAAAACACCAATTTCATAAACAGTTTTTAGAGCAGTAGCCTAGTACTGGAATAGATATTTAGAAAACCACAGTTGATCTTTGCCTTAATGTGTGTGTGTGTGTGTGTGTGTGTGTGTGTGTGTGTGTATGTGTCTGTGTCTGTGTATGAGTATATCTGTGTGGGTGTTTGTGAGTGGGTATATGTGAGTTTTTATAATGACGTTAGAGTAGTTGACCAGGTGAGGCAAGTTATAATGTGGAAGGGAGGCAAAGGATAAGTCAAACAACTCAATATGATTTATAATACTGAGGAAAAAATGATGAATTTATGATGGTAAATGATATAATAAATTACTTTTTCATTGTCTTACATTTAGTATTTAACGGCAGCTTGAAGTTTGGTTTATTTTAAAATTGTAAGTCAGGTAGAATCTTTGCTTCCCTTCTATGTATTTCCATGTACTGATAAAAAAACAAAATACTAGGAACTTTGCTGTTGACAGATGCAAAGAAAAGATTATTTAATCAAGAAAAAGGGGCATTTGGATGGCTCAGTTGGTTGAGCATCCGACTTCACCTCAGGTCATGACCTTGCCGTATGAGTTTGAGCCTTGAGTCAGGCTTTGTGCTGACAGCTTGGAACCTGGAGCCTGCTTCAGATTTTGTGTCTTCCTCCCTCTCTCTCTCTCTCTTTTGCTCTCAAAAATAAATAAAGCATAGGGGCACCTTGGTGGCTCAGTCGGTTAATCATCTGACTTCAGCTCAGGTCATGATCTCTCAGTTTGTGGATTCTATCTCCGCATTGGGCTCTGTGCTGACAGCTCAGAGCTTGGAGCCCGCTTCAAATTCTGTGTCTCCCCTTCTCTCTTCCTCTCTCTGTTTATGCTGTCTCTGTTTCTCAATAATTTCTGTTAAAAAATTTAAATAAATAAATTTAAAAAAGAAAAAGAAATAGATGATAATTGGGTTGCCTGGGTGGCTCAGTCGATTAAGCTTTCTAATCTGCCACCCTTCCCTCATCCCCCCTTCAACACCCCCATTCCGGTGCTCCATCCACATGAACTACTGCTTCTCCAAGAATCCTCTAGCATATATACCACACTCTGAATCGTGTTTTTCTACTTTTTATACAATGCCCACAATGTCCCATATCCATTCCCTTCCCAGCCCGGCACTACCCCGTGTCGCCTTGGAGATCTATTTATTGTTCAATACACGGTTCCAGAGGCTGCACTTTGGTGAGGCTTTTCTCAGTTTCCCAATCAGAGTAAGTCACTGTTTTCTTTACGCCACTTCTGTTTCATGTATCTACCACTACTTAAGCGCGGATCCCTTTGAAATTCTGTTTTTGTGTCTAGTTCTCCTGCTAGACTCTTTGATCTCCGATGTCTTGCGCAATGCCAGTACAGAATTTATCACCGGCAGGTGAGTTATTAGACTGATTATAGTTTAAATCCAGACACATCTGCCATGTAAAAGTTGCCAGCTGCCTCTCTGACTGGGAGTGAGTGTAAGTCTCATTGAGGCGTAATTTTGGTTTGTAAGGAAGCAGTTTAAACCCCCTTTTTAGTTAAATAAATGCAAGGCAATTAGGTAAAGATAGCCTGGGGAACAAGACATAAGGGGCCACTTTTTGTAAACAGGACTGCCAGGTGAATGGAATTGTTAGCTAGGAAAAGGTACAAAACATTGTCTAAAGCCAGGGAACATCTTGGGTGGAAAAGGAATATAACAAATGTATCTTATTGAATCTTTTTTTTTGTTTTTTTTAGATTGACACGGCCTCAACTAAGATCTATAGGAGGAAGAGGCTTCATGTGGGAACTTCTGTAAGAGAAGGAAGGGGAAGGTCTGCCCTGGGGACCTGGACTCAACAGCCGGGTTTGAACAGATGTGGGAGAAAGGCCTGGTTCTGGTGTACACCACAGATGAGTGCCACAGCCCGCCCTCATCCAGTCTTCCTAGCACGGTGGACTTCCGCCACAGGTAAGCTCCCTCTTCCTTTATGTCAGAACTACTGCAGTCTTTGAAGAGATCTCAGCCAATCATCACATTACGATAGTAGGTCTTGTTTGGAACAGCAACACTGCTGTACAGACCAAAATAAAGTGGCTCAAAAACAGGCCACTGGGAGACTGGTCATATGGTCATATTATCCTTGACTCTATCATCACAAAGTATTTAAAAGGAAGGCTGCTTCTTTAAATTCAGTTCCTATGGTTATGGGATCATTTAAGGAGAGACAAGAGGCCCCAAGAAGAAGATACGGGTCTTCCTGCTAACCTAATATTTGATTCTGAGGTGGTTTTATTTTGTTTATTTACTTTGAGAGAGAGAGAGAGAGAGAGAGAGAGGAGAGAGAGAGAATTCCAAGCAGGCTCCAGGCTGCTGGCACAGAACCCGACATGGAGCTCAAATCCATGAACCATGAGATCATGACCTGAGCTGAAGTTGGATGCTTAACTGACTGAACCACCCAGGCGCCCCTGAGGTGGTTTTATTTGGAAAAATAAATTTTGTGATCTTACTTTTAACCTTGGCTCTTGAGGTGGGTTCTACCAATTACAGAGCAAATAGTCAAAGATTTTGTTTTTCCATTTCAGATCTGTGGTTTAGGAAGATTACGCTGACAAAAACTGGTAGTTTTTGAATTAAGTCTGAATTAAGGTTAGTAACAGAAACTGATACCAGAGGTGAGAAGGGTATCATATCGCTCTCATGTATTTAGCCAGAGTAACCAAAAAAAAATGTTGGAACCATTAACAAAAAACAGGAAGCATAAAGGTGAATCAGCATGGAAGAATTTAACCAGTCTGCAATAAGAATGCAGGTGTGACGTGGTGGTGGTGTAGGCATACATATACAGAGCGGTCGAGCATGGAGGTTTTCAAAACTCTTACAGTTGGAATGTTTAGATTACAGTTAGATATGTTATGATTGATTAAGCAGGTAACACATTTTGATTTTCTTACACTGTTACAAACTGCCATTGATTATAAGAGGACCATGAACGGAAAGTGGGAGGTAAATAATGATTGGAAAACAGCAGCAGCATTAAAATAAAAGATGTTTTCTTAGGCAACAGCCACTTCGTGTGGCTTTGTGCCTCCTAGGTCAATACTTTTTAAAAGTGGTGTATCTACGAATTCCTGGGCTATTAAGAGTTCTGGAAGGGCAGTAATAGGCAACTCTACATGAAATCATATTCACATTTGCTTGATTTTGTATCTATTATATAGCCATATTCATTATCATTTTATTTTTTTTTTGATATTTTTTATTTATTTCTAGGAGAGAGAGACAGCGTGAGCAGGGGAGGGTCAGAGAGAGAGGGAGTCACAGACTCTGAAACAGGCTCCAGGCTCTGAGCTGGCAGCCAGCACAGAGCCCGACGCGGGGCTCGAACCCACAAACTGCGAGAAAGTCGGACGCTTAACCGACTAAGCCATCCAGGCGCCCCTTCATTATCATTTTAAAAAGGTACAAGAAAACTTTTTTTCTATATGACTAAAATTTTTCAGATTCTAATTCTCTTTTTCATTTTTCATTGAGGTACTTGCTTTAATACCATACTTTGTGGTAATGAATGATCTCTTAGGAATGTGACTCTAATGTATGGTCAAAAGATTTTAGTTTTCCCACCCAGATCCACCAAATCAGACTGCCTAAGGCTAAGTTCTTAAACAACTTCTAGAATAAGAAGCAGCTGGAAATTACTGACTGAAGTTGATGACAGAAGACGGTACAGAATAACTTTCTACTGGCATAGATGCAAGGTAGGTGTGATTACTAGAGACAAGGGGAGGCCAGAAACTTGGAGGAAAGCCTGTGTTTTCATGTTGATAGAAATTTTTAAATGTTGCATTACGCTATACAATTGTTCAATTGTCAGGAGGAGGTCAGAAGAGATGGTGCCAGAAGTGATGGGAGTCAGAAGGGGTGTGTTTGCTCTGGCAGAGGGACTGCTTGTGCATTATGCAAATGATCCAGGCCAAAATGCATGAATATTGTGATGTTTGTGTGTGAACTGAAAGGGGGCGTGAGCAGAGGTCCAGAGGGGTAGTTGCTACTGGTCAGCTACATTTAATCAACATTGTTAAGTACTGATGCTCAGTCTTCCTTTCATTAGAAGGGAATGGAGGTCACACCCCACCCACTCACAAGGTGATGCTACCAAAGTAGAAATCAGTTAACAGTGGAGTGCTGAGACAGGAGTAAAAGAGCGCCCTCTGTAGGTGATACCGTATCAGAGGCCTTCTCAAACAACCTTGGTTCTTAAGATTCTACTAGCCCCATACCTGCAAACAGACAGGCATTTAGAAAATATTCAGAGTGAATACATAAGCAAATTAAGTGTGCATCAGGGCCATTGTGCCTCATCTCCTCCTCTGCTTGTTTTTGGGGCATTGAATGAAATTACTCTGCATATGCCAACAATTGTTAGATAAAATAG
Source organism: Proteles cristata cristata (assembly GCA_017311185.1). NCBI lineage: Eukaryota > Metazoa > Chordata > Mammalia > Carnivora > Hyaenidae > Proteles > Proteles cristata. The sequence continues at coordinate 265,869 of JAESUZ010003705.1, read as the reverse complement.
TACTTTATTTTCTGTGATCTCATCGCATTAAAAATAGTATTTTATTTATATATGATTACTTTTATTTTTTTAGTTTACTGAGGAGCACAGAACTTATTAACTAAACAGCATTTTAGTTTATAAAGTAACTATAAGTAATTAAGTCTTAAAGATTACTCTAGGGGCACCTGGATGGCTCAGTCAGTTAAGCAATCAATCTCGGCTGAGGTTATGATTTCACACTTTGGGAGTTCAAGCCCTGCATTAGGCTTTGTGTTGACAGATCAGAGCCTGGAGCCTGCTTCAGATTCTGTGTCTCCCTCTCTCTCTGCCCCTCCTCCTCTCCTGCGCATGCTCTCTCTCTCTCAAAAATAAATGAACATTTAAAAAAATTAAAGGTTACTCTAAACTACCGACATTTTTGGCACAAAACAGGTAAACTGAGCAAAGATGCAGCATTGTGCCTGACCTATTAAAAAGAAAGATAAAATTGTTGGCTATTTGCAAGTAATTTAATGAACAAACTGAATCCTAAATTTGATATCTGATAAATCATTAACATTTTATAAAAATCAGTTAATGAATACCAGAAGGACAATTATAATTTACAAACTTACTTTGTTTTTCTAAAGTTTATTTATTTATTTTTTTTTTGAGAGAGACAGAGGCAGTGTGAGTGGGGTAGGGGCAGAGAGAGAGGGAAAGGCAGAATCCCAAGCTGGCTACTACTCACCGTCAGCTGCATACAGCCTGATGTGCAGCTCTGGCAAACCCCTGAGATCATGAGCTGAGCCAAGATCAAGAGTCAGACGCTTAACTGACTAAACCACCCAGGCACTCTTACTTTAAAAAGAAGCTTTCCACATTTATCAGTTATCCTCCAAACTGCCTTATAAGTGAGATCTGTGTGATTTATTTCAATTTTATAAATGAAGAAACTGAGGCTCTGTAAAGTTAGGTCATTTATTTGCTAAAGGTCACTGAGCTAGTGTTTTAGAGTTTAACTTGGCTAGGTCCGGGTAAGAGCTCTGTCTTTGACCACATTCTGACTTACTTTGGCATGTGGAGAGCAAGAGAGGGAAAAAAGTTATTTCAAAAAGTTTCCAATATAACACACTAGGGGAGCAAAAAAAAAAAAAAGGAAGATCAATATGTTCTTGTTTTGAAAGTATATTTTCTGCTTTTAGCTTATTAATTCCTCAGTATGCTTCATTTATCATGAAGATACAATATTTGAGAGTTAATAACTATCAGTCTGGAATCTACTGAGAGTTGGTAACAAATTTATGATATTCTCAATCCAAAAGGATTGCCCAGTCTTAAGGTATGTCCAGGTGTAGTTTCAAAATAGGGAATGAAATCAAGGTGAAAGCTTACTACTCATAGAGAAACAACGAGTGCTGAGGAAGTATCCTGCCAGCTTCTATTTAAAGATAACACTGCCTTTTAGTAGAAAATTGGGTATTACACTGAGGCTTTTAGAAATCAATTACCATTTAACATTTTATATTCAAAACTCTAATTTCCAAAGAATTTTAAAAAATTCCATTTGTTTAGATTTTACTCAAATATTAAAGATTATTATATTATTAGGCACAGAGATTCAAAGCTGTAATGAATTCCAAGAATATGTAAATATTTGGATATTAAAAAAACATATGCAACTGCTGATGGGAATACACAATGGGGCAGCTGCTTTGGAAATTGTCTGGCAGTTCCTCAAAAGGTTAAAGAGAATTACCATAGAAGCAGGCAGTTCCACTCTGGAGTATATTCTCAAGAGAAACAAAAACATGTTCATGCAAAAATTTGTATATGAATGTTCATAGCAGCATTATCCATAATAGCCAAAAAGTGGAAACAATCCAACTATCCATCAAATGGTGAAATGGATAAACAAAATGTGGTGTATCCACACAAAGGAATACTGTTTGGCAATAAGAATAAATGAAATACTGTCGCATACTGTGCGAGAGCAAACCCTGCAGACATTCAAGGTGAAAGAAGTTAGTCATAAAATCCACATATTGTATGATTCCATTTGCATGAAATATCCAGTATGAGCAAACCCATAGAGACAGAAAATATAATTATGGTTCCCTTGGGCTGGGGAGAGAGAGGGATAGGGGAAAATGGTAAGTGACTGCTAATGGTCTGGGGTTTCTTTTTCATAGTGATAAAAATGTCCTAAAATTGATCTTGATGTCAATTGTACCACTGTAAATATGCCAAAACCATTTAATTATTTTTTTTAAAGGAGGGCAACAGTAATCTCTCAAAAACTAACTGGTTTTTCCAAGTAAATCAAGTTTCTTTTAAAAAGACTTCCATGCTTATTCAGATACAAAAATATATAAATCTAGCACAATCAAAGGGGTAAAAAAAGAAAAAAAGATTGCAATGCTCCAGTTTTTTCAGACAGCTCTACAGGCCATCATTCATGGTGTGTTCAGAAAAGCAGACATTTGACTGAATTCATTGCAGTTCTTTTACTTCAAAGGGCAAATAGTATCAGGCTTTGATAGATCTTGAGTCTTTGTATCAAAATGTCTGCTCATCTGAAGAGTGATTAGCTGACAAGGAAATAATTAACATGTACTAGCTTCAGTTACATATGCAAGACTTCAAGAAACAGCACAATGCTTTGGAGAGGTTGAGTTTAGGATTGTGTCTGCTACTTGTTTTCATCTCACAGATAATTCATTCCAAATAAGTATAAAAATTGCACTGCTACAACATCAAAGAGGACTAAACAAAGATTAAGCAAAGGTATTTGGCAATCCACTGTGCCAGGAGATGGAGACACAAATCTCAGTTTTGGCAGCTGTGTTTGTATACATTCTAATCCAGCCTGACACTCGGACTCCTTACCAAGCTGAACACACATGTGACTGGTAAGACTTTGGCATAAACACAGTGTTATGTATATGAATTCCTTTTGCAGCCTGAGGTTTATGTCTTGGCAATTAAACATGCATGTGTGCAGAGGCAGAGTATAACCAGACATGTGTACAATATTTATAGAGTCTTTTCTTGCCAGCACTGTGCTAGGCTCTGGGGAAATGAGATGCATATTGATACCTATTTATAAAAAAAATGTACAAAATACAAGATGTTCTGTAACCATTGTTGTAATAGGTCTCACCACATATTATCTTCCTTCATGATGTTAGTGCTAAACACATTATCAATTATTTAATCAAATACATAGAATACTAAAATTTAAATTTGCTTTCGTTTGCCCCATGCCTCTTTTACATACGCAACTTGTGACTAAGTGACTAAAGGGACAAGGACGACAGGTTTCTCTTTATCCATCCTGAGGAACTCTGCCAACAAATCATCTCACACATGGAAGAAAGAAACTTTTTGTTCTTTCTTAGATTTTTGAGATATCTGCAATTATCTACCATGGCAACTCTGGGATTCTCCTCAGATGATGGAATTTTCAGCATTTATCTGCTGATGTTCTGGAATCACAGTCCTCACTGAGGTAAGAATTAAAGGTGACTGCATCGGAAAATCTTATTTTTTTTTTTTTTCCAGGAAACCCTCAACTACAATACTTTGGTCTCTGTGTAACGGTTGAGGTTTCAAGCTGCCAACAAAGGAAATCAGTTCCAGTTAGTTAAGCAGAAAGGGAACATGTAAAAATGTCAGATAGTTCTTTGAATCTGCGGGAGAGCCAGAGACCTTGGCTTAGGGGCTACACAGCCAAAGCCTATGCCAAACTTCTTTCAAGAATTTTTTGTACAAGCTCTTTCAATGATGTCACCTCATACTCCCTCCTCAGCCCTTGAGCTTCCATGGTAACTGTTCTCACAGAAGTCAGGAAAGACCATTAGAGCTGCAGCCAACAGATAAAGCTTGCTCTGTACCCGCCTTGATCACTCACTCAGCAGCTTTGAGACCTTAGACACCTCTTTCCACCAGATTTCTTGGATATCATAGTCTTGTTTTCCTCTTCTTTCTTTGGCCTCTTCTTCTGAGTGTTCTTAGAAGCCTTTATTTTCCTACTGTCTATTTTTTTTTTAAATGCTATTATTTCCCAGCTTTTGACTTTGACCTCACCTTTTCTTTCTCCACGTGCCTCTTTGGGCTTCTGCATTTCCTCTCATGGTCCTGAATATCATCTAAATGACGACAACTCCCAAATCTGTCTCCTCTACCTAGAGATACATCCTCAGTTCCTGATCTGTGTTTCCAAGGCTTTACCTCACATGGCCTCACGGACATGGCAAACTCAGAACGCTCAAAACCAAGCTCATATTCCTCTCTCAAAGCTTGTTTCTTTCCACACTCTGTCTCTCTCATGAAATGATAGCCACCCTCCGAGCTGACTGAGCCAGAAAACTGCCATCACCTTTCCTCATCTCTTTGTCTTACCCTTTATAGCCAGCCATATGCAGAGTTCTTCCTACTGATTCACTACTTCAGTATCTCTCTGAACTATTCACTTCTCTCCCTCCTTGAAGCTACCGCTCTAGCTTATACTCTTACTATCTCCTGTCTGGATGGCTGCCCAGCCTCAGTGGTTTTCTGCCTCCAGTGTTACCTCCTCCAGTACATTTTCCGCACGCAGCCAGGGAAACGTTCTATTATGCAAATGTTGCTACTGGCTTCTTTATCTAAAATCTTTTAGTGGTAGCCCAAAGTCTCCAAGGATAAAGTCCAAACTCTTTAACATGTTTTAAAGACTTTCACTGATCTTGTTCCTGCTTGCTTGTCAGCCTTAATCTTTTCTTTTTTCTTAGAGGTTTTATTTCTAAGTAATCTCCACACCCAATGCGACGCTTGAATTCACAACCCTGAGATCAAGAGTGTCATGGTCTTGACAGAATCAGTCAGGCACCCCTTGTCAGCCTTAATCTTCACACACGATGCAGCAGCTGTATAGACTACATGAGATTCCATCTAGCTGTCTGTAACTAGTGACTCGAATAACTGAAATTGGAGGTGGTTTCATTATTATCATTTTTGACCATATCAAGAAATTCAAGGGTAGACAGTTCAGGGCTAGAATAGTGACTGCAGGATATCATCAGCCTCTCAGTCTCCTTATTATACCTTTCTACACTACCCCCCATTGCTTGGCCCTTTCTCCTCATGGTTCCTTCATGGTCTCAAGATAGCTGCTCCACCTCTAGAGATACATCATATTCCAGATAGGAAATGAGGGAGGAAAAATAAGGAAGAAGAGCCAGCACGCGTATCAGGAAAGCATCAACTAAACATCTGTTTATGTCTCATTGGCTAGAACCCTGCCAAATGGCCCTTAATTATAAGTCCAAAATGTTGTTTTCTGGGTGTGTTTTTATATCTTTTAACATAGATGTTTTTCTGAGTTCTGTTCATAAGAAAGAAGTAGAAATTATAGATGGACTAAATAATAGCATTTACCACAGGAGCTTTCTCTGAATTCCTGAAATATGAAACATTTTCTAGAAGATGGAAAATAGAAACATTTTCTTGTCATTGTCGCTGTTCCTCTTTCCCCTGAAATAGTTTCTCACAACACTTATTTGCCTGGGTAACGTCTACTTAGTCTTCAGGTCTAGCTTAAATAACACTTCTGATAGAGTATCTCCTTTCAGATCCACCTATCCTACCTTTCCTCAGATTCCAGACTAGCCTCCTTATGTACTCTCAGCATGAGTGAATTTTTAAAATGTGATATAATTTTCTCTTTAATGCTCCAACTTTTTCACTAGACTGTGCCTATCTTGATTACCACGGCATGCTTGTAGCACATAATGTATGTACTCAATATAAATTGTAGAATGGATATGAAATATACATGAATTGGATGATGGAAAGGATATCTGTACAGTATATATTATAATATATAGCTAATACAGTATAAGGAGATCCAAAAAATTAGAACATACTTGAAAATAAATATAGGGTGAATCATATGAAGTAGATTAATTTTTTTTGTAATTAATAATATGTCCCTCTGCTCCCGTTGTGGTACTAGAATTATCCTTCTCTAGACTACTTGCTTATTTTTCTCAGAGTTACCATACTCTAGTGTTAGTATATTTAAACAGTTCACTGAGATTCAAAGGAGCTAGTTATTTTGAAGAAATGAACAACTAGTATAAGGATAAAGATTAAAAAATATACCAGGTAATGGACCAAAGGAGAGATTCTAATATTTTTCTCACCTGGGCAATAAAAGCTTTCTAACTTGACAAAATAGTTATATTTCCACTTAACAAATTCTTTTTTTTCTTTTTTCCTTTCTTTGTCTTTCTCCTTCTTTCTTTCCTTCCTTCCTTCCTTCCTTCCTTCCTTCCTTCCTTCCCTCCTTCTTTCCATCCTTCCTTTCTATTTTTATTTTAGAGAGAGTAGAAGTTGGGGAGAGGGGCAGAGGGAAAGAGAGAATCCAAGCAGGCTCCATGCTCAGCATAGAGTGGGGCTCAACCCCATAACCCCAGGATCAAGACCTGAGTTGAAATCAAGAGTCATTCACTCAACCAACTGAGCCACCCCTCCACTGTATTAATTATACGTGTTTTAAACTATCAACATCAACTTTCAAATGTTATTATGCATCTTCTCATACTTTCCAATATCTTAGCAGATAATAAATAAATATTTGTTGGATGAAATAGGTACCAGAAAAGTGGCATTTTCCTCATATTAAGAGAAAAATAATGAAGATTTGGTAAAACGTTGCTTAGAATTCTTGTCGAGGGATTTTCATATTGTGCAGAAGGCTAAGACTCCATCCAGGTTTCTTAGGCCTAATTTTTTTCCAGGGCAGAATTTTGTACTTCTTTGCTAATCATTTTCTTATGACCTATACGGATGATTTAACACAGAAATCCTTACTTTTGGCTAAACATTGGCTCAAAATCTAGATAAATTATATGAATTAATGCTTCCTGAAAGTTGAAGAAAAATTAAAATATAAACTGGAAATTAGGATTCAGTATGTGTTTATATTGGCTAACATCATTCTAAGTGAGACAGCCATCAGAGAATATGCTTTGGGAAAACAAGCCTTAGCTCTGAATCAAATATACAATTTAACTCTAAAGTTTCACCAATATGAATAAGTGATGGCATCTGATGGCATTTGTATTTTCAGTGAGCTATCATGAAGTAGTGGACACAGGATGAAAACAATTAAATAAAGAATAACTCGAAGGCATAAGTGAAGTCAAAAGTCAACTTATAGACCATTACTTATGCATTCTACTTATCTTTATCTAAATTTCTCACATGCTGCAATATGGTGGGCCTTGTGGATTTTTCTGGGAAAATGTTTGCTCCAAAACCTAGAGCTAGTATTTCCCCATTTCTTCTCTCTTATTTTCCCCTAAATTTATTGGGGTATAATTGGCACATAACATTATGTGTGAGTTTAAGAGGTACATGTTAATTCGATACATTTATATATTGCAAAATGATTACCACCCCTTTTTTTGTGGTGAGAAAATTGAAGGTCTGCTCTCTTAGCAATATTCAAGTATATACTGCAGTATTATTAGTTATAATAATGTTAAATATTAGGTCCTCCGAATTTTCTTTGTTTTCTAGTCCTTTCAGTAAGCTACCGCCAAATCTGCTCAGAGCCCCCACTGGCTCCACTGGCCATTAGAAGGTCTACCTCCATAGCCATCATTGCTTCCCCATAGAAGTTGCCAGAATCTGTCAGGGGAATTATTTTTTGTGCTTTTATTGGTTTTTAATCAACTCTATACTTTGAATTTTGCTTTTTTCTCTTAGCTTGTTTTCTATAGCTTTAATTTTAATTCATCTTCTAACCATGTGTATGACACTTTCAATGCAACTTCCATGTTAGGCTGTGCTTCTCATGGGTAACCAGTTTTCCAGTACGGCACAAAGAACTTCACCTTTAGTTTCCTATCCTTACCCTATTATATTGCCTGGTATCTTAAAAAGGGTGCGGCGGCTAGCAGCATCTTGCTCTGTATTTGTTAACAGGTTACCAAACCATTGGTACATTTTCTCTCTCCCTATCCAAAATGTTTCACTTCTTCCAGTCCAAATAAACCCCTTCTCTTAAAACTGAATCTCTCTCTCAGAAAAAAAAAAAAAAATGCCCACTGCTAACTGCCCTTCTTCCCGCTTTAGATGTCCTCGAACCGTAAACACATCACTCAGGCTTGCCTCTGGAGAAGTCAGAGTGATAGGGGGCAGCCCTGCTTCCCCTAGGCTGATTACTCGCCTCACAGAACCACCGAGCCACGTTTGGGGAGCCAGGGATACCAAAGCACTAAATGATGCCAAGCCACACTCACTCCTCACCTCAGCCAGTATCCTTCCTAAGAAGGTTTCAAGGACGTTTTTCATGTTCAGCTGTTACAAGGTCACAGTCTTCTTAACTTCTGAGAGATAAACATATAGATGGTCCATTGATGTGAGCAGGATTTCTCTATGTATTTAATCAAATTCCCTCCTCTCCTGACAAAGACAGGGATGAGGTAGTGGTACACATTTAGTCCTGGCAGATCTTAACTATTTTGATATAGAAAGACCCTCCGGTCTTTCAGTTCCTGCTCTGAAATATATTCTCTATTTCAACTACAGAAAAGCTGCTCCAGGAGCACCTGGATGGATCAGTCGCTCCTGAGTGCCCAACTCTTGATTTTGGCTCAGGTCATGATCTCACAATTTGTGCAATCAAGCCCCATGTTGGGCTTTATGAAGACATAAAGACATAGAGAATCTTGAGATTCTCTCTTTCCCTTTCTCTGTCCTTCCCTGGCTCGCACGGCCCACTCTCTTGGTCTCTTTCAAAATAAACAAATAAACTTAAAAAATTTTCTTAAAAAAAATAGAAAGAAAAAGCTACTCCAGATTCTAGTGTAGGTCTAGGTAGTGGGGAGTTTTCATTACCAGGTAGAAGCATTTAGACAGAGGCGAGTGTTGGCTAATAATGGGTCATAGAAGTGAAAAGTATATGCTCTGTGTTCACATCACAGCTCAGCTAATTTTACTAGCTTATACTCTGGACAATATCAGAAGGACGTATGTCTGTCTAGGCTTTTACTCTGTGCATAAACAAGGAAACGTGAGTTATGGTGTTCATTTGTACCTGTGAATGTGACCTCATTTCAAAAATGGGTTCTTGCAGATGTAATTAAGCTCTTGAAATTAGATCTTCCTGCATTAATTGACTGGACCCTAAATCCAATGACAAGTGTCCTTATAGGACACAGTAAAAAAGACACAGTGAAGGAAAAGACGCAGTGAAAAGTGCCTTGTGAAGGAGTCAGAGGTTGGAGCTGTGTGCAGTGAGCCAAGGAACATGTGGAACTTCCAGAATCTGAAAGGGAGAAGATTCTTCATAGTGAAGAGACCTCATAGTGAGTCTTCATAATGAACATGACCCAGAGGAGACCTTGATTTTGAATTTCTGACTTCCAGAAGTGCGAGAGAGTAAATTTCTGTAGTTTTGCACCACCAAGTTTGTGGTAATTTGTGATGGCTGCCTTAGGAAACATACGGTTTGTGACAGTAATAAAATAAATACAATTAAATAAGATTTTTAATCCTCCTGACTTCCCTTCCTATCTAAGGAGAGACACATTCTTGTGTCAACTCAGCCCTCCATTGTTTGCTTGATCGTGGGGAAGGGTGCAAAGGAGAATAATGTCGAGAGCAGGAATCGGGCTGGAAGCTGAGGACAGGGAGGGTGGCAACAGAATGAGAAAAAGTAGGAAACGCGAGCAGCCGCTGTGAAGAGCAGATGTGGAGGGAGGCCTGCTCTGTGTTCTAATGTATTAATTCGCCTTTGGCTGTCTTCTCAAGAGAATTTCGACAAATACTGGAGCGACTTCAGAGGCTTCCTAGAGCTGGGTCTTTGTTTCTTTAGGACGCATTACTATGCTGAGATTAGCGTGGCGGTGAGGAGCACTTAAACTAGGTTATACTTTTATAATCAGAAAATAAAGGTAGCTTCTCTTTGACGACACAAAAGTGTGTGTGTGTGTGTGTGTGTGTGTGTGTGTGTGTGTGTGTACACACACCAGCGTACTCTTGATATATTGTATTCAGAGATGGCTACAGGTGTTCGAGAAAAGAAAAGATTCCTCTACATCCCCCCGGACCAGGAATGCCCTGACCCGTCCAGACTGACGCTACCAGAACGTCTGCCTCCAGTTGGACAACAGATGTTTCCTGCTAGTCCTGAGAGCTTCCATCCCTGCACGATTTGCCTGGGAAACTGACCCCCAAAGTACTTATCTAAAAATGGAAATTACTTGTCAAATCTGCCTTCCGGGCGCTGTGGCACTAATCGGGTTATAATCCGCTGTAGCCTGGAGCAGCTGCCTAGAGCCCCCAGACTCTCCCTCCTTCGCCCCGTAGCCCGCATATCTTAGCACTGTAAATGTGCCAAAATCTGCATGCGGGGCATCTCCCCAAAACGGCAACAGCCGCGCCAATAGCAATATTATGGAACCCTTTGAACCCCAGCAATCAATTCACAGAGAAGCGCCAAACATGAGAATACCCCTGCTCTGAAAACTTTGCTTTTCTTAATTCCCACTTGATACTGAAGGAGCGAGGCCACTGTGTGTACCAAATACATACAGCAGGCTATGCATATAAAAATTCCAAGGCCAAGTGTGATATGACCTGTGTAAAGTGAGGGACTGTGTATTTGGCATGGGGCAGACTATGGGCAGGATTTGCCACTGTGACATTTTAACCAACCACTGTATTAAACGTATTAAATATGGTTTGGAACAGGGACAGTGATTTGTATTATGTTTACTTGTTATCTCTGTCTCCAGGTTAAGTGGTAGTAAAATGGATTGTTTAAACCATTTTCTCCCGGATGACCAGAGACACTGATTCTGGATTTTATCTCCCTCATTAATACAAAGCTGTCGTGGTGGAATTTTGGTATCCACACCAAAATGGCACATAATGTCTTACCTCCGCTCCAAACATCACCAGTTCATCTCCTGATTCCATAAACAGGTCTGCCTATCTGATGTATGGCTTCTGATTTTAAAGATGGTATTGAGATACAGTCAAGTCTGTTTTTACCTGTCCATTGTTTACCATCCATAGAGAAGTGGATTCAATCCACAGACAAATGGGTCAGTAAATGTGCTTTTCAAAAAGCATATGCTGTGGTAGTGTTGTCTACATTCACCGCACTGAATTAAAAAATGTAACAGCTCCAGGGGCGCCTGGGTGGCTTAGTCGGTTAAGCGTCCGACTTTCGCTTAGGTCATGATCTCGCGGTTCGTGGGTTCGAGCCCCGCGTCGGGCTCTGTGCTGACTGCCAGCTCAGAGCCTGGAGCCTGTTTCAGTCTGTGACTCCCTCTCTCTCTGACCCTCCCCTGCTCGCACTGTCTCTCTCTCTCTCTCCTAAAAATAAATAAAATATTAAAAAAGAAAATGTAACAGCTCCATCAGAATTGGTTATTCTCTATACCAATTACATTTTCCATTTCTCATATTCCACAAATGCTCCAACATCACTGATACCTAGAGGTAATCTATATCTAAAAGAAATGATAAGATTGATATGAATACCTCCAGGACTCCTTCCTATAGGCAAAGGGCAGGGAGAAGAGATTGTACAACCTAGAGAGAGGTCTTATGAGTGAGCTTTGTATCACCTTTCATCACAAAAACCCTTTCCAAGCATCTGGTCCTTATAAAATGAGGGAGACAGTCAGCCTCATTTCAATGACCTGCCTGCCTTTTTTCATCTTATTTCCTGAACTCTATCTGACATGAGCTTCATTATGTATCTACAATGTTGGCGAGACTATTTTCTAGAAGATAGCATTACTAAAGACTCCATATTCAGCTGTTACTTCCAGTTCACCGGAAAAGGAAGAGGTGGGGAGGGATTTCCACCTGTATGGCGTCTTTGGTGGGTCCATGTGCTGGTGAAGACTTGTCCTCATTCATCTCTTCCTCTGACCATTCTAAGGAGTTAAACACCCTGTTGCCCCTCCAGCCAGGGATCACCAGTCCCCTGGGAGGAAAGACCTTTAAAATATTTTCCAATACAGACCTCGCACAAGTGAATGCCAATGTCAGATAATTAGGAAAATTGAAATTATCTCATTTTTGTTTGCTTGTTTACTTGGGAGTTGACATTAGCCAGAATCATTTGGATAACATCAACATTAATCTTAATTCATGAATTATTAAAACTTAGACTGTGTCGTAGTAAATTTGCAGGAATAATATTTTAGTCAGTACTGTTTGCAATCAGTATGGAAATGTATTTTATGATCAAGCATTTTTAATAAAGGTGTCATTTTTCTCATTATAACATTAAATATAATCCCTTTAAAGAAAATGGGTTTTGTCATATTAACTAAATCAGGAGGTTACAGAAAACATTATGACTACTGAATTCTTATTCTGGCACCAAGAGAAAAATGTATTAGAGATCATCTTTCTAAAGAGATAGAGGCCTGATGAAATAAATGCAGATTTCATAGTCAATTATATACGGAAAATGACTGAATACAGGACTGCTGTTTTCAAATAATAGTCAGCTGCTTTTCACATCAGCATGAAAGAGAAAAACACAAAACAAGTTGCAAGCACAAGGGAAACAATACATCTGATTTGCCTTCCACTGATTGCATTATACAAGGAAATTGCTCATCAGTATCTTTCTTCTTAGCCAATGCAAAAAATAAATAAACAAATTTTATCACTTAAAAATTTGGTTATATCCTTTGGTGCACTTTTGTATGCCTTTTTGTTGTGACTGTACCATAGAGTGAAATTTCTGGGTTATAAGGGAAATTTATGTTTATTTTAATAGAAAGTGAAAGTTCTTCAAAACCAACATATCATTTCAACTTTGAACCAGCAGTGGATGAGGGTTCTAGCTGCACCATATCCTTACTAGTGTTTTTACTTGGTATTTCCAAGTAAAATATTTGATTTTAGGCATTCCCTAATGACTACTGAAGTTGAAACACTTTTTATAGGTGTAATGGCTTTATTTATATCGGGGTTTTTTTTGTTTGTTTGTTTTTTATTGTTGTTGGTTGTTTTTTTTCTTTTTCTTTTTCTTTTTCTTTTTTTTTTTTTTTGGTGAAGTGCATTTATAAGCTTTTCTCCCAGCCTCTCAGGTTGTTTTTCTTACCCAGGGACCACAGCCACCTGGAATGAATGGTCATTCTACATATGCTGGGCATATGCAAGCCTTTAAATTCAAACCCTGTTCAAATGCATTAGGCTTAAAATAAATGTCAGGGCTTTTTTTCCTATTAATTCAAGGTAAGTTTCAAGTTACTATTTTTAGAAGAAGGACTGGTTTCTCTATACAACAGGACACATTTACAGTGTGTTGCTTTGGGAAATTACTGGCATGAGAAGTGTTACATGGCTGATTGATGAGCCTGGTGGATAGATACTAATGTTTAAATCTATAGTGGTTTTCTAACCATTAGTAGAGGCCAAATGCTGCTAAAAATACAACGTGTGGGCAATTCTCTTTAGAAAGACTTTTAGAAGTGGGTGGTGTGAAGAATAATTTGATAAGCTACTGAGATAGGAGATGGGAATAGTAAGCATTATGCTTGAGTAAATACAGATAATCTCTAAATGGCTCTCCAATACAGAGGGTAATGCAGGACTTCTGACTGGCTGTATTCTTGTAGGAAAATGTAGCATCTATTTTTCTTTTATGCCTTCTGAGAGCATATGTTTTTGCTGTGATGCATTCAGAAGTTATATAACTGTGCTTTCTTCTCTTCACTTTCTTTTGGGTAGGTTAAAACTCTTGGCAACAGAACTGAAGAGTTATTTTAGGTTTTCCAACCTTATCATCTTCCTGTCTATCCCATCGGAGATTGCCATTCAATAAATAGTAACTGAGACCCTACTATATGCCTAGAAATCAGAGATAAGAAAGAGCTACTAGATAAACTACAGAACCATAGTCAAATACAATGTACATCGAATCACTAAACTTGTGGACAAGTACTCTTTAAATATTTCCTTCTCACCAGCCTTAAATAAGTATATGAAACTTGCTTCATAAGATACTTATAAATATATTTTAATATTTTTCACTCCATTATTATTCCTGGAAATAGTTAAATGCCTTCCTATCTCATTGTTGTTGAATGATCAAATGCTATCTTTATTAGTATACAGGTCAATGCCTATTAGGTAAATGTCAGTACTGACTGACGTGACCACAATAAGCTCCAAGGGAGCCTGAGAAATTTCAGTTATACCTGGTCAGCACATATTTGCTAAAATTTTGGTGGGTTCTATGATTAGAAGGAATTAAGAGATGTTGACTACTAGAGGACACATAGGAGCTTCTACTATGACCTATTTGTATGGTAGCTCGATTATCTCCTGTCTCTTTCATCCCACACTCTTCTAAGCATCAACAATCCAGTTTATCCCCAAATCTAATCTCTACATGATGCAAAATTATTTCTACAAACCCTAATGAGGCTTCATCAGGTCCCATGATCTACACTAGTAGGTACTTTCATGACCACACCCACAGCCCTCAAGTCCGCACACATGAGTACAATTAACTCTGACATACAGGGATGAAAGACAACCAGGAAAACTATAAGAAAAATTTCCACCTGCACATGCAGAATCACTTATCTAGAGCAGTACTGAGATTTTGCTGAGTGGAAATTGTGAGGACTACCCTTACTAGTAGTAGTGGAAAAGATTCCTCAGTGAAATCCTGCTCTGCTGTCTGAAGCTCAGGTTTCTCAGCTCTTTGCTGAGATGATCTCAGGAGGTGCTTTATGAGTAATAATCACAAATGTTTGTAGATTAGACTTGTGAGTTTTCCAGTGGTATAATTTGCTTACAACAAGAATTGACTCCCTATCTACTTGGCTCCAGGAACTTGTATATAAAAGAAACCATGATCTGAAGCTTTATCTGGCTAAAACCCTAACAGTGCTATCATTCCTTTCTCCCTTGAATTAAGAGCAGCTACACTGGGTAGAAAAACGCCCTTAATCTGATTTTGGATTGGCTCACATTCCTGGCTGAGAACTCTTAAAGGAAGGCTCTTGAATGGAGTCCTGAGTGACAACTTTATCTACTGTTATTTTGTTTATAGAAACAGTTGGCTTTTCCAAGTTACTAATCCCTTAGTCAATTTAGATTAAAGGCCACCTGCTCAGAATAGAGCAGATTTAGATCCCTTTTCATCCCTGCTTTAAACTGATTAATTCTTGTCTGACTTCATCTTTCTCTTATAGCACATTGCTAAAAGCTGCATGGAACAGCCAACACACATTAACATCTGCACTTTCTCAACCTTAAGAGGCATCTGATCTGTCTTCTTAGTTTCCACTGGTAACAGTCGTAGTGCATGTTTTACCGTGCAAAGAATTGCTGGCATCTCCACCTACAGTATCTATTTACTCACTCTTAGCAAGTCTATCTTTAAGGCAGGATGCCGTACATTCGAACATTTTTTATGAAAAACTCCACTTATGATATCAGTTTTTATATTAATCATGTTACAGGCTGACCTGCTCTAAAGAGACTCTAATGATAGAATGTTCTTTGTTTTTATCTAACAATCTTAAAATAAGCAGATCCAAGTCATAGTAGAGATGACTTGGCTTCTGTCATCTACTACTGTGGCTTCTGTCTCTTGGCCCAAGGTAAGTATTTAAGCTCTTATCACTTTCCAGCTAGTGGGAAAGAGAATAGAAAAGTAGAAGACAAGAACTTCCTTTTTAAGGAATTGACTAGAAACCTGCCCTTATAACTCAAGGAACTTCTCAGGTTTGGTTTTGTTTTGTTTTGTTTTGTTTTGTTTTTTTTCCAGAGCTAGAGAGAATACCTCTCTAAACTTCTACCTCCTACCTTCTGAATGTTCAATATAACTGAAATGTCTTACTGATGTGCTTGTTGGTAGAAGCCTATATATGGTAAATGCAAGAAGTGAGTGAGTACATCATATGTAGAACTTGAGAAACTTAACAGATGATCATAGGATAAGGGTAGGAAAAATAAAAACAGAAAGGGAGGCAAACTATACGAGACTCTTAATTTTTTCTTTTAATGTTTATTTATTTTTGAGACAGAGCTTGAGTGGGGGAGGGGCAGAGAGAGAGGGTGACACAGAATTTGAAGCAGGCTCCAAGCTATCAGCACAGAGGCCAATGCGGGGCTTGAACCCATGAACCTTGAGACCATGAGCTCTGTTGAAGTTGGACACTTAACCTACTGAGCCATCCAGGCACCTGACAAGAGACTCTTAAATACAGAGAACAAACTGAGGGTGGCTGAAGGGGACGTCAGTAGGAGAATGGGCTAAATGGGTGATGGGTGCTTTGGAGGGCACCTGTTGGGATGATCACTGGGTATGTATATGTATATGTATATGTATATGTATATGTATATGTAGGTGATGAATCACTGGATTCTTCTCCTGAAGCCCACAACTACACTGTATGTTATCTAATTTAAGACTAAAAAAAGTTTTAAGTGAGTAAATACATAAAATGTTTAATAGCATCCCTATTAGAGATGGATCTTTCTTCCAAAAAATTCCTTCCAAAAGAGAAGGAATTTTCCCTGTCTTCTGCATAACTGTTGTTTATTTTGTTTTTTACTTCTCATCTCTTCATATGTGACCAATCTCATCAAGCACAAAGTACTAGTAAGAGTTTCTGGCATTCAGTTTTATTCATGGTCACCTCACCCTCATCACCATTATTGTTTTATTTATTCTACTCAATCTCTTACCTCAAGGTTTCCATGAGAAGTGAACAATTAATTATGCTTGTAAATCCCTTCCTTAGCCTATCCACTTTTTGGTTTACTTTTATTTTGGTTTACTTCAGACAGTCTTTCTTATCTTTTCCATATTCTGTACATCCAAAGACTGGCCATGTTCTTGTTCACCGTATCATACTCTTATCATTTGGCTTAGCCTGGTGTGACAGCTTAATGACCTTATTTCAACAGTTATACTGTGTTTTCTCCAACATCCTTGCTCACCAATGAAGACCACCTGATATATGTGGATTTTAAGGTGAGTAGGCAAGCAAATGCGTCCTTAACTATTAGAGAAACTGAGGTTAAAAAGCTGTTTAGTGATTCTAGGGCACCTGGGTGGCTCAGTCAGTTAAGCATTCCACTTAAGCTAGGGCATGATCTCATAGTTTGTGAGTTCGAGTCCCTCATTGGGCTTTGTGCTGATAGCTCTGAGGCTGGAGGCTGCTTCAGATTGTGTCTCCCTCTCTCTCTGCCCCTCCCCCACTTGCACTCTGTCTCTCTCTCTCTCTCTTTCTCTCTCAGAAATAAATAAACATTAAAAGAATTTGTAAAAAGAAAAAAAGGCAATTAAGTGATTTAGCTAATACCTCAATTGCAACTAGTAATGATGGAGCCAGGATCCTTCCAAGGTCGTTACGCTCAAGGCCCTATGAAGACACCATACAGTGTTCATTTGTGTTGTGGTGGTATCCTAACCAACTACACTGCTTTCTGACAAGCCAAAGCAAATCCAACACATCAGTGATCTGTCCATTATATTTATATTAAGTGTCATAGTAGGGATGTCCATAAGGCAATCGGGTTCTGCTAAGACTAAGAAGTTTCCTTACTGTGGGGGAAACCATGCCTAGAATGAAATGACACCTTTTTCTCTTTGGTTTCACTTAGTGATTATCCTAAAAGTCAGAAAGTACTAAATACATTAATAAACTAAAAACCCATAGAGCTAGAACTTTTAGGAGCATAGAATATTTTAGCTGACTATAGGGTACCTGTAATCCTTACTAGGAAACAAAACATAGTAACTTTGTTTATTCATGTCTTTTCATTAAAAGCTGTGGAATCATTATTCTGTGGGTATTTTGGCCTACATAATCTTTAGAGCTTGAGGCATTTTTGGTACTGGAATGAAATGATTTGCCCCTATGTACCATTTATACAGTTTCCTGAGAAATACATTGTGTTTGGCAGCAGCCTCTTTCCCTAAGGAATATCCTAAAGAAGTGGGTTTTGTGGATTCTATAGGGACAAGTAGGCATTATATAAATGTTCTGCTTTGAGTAACAGATGACCTCTTGGGGCCTAAAACATTACAAAGGCAAGAATAAAATACAGCCTTAAATGAGCAGCCAATTCAAAGATTGTAAAACCAGATATTATCCTTCATGAAGGTTCATGTAAAATAATACTTGACCTAATAAAAATATGACCTTTTTTTGAAGTACTTTTATATTCAGAAGTCGAAATTTCAAATAATGATTCTTCTCACTGAAACCGGGGCTGAATATTATGTACCATTAGAAGCCTGTTGGCTAACCTCTCTGATGACCTGCTGGGAATATTATCAGTCTAGCAATATCTCTACTCAGATTCTTCAAATATAGGAAGTTCACAGATATCTGTGCCTGAGGACAGAAACATGTCACTCTCAAAAACCAAGGCTCAAAATGATGTTATTAAATTAGATCTGTGGCTGTTCAAAATATTTTGGTTTTGGCTAAAACCAAATGAAATATTGCCCCCACTCCCTTATCTCCATAATTTCCCACACTTACTTCTGTCTTTCAAGTAGTGTTACTATAATTGTACAGATAGCAACTGCCTTATGTAAGCCCAGTACGAGAAAATTATTTTTGCCTCCACTTATAAGATTCTCAGGGTGGAGCAAGGACAGCAAAATTTCAAGAATTTTGAAAGAGATGAAATGCCGACTAGGTTCCTCCTCCAGCTACAATTTATTTTTGATTTTGGAAATGAGGGTCTAGGCTAAAGGTGGAGATGGAAGAGAGTGGGAAAAGTCTATCAGTTTCTCAGCTTTCATTCAATATGCCAACCGACTATTATACTGGCTTCTTTGTATACCCTTCTACCCAGTATGGTAGGTGGAATAACAAACCATCAGAGAGACCACATCTTGTCTGGATGTGGCAAAGAGATGGTACATATGTGATTACATTAAGGATCTTGAGATAGGGAGATTATCCAGGAAGATCCAGTGTAATGACAAAGTCCTTACAACTGAAGGAAGGAGAGGAGTTAGGAAAATAAGGGTAAGAGAAGAAGACATTAATAATGGTCACATAGCAAAGGTCGTCTAGGGAGAGAGAGAGATTGTTGAAGATGCTGCACTATGAGGTTTAGGATGGAATAAGTGGCCACAGGGTAAGGAACGTGGAGGGTACTAAGAGTTAGAAAAGACAAGGAGGGGGATTCTTCTCCCAGACCCTCCAGAAGGAATGTAACAGTGATGACCTATTTTCAACTTCTGAGCTCCAGAACTGGAAGACAATATGTTTGTATTGTTGTAAGCCACTAAGTTTTAGGATAACTTGTAACAGTAGCAATAGTAAATGAATATATGATGATTCAATAATGATTTTAAATATGGAATATCAAAATTGTAGTGTGGACTACCAAAACTCAAATGGGAAGAAATAGAAAAATGTAAACAGACCCATAACTAGTGAAAAGATTGAATCAGTTATCAAAAATCTCCCAACAAATAAAAGTCCTGGGCCAGATGGCTTCCCTAGGGAATTCTACCAGACATTTAAAGCAGAGTTAATATGTATCCTTCTCAAGCTGTTCCAAAAAATAGAAATGGAAGGAAAGCTTCTGGACTCATTCTATGAAGCCAGAATTACCTTGATTCCCAAACCAGACAAAGACCCCACAAAAAAGAATTACAGGCAAATATCCCTGATGAACATGGATGCAAAAATTCTCAACAAGATACTAGCAGAGTTAATTCAACAACATATAAAAAGAATTATTCACCATGATTAAGTGGGATTCATTCCTGGGCTGTAAGGATGGTTGAATAGTAACAGGTCAATCAATGTGATACATCACATTAATAAAAGAACGGATAAGAACCATACGATCCTGTCAATAGATGCAGAAAAAGCATCTGACAAAATACAGCATCCTTCTTAATAAAAACCCTCAAGAAAGTCGCGATAGAAGGAGCATACCTAAAAATCATAAAAGCCATATATAAAAATGTAAAGCTAATACCATCCTCAATGGGGCAAAAATGAGAGCTTGTCCCTGAGATCAGGAACACAATAGGGATGTTCACTCTCACCACTGTTTTTAACATAGTGTTGGAAACCCTAGCATCAGCAATCAGACAGCAAAACAAAATAAAGGGCATCAAAATTGGCAAAGAAGAAGAAAGAAAGAAGAATTGGCAAACTTTCACTTTTTGAAGATGACATATACTCTACATGGAAAACATGACAGACTCCACCAAAAGGCTGCTAGAGCTGATACATGAATTCAGCAAAGTCGCAAGGTAGAAAATCAATGTACAGAAATCAGTTGCATTTCTATATACCAATAATGAAGCAAAAGGAAGAGAAATCAAGAAATTAATCCACTCACAATTGTATGAACAACCGTAAAATACCTAGGAATAAACCTAACCAAAGATATAAAAGATCTCTATGCTGAAAACTGTAGAAATCTTATGAAGGAAATTGAAGAAGACACAAAGAAATGAAAAAACAGGGGCGCCTGTGGTTAGTCGCGTGTTACTTGCTTGGGTTCTATCTTCGAGGGGTTGGTTTGCAGGCTCGTCGGGCTCTGTGCTCACTGCCTGCTCAGAGCCTGGAGCCTGTTTTGGAGTCTGTGATTCCCTCTCTCTGACCCTCCCCTGCTCACGCTCTCTCTCTCTCTCTCTCCTAGAAATAAATAAAACATTAAAAAAAAAATTTAAAAAGAAATGAAAAAACATACCAAATTCATGGTTTGAAAGAATAAATATTGTTAAAATTTTAATACTACCCAAAGCAATCTACACAATCAATGCAATCCCAATCAAAATTGCACCAGCATTCTTCCCAAAGCTAGAACTATCCTAAAATGTGTATGGAACCACAAATGACCCAGAATAGCCAAAGTAATATTGAAGAAGAAAAACAAACCAGGAGGCATCAAAATCCTGGACTTTAGCCTCTACTACAAGCTGTAATCATCAAGAGGTATTGTACTGGCACAAAAACAGACATATAGACCAATGGAACAGTACAGAGAACCTAGAATTGGATCCACAAATGTATGGCCAACTAATCTTTGACAAAGCAGGAAAGAATATCCAATGAAATAAAAGACAGTGTCTTTAACAAATGGTGCTGGGAGAATTGGACAGCAACATGAAGAAGAATAAAACTAGAACACTTTCTTACACCATACATGAAAATAAACTCAAAATGGATGAAAGACTTAAATATGAGACAGGAAATCATCAAAACCCTAGAGGATAAAGAAAGCAATAACCTCCTTGACTTCAGTCACAGCAATTTCTTGCTTGACACATCTCCGAAGAAAAGAGAATCAAAAGCAAAAATGAACTGTTGGGACCTCATCAAGATAAAAAGCTTCTGCATGGCAAAGGAAACAATCAACAAAACTAAATGGTTACTGACAGAATGGGAAAAGGTATTTGCAAATGACATATCAGATAAAGGGCTAGTATCCAAAATCTATAAAGAAGTTACTGAACTCAGCACCCAAAAACAAATAATCCAGTGAAGAAATGGGCAGAAGACATGAGTAGATACTTTTCCAAAGACATCCAGATGGCCCATGGACACATGAAAAGATGTTCAATGTCACTCATCATCAGATAAATACAAATCAAAATCTCACTGAGATACCACCTCATACTGGCCAGAGTGGCTAAAATTAACAACAAAGGAAACAACTGATGCTGGCAAGGATGTGGAAAAATGGGAACCCTCTTGCACTATTGGTGGGAATGCAAATTGGTGAAGCCACTCTGGAAAATAGTGGGGAGGTTCCTCAAAAATTTAAAAATAAAACTACCCTATGATCTAACAATAGCACTACTAGGAATTTATCCAAAGGATACAGGAATGCTGATTCATAGGGCTTTTGTACACCAATATTAAGAGTGGCACTTTCAACAATAGCCAAATTATAGAAAGAGCCTAAATGTTCATCAATTGATAAATGGATAAAGAAGATGTGGTTTATATATACAATGGACTACTACTTGGCAATGAGAAAGAATTAAATCATGCCATTTGCAGCAACATGGATGGAGCTGGCAGGTATTATGCTAAGTGAAATAAGTCAGTCAGAGAAAGACAGATATGTTTTTCACTCATATGTGGAACTTGAGAAACTTAACAGAAGACCATGGGGGCAGGGACGGGGAAAAATAATTACAGAGTCTCTTAAACTACAGAGACTCTTAAATACAGAGAACAAACTGTGGATTTGGGGGCAGGGAAGAGGGGAAAATGGGTGATGGGCATTAAGGAGGGCACTTGTTGGGATGAGCTGTGGGTGTTGTAAGTGATGAACCATGGGGATCTACCCCCAAAACCAAGAGCACACTTTACACACTGTATGTTAGCCAATTTGACAATAAATTATATTTAAAAAAATAAAACAATAGAGAATTGTAGTGTGTAAAATTTTAAAAATTATATACATACTTGTATCTACATGTTTTAATATCTGCTAAACAATTATGTCTTAAGGTCTCTATTTCATGGTGAGAAGAACATGGCAAATTTTGTTAATTAATTTGAAGATCTTATTCATCCTTTATGTGAAATATCATGTTTAGGAAAAAAAAGCAGCTGTCCTATCATGTGGTAATGTCTTATTTTAGATTATTTCCTTAAATTTCCCTGTGGAAACACACAACTTTCTTTTCCCCATTGAAATGTAATTTCTCAAGGGTAGGCAATTTTGGCCTTTTGATTTAGATAATGCTTTGTTGCAAGGGGCTCTCCTGTGCTGTAGGAGGAATAGTGGCATCCCTGGCTTCCACCCACAGATGCCAGTAGCACTTGATGTTCCCCAGCTGTGATGACAAAAATGTCACCAGACATTTCCAAGTGTCCCCTAGGGAGCAAAATTAGCTCTGGTTGAAAGTCAATGCTTTAGGTAACGCACAATTTGGCAATAAATACCCCTTGGTCATCCATGACAACATTCACAAGAATATGGTGATATTACTGGAAGATTATCAGAAAGGCAGTTTGTTGTATGACTAAAGCAGGCTGACATTCTGCCTAAAACATTTCATCATGGACTGCCTTGGTTTTCTTCTTGCCTCACTAAGATCTTTTTCTCATCCTCTTTGCTGCTCCTCCCCATCTCTCACGTCTCTCAGTGATGGAACATCCTGGGACTCAGTTATCATCTCAGATGCCTTCTTTATCTACACTCACACCCTTTGTCATCATGTCCGCTCTCAGGTCTTTAAATCTATCTATGCACTGACTCATAGCAAATACATGTCCCTGGCCATGAATTCTCTATTGAACTTGAAGAGCCTACTTGACAACTTTCACTGACTGTCCAGTAGGCTCAGCATCTCAAAAATGAACACGTTCAACTCTTGTTTCCCAGTCAGACTTCTCCCACATTGTTTCCCAGCTCAATAAATGGCAACTCCTCTGAGAATCAATTCCTCTCATTTTTCTCACACTCGTTATCAAATCCATTATCCTCCTATTGACTTCATATTACCAACATATCAGAATCTAGTGCCCCCTCACCACCATCAGCTCTGGCTTAGATCCTAACCAGATGCTTTCCTTGGGCCTCTTTTTCTAGGTTTGCCATTCTCAGTCTCTTCTTGACTCAGCAGCCAGAAGGAAAATGAAAATGCCACAAGTTCTATGTGATCTTGCTTCTCCTACCTTTCTGCCTCATCTCTCAGACTTCTCCATCCCTCTCAATCCTCTTTAGCCACACTACCTTCCTCACAATGCCTTGAACAAGCCAGTTTCTTTTCCCTCTGTATGAAAGACTGCTGGTTACACATAGAGATATGGCCAGGGTATAAGTCATTAGTCATGGTTCTCCAGAGAAACAAAACCAATTGGAAATATGTATGCATGTGTGTGTATCTGTGAAATGAGAATTATTTTTAAGAAATTTGCTTACATGATTATGAAGACTGAGAAGTTACACAATATGCTGTCTACAACTTGGGGACTCAGGAAAACACATGGTGTAAATTCCAGTCTGAGTATTAAGGTCCTGAGAATCAAGATAGTTGATGGTGTAAATCACAGTCCGAGGAAAGAAAACTGCTACTTGAGTTCAAAAAGTTAAATAAAGAGAGCCAATTGAACCTTCTGCCACCATTTTGTTCTCTTCGGGGCCTTCACAGAGTGAATCATGCCCATCCATAGTGCGGAAGACCATTTGCTTTACTCAGTCTACCAGTTGAAATGCTAATCTCTTTCAGAAACACCTCCACAGACACACCCACAAACAATCTTTAAACAGATACCTGGACATCCCATGGCCAGGTCAAGGTGACACATAAAGTTAACCATCAGAGAATTATCTCCTCCCTTCCTTTTGGTCCCTGATGAAATGTCATGTTAGAGAGGACTTTCCTATTCACTCTACCTAAAATAGAATTCCTCATCTCACAATTGCTATCCCTCTTTCTAGCCTTGCTATATTGCAGAATACATATACTGAATATTTGCTTCTTTTCTGTCTCTACCCACTAAATTGTAGCTCCATTGAGGGCAGGGCATCCTTAACTATCTGCTCTCTGATGTATCGCCAGTTTACGCGCACACACACACACACACACACATACACACACACACACCAGGATATACATGCCAGCATAGCCTGGAATGTAGCAAATATATCATAAAATTAATATGACTGCACTCTGTTGAAGCTCAAATTTAGAAGATAGTATAAAATAGTTTTAGACCAGAACACAGCTACGTCTGACCTGCCTAGAAGCGCTATTCTTTTTCAATCTAAAATAAAAGTAAGACTGTATTTCTCAGCGTTCTCACAAACTAGTAAAGACTATATTTATTAACATGGAGAAAGAGTGCCCTCTACCGTGCTGTTTAGGTATACACAGTTCTGAAGATTTTTTAATGACTTAATTTTTGTTTTAATCAGAACATTGTTTTAATGAATTTGAAGAGATTTATAAATAATTTCCATTCTTATAACTTTAAACTAAAAATATATTTCTCCAGTAAACGAAGTAAATCTTACATGTTGTCGTGTGGATTTATTATAATAGAGTTTTCACTGCCTCAAATTTGATTTGAAGCCAGAGTAGGGCAGGGACAGAATTTTTAAGTCAAAACGATGTTTGCCAGTTAAAAAATACTGTGTCTGAAAGATAAATAATTATAGTTTTTGCTATTCCTATATATGAAAGTAATATAAGTATGCTTCCTGGTTAATGAAAAAGCCTCTAAAGTTGGAGAGATCTTCATTTCATTTGCAGAAGGCTCTAGTAGGTCTCTAATCATGTTGCATATTATAATGGGAGCATTTAAAAATTATTAATGTCCAGATCACTTTCACCAAGAGTACTTCCTCTTTTCCAATCTTTGAGCTTTCTAGTTCTTTCTCTTATCTTATTGAAGTGGTTCTCCATGGAGGAACCATTTTGCTTCTCTGTCTCCCCAGGGACATTTGAAACCATCTGGAGGCATTTTCAGTGGAGGTCGAGGACAGTGATATTGGTATCTGGTAAGCAGAGGCCAGAGATGCTACTAGTCATCCTGTAAAACACAGAACAACTCTCCCTCTCCCACAACAAAGAATTATGAAAATGTCAGTAGTGCCAAGGTTTAGAAACACTGCCTTATTAGGCTGCTTATAACTTCCAGTAAAATATGGGATAGAAATGATGAGAACAAACTGTATCTTGTTCCAGATCTTAGTGGGAAACATTTGGTCTTCCTCTCTTATTTAGGACCTAATATTTTTGCAGATACACTTTTCAAAATTGAGGAACTTCCATTCTAGTCCTAGTTTGTATTATGAATGGTTATTGAATTTTATTAAATGCTTTCTGCATCTATTCAGATGTTTAGACAGTTTTTTCTTTTAATTCTGTTAATAAGGAGAATTCTTGACTAATTTTTAACTATTAAAATGGATTCCAGGGATAAACTTCTCTGATTTTTACATATTGTTGGATTCAGTTTGATGTATCTCAAAGGTTTTAGGTAATACTGGTATGTAGTTTTTCTTATGTCTGCTTCTTTTTGATATCAGGGTAATACTAGCCTCCTAAATGAATCCGGAAATGTCTTATTTTTTTTTAAATCATTATCTTCTATTTTCTGGAAGGTTCATGTAGAACTGATTTTATTGCTTTCTTTAATGTGTGATA
The DNA here is from genome assembly GCA_017311185.1 of Proteles cristata cristata. Classification (NCBI taxonomy): domain Eukaryota; kingdom Metazoa; phylum Chordata; class Mammalia; order Carnivora; family Hyaenidae; genus Proteles; species Proteles cristata. Next base: position 239,759 of record JAESUZ010003705.1, on the reverse strand, counting down.
GAAATCACCAGTGAAGTCCAATTAGTCCTACACTTTTCTCTGCTAGAAGGTGCAACTATGGTTTCTTTAATATGTGCACACATTGCTATTTAGATGGCTCTACTCTTGAGCTTTATTAGTATCTGTCTTCCAAGGAATTTGCCTGGTCATCAATGTCAAATTTACAAGCATAAAATTATGTTTCTTATTTTCTTTTCAGTCTCCATAGGTCCTATGGCAATACTGCCCTTTTTCCCTTGATACTAGTAATTAAAATTTTTCCATTTTTCTTTAATAGTCTGTATTCCTCATTCCCTTCTCCCTGCTTTCTTTGGGTTTAGGTTATTCTTCGTTTGGTTTCTTAAGGCAGACGCTTGCATCATCGACTGAAGGCCTTTCCATTTATCTAATGTTAACATTTAAGGCTATAAATTTCCTTTTAATACTGAGTCAGCCATATCCTACACCTTTTGATAGGCATCATTTCAATTTTCACAGAGATAAAAATATTTTCTCATTTCTCTTGTGATTTCTCCTTTTATCCAAATATTTAGAGATTAGACAGATATCTCCTTATCATTAATATCTAGTTGAATTCCACTATGGCTAGAGAACATTTGTTTGTATGCTTTTTCAATGCCTTAAATTTGTGGAGATTTGTCTTCTGGCCCAGAGTATTATTTTCTCTCTTGGTGAATATTTTAAATGCCCTTAAAAAGTTATGTTGCTATTATTGGTGGTGTATTCAGGATATATCAATGAGGTTAAATTGGTTGAGAATGTTGTTTGAGACTTCTCCATCCTTACTGATTTTCTTCTCTTCTACCAGCCATTGAGAGATGATTTCCCTATTGTGATGGAACTCCATGTTTGTTTCTTTTATTTTCAGTTTCACTTACACTTTAGCTTTTTGAACCATATGAACTTGATCTAGGCACATACAGTAAAATGTGGATCCAACCTTCCCTTTTTCTTCTTCCAGCACCAAACTAGTTTATCATTAATATTTTAGGTAGTGTGGTAAGGATGATGTTTAAGAGAGAAAATTATTTTAGAGAACTTGTAAAATACATAGCACACTTTACAAATATTTAATGTTAAGTCTTTAAAACTAAAAGAGAAGAAATCATGGCAGAGAAAAAAAATAGTGCAAGAAAAACGTTCCAAAAATACATTTTTGAACTGCAACGTATACATCCTCTCTCTCTCTCTCTGTATATATATGTGTGTGTGTATAAAGTGAATACTATTATTCTTTTCTTTATTTTCACTAGAATTCCATCCCTCTGAATAACCTGTCCAATATAGAAGTTATTTTCGAGCCAATTTTCTAACGGTCTTGCAAAATAAAACAAATACTAAGAAAAACACTCGGTCCTTTTATATAGATTCCTTGTATCCTTTGTCTTTTGCTCAGTTAATGCTCCGAATCTGATTTCTTATTTAAAATTCCTGAGAGGGTCATGTGAGTGGCTCACTTGGTTAAGTATCCAACTCTTGATTTTGGCTCAGGTCATAATATCACAGTTTGTGAGTTCGAGCCCCACATTAGGCTCTGTGCTGACAGTGCAGAGCCTCCTTGGAATTCTCTCTCTCCCTGTCTCTCTGACCTTCCCCTGGCTAACATGCATATGTGTATGCTCTCTTTCAAAATAAATAAATAAACTTTAAACAATTAAAAAAATAAAATTCCTAAGATGTGCTACGTCTGACTAGAATATTTATTGCTTGTTAGCACTTTTACTGGATTCACTAAATTTTGTTTGTTTTCTAGTCACATATTTCATACAAAAATGAGTGTGCTATAATATTGGATGCAAAGAAAGGTCTGTAAAAGAACTAGTAGCTGAGGAGTAACTTATATTTGCTTTGGCTTTTCATCACAAAAATCTTTGAAGGAAAATCAAAGAGAAGAAAGAAATCTGTTTCATATTAAAAATTAATAATAAGCAATTGTTCCACTCAAGAAAAGCAGAAAATTATGAAACTTTCATATCTATCACTTTAGGCTGTATACAACTGCATTTTAAAGCCAGAAGACTAATTTCTACAGGGGTTTACATATCATTTGAGTTTTGAGACTACACAGTACCATAGATTGATGACCATTTTATAATCCAGCAATCACCTTTTCAGAGATACATAGGTTCCCCTGCCCTCATAATGATTTTACATGATTTGCAGGTGTTTCTTTAACCACTATCAGCTTGGAGTATGAAACTAAAAAAGAAACTCCCTAGCTCACCCTTCCCAGGTAATATTTACACATCCTCTTTCCCATTTCTCCACCAGCTGTGCTCCACTTTACTAAATGTAGGGCTTATAAATCTTGATGTAGCAGCTGTAGTTGCGGGTAATTTCTGTGGTCACCTCCAGTGTTTCGGCTGGGCATGTTGCTCAGTAGATACATCCTCCCCATTGTGCTTGTGCTGATGACTTGGGGCTGTCTCCTGAGGTGTCACCATCTCTGCCTTGTAGTACGTGGGCTTAGGACTCTTAGGAAAGCAATGTTTTCATAGCTCAGATCTACAACAGCAGTTCAGCTTAAGATGCATTTGTTCCAGTCCAGAGGTGAAAGGAGGCATCTCCCTGCTTCTTTAGAACTCAGATATAGTTCTCCTACCTCTGCACCTCTGCACTTGGGTTTTTTTTTTTTTAATGTTTTATTTATTTCTGAGAGAGAGAGAGAGAGGAGAGCGAGTGAGCAGGGGAGGGCCAGAGAGAGAGCGAGATACAGAATCTGAAACAGGCTCCAGACTCTGAACTGGCTGTCAGCACAGAGCCCAAAGCAGGGCTTGAACCCATGAACCGCGAGATCATGACCTGAGCCAGAGTAGGACGCTTAACCGACTGAGCCACCCAGGAGCCCCTGCACCTGTACACTTGGACTGCCTTTTCCCTGGGTGTGACCACAAGATTCAGTCCCTTGCCCTGTCTATTACATGTTCAAATATCATTTACTTAATAGGGACTTCTGGAACCACCCTGTTAAAATTGCACTCTTCCCCACTCTCACCTAATATATCCTGTCTTCCTTCCCTATATATCTTCCTTCCACAGAATTTATATTCCAATATATTTTATAATATACAGTGGCCCCCACCTATTCTGAGGGATACATGCCAAGATACCCTGTGAATGCCTGAAACTATGGTTAGTACACAATCCTACATATACTGGTTTTTTTCCTGTACGTACACATAGCTCTGATAAAGTTTAAATTATAAATTAGTTCTTTCAAGTACATACCAACAATAGCAGTGCAATAGAACAATTATAACAAGATACTGTAGTAAAAGTTATGTGAATGTGGACTTTCTTTTCCTCTCTCAAAATATCTTAATGCACTGTACTCACCCTTCATCCTGTGGTGACATGAGATGATAAAATTCCTACGTGATGCAATGAAGTGAAGTAAATGGTGTAGCCATTGTATAGTGTAGCTTTAGGCTACTATTGACCTTCTGCATAGACACCAGAAGGAGGGTCAGCTGCTTCCTGACCACAGCTGACCACAGTTAACTGAAACCATGAGAAGCAAGACTGAGGGAAAGTTGGGACTCTGTATCTATTTAGTGACTTTGTTTTTGTTAGCTTCTTCCCTGGAATATAAACTCTCTGACAGTTTGGATTTCGTCTGTTTCATTCATGTTGGATTCAAAGTGCCTAGAATAGTGTCTGACACCAAATAGACACCTAATAAAAATATTTACTGAATGAAGGAATAGTCCCTGGAAGTGCGGCTTCTCGCTGCTTCCTTACCACTCACACAAGCTGTATTTACTTTTCAGTCATAATGATACTGGACCCACTTCTCCACACCAGGACCCATGCCAAGACCCAGTTTGAAATGTGCATGCCATTAATTTCCAACTGAGAGAATGTGAGAATTTCTCAGATCACTCCTTGGCTCTGATTCCTCTTTCCATGGAAATGTAGCTTCTCCTCCTCAATGAGCCTCCTTCTAGCCTACCTCCAAAGTTGGTTTCTACTTTATTTGATCTCCACCTTCTACCCCAAATCCTCTGTTATGGGGTCTGTCAAATTATTTAAACGAGGAGATCATTAGACTGATGTGGCTCTAATGCTATGGAGATCTATGTAAGGAAACCAAAATCTAAGCCTGTAAATGCCTCAAGATTACAAAATCAAAATCTGAGGACAACCAATCATGAACAGTCACTTGGGCTTTAAGCCTAGCCAGTCAATAATATGCTTATTTTGTTTTACTCTTTCTCTATAAAAGTCTCTTCCTGAGTTCCTTCTGGTAGAGTACTCCTAACTGCTTCTAGTTTGGCACTGCCCAATCAAAATGGATTTTTTGCTCAAATAAACTCTTGAAATGTTTAATATCCCTTGGTTTATCTTTTAAAAGGGACCAGGTTTCCCATTCACTATATATTTAAAAACTTTCATAATTATGTAACCTTAGAAAGGTTGTTTAATTTTGACTACTTAATGAGGATGAATTAAGAAACATTAAATTCTAGGAGTGCCTGGGTGGCTCAGTCAGTTAAGTGTCTGACTTCGGTTCAAGTCATGATCTCACAGCTCGTGGGCTCGAGCCCTGCATCCAGCTCTGTGCTCACAACTCAGAGCCTGGAGCATCCTTTGGATTCTGTGTCTCCTTTTCTCTCTTCCCCTCCCCTGCTGTGTCTTTCTCTCTCTCAAAAATAAATAAACATTAAAAAAATTAAAAAAGAAGTATTAAATTCATATTTATTTGTGATTAAAAGTATTTAACCTTAAAACTAATTATGTAATTAACTCACATGTCATATTTGAATAAAATGTCACGACAAAAAACCTTTTCAAAAAGAGGTGTATTTTAATGATGAAAGACAAGCTTAATGAATTTTTTTGTACATAGCCTTTGTAGTATTAAACAAGTACTGTCAAATACATATATCTAAGCAGATAAGGATACAATTATTTTGTCATGAAAAAGCTGTGACTTCAAAGGTTTTTAAAAAGGAAAAAATGGTAATTCTTACTCTTAAGAAATGACAGTTGGGAGTTAATGGTGTCAGAATCATATTGGCAGAAGAAGAAAAATAACAACAAACCCTAAACCCCCCTAACATCAACCTCACCACAAATATATAATCCTTTTGAACACAACACATAGGAGAATAACTTCAAAGGCATTAAGGCTTACTTCTCTGGCATATTAAAGAAAAAGTTTGGCTAATGGATCCTGATTTATAAAATTCCCTGATAAACTCCCCTAGGTTATGCATAAATTTCCACTTTTAAAAGGTCATATAAAAAGATATGAATCCCAGTTTCCAGCAGAGCTACTATTGGTCCATAACAAAAGTTTACTTGAGGTTATTTAAAAATACTAACATAAGAAAATTCTTATTTTTAAAAAGAAAATTTTTTAAAAGAAAATTTAAGAAGAATTTCAAGCTAACATTAGGTATGAAAAAAAACAGCCATATGGCTGAGGTTAACTTTCTAAAGTCCAACAAGCAAGAAAACCTTCCTTCCCCCCAAACAGCAATGGGACAGTTGTGCCATAACATTTGTGTGGTTCTTCCTACAAAAACCAGTTTACCACCGGTGGGAGTCCCAGCCCAGGAACCAGCCTGTGAATGTGGGTGGCTCGTGGCCTTGTTTTACGATGACAATTGGGGTCCTCCTGTCTCTTCCAGAAGGGTCTGTCTCAAGGTACATTTTAGCTACAAAGAATGGGCAGAGACATACACATTCGGTTAGTTCCAATGGACCTAAAATAATGACAGAATGAAAAGTCTTCCAATTAAAGTGATGAAACACATTTTCGTTGCCCCCAAAGTAGCCAAATGCTGTTCCATATGAATAATTCCTTATTGATTTTTCTCAGCTCCTATAGATTGCACGTGAGTATCTCATGACTGCCTGAAAGTAAACTAAACTTTATAGAATAATCCTTATGGCGTAATTTTTCTTATACTTTTCAGTAATAAAAAGCAATTGTGCCAGAAAGAACAGCATTCCCCAAAAGGAATTTTTAAAAACTTAGGTTATCACAGTTATAGAGGTTTCAACAATTTCCATATAGAACATTATTTCAGTGAATTTAAAATTTTCTGCACAAATTGATGTAATCGTATTCTAAATTAGGTAACAAAGTCTATTTTTCTTATTCTGAAATTCTTGAGTTTAAAAGACTTCCATTACTCTTTAGTTTTGAAAGCGAAAGCTTATTAGATTCTCCTCGGCTTTAATGTGCAGTTTTGAAGAATGTGCTGGAAAGAGCAGTCAGGGACTCAGACATAACCATTCAGGGTAACTGCCATCATTGTGCACGGGATATCGCTTACCAGACTTCAGAGATTCTGTTCTCTCGACTTCATTGGCATCTTTGCCAACCCAAATAAAAATCTGGAAAATGGAACAATAATAATATGTACTGTTTGGGGAGTACTGATTTGGTGCAAGCCCTAAGCCAAGGGCTTCTCACACGCTGTTCATTATACTCTTCACCACAAGCCCAGAAGTTAAGGATGTGAACAAGGAGGTGAAGAGAAGTTCCACCACTTTCCCAATGTTTGCCTTATCAGGAGACATCTAAATTGATATCCAGCCAGTTTGACTCCAGATTTCACACTCTGATATTCTGTGTTTACATAGTATTTTACAGACTTGCTCCAAACAAAATATTGGCCACTTTCTGCACCCACTTCTGGGGTGGAGTGTGTAATGCAGTCATTATCTCTGTATTATTATGTGAGGACCACACTTAGCTTGTTTGTGGAGACCTCAGACTCCCTTTAGGAACCTCTGACTTCAGCCTGTAGTTTACACCTATAAAACTGTATCCTGTAACACTTTGGTAAAGGTGCTATAATGTTTCATATTTCAATATTGAGGTCTTTTAAAAAATTTTTTTAATGTTTTTTATTTATTTCTGAGAGAGAGAGACTCAGTGTGAGCAGGGTAGGGTCAGAGAGAGAGGGAGATACAGAATCTGAAGCAGGCTCCAGGCTCTGAGCTGTCAGCATAGAGCCCTACATGGGGCTCAAACCCACAACCTGTGAGATCATGACCTGAGGCAAAGTCAGATGCTTAACCGACTGAGCTACCGAGGCTCCCTGAGGTTTTTTTTTTAACTGATGTAATTATAAATTCTGTACATATCCTTCTTGTCAAATGTGTAGGTTGGGAGCCTACAATGCTGAAAAATATTCTTTTGAATTACTTATATTTAAATCACTTTAGAATAACTTGTTGGCAGAGAAATTTTGGTCAAATTAGTTTTGGCTGTATTCTAATTCACACTGGAAGTACTGAAATATCTGCTTGCAGGGCACAGAACACACCATGAAGCATGGGAATACAAATGAAAAATGTGATTAAAAATAAGTCATAAGGGAAATATTCTAAAGTATCTGTGACTATAGGATTGACTACAAATGGAAATACTTAAATTCTTCTGAATAAGGAAATATCATTCTCATTTTAATTCTTAATACACAAAGATGTTTTGACATGAGGTTTTAAATTTCATATCTAGGGCCATCTGGGTGGCTCTAAGCATCTGACTTCAGCTCAGGTCATCTCACCGTTTATGAGTTCAAGCCGCATGTTGGGCTCTGTGCTGACAGCTCAGAGCCTGGAGCCTGCTTTAGATTCTGTGTCTCCCTCTCTCTGCCCCTCCCCCACTCATGCTCTGTCTCTCGAAAATAGATAAACATTAACAAAAAATTTAAGAAAATAAATTTCATATCTACAAATAAGTGATCCATTCACCTGGGGAGAGTCTGTAGCTAGATGTCAAATTCAAATATGATTAATTCCAGACCAAGAAACTAAGGTGTAAAATAAACAAATGAGTTTAGCAATTAAGAAGAGACCTAAAAGTAACAATTAGTGGGGTTAACTCTAAGACTAGGCCTAATTCAGGGATAAGGGTTTCATAATTGTTCTATACAATTTAATTCCTAATATATGTATTTTTCCCTTTTACTATTTAATGAATTTACATAAAGGTTTAAAAAAAATCCCAAAACCCAGTTCTCATATATGGCATGCCAAATCACCATTCTTTTTTCCCCAAATGTGTGTGTGTGTGTGTGTGTAAAACAATATGTATTTTACTGTGTAGATTCAAAACTATTCTGCGTTTGTTTCTTCACCCCAGGGGAAAGGTGCTCTATGACTTCATGTCAGATTTCAAGAAAACTTCTGAATCTCTCAGTCTTCCCCCTGGCACTGTACCCCCATGGCAGTGTATCCACTAATGCTTTTATCAGTTAAATGAATAGATGAATGCATGAATAAGTTGGAGTGAATGAATTTTACAAATAAGTGAAAAATGGAAGTGTTTGTTGTTTGTTTTTTGTTTTTTTGCCTAAAATTATACAGAAACAGATGGTAGCGATAGAATTATTTCCACATTAAGAAATCAGTTTCCTATACTTATCAATTTTACCTTTTGCTAAACTATGTTGGGTCTTTTTAAAATATTGCCTAAATCCATAGGTCTATTTACTATTAGACTTGCCATTTTTCAAAGTTGGTTTTGTGAGCTCCCAATGATAAGCACACTGTCTTGTTACTATCAAATCAAGTTTTACCTGTTCCCAAGCATCCAGTAACATGACATCATCTTCTGCCAAATCATCCTGGGTGAATTCTCCCGGAACTTCTTCAATCTGAAATGTATGAGAAAGCTTTATGATCAAACAGTAGAGCAGTAATTTTTCTAACATACAAGCTACAAATGCATTGTATTATTTTAGAGAACCACAAAAATAAACTTTAGTAGTCATTTTTTTGTTGTTTTCGGATAATAAAGATTTAAACAATTGTTTATCTGTTTACTCATGTATCACAAACTGATTGAATCTTGTCTGGGAAGCATAGTACTTAATATAAACACTGCACCTGAATGTCTTAGGTAGGCTACGTACAGTCTGACCACAGCTCTACGTCCAGTCCTAGTGACAAGCTGCTTCACTGATTTCTGTCACCTTTGTAGTCCATAAAGGTATTTGAGTTTATGGTCTAAGTATTAAGCTATCTTTTATACTGTAGGTCAAGATTATTTTAATAAAATCAATAGGTCTGATCATTTTTTAAATCAATAATTTTTGACAAGATGATATAACAATATTCTATAAGCAAGGTTTTATTATTATTATTTTAAATGTATTAAATTGTATCCTCTATAGTTAACATCACAGGGCAATAGTGAGGGTTAGTTTAATGCACTCACCACTAGCGGGCAGGTATTAATCTGAAGGTCACAATGTTTAAAGGATTCTGGATAAAGACCCCGCCAGTATTTAGGAAGGTGTGGTAGATTGGATGATAGCCCCTCTGGTGTGTGACTTTGTAGTATAGTCAAGTAAGTGGAGGTAACCTTGGCCCTGGCCATGTCAATTAAGCAGATTAGGGGCCCTCTTTTACTCCTGGGTTCAGTTTTGGGAAAAACAGGCATGAACCCAACCACAGCCCAAAGGAGAACCTCCCAGCTGGGCCCAACCTAGGTAAACCTGGTCCCAGGCAGCCTGTAGCCCTCTGAGCAGAATACATATTTGTTATAACCTGATGAGATAATGAGACTGCTATATAACAAACAAAAACTATTTACCAAAGGCAAAGAGTTTATATTATCTTTTTACAGAATTTTTACCAATCACATAGAGATTTTAAAAAGCAAAAACCTGAAATATCACTTATCCCATGCCAAAACCTATTCTAATCCTTTATATGTAATGAATGACTTAATATTCACAGTAATACTATAAAGTAGGTACTAGGATTATCCCTATTTTATAGATGAGAAAACTACAGCACAGAGAAGGTAAGCAACTAGCTTAAGATCACACAGCCAATAAGTAATATCACCAAGTAAGTGATATTGCATGGGCAGACTGGTTCTAAAACCTGTGTTTTTAACCAACATGCTCTGCTATCTTATGTGAATCTACAGGGCTACAGTTGGCTTTCCGATTGTGATGATAAGCTCAAACACCTGTTAGTGACATTTCTTTTCCTTAAATTGTGAAGGGAAGAGTAGAAGTTCCAAATATCAAACAAGAAAATGAGTAGGTGTAGAGAAAAAGTGTATTTCCATTAAATATGTTCATGACAAAGAAAAAAACAAACAAAAACAAAAACATAAAGACTAACAGATTTTTCCAAACTTCACTGAGAACAAAGCCTAGTTACTATTTTTGTAAGATATATCTTCATTGCAGATAAACATGTTATTTAAAGCAATATTAGCATATTTTGTATACTAAGAAGAAATTACAGAAGCATTAGTTGAATAAGAAGTTGGTTAGATGCCATATAAAATTAACAGTCAAAAGAGTAAAATAGATTTTTTTCTAAAAAGTTTCTAAAACACAGGGATTTCCTAGAAAGTAGGTGAGCAATTGTGATGCCCAACAACCAAATATTTATCAAAACTCGAATTTTTAATTTAAACCTTTAACTTTTAGGTGAAATCACTTATCAAGTGTGGTTTGAACATGAGCAGTTTCTTCTTCAAAGCATTTTTTAATGTTTACTTATTTTTGAGAGAGAGAGAGAGAGAGAGAAAGAGAAAGAGAACAAGTGGGGGAGGGGCAGAGAGAGACGGAGACACAGAATCTGAAGCAGGCTCCAGGCTCTGAGCTGTCAGCATAGAGCCAAATATGGGGCTCAAGCTCACGAACTCCAAGATGTGACTGGAGCCGAATTTGAACACTTACCCACCTGAGCTACCCAGGTGCCCCAAAGCATTTTATTTCTAGCAAACTATGTAGCTGGGAAAAGACTTCGGCAATTTCCATGTAAGTGTGTGTGTGTGTGTGTGTGTGTGTGTGTTGAAAAAAGCTTGTATTCACCAAGACATGCTGACCAAATCTTCAGATCAAATTATATATAGGAAAGAAGTTTGTCATTTTTTTTTTTATTTCTAGGAGAGAGAGAGAGACAGCGTGAGCAGGGGAGGGTCACAGAGAGAGGGAGTCACAGACTGAAACAGGCTCCAGGCTCTGAGCTGGCTGTCAGCACAGAGCCCGACGCGGTGCTCGAACCCACGAACCGCGAGATCATGACCTAAGCAAAAGTCGGACGCTTAACCGACTAAGCCACCCAGGCGCCCCCAAGTTTGTCCTTTAAATAAAATATTTACATGAAACTCTAGCATGTCAAACAGAGAAAACCAAATTTTTATGGTTGAATTGAGATGAAGGGCTGTGGTCCAAGATATTTTGGAGCCCAGTATAAAATCTGTCTTGTACACAAATATTTTTACTTTGAAGTGTCTGGAATTCAAAGCCTGTGAATGATTATGAAATACAACATTTTTGCTGATTTCAGTTAATGTGCAGGTGCATGTATAGCTTTCTCTGATTCTGCCCAATGATCATAATATTTCCATAACATTTTTATTCAGTCAATGTGGTGAAACCTTTTATTCCCTGGGAAATTGAAGTGCAAAGTTGACATAGTTTGATCACAAACCGCTATGGTTTCCCACAGAAAGTGTCAAATTATTAAATTAGTAAATCCAACCACATGCATATTCATATCATAACAGCCTCATGTTGATACAGGTGCAGAGTAGCTGGTATTTTTAAGAGCAGTTTGATTTATTTAGTACTTTACACTATTCCTATGCTTTCACATCCATTACATCATTGACTCTTTTTTTTTTAATGTTTATTTAATGATTTTGAGAAAGAGAGAGAGAGTGTGCATGCATGCATATGGGGGAAGGGCAAAGAGAGAGAAAGAGAGGTTCTATATCACAAACCATGAGATCATGACCTGAGCCGAGATCAAGTCTGATGCTTAACTGACTGAGCCACCCCAGTACCCCACATCATTGACTCACTGACTCTTACATTGATCCTGCATAGAGCTAAGATTATCATTTATGGTTTGTAGATAAGCAAGCTAAAACTGAGAATCGGAGCACTAACATGGCTGAAAAGTATTAAATTCACACCGGAATGCCTCTCCCAAGGTTATTCAGTTCTACCCCTGTGTTTGGCAAGACACTCACAATGAATCTTCCAGTTTTGTTAGAGCAGCCGTAAAGCCGGGGCGGATGGTCTTCTGCCTGGGTTTCTAGTAGTGGAGAGGTCTGGTATTCCTTCTTCCCTCCAAGGGAATTCCAGAACTCCTCTGTGAAAAACACAATGAGTTATCCAATGCATTTCCAGGAGCACAGACTTGGTATTGATTTACATTAACAAATGATATTACTTTACCTTGACTGTAATGTTAAGAAATTACTTAAATATGGCAGGTACCATCACCCACTTTTGCAACTAATAGAAGGATTTTTAATGCCCTATAAACATTACAAAGGTCCTATTTACAAAAAAAAAAAAAAAAAGTAACACGATTAGCAATGATACTGTCCTGGCTCTGTCCTTCACCCCATAATACACACCTGGCTCCTTGCCTTCCGAAATCCTTGTGGTTTTGCATTTGAGGACACTTGCTATATACTCTGCTCCTTTCTCCTCTTCCCGGCTAGCGCCTTTTCCTATCCAGACGTAGCCATTGTTTTGCCGCAGTTTCAAGACAAAAACATCATTGGAATTCAAGGAATGTGCATCAACGTCTACCTAGAGTACAAAGAAAAATAACACAGTGATTCCAATTCATTGCTGTTCCCTCAACAAACACGCCTGAGAACCTGTGATGGACAAACCATCCTTTGCCTTCTGTCCTGATCCCAGGGTGGCATTACATAGGACACCACTATGGTCTTAGAAATATTGGAGCACCTGGGTGGCTCAGTCAGTTAAGTGTCCCATTCATAATTTCCCTTCAGGTCAAGATCTCATGGTTCATGAGATCAAGCTCCATGTTGGTCTCTGTGCTGGCAGTGAAGAGGTTTGGAGTCTCTCTCTCTCTCTCTCTCTCTTTCTGTCTCTCTCTCTTTCTCTCTGCTCCTCTCCCACTCAAGCTATCTCTCCAATTGTCTCAAACTAAATAAATAAATAAATAAATACTTTTTTAAAATAAATAAACACTACTAGCACTTTTCTCTGTGTCACTCATAATGCTCAACTGCCTCCAGACAAGCATGGTGCGCTGCAAATAAAATTACTCAAATGTAAGTGATAAGTAACAAAAATGATATTCAAAGAAACCAGAAGAACAAGTATGGGCTATAAATGATGGTTGGCAAGTGAGTGTAATATACACAAATGACACACATAAAGCAAAAGATGTTCAGTTTTTCTTTCCTCAACTTAAAAAGGTTCTTCAAATACTCAAAGGGACCTACCCAAAGCAGCTAACAGATTTAATGCAATCCCTATGAAAATACCAACAGCATTTTTCACACAACTAAAATAGACAATCCTAAACTTATTTATTTGTTTATTTATTTATTTATTTTTATAGCCAAAGTTTATTGAGAGACAATCCTAAACTTTGTATAAAACCACAAAAGACCTGAATAGCCAAAGCAATCTTGGAAAAGAAAAACAAAACTAGAGGTATCACAATTCCAGACTTCAAGTTATATTACAAAGCTGTAGTAATCAAAACAGTATGGTACTGGCACACAAATAGACACACAGATCAACTGACCAAGATAGAAAGCCCAGCAATGAACCCACAATTATATGGTCACTTAATCTTTGACAAAGGAGGCAAGAATATCCAATGGGAAAAAGTATCTTCAACAAATGGTGTTAGGAAAACTGGACAGCAACATGCAAAAGAATGAAACTGGACCACTTTCTTATACCATACACATAAATAAACTCAAACTGGTTTAAGGATCTAAATATGAGACGTGAAACTATAAAAATCCTAGAAGAGAGCACAGGCAGTCATTTCTTTGACACTGGCCATAGCAAAATCGTTCTAGATACACATCCTGAGGCAAGGGAAACAAAAGCAAAAATAAAATATTGGCCCTACATCAAAATAAAAACTTCAGCACAGCAGAGGACACAGCCAACAAAATTAAAAAACAACCTACTAAATGGGAGAAGATATTTGGAAGTGACATATCTGATAAAGAGTTAGTATCAAAAATATACAAAGAAGCTATATAACCCAACACCAAAAAAAAAAATCAAATAATCCAATTAAAAATGGGCAGAGACATGAACAGACATTTCTCCAAAGAAGACACAGGTGGCCAACAGACACATGAAAGAATGCTCAACAGGGAAATGCAAATCCAAACCACGATGAGGTATGAGGTATCACCTCACACCTGTCAGAATGGCTAGCATCAACAACACAAAAAGGTACAAGTGGTGATGAGGATGTTGAGAAAAGAGAACCCTCCTGCACTGTTGGTGGGAATGCAAACTGGGGCAGTCACTGTGCAAGACAGTACGGAGGTTCTTCAAAAACCTAAAAATAGAACTACACTATGATCCAGTAATTGCACTACTGGGTATTTACCCAAAGAATTTGAGAAACACAAATTCAAAAGGATATATACATGCCTATGTATACTGAGGCATTATTTATAATAGCCAAATTATGGAAGCAGCCCAAGTGTCCATCAATAGATGAATAGATAAGAAAGAAGTGATATATATATTTTTTTCATAAATTACATAATGGAATATTACTAAACTATAAAAAGCAATGAAATCTTGCCATTTACAACAATACAGGTGGAGCTAGAGAGTATAATATTAAGTGAAATAAGCCAGTTAGAGAAAGACAAATACCATATAATTCATTCATAAGTGGATTTAAACAAATGAACAAAGGAAAAGAAGAGACATACCAAAAAACAGACCCTTAAGTACAGAGAACAAAATGATGGTTACCAGTGGGGAAAGGGGAGGGATGGAGGAAATAGAAAGAGGGGATTAAGAATACACTTATCTTAGATGAACATTGAATAATATATGGAAGTGTTATCACTATATTGTACACCTGAAATTAACACAACACTGTTAACCATAATGAAATTTTTAAATTGTTAGAAACACCAAACAACATACAAAGGGACACCTAAAAATCCTAGAACAGGAACTGGAGTCCAATGTTGGCAAAGAGATAACAACGCAGATTTCACTAAAAGGTTCTCCAAGCTCAGATAAATCATAAGTCAAATTATAAAAGACAATAGCAGATTAAAAACACAGCACTGATATGCTCCTTCCTTCCAACCAAGAAGCCGTGGCCACTCTCTGGGACTGGCCAGGTGAGCAGAGTTGTGCTCCCAGTGGCCACAGAGGAATGAGAAGGACCCAGCAAGGCCAAGACTTTGGCCCAAGGGCGAGGCTGAAAGTAGAACCTTATGGTAAGACAAGCATGTGCAGTGTCAGGCCTGGTAGTGAACCCGAGTGTCCTAGGATGGGCTTCTGCCTTCGTGTCTATGACCTTGTGATTCTGTGACTCTGTGCTGGACTCTGTGAGAGCCTGTGTCTGACCACATAACTATGTCACTGACAGTATGTGTACGACATTCTGCACTACTGTGGGGCTCAATGTGATGAAGAACCAGTGAGCAAGACTGAGATGGTGCACTCATGAGAGAGGAAGAAAACCCAAGTATGGTATTCTCAAGGCCAAGTTCAGAGAGCGTTTCAAGAAGGAGGTGGTGCTCAGCTGCCAAATGATGGCACTTGGCTGACTTGTGAAGTGCCATCAACTAACGTAGAAAGCTGGATTTCACCAGGTTTGCCAGCACCCTGTCCCCAGAGAGAGCACTGGAGGAGGAAGGAATCATTGGAAGTTCTATTTTTTATTTTTTTAATTAAAATATAGTTGACACACAATCTGTTGGAAATGTTAAAGATGTGTTCCAGGGGTTGGTAGCATTCAGGGAAGTACTTATCATCCTTTTTCAGTAGAAACAGGGCCTCTTGGACTAAGAGTCTAAGGAATCTATCGGATGTGATGATGGAACTTGATAGGAACCAGGACTTCCAATTTCTCATCCAAATGTCTCCTTATTGGTACAGAAGAAGGAGCTTGGATGATAGACAGGGGACAATGGGCCCACACAGGGACTAGTTTGACCTCAGGGAGGCAGTTCCAAAATAGAATATTATAAAATGGTAGCCTCCCAGGAGAGGAAAACAGAAAACCTTACAAACTTGGCTTTGACTAGCACATTTCCAAGAGCTGGGATTGTGAAGACCAGCCTTGAGAGGCTGAAAGGAACCACAGGAACTGCATTACAAGCAGCTTGCATGTCTCATAAAGATGTGCAAGGAAGAGACCAGGAATGCAAGGGTTCTTGTCAACCCTTCCATCTGAGATCAGCTGAGTGTACCTGTAGAGGAGAGCTTAACGGTTAATTTTATAGATTTAAAAGTAATCAGTCATAGTCGAACACATGAGAATCTGTTTACAGAATGTTCTGGATGAGATCAGTATACATGATAGCATTTAAATGACATGACTGAATGCATATCACCATGCAAAGGGCCAAAACTGAGCCTTGGGGGGTTTCGAAGACACACAGCAGAGGAGAAGCAGAAATTGGTTTGCTGTGAGAAGTGGAGTGAAAACACTCAAGAAGTTTGGAAGAAACCTCATTGAGCGTGGTGCTTCAGCGGCCTGGAGGAAAAAAAAAAAATAGTGTTTCAAGAAGCCAGGCAAGGGCAATTGTGGCAAAGGCTAATGGAAGTTTAAGGAAAGAGGTCAGAAAAGATGGCAACTAGGTAACAGTGTAGGAGTGGCGGGAATGGATGCCTGAGGAGAGTGGCTTTACAGAGAAGAGGCTTAAACATGTGAGGGAGGGAGTGAGGGCGATGCTTTTGAGGATCTGGGCTCTTAAGGCAGAGAAAGGAAATGGTAACAGGGAAGATGGAAGTCAAGAGACAGTTTTTAAAGGAAGATAGGAGTGTTTTGAAGGCATGCTTGTATTTTGAAGTAAATGATCCAGAAGAGAAAAATACACTGATAATACACAGGAGAAAGGAGATTACTGCCAGTCACAATGATGAATGGGAAGTGAGACAAGGACATGGGACAGAGGGGAATCCAAGGAAGCCCATTGGAAGGCAAAAGGGTGGGAGGTTCTGGACAGAAGTTGGTGGTGGCAGGTGGTAGGAATTTGGCCTTAGGACAGAAGTCACATTTTGTTTGTTTATATAATATGTATTGATTTATCAATAAATTTTTACAAACATTGCTTTGCATTATTAATTTATGGATAAGAGTATATCAATATCAACTTATAAAATAATGTAGTATTTATATATAAGTAACTGTTACAAAGTATTTATAAGTTGTTAAATATAAACAAATTTATTCCATGTAAGAGGCAAGAAGGTGAATATATATGTACAGATGCAAGCATGTTGGTGAACTTGGGGAGTAGATAAGGTGACTCTTGTGCGATTAGGTCTATGTTCTCTGAGATCTCTGACTCAGTTCTCAATAGAGAGCAGGCATGTTGGAAGATCTGGAGAGCGGAGGATATGAAGGGTGTGACTGATGGCGAAGATGCATGGGTTCAGATCTGAGATTGCTGGGATATACATCTTAGAGTAAAAGGGCCAAATGACAGGAGATGGTTGCCAGAGATTAGATATCTGAAACAGATTTCTGAGGTGCTAAAGTAAATATCAATGGTAAGGTTTAGTACAGGACCACAGGAGTGTGAGATAAAAGGGGTCAAGGATAAGATTGTTGGATGAGAGAAGCCAGAGTGATGGAGAAAGTGAAACAATGGCTGAAGCCACTGAATATAAGAGGGAAAGGACTGGCCACTCCACGGTCAATGGCACAAGGAAGCTGAGGGAGGGGGGAGTCTGATAAGGACAAAAGTCAAAGAGCCAAGGGTGGGCAAGGAGGGTACCCCATCCACCCCCATACCTGGGAAGAGGGCACTGGGGAAAAACACCTGCCACTTGAGAGGGGTTGGGAACCGATGTCCTCAGGGGACAGCCACAGAGCAAAAAGGGGGAGGGTGGTTTAGAGAACAGATGGTAGTGGAGGGAGGCTATGACCCACCTAGCTTCAAGGGCTCAGCTGAATGGTTTGTGGGAAGGGGAAGGGTTGGCAAATGGGTCCAGGTGTGGGGAGTACAGATTGTGCAGGGCAGTTAAGGGGTGACTGGGGAGACCTGGATTTCAATGGTGACTGAGGTGTCTGGGTGATGAACTATGATAGACTGTCCTAGAGGTCAAAACACTCAGCCATTTAAACACCTGTGTCTGCTGGCCTGTCCATACCTGGAGGTCTTCTTCTCTTATGACCCACAATATGGGGTTTGATTTCTTTCACAGTTGCTGTCAGAAACAGTTTATTTGGCCAGTTGAGTTATGGTTCTGGCCCAATGTGTGCTGAAGCTTACCTTCCACAACTGCCACACCTATACAAAAGGGCTTTCCCTCTCGGATTTCCCCAGTAAGACCACCTGGCCACCGCCTGCCATCCATCTTCCTCCAGACCTTTCAAGATAAAGCTTCGGCTTCCTCAGGCCTTTGACCATTTGATCTGTTACATTGCTCTTAAAATGTATTTGTTTTGGTACAAGGCACACTGAGAAGTGTGACAGGCCTGATATCTGGAGCTAACTTGGTTCTCCTGCTTTTGGAGATTTTTTATTGTGAACCAGGGATTAACTATCAAAATAAAAGGAATTTTCCAATTTTTTTGAAGCCTAGTATTTGTTGATGGCTCAGGTCCACCGGGAAGTCCATAAACAGGGCATGTTTTATTGAATGATATTACCTCCATGATTCTGGTGATAGACGCCAGGTTTCTCCGGACTTGAAAGAGGCGTGTAGGGGGAGCCAGTGCCTGACCTCCTTTCTTTGATGTTCCATTCTTGTAAATAATGAGTGGTTTGTCTTTGAACAAACTCAGCAGGTGAGCAGGCTCTTTGCCTTGGGAGACTCGGATCTAGGGGCGGGGTGGATAAAAGAAATGTCATAAAGGATGCAATGAAAGAAGGTTGTATTTCCACATGTGTTATTTTCCTTTCTGAAAACAAAACAAAAAATAAATCAAAAATGAAGCACAGGAGGCATGATGATTAACAGATTAATGCAAATCAAGCACAATTTTCATAAGAATCTGCCTCAAGGATCTGTTACTCAGGACACAGCACCCTGAGCAGTTTCTTCTCAAGGGAAACATCACCATATTGTGCCACTCTCTGCTTCCAGAAAGTATAAGGAGGTAAGGCTGTCCATCTACATCTCCAAAAGAGAAAACACAAAAAGTGCTGACGTATGCTATCATTTATAAAGGTTACTCATTTTCAACCAACACTTTGCAGATGTTTACTGATGCCTTTGTTTCTGAAATGTTTTGGATCTTGTTCAGAAGGGGAAGAGATGTGCATTTCAACTTCCAAAAATAAGACAACACCAAAGCATATTTCTTATTTCTACATCTCTACGACTATGAGATGAAAACATGTGATAATCTGGGGATGAAGAAAGATTTCAATCCAAACACCAAAAGCTGTAAAAAAAAAACATAAATTGAATATATTTTGTATTTCTTATCTACAGAAACGGTAATTGATTTGCTAAATATAAGCACCTAAAAATATGAATTATAAGGACTCTTCAGGATAAGGAAATTGAAGAAAATAAACAGTAAACCATTTAACTTCACCTATTAGCTGAACACCAGACATTGGATTAGAAATGATTCTCCTGTTTCTGACAAAAATTACTGATGTAAATTTTTACAGAAAGTTCAAACTTTGTGTCAGTTCTCTATTTTCTTCAATTATTTTGCACTATGTTAAAACTGAACTGTCTCAACTACCCTGGTGTGTGTGTGTGTGTGTGTGTGTGTGTGTGTGTGTGTGTGTGTTTTAGAAGCCAAGTAAACAGGAATGCGGATGTACATACCATAGCCTGGAGGCCTAGGGAGCACTGAAAATAACTAACTTCACAGAGATCTGTCTTTTTGTTTTGTTTTTAATTTTTTTAAGTTAGTTACACACCTACCAAGGAGCTTGAACTCACAATCCTGAGATCAAGAGTCACGTGCTCTACTGACCTAGCCAGCCAGGTGCACCCCACAGATACCTTTCAGTTAGCAGACATTCAACTAAGCAAGTATCTCCGCCCAACTGATGAATGGATAAAGAAGATGTGGTTTACATATACAATGGAATACTACTTGGCAATGAGAAAGGATGAAATCCTGCCATTTGCAGTAACATGGATGGAGCTGGAAGGTACTGTGCTGAGTGAAATAAGTCAGTCAGAGAAAGACAGATATCATATATTTTCACTCATATGTGGAATTTGAGAAAATCATGGGGGAAGGGTTGGGGGAAAAACATAGTTACAAACAGGGAGGGAGGGAGGCAAACCATAAGAGACTCTTAAAAACAGAGAACAATCTGAGGGAGGAGTGGGGGAATGGGGAAAATGGGTGATGGGCACTTGTTGAAATGAGCACTGAGTGTTGTATGTAAGTGATGAACCAAAGGAATCTAGTCCAAAAACCAAGAGCATGCTTTACGCACTGTATCTTAGTCAATTTGACAATAAATTATATTTTTTAAAAAAGAATAAATGTTAAAAAAAAGTTAAAAAAAAAACAAAAAAACAAAAACAAAATAAGCAAGTAGCAACTTATACAAATGTCTTTTAAGTCACAGCTCCAAAGCTTGGGATGAGGTTAGCCAGGATTACCTAAAACTACTGCTGGCTTGGCATTTTCCATAACATTGAAAAAACCTCAGCTGCCAACTTAAAAAAAAAGAGGGCCACTGATTAAGATCCATTTTCCACTGCTAAATTACGATAAAAGAGCTAAACGGTAAGTTGAAAAATCTTCCCTACTGTTAGTATACTTTGCAAAGGAATTTAAAACAGCGGTGCAAGGCTGGAGTTGTTTATATATTATTGTAAACTACTGCCATCTAGTGATTAAACTAAACATTACCATTTCATTATAAGTTTAAGATTCAACAGGCTAACAATGGAAATTCGTTCAATGGGTATATCAAACATTTTATTATGAAATATAGAATTTACAAAGCATAATGCATATGTTCAGGGTTTTTGCATAATTTGGTAAGGAACATTTTAAAGATAAACTAAATGACACTGATGTCAGTTCTTAGCTGGAAATATTTATTTCTTTTTAAAAAATGTCTATTTATTTTTGAGAGAGAGAAAGAGAGAGGTCAGGGGAGAGGTGGAGAGAGAGAATCCCAAGCAGGCTCCCTGCTGTCAGTGCACAGCCCAACTTGGAGCTTCATCTCACGAACCATGAGATCATGACCTGGGCTGAAATCAAGAGTCAGATGCTTAACCAACTGAGTGAGCCATCCAGGTGTCCTTAGAAGTATATTATTCAAGAAGTGAATATAATAGTTCATGTGAAAGTAGATTTTAGTGCATTTAAAGGATTCAGTCATCTTGCTACTTTGTAAAAAAAAAAAAATTAGAAGTTGGGGAGTGTGGGTAGCTCAGTCAGTTAAGTGTTTGACTCTTGATTTCGGCTCAGGTCATGATCTCATGGTTTGTGAGATGGAGCCCCACATGGGCTCTGTGTTGACAGTGGAGTCTGCTTGAGATTCTCTCTCCCTCTCTCTTGCTCACTCTCAAAAATGAATAAACTTAAAAAGCTAAAAATAAAAGCAAATAGAAAGTTAACATGTACCTTTACATTTAGTTCTAATTTGCTTTAAATTTAGATCTAACTTCCATAGAAAGACGGAAAAGAAACCAGCTGGAAAACCAAATTTAACCTAGATTTTCTATACAAAAGTATATGACTTACTTCTCTATTTAATTATTACTTTTTAAGAAGTAATTACACTTTTACAAAGATTTGAAAGCTGGAAAGTGATCAGCTCTAAGTAATAACTTGGGTAGAACAGTTTCATGTCAAGTACCTGTCAATTCTTTTGGTTCCTTAGGTTTGTTAATAGTTTTTTTGTTTGTTTGTTTAATTTTGTTTGCTCCTTCTTGTCCAGAATCTGAGAGAACTACCATGACATGAGAGTAGGAACATTTAAATTCCAAAATGAAAAAAAAAAAATAGTATTTAGAAAATGTTCAAATTCCCAGCCCAACCTGAGAAGAAAGCTTTCACCAGTTATTGGGCTAGCAAAACTTCAAAGTAAAGTGAAACAGCCTGACCTGCACAGCCTGTCCTCCGAGTGACCTGTCCAGCTGAACAGTCAGGAAGGCAGATGTCGTCAGCTCATCTCTTGTGGCATTTGCTCCCTGCCTAGAGGAACCAAAGCAAAGTCAATTAGCTTGTATTTGAGTTTAAGACCTTCTAATGTAGGCATTTCAGAGACTTAAGTCACCATGAAAGCTCAAGATGAAACCAACTGTTCTGACATGATAGGTTGTAGAAGCTATCATTTCTTTTCATTTCTTTGAAGGTACAAACGAACATTGCGCCATGAACTGCCCTGTGTATTGTCTAGAATAACACATGGTAATTATTTTTATCCCCAATATATGGGAAAAGAAATCAAGGCCTGGCTCCTTACATAACTTTAGCTAAGTAATCAGGTCTGTCTGACTTCAAGTTGAAGCTGCCTATTTTGGGAATCCATCTCTGCAGTAAATATAACCCATTTAGTAGAACATGAGCCTGATCCATTAGGCTGGCTATTAGAAGCATCCTATCTTTACATGAATGTTTGGTGACTGTAGTAACGAATATCTGGACCCAGAAAAATCAAGGAAATAATCATAAGAAGTAGGCAATGGAGAGGCCCCATTTTGTCTAGAATGATGAAGAATTACTAATAAAACCTTATGTGAGGTTGAACTACCAGCAACCCAGACAGGGATCAATAAATCAGTTCATCCAGTTCATTCGCCATTTCTCTTCCTAACGTAGCTTGTGGCTAGAACTCCAATCACTGGCTTAACCTGTAAGGCAATCTTTGGGAGATCTGCTTTTTTGATGCGTTTGTGAGTGGGGGGCGGGGAAAGCTAAAGCACTGAGCATTGTTTGTTTCTCATCGATTCTCCCACCTCTGTCTGACTAGGAGTTAACAGGAAAAAAACTAATTCTGAAACTGGATTTCAGAAGTTAACGAGATCTTTACTTCTGAAACTTTAGGAGTGACTTACCTACTTATCTCATACCCAGAACAGATTAGCAATAACTTTCTATACAGGGCAACAGACACATACGTATACATATACACATAGAAACCCTGGGTGCGGGAAAACACCGGGTACAGGGAACATGCTTTGTTTATTTAATAATGTTTCACTAGACCAGCAGAATCAAGTGACATAAAAATGTTCTACAAAGGCCAGGAAGAAAGAAAAACAAGGATATGCTCATGCAAGGCACACATTTAAAAGAAAATAAAAAGTTATCCTTAATAAAGGCATCATAAAAATATAGGCTACTTGACCTCCAGCCCCTCTTTCACGTGCTGTCAAAGAGACCCATGCTCCCATCCACATAGATTCAGACTAATTTGTTTTATGGATCTATGACCTAAGGGGTCAAATACTCCACTTCAATCAAGACATAATAAACTTGCTCTTTGCCTCTAGTTTTGAAATCCTATGTTGGGAGGTGGAAGAGGGAGCAATCTACTTGGACATGCTTTCCTTTTTATAAACCATTGATGTTTGTTATTCATTAAAAATAAATGCCACATAAAAAAAGAATTTACTGCTTTGAGAAATTCATCACTGCCATTGTTCAATGTTTGTTCAATTTCAATTACTTGACATTCCAGAGAAAAGATCATTGGTGAAATTATTTTTCTCATATCCTGTTAGAATATAAGTGGTTTCAAAAGTTAAAAAGTAAATTTGTATAGTCAGTAGTTGACTTAATTGTAAAATTTTTTTAAATGTTTTATTTATTTCTAGGAGAGAGAGAGAGACAGTGTGAGCAGCGGAGGGTCAGAGAGAGAGGGAGTCACAGACTGAAACAGACTCCAGGCTCTGAGC
The DNA here is from genome assembly GCA_017311185.1 of Proteles cristata cristata. Taxonomy (NCBI): domain Eukaryota; kingdom Metazoa; phylum Chordata; class Mammalia; order Carnivora; family Hyaenidae; genus Proteles; species Proteles cristata. The sequence continues at coordinate 215,979 of JAESUZ010003705.1, read as the reverse complement.
CGGCAGCCAGCACAGAGCCCAACGCGGGGCTCGAACCCACGAACCATGAGACCATGACCTAAGCGAAAGTCAGACGCTTAACCGACTAAGCCACCCAGGCGCCCCAGTAGTTGACTTAATTCTAGTACTTCACCTTTTACTGTACCTCCTGGACTTAACCTACATATAGCCCTGCACTGAAATTATCACATAAATTGGGAAGTTGTTAGTTTTGAAAGCTAATCTTCAAGAGATCTGCTTATTTTCTAAATGTCTCTTCACTGCCTTTATAGAAGCTTTTGAAGTCCTACAAAACATACATTAACACACTCAAATGTTTAACATCTGTGATATTAAATGGTAAAGACTCTCAAAAATAGGACTCTCAATACCTAATTTTTAGTCTTGATATCTCAAAAATCATAAATCGTCATCACAGAAACCATGAACCCATAAAATTGGAAAGAAGAAAATTAAATGACCTCCCCTTCCTTCCCAGGCCCATCCCAAAGACAGGAGCTATGAAGAGTGTGGCAGAGTCTCACACTTTTCCCTTTGAATTTTGACAGTGAGGGCCAAACCTGTCCTCTTCCTAACTTTCTTATCTCAGTGACTCCAGCACTACACCCTTGTGTATGGACCAGAAATTTAGGGGTCACCTTTGATTTGCTCATCCTCACTATTTCACATATTTACTCTCAGATGTCAAGTCCGTAACACTTTACAAACTTACTTTACGCGTCCCTTCCCTGTTGCCTTTACACTGAGTTCTGATAATCCCATTATCATCCAATTGGGATTATTGCAACACATTCCCAATGGCCTCCCTGCCACCAGTTTTCTCCCATTAGTCCATTCTTTCATATGTCAACCAGAATAATTTCTTTAATATGAAACCAATCATGCTTCTCCCCTAAGAAAACTCCTTGACTGGTCTCCAGTGCCCTGACAGTAAACTGCTTCCTTCGCAGGATGGTTACAAGGCCATTCACAATTCCTCTCCTTCTAATTTCTCTGATTTTATCTTTTGCTTCCTAAGTTTGCTGCAGCCATGTCATTACCAGTAGGTTGGAGCACACTTACCCTGCATTGCTAAGAACAACTTCCCTATTTGCTTGCCTGACTAGCTGCTACTTATGCTCCCACTTAGATGTCACTTCTTCTAGGAGCCCTTCATCAATAGCCTAGGAGTGGATTTGGGAGTCTGTCCAGAGCTCCCCAAAGACCACTCAGCTTGCTTTTATCTTAAAATCCTTCATACTTCAATGAAATGCTTGCTAATAATCTGCTGATTCTTTTTTTTTTTTTAAAGTTTCTTTACTTTGAGAGAGAGAGAGAGAGAGGGTGTGCATGAGTGCATTACCAGGAAAGGGGCAGAGAGCCAGGGGTAGAGAATTCCAGCAAAGCAGAGCCCAACATGGGGCTCGATCCCATGAATCATGAGATCAGACCTGAGCTGAAACCAAGAGTCAGATGCTTAACTGACTGAGCCACCCAGGTGCCCTTCTTCTGGCTCTTTTTAAAGTATAAATTCTTGGGGCGCGTGGGTGGCTCAGTTGGTTAAGCGTCCGACATTGGCTTAGGTCATGATCTCACTGTTTGTGGGTTCAAGCCCCGTGTCGGGCTCTGTTCTTACAGCTGGCTCAGATCCTGGAGACTGCTTCAGATTCTGTGTCTTCCTCTCTTTCTGACCCTCCCCTCCTCATGCTCTCTCTCTCAGAAATAAATTTAAAAAAACATTAAAAAATTAAAAAAATAAAGTATAAATTCTTGAGACACATTGTATATATTTCTTTACCACTGTGTCTTTAGTATCTATCTAGCACAGTGCTTGACATATAGAAAGTGCTCAGCGAACACTTTGAAATGATTTGAGAAATAATAATTGCATTGAACATTTATAATCTGATTTAGTCTGTTTTAGTTATATTCACAGTTATTTAGGTAGGCTGCAAATTGTTAATTTTTCAAAATATTCTCTTGAATTGCTTGTTTAGTCTTTCTTGTTTACGTGCCACAATCAATTACATTTTTTTATATACAAAAGAGAATTAAGAGAAGACCAAGAAACAATATAGAAGAAAGTCTGACTGGGAACAACTGATTTATCTCTATAAATCCCATGCTTTGCACAAACACTGTTCAGAATTAAAACTGTAGAAAAGGAAGCTGCAGAAGAACATAGCTTGTCGCAGGGGTAGCTGCTCAGCTGGAGAATTTAAGGAAGCTGTAGATCAAGGTATAAAATGCTGCTTCACTAGTTACCACAGTTGTGAATTTGGGTTAAGCTACTTAATCTGTTTGATTCCCTCCTCCCTTTTTGTCTTTTGAAAATAACCTGGTTGTGAGAAAGAAACAGAATATATGGAAACAACCAGCACTTTGCTGACACAAACATGCTGCTCAAAAAAAAGTAAAAGAAAAGAAAAAGAAAAATGGTTGCTATGAAGATGACATCATAATCACCCAAATAGCTTAATATATTCATCTTTGATGGGATACAATGGGACCCATTGCCTAAGGCAGTGCCTGTCAATCACGAAAGTGCATATAAATCATCTGGGGATCTTGTTAAAATGCAGGTTCTGCTTTAATGGGCCAAAGGAGAGTGCTGGAATTCTACATTTCCAACTAGTTCCCAAGAGATGCGATGCTTCTGGTCTCTGGACCACCCTTTGAGTACCAGAAACTAATAGGATAAATATAATCACCCCATCTTCTACACTTCGTTAGGCTCAGTGCACTGGTCAGTGGGAGTCATAAGTGGTCACACTGCAGAGATGGGGGTGACTCTGTCATCTGGTGGGACCCTCACCATAGAGAAATGTCACCACATCAGGAGAGATCTGTCTCCAGATACATTCAATACACCCACTGAAGGTTGCCATCAGGATGTAGGACATGCTTCATTCACCCTTGCACCTTCCACCCACACCTCTCAGTTTTAAGACCTTTTTTTGAGAATTTTTTTCCCAGTCTTCTCAAGATTTTACCTGATTTCACTTAATAAAAAGCTTGAGAATCCCACATTATTATGATTTGTTACAAAATCCCCATCCCTTTGAAATGGCTCAGCATGGCATGTATAGTTAATTGATCTGATTGGACACTTCCCATTGAACAGGGCCTTGGTATGGACTCTAAGAAAACTTAACCTTCAATTAACTCAAATCATTATGCAAAAACATATAAAATATGGCCACAATGGCATTTTTTCCTCCTTTATTGCCATGAATTTCATGGGACCAAGAGTAAAAATGCATCAATTTTTAATGGAGTATGAATCAGAATAGTAAACTACATATATCCCTTAGAGGGTTTGCCTCACTGCAACTTTGCAGTTCCAGTCAGGATGGGGCTCGTGAATTTTAACAGTAAGAAGGAATGCATGGTAGCCAGGGGGGGGCCAGCTAGTGTTTGCTTGCATAGGAGATGAGATACTCAACTACATACCTACTAAAAGAACACTATCTCTAGATACCAAAACGTTTTTCCTAGACTAGAAAGGACGATTTTTATACAACCTCTCCTGCTTGTGGACAGGAGCTATAAAATACAGCCAAAATCATAGTGAAAGAAAATATCACATGCATACTATGCAAATCTCACTGGGGTAACTATACGATAATTCTACCCCATATCCCATGAAATTTAATGAAATGAAACTTTGGAGCAAAATCTGTCCTCCTTGGAACTTGAGATCTTATGAAAGAGGAACACCTACCATGTGTAGATGATCTGTCCTCTGGGATAAGTGTAGAGTATAATGTAGCAGTCTCCACCATAGAATTCACCATAAGAGTTTCGGTCAATTTCAATCCTACCATTATTTTCTACACGCCAAATCTGAAAGGAATGGAATGTGCATACCAAAATTAAAATGTTCTTGATCTTATAGTACTTAGAAGTTAAAAATGTTTTCGGTTTAGATCTATCATTACATAACTTTTTTCTCTAAGTGTTTATTCGTTTTTGAGAGAGAGAACATGAGCAGGGGAGGGCAGAGAGACAGAGGAACAGAAGATCCAAACTGGGCACTGTGCTAACAGCAGTGAGCCCCATGTAGGGCTCAAACTCAGGAACCGTGAGATCATGACCTGAGCCAAAATTGGACTCTCAACTGACTGAGTCACCCAGATGCCCCAATAGCTTTTTAAAAAATGATTTTCTTCTTTGAAAAAGAAAGAGAGAGAAAGAGCACACATACAAGCTGGGGAGAGTGGCAGAGGGGGACAGAGAACCCTAAGCAGGCTCCATGCTAGCACAGAGCCCTGTGTAGGGTCTGATCTTATGACTACAACCTGAGCTGTAATCAAGACTCAGGCTCTTAACTTACTGAGCCACCCAGGTGCCCCTTTTGACTTTTTTACTTTAGAGCACGTGAAACAATTCATAAGTTACCTCTCTAGCTTACAAATTAAGCAATGAGACAAAATTTTATCAATCTGACAATTTGTTGATTGACTTTTTAAGCGCTTATATAGATTTTTTGCATCATCCATAATACTTAGCTCAGGTCTGAGCCTATTGATTAATACATACCTCTTATTTGATTGATTAAAATAGCACTAGACTCCAGTGGAATAATGAACTAAAATATTCAGCTCAGAAGAATATCTCTTAGTTTGCAGAACATTTTTCATACATCGGAAGATACCTTGTTTGTTTGTTTGTTTGTTTAAAAAAGATTTTTTTTCCCTGCACTTTAAGGCATGAGACTATTATTTTCTCAGGCAAAAATGGCAAACTGGGACCAAATAATCAAGACGCCGATGGCATGACTATTTTCCAAAGGTGCCAAGTAGGCAAAAGACTGGAAAGACAAAAGTAGTCAGAACCAGTGTGTTTTCTAGTTTCTCACCCTCATCACAGATTAAAGACACTGCAAGCTGGAGAGAGCAGAGTTACAGATGCACCAGGAAAGTAACAGAAGAGCCCGCCAGACACTGTGTGCATGCACTCCCTCCCAGGGAGGGGCAGGTACACCCCTTGCTTCAGAATTTGGAGAGATGAGCTGGTGGAAGAGCCTTCCCGTGCCATCCTGGTGAGCAGAGGGGCAGAGGAGAAACTCCAGTGCTGCCGGGCTCAACCCAAAAGCCTAGAGAGATCCCCAGATTTCAGCAGTCCTGGGGGGACACAGGACGACATCTCCGAGCTGCTGTGACCTGTGACAAATGGAGGTTGCAGCGGGGACACAGTTGGTGCTGGGGAGCCAAATGTGCCACCAGGTCCACTGGGCAGGAGACAAACCCAGACCAGAAGCAGAGACCCCTCTGTCATTTCTCCCTTTGAGGTTCCCACAACCCTAGACACCTTGGATTCTCACTTCATGTCTTTGAAAAGAGGAAAAACTACTTCATAAATCCCTTTACCCTATACTTTGCTCCAAACATAGGTGGCAAGTCTTGAGAATGCGAAGATAAAATACTCAATTCCTGCCCTCAAGGCACTGATAAAAGGTCTAGGAGGAGAACATTCTAAGTAAATGACAATCCTGCTTTGTAAGTTTGTAAGTTAATGAACAATACAGGGGTTCTGTGAAAAATATTCCATTTGGTTTGAGCACAGAGAAAGGCTTTCCAATGGGGAGGGAGGAAATGCTTCTCAAAAAGGTGCAGCTTGTGACTTCACTGAATTACAAAATAGGAGTGGGAATGAGAGCCCGAGGGAGGAGGGGAAGAGCCCTCAGGCAGTGGAAGGGTGGAGGCAGGAAGGAGGGCAAGGATCTAGTCACAGAAGGCCTTGCAGGCCCAGCTGAAGATGGAGGTTCCCAGGAAGACTATGCAGAGCCACTAAAATATAAATTATTTTTAATTATTTTTAACTTTTTTAACACTTATTTCTTTTTGAGAGACAGAGACAGAGCACAAGCCAGGGGTAGAGGTAGGGTAAGAGAGAAAAAGAAGAGAGAGGAAGAGAGAGAGAGACAGAATCTGAAGCAGGCTCCAGGCTCTGAGCTGTCAGCACAGAGCCTGACGTGGGGCTCCATCTCATGAACTGCGAGATCATGACCTGAGCCAAAGTCAGACCCTTAACCAACTGAGCCACCCAGGTGCCCCACCATTAGAATATTTTATAATCAGATGTGACATTACCCAGTTCTCATTAAGTGAAGTGACTCAAGAGTAGAGTGTGGTGAGAGATGAGTCAGGGAGAATTATTAGGAGGTTAGTAGCATGTGTTTGTCAAAAAAAAGGAGTAACATCAACCAATTGAATGCTCTCAAAATATCAGTGATTTTAGCACATGTCCAATTTGCTTTGGGAATCTCTGTAAGCTACAAGGAAAGGACTAACTAATGATATTTGGTACACTCAGAGCTCACACTCTCACTGGACAATCCCAGTTCCAAGAGCTGGAGACATTCTGGACCAGGAAACAAGATGGCTGGGTTCCATGTGTCTAAGATGATAAGTAGATGATCTTGTGCTAACTTCTTGGAATCTCAGCATATACTTTGTAAAATAGGACTGAAGGTTAGAGAGCATCTCTTCCAGCTTTAAATTCCCTGATTTGATATATAGTCATGGGTCACCTTTATTAATAAATAAAATTCATAGTTTACAAAGTTTGTAGTTTCCTAAAGTTACATCTCCAAGTACACTGGCATAAATGGGCTTGATGAAAACAAAAACCACAAAGAGAAATAGCCAAATACCTCCACTTCGCCAGAACCATCATCTACCATATTGTGCTGGGCTGCCATCTGTGGACAACTATGTAGTTTTGAGGCATCAAATGGAATTTGTTTTATACGAGCCACTTTCTCAGTGACGTATACTTTCCCGAAGCCATCACTCTGATCTTTATCCCTCCAGTCCTTAAAGAACTGTTTGAAGATTGGTGTTTCCCCTCCTTCTGGAAGAACTTGAATCTAAAATTTAAAAAAGATTATAATTATGCAAAGGGAAATAAGTGACTGGAAAAAAAAACATTCAACCAGGAGTGGAGAAAAAAACTAAGGAAATGAAATTGACTATCTTGGTTTCTGTGATGACAGATGGAAACTTAGAAGCTGGGATCCTAAGGGAATGTAAACTGGAAGGTGACCAAATATGAAGGTAAAACAATCCAATGCCTTTTGTCACAACTAAAGTGATTGCCATTGAATTCGGATGTTTGAAATATGAACAAAATTCTTTCAAATGTAACCATCAAGTCAAATATGTTTGACTGGTTTTTGCATTAGGTTTATAAGAGGTCTGTAATCTGGAAGAAATAATCTCATTATGTTACTTGTGCTAGTACGTAAAAACGAAAGAAAGAGTGAGTCTGAAAGACTCAGAAAAGAAAAGTAACTAGAATGTGTCTAGGCTAATTTCAGTGAAGCCAAATATTGTCTGGGTGTTAGCCTATGTCTGCACAGCTTGCTCTAAGGACCAACTGAAAAGTGCTCTCAGTTAACTCAACTGTGGCTGATTATCTTGACTGAAATGCTGTCGAGGAAGCAGACAGGGTCTTATTTGCATCATATAGTCCCACGGAAGGTCTGATCTCATTTCTGCAAAATTCCATCCTCTACAAAGCTATGGGTCTAGGGACACAGGATGCCATGTAGCACACACATAAGTGATGAGTGACTCCCATGCATGTATTATTTTGAATGAAATTCTCGCATGACTTTTGTGGCAATATGATAAACTCCCATGTCCTTAATTTTTTCTTCTACCCAGTTCATTTCCACACATACTTGGGTATTGGTGGAATAATTCATTTGCTTTAGGAATTCTTCAGCTGTCTTCATTGCAGCCTTTCTCTCCTGTGGATTAGCATCTTTACCTAATGGAAGATAAATTAAAAAGACAGAATCTTAGGGCACCTGGGTGGCTCAGTCAATTAAGCATCTAACTCTTGATTTTGGCTCAGGTCATGATCTGGCAGTTTGTGGGTTCAAGCCCCGCATTGGGCTCTGCACTGTCAGTTCTTGGGATTCTCTCTCTCTCCCTCTCTCTACCAACCCCTACCCTACTCTCATTATCTCACTGTCTCACTCCCTCAAAATAAATTAAAAAACTTAAAAAATATAAAATATAACATTCAAAAAAAAAAAAGAATCTCAGAGAGAGAAGATATATGATTAAGAAATACTTGCACACCAAGCACTGCACATAATTATAATTTAAATAGAACACTGAGAATGGTAAAAATTTCCTAGTGTGTTAAATATATTTAGTAACATCATAATGATCACTATATATATAGAAAGACTCTTTTCAAATTTCCCTAATGCTTTCTTTAACCCCATCATTCCTGGCAATGATATCAGTCAGAAGAAGATATGGTGTTGATGTCTGCATTTTATATGAGGTGTTTACAGGCCAAGTCTCAAAAAGACAGGTTTTTTTTTTTACAATCAGAAAAGATGTTTCATTTACCTTTCTACAGAAATGGCTGTATATCTGGAACACAGCCACAGTATGAATGGCATTTTTTTACCTTTCCATACGAAAATTTGTTTTGCAGCACCGTGGTCCAAAATAAAGCATTCTTCAGAAAGCAGCATTGCCATGGAGAAGGGGTTTTCTTCTGCCACCATGGTCACTCTCATGGATCCAGTGGCATCTGAAACCTAATATAAAAACCATGAGCTTGTTTGCAGATAATAAAAATGTTTTAAAATTTCATTATGGTGATGGTCTGTAAATGTAATAAAAACCATTGAACTGTATATCTTAAATGGGCAGGGAATGTAAATTATATCTCAACAAAGTTGTTTAAAACAAACAAAGCCATGAGTGCTAATACCCTAATAGGCTTTTTAAAAGATTTTGGACAATTAACAAAACTAAAAGACAACCTACTGAATGGGAGAAGATATTTTTGAATCACATATCTGATAAAGGATTAGTATTTAAAATATATAAACAATTCATATAACTCAACACCAAAAAATCCCAAATAATCCAATTAAAAATGGGCAGAAGACATGAATAGACATTTCTCCAAAGAAGATATCCGGACTGCCAAAAGACAAATGAAAAGATGCTCAACATCACTCATCATCATAGAAATTAATAATGGGTCACCTGGATGACTCTGTCAGTTGAGCATCTGACTCTTGATTTCAGCTCAGGTCTTGATCTCACAGTTGTGTGAGATCATGAGAGCAAGCCCTACATAAAGCTCTATACTCATAGCGCAAAACTATACTCATAGTGTTTCAGATTCTCTCTCTCCTCATTCTCTGTCCCTCTTCCAAATGCACACTTACTCTCTCTCTTTCTCAGTCTCTCTCTCCCAAAAATAAATAAACTTAAAATAAATAAATAAATAAAAATTTTTAAAAAATTGAAAAGTTTTTTAGGGTAGAGATGCCTGAGTGGCTCATTCGGTTAGGCATCTGACTTCAGCTCAGGTCATGGCCTCATGGTTTGTGAGTTTGAGCACTGCATAGGGCTCTGTGCTGATAGCTCGAACCCTGGAGCCTATTTTGGTTTCTGTGTCTCCTTCTCTCTCTGTTCCTCCCCTGCTAGTGCTCTCTCTGTCTCTCAATAATAAATAAACATTAAAAAAATTTTTGGAAGTATTTTGGGCTAAAAGCACCGCTGATAAAAAGCCAAGTTTTGATACTGGACCTAATACATCAGAAAGTCATAGTGTTAACAATAATAGCTAAGGTTTGTTGAGATTTCTATAAATTGTAAACACCAGGCAATGACGTTTATATGATTAGTTTCTAAATGGTATAGTGATCTTTTCAAGTAGGTAATAATCTTAAACTCACTGCACACATGCAAAAGCTAAAGCTTAAACATTCATTCATTCAACATTTACTGAGTACCTACCATATGCCAAACATTGTGCTATGGAGGAACTGGCATATTTTAGTCTATGCTTATAGATTTTTTCAAATTAGGTCCTGTAATTTAAGTATATTTTGTGTAAATTGTCAAAGTAAATTTCCTCTGTCACAAATACTTATTAACTTAGACTCTTGAAGTTTAGAAATAACCACAAAACATTTTTTTAAGTTGGAGGTGGTCTTCAAAACGGAAAGTGATATTAATGCCTAGGTTAGAATTCACTGTTTTTCAAAGGGCAGCTAGTAAACTGCAAGATAATCACCTGGGCATTGGATAAATATTCCATGGACCTTCCTAGATCAGTGGTGGGGTTTTGCAGCATTGTGGTGGGGCTTGAATTCTGTTTTTTTAGAAACTGCCTAGGTGATTCTGCTTCCCAGCGTTGTTCTACAATTCCAAATTAAAGCATTTTCAGACTTTGCAATTTATATGAATGCAATACACTATATATCCACTAGAGAGAGCAATGTTACATTTTTCACATTTAAAAATACTTAGTTTATTATAATGCTGTCCACGAGGGAGAACGTTATTTGATGATGTGGCATAAAATATATTTGTTAAGCTGTTAAAAACAGGTTTTAGAAAAAGTAATAAAAAAATCTGCCACAAAGCCCAAAACAACAATTTTTGTATGTCTTATAATAATATTTAGCAGAAGTGGTAACCACATTTTCCTTTGCCTTCTAGGAAGAAAAGAATCCACTTCCCCTTTATAAAATGCAAGTTATAATACATAAGTTAGTAACTTGATCTTCATTCAAAATCAGTTTCTGAGCTAGAAGTTCCCTTAAAGAAGAGCAAATGTAACTCCTTCCTGTGATGCCTGATGACTACTTGGCTCTGCAGGGAGATTAACCATCTGCTCCCAATCATGTACTTGGAAAGTTACAAGGGGAAGAAACTCTTGAAGGATCCCATCTGAGCAATCTCAACTTGTGCATTTGTGGCTTCTGTTGCCTTCACCAACAATAAAATCATAAAATTGTGAAGTTGGAAGGAACATGAAGAAACTTCTAATGTAATGTCTCTCTCTGTTTTTCAGCTAAGAAAACTGAGGCCTACTATGGTCCCTTTGCCCAGGGTTATCACCACAGAGGTGACATGGAACTCGGTCCCAAATGCCCAGGACAGTGCTGTTTTTACCCTGTTTCCTCCCAGCTGTTTGGTTTGATAGCTTTTCCCTCCTGTAACAAAGAAAGGTCTCATTATGGCTAAACAGGATTTTTAAAATAACGTTAAGATTCTATAGTTTATCAAGACTTTATATGAAAAAGCTTACCACACTCGGCTCTACTCCTGAAACCAAGACTACACTGTATGTTAACCAACTTGAATTTTAATAAATTTAAAAAAAGAAAAAGCTTTACCAACTATTTTTATTCCATGAAGGAAACATTTTATTAAATATCATATATCAAAACATACTGTTGCAAACTAGCACAGCAAAAATATATAATTTTATTTAAGTTGTAGCAATTATTTCACTTATTTGGTGTTTTTTAATAAAAATAACAAAAAGCAATAAAAAGAGGAAATTTAATAGACATACTAGAGCAAACAATGGATTCCACCTATACATTTCTCTTTGAGGGCAATGAGAATAATCAGCTATTGCAGGGAGTCCCTTCCACAACAGGCCTCCTGGCTGCCTCCAGTCTAGTAAAAACAACAGAATTCTCTAACAGTAAACTCACCATGTAGAGTTTGGCCATTTTCCTGTTGGTTATGTCTGCTATGGTGTCATCATCATCATCTCCATCCCGAAGCTCTGGCTTTGTCCCTAAAACCTGGGAAAAAAGTGAACAGATAAAAGATAAAGATCTCTCATTGAAGGATGCAGAGTTAAAAAAAAAAAAAGTAAATCTATCTTACATTTCTAAAGACATAAATTATAAAATATTTGTAATTAAAATGACCAGGCTCAAACATTTCTCAACAATCATACTGCATTGGCCTTTTCCCATGGACCACACCAATTGCATTAAGTAAACAAACACTGAGTTTGCTCATGATGGGAATTTCCAAGAAAATAAAAACCTACACTTGAAAGTAAACATGTTCATCTTACTGAAGATGACCAGGAATCAATTAAAATATGAGTTCTAAATTCACTTCCATAACAATTTCTTCTTGTGACCTCTGCTTCAAGAATCAATCTATAGGTTTAATTACAAAGACTTGGATCAAATTACTATTTGAGGGTGGAGTACCATTATCATCACTGACATATTATAGCCTAGAAAAAGGACAAGTTCTTGACCACACAATACTATATTTCCTGCTGTATATTTGGCATTTATAACAGTGTTGGGAGCATAAGAGATGCTTGATAAGTAGTTGTCAAATGAATAAATGAACGCATCCATTTATTCTTTGCATATATAGTATAGTCCAAAAATTCAAGTACATGAAGTATTTAGTAGAGGAGTATATTTGAATCTGCTTTGATTTTCTACACACTTAAAATCAGAAAAAAAATAAGTGTATAAAGCAACTTACTTAATTAAATTAATCAACATAAATGTCAAAGATTGTTAAAGACAGGATAAAAATATAAACTTACTCTAAGCAATGTGACGTTTATAACAACATAAACAAATTCAAGTTTAGAACATACAAAGAAGGTATTCCCTTAGATTCAGTAATATTTTGTATACAATGAAATTCCTTGCCTACTGTGTTTTATATCCATTAAAAATACATTGCGTGAAAATACATACTGTCAAAAACCAGGCAACAGTAAAAATGTACATAAATTCTAATCCTTGTTCGAGTATGGGTACTGCCTGGAGTTTAGAAACTCATTAAAGAACTTATTTTCTCTGGGGACGTGCTCATCCTTTTGCTGACACAATTAATAAAACACTTTATTGTACCTACTAAATGATTACAATATAGTTTTCCTTTTTTGCTAACAGTAGGATCAAGACAAAAATTACAACACTTGCCATCAAAGGCACATTTTAAAAACAGTTTTACTGTGCTATAAGTTTAAGAGCAAGAAAGGGCTCTTCAAATATCCTTTTATAACTTTACTCCAACGAAGAGAGTAGTTTGGAACCAACGGTTTGGGTTGAGGACATACCTAATACTTGGAAGTTTCCCCGTGGGTCATGTGAGTCCGAGATTTAGTGCACGTTCTTAGTTTTTAGGCAACAATCCCCATACGAGGCAAGGATCTTAATTAGCTTCTCAAAGGACTATAGCACCATTGGGAATTGAACTCACAGGATTTAACAGAAACAGACCTAATTCTATGGATAGGGGGTGCTGTCCATTGTCAGGTACCCTCAAGAATCATTTTAAAATTCAGTTCAACAACTAGGCATTTACCAAATACCTCACTGGGATATACAAATGAGTTTCTAACCACTTAAATCTTAAGTACTTTACATCTTGCCTAGAAAGAGGAAAATAAACACGTTCACATTATCAACTATGCCATATGTTTTTATCTTTGAAATAAACAATAAATACAGCTTTTCTTTTTTCCTACAGCTAGGATAATATCTAAATTTGAAACACTCACTTTACATTTCTCAAGTGATTAGCAATTTAACTCATGAAATCCTTTGTGTGTGAAATAACATATATTTTGACAATTTAAAGAGGAAGGGACACAGAGAAGACTTATCTGAAGACGTTTCTTAAAAATTTCACCTATTGTTCTAGCCAAGATCAGTTACTCAAGCTTTGAGTCTCGCCATCCCTCCACTTCCTTCAATTATTTTCCATAAATTTCCACTTAAGAGTATATTCATCCTTTAACATGCCCCAAACTGAACTCAGCTTTTCACAATACTGACAGTTCTCAATTCCCAATTTGTATCAGTGAATCTCTGTTCTATTTACCTGGACTTAAAATCATGTGGCCCATTTTGAATACTTCCTGTCCTCCATGTTGAATCTCCTACCAACTTAGTCATTAAATTCTACTTGTTAATAATAATGTTTGGAGTCATTTATTCCTGTCTCTTCCTTAATTTCCACTTTATTGCAAATCTCTCAAAACCTGAGGGACATGTTACACCTACACCTGTTGTCAGTGACCTCCTGCCGTCAGGTTCACCTCATCTTTTCATTCAGAAATGATCCTGCACGCTGGCTGGATAAAGTTACTTAACTTTACTCCCAAGTTTCAAGAACATGACTCAAGATAAAGGTTTATATCTTATAGTTGCATCAGTGATTCTTAAAGTTCCAATATGCTAATGCAACAGTAGTAACTCGGTAACCTGATAAAATATACATTCTCAACTGCCAGCCATTAAGTCATTATGTCTAGGGTGAGGCCCAGGAATCTGCACTCCAGATGCTGCTGAATCGGCTGCTTACTGACAAAGCCAAAACTTCTATCTGGATTCCAAAGCCCCTTGAGAGACTGGATGCTACCTACACTGCGTTATTTCTTAATATTCTCTACCAACTCCCCTCCCCATGATGGTGTTTTCAGGGTCCCCTGTGGGAGGCACACACTTTCCTCCCCCAGGGCTTTACCTAATGCTGTACATAACTTCTACCTAGACTAACTGCGTGTGGTAGAAGCAAAACTGAGCAATTTTTCTTTGGCTGGTTCAGCTCATCATAATTAGCACAGTAATAGTTACTGCTTATTGAACGTCTACTATGAGTCCCACACTGTATCAGGAGCTTTGGACACATATTGTTTCATCTTTATAGGAGATTCTATGAACCAGACACCATTATCCTCATTTTACAGAAAAATGTCACTGATACTCCAAGTCATGAAGTGACTATTTCACAGAACTGTTCAGTGTTTGAGATTTAAATTCTGTCAAAGTCCCTTTAATACCCTAATTTCAGTACTTTTTATAACAATTAGTTGCCTACTTCCCTAAATCAAGGGAAAATAGGAAAGTCTGTGAAATGGACAAAAGGATTCTTTCCAAGGATGGTGTCCAGGGGCTCCTTCTGGTGATCTGATACCGTAATGTTATTTTCTTTCCTTTTCTTTGAGTAATCAAGCCCAGAAGAAGACTGATACCAGCAAATGATTTTGTCCATAGACATGCACAGGAATTTTGTCTGGTGGAGATGAAAATAATTTCTGCCCTGTGAAAGAGGCCAGCTTTGCATTTGTCAGCAAATTCATCTCAATGCTGATCACCAGACCAATGATTTAACCCAATATTTCTATTCTAGTGGTTTATTATAAAAAAATAATTGAAATACATACAAAGAATCAACCTAATAAATATTCATAATAGCATTTCATAGTATTAAAAAAAACATAAACCACCTAAATGCCCAACATGAAAGGGATTAAATATATTAGGCTGTTATCTATGGAATGGAAAATTATAGAGACATTAAAATATTATACAAATTTTTTGATGGTCGGGAAAATGTTCATAATGTTTCAAGTAAAAATTTATATTGCAAAGTATTATCTGTACTAGGAACTCTTATGCAGGGAGACACAGATGAAAAGAAAGATTATGAAGAATTTGGTTATGTTTTACTCAAAGGTGGGACTTGGGGATATATTCCTTCTCTATTATGACTATATTTCATAAAATTTCAATAATAAACAGGTATTTTTTTTAATAAATAAAACTGTAAAGGCTTTTATTGAACAAAATATATTGACTTCTTTTTTTTATATTTATTTTCTCTCCCTGTGGAATAGTCGGCATTCCTTCAAATGGAGTAATTATAACTTCCTTTTAACTTATAATCTACCTTAAGCTTCCACCTCAGGCTTCCTCAATCAATTCATCAAAGATAGTAACTATTCCTGCTGGATTCCTAAATGCTCTAGGTATTTTGATCATATCCACAGTGGCACAGGGGCCTTAACTTTTCAACTCGGAATTAAGTGGTTTCAAAGGTCACAAGTACCATTTTTTTGCTATAGGGGTGATATGAATAGAAACATGGGAACATCACTGTCTTCTCTGTTAGTCAGTATCATAATAGAAACGTCTAACAATTTAAGATACAACTCTAAGTACATTAGAGAGATTAGAAATTTGTGTAAATACAATTTTGTTCTATGCCTAAATAGATCTGTTCTACTCTTCACTCCTTACCTTCAACAGTTCAATCCAAAGTAAACCAGAAGATATTTATATTAAATCATGACAGCACATACACCACCTTGCTCTATTTATTTATTCATTCATTTACTTATTTATTTACTCTATTTCCATCTTGCTTAAATTCACAATCTCTTAGCTTCATATTTTCTGGGTTCTCACGATGTGGGTCAAGACCATCCATAGGGTCTTGTGTTTTTTCTCTATGACCCATTGTGACTTTTTCCTTTAAATATAAACAGGCCTACATGTAAATTTGTTTTAGAAAAGAAGGACCAGGAAGTTAAGAAAAATGTTGCTCTATCTTCATAATCCTTACTTAATTTTCACGTTTACATCTGCCTTTGTTTATTCTGAATCCTTTAGCCAGCCCCACCAAATAGGGATATGAATTTCCAACCTTTACAATCTTGCTCTCTTAGGATGCGGTTTCTCTCTTTTCTACAGAGAAGTCAGGATGTATGGATAATGTGCAGTACGTATTTGGAGTGAATAGTAGGAAAAGAGGGGATAATGTGTGGCCTGGAGGAAGGACAGTACCTAACTCAAGACTCCAAATCATTTTGGATGAAAATGTTTCATGTTAGTGTCAAGTCCTAAAAGCACTTAACAGAGAGGGTCTTCTATGTTTCTCAACTCTGATTTCAGCTTGACAGATTAGGAAAATGAGGACAGAGAAGTTAGGAGTTTGGCCTTTGGTCCAAGTCTTATAAATTGTAAAGCAAAGGATGTAAACCCCAGGCTTCACAATTCCTCCCATAGTGCTCACCATAGCAAAGGAGACATCATGGTCGCTTTAATCACGTTAGTACAAATGGCTATTTCTACTCTCAGTAAAAATGAAGGAACCTCTCAGGTCCTAAGGGGTAAACTTTTAATTACCCAGCAATTCCTGTCTTATTTTCCTTCCCCAAATGGAAAAAAAATTAATTGATTGCTAACACATGGTAAATAGAAATAAATTATAAGGACGAAATATAGCCTGGTTAGTATGGTATATTTACTTGCTTCAAGGCATTTTATGGCTTAAGTCAGATAAATATTTGATAGCAGGAAAGACAGAGATATAAAATTACAGGCAATTCTGAGAAATGATGTGACTCCACTTAGCTGGCTCCACCTAATCTGATATGAGGTTCCAACATTTGCTGTTCCCAGTGATGTGCTTCTCTGCCTCTGAAATACCTTTATACCTTTATGGAGAAATCAAATAAAAAGGGTAATTTAATATATCAAATAGTGGGTAAAGTTATCTTAGCTGAGAAAAAGCAAGTGAAGTGCATGTTTGGATAAAAGGATAAAGTGAATTGCAAGTCTGCAAGAGATGTTTGGTTATTTAATAATCTGGGCCAGGACTGCCCAGTGGAATTTTCTGTAATTTAAATATTCCACATCTATGCTGTCCAATATGGTAGTCATTAGCTACATGCAGCTACTGAGCACCTGAGATGTTGTCAGTATAACCAGGTAACTGGATTTTTTATTTCATTTCAATTAATTTAAATCAGAACTATAATAGCCAGATGTGTCTGCCAATGCTGCATTTGACAATGTAGTTCTGGAGAACTCAGGGAAAGCTGTGGCTTTGGGGAACTCACCATGATGCAGGTCTGATTCTCAGTGATGCGGTAACATCACCAGATTAGATATTAGATTTAGAAGGTCGAATTCACAAGAAAGTTAACTCATAAGTTATAATGTGAAAAGCACATTCACAAGTTCTCATACTATGGGAACATACTTATAAGACACTATACCATGGAAAGTTAACTCACAAATTATTAACATACATAAGCCAGAGTGCCAACTGATTAAATTAGAACAGTTGTTTCAACTGGCTACATTCTAGAACCATCTGGGGAGTCGTGATAAAGAGTACTAAAGTCTGAAACAGTCTAAGATTCTGATTGAAGCCTGGCATTGTTGTGTATTTTCAAAGCCTTCTGGGCCTGTTTAGTGTTTAGTGGCATTAGCTCTGTTAACATGGTTCATCCATCTCAATCATCAGGACAGGTCTGCCAAGCATTCCTGATATTCAAATAGCTTCCTAGGGAACCCCTTTCCTGGACAAATTGTCATGGCCTGGCAGTCACGAAGCTGCCTGGAACAAATCTCAAGTAAAAATTTTTAGTTCATCTGCCCTTTCTGGGAATCATTAAATGATTTTTGTTTTGTTATGTTTTGTTCTGTTTTATTTTTGGTAAGACCTCAAACTCATTTGGACATTTCTACCTGATTAGTGCTTGAATAGATAGTTCCACTGTTTGCCTCTGGCATTCCAAATTTGTATGTTTCACAATGAGCACATTCCTCCTTGTCTTCTTGACAATCCCTTCACTTGGCAGGATCCGGCACTCTGAGCTCGGAGAACCCACTGAGTGACTGTGATTTTCTTTTCACACTTCCAATGGTCTGATAATTAATACCATTCATAATCATCATGATGATTAAGTGAAATAATGTATGTGAAGTGACTGTCGCTATACCTGGCACATAGTGAGAATTCCACAAAACTTAGATCTTGCATCCTTTATCCACCTTTATATACATTGAATCAAACAAGCCTTTGTCAACGGATCATTCTCTTTCTTTGATACGACCCTGCGAATCACCACTCTGACTCTTTGCATGATGATTTTACCACTGAACTTCTAGACACCTCCCTGGGACTTACATTTATTCACTTATTACTTCTTTATGTCTTGATCTAATGACATCATTAAGTAGTCTATGTCTTGACAGCATACCCGTGTCGAAGTCTTACATTTTAGATTTAAAATTACAACCAGTAGATCTAAATATCCCTCTTCAAGCAAAACCTAAAGAATAGTCTCCTGTGTATCAACAAATGAATAGTTAATAATGCTGAGAAAGAAAATAAAACTTAGTAATCTCTTCTCTTCTTTGAAGTTTCTCCACAATTGAGAATGCATGATGCCATTAGTCCTTGGTTATAAAACTGATTCAATGATCTTCCATGTGTTTCCGTCATATCTCCCCATTTAGTCCCATACAAATGACCTTATTTTTTTGAGTCAGGATCCATCAGTTACAGTTTATTCATCAGTAAGGTTTGTTTGTGGAGTGTCTATGATATACCAGCAGCAAAGGAAAGGGCCAGAACTGTAACAGCTAATAAGTTAGCTGTGGTCCTTGTCCTCAGTGAGCTGACTTTCAGTACAGGGATGCTAACTAGGTTTCACCTGTGCTTCCTAAATCTCACTACAGACAGCGGCTGCAGGGGCAGTCTGCAGGGAAAGGTTCTGAGTTTGCTTCCAAATTTAGTGAGAAGGTTTAACACGATCTACCAGCTATTTCACTCCCGGAGAGGTAGGAGAAGTGGCAGCACACATTCCATTTGTTTTTAACCCCAAATATATGAAAATAGCTTGTAAGGATTCTCAAATTCAGAAATGTTTCGAAAGTAGACGAGTCCAGTGAGGATCACTCTCCTCCTCTCACGGCTGGCTCTCTATCATGATGCCTCTGAGCTTCTTCCCTCATAACTTGTGCTTATTTTCACCAACTTTGGAGATTACCAGAGGAAAAACTACCACTGGTTGGATGGGAAGAGGAAGGGAGAAGGAGAAACTGCCTTTCTTCTCCATTTTCTCCTTTTGAGGCAAACAAGGAGACAAGAGCTACATAGGGCTTCCCAGTATGAAAATATGAGCTAAATAAATCTCCAGGAGCGTTTTTTTTCACTGTCCCTTTTCACCATATACACATATGCACATATTGACATAAACTTAGTTCATTTTATCTCCTTCTATCCCTTTAGGGAGAGGTCAGTAAATATGACTTACATATTATATTTAATCAGATTATGTCATGTTTTATGGCAAGAGTGCTGTGACACTTCCTCTCTAGCTCCATAATTCAGAAATTTTCCAAGCTCCGAAATTTAACAGAGCAAACTCAAAATGGCTTTCATATACTCTCACGTACCTGAAAAGTATTTCCATGATTTTTATACTCACATTTCAAAAAGAAAAGGATTATCTTTCCAAGAAAATGTCTAGCCCAATTAACCTGTGTGACCCTCAATAGTAAGGATGAAAGGCTTTATGCTGACAGTAATAAATATGAAACAAATGTACTGAGTACAAACATTATGCTACCAGAGGTATTACTTATGACATGGAATACATAAAATAGGTATGACTGTCAAAAGTGTGTGGCAGGGGCACCTGGGTGTCTCAGTCATTCGAGTGATGGCCTCTTGATTTTAGCTCAGGTCATGATCTCACAGTTCAGGGGTTCGAGCCCTATGTCGGGTTCTGCACTGACAGTTTGGAGCCTGCTTGGGATTCTCTGTCTCCCTCTTTCTCTGACCTCCCCCCTCCCAAAAATAATAAATAAAATTTTTGGCCTAATTTTTGGAAGTTATAAAAGAACTTGGCAGCAGACAGAATTCCCATCTGTCTGTATGTTTAAGACCACTGCTCTGTACTGAAGACAGCCTGCATGTGAGTTGTAGCTCTCTGTTCCCATTCTCACTTGGGCAAGTTAGGCAGCCTCCCTATGACTTACCTCCTTCATCTGTCAGGTAAGGGTATAGAGATGCCATTGGTGCTCTGCCCATCTCACCGTGGTCTACCTTGGATGTCATTTGTTGATGATTTCTTAAAGGTCAAAGCCTTCTGCTCTCTGACGGCATTATCGGGCCACTGAGCTGTACTGTATGCATATGCAAGGCAGGCTGGAGTTCTGGGGAGTTAACACTCCCGAGGAGTGACCCCCAACTAATCAAGGATGGCAATTGCCATCTAAATCCTACACCTTCCTCAGCTGATTCCAAAGTGTGTTCCACAAAATTTCTCACAGAGCCCCTCTGGGATTAAGCCACAGTTCCTTGTAGCAGTGAACCATGTATTCACAAATTATTGCCTCACTTTACTCCTTCTTGGTGCTTCCAGGATCATCTCCCAAATAACCACGTGCCCCTAAGCCCTTGTATAGAGTTTGTTTCTGGAGGAATGCAAACCAAGACAGTGGATAAGAGATGCATCTACTTCCTAGGGCTGTTGTAAGAATTAAATGAGCTCATTCTTGTAAAGCCCATAGAAGGATTGTAGGCGCTACATGTTTGCCATGATGGTAGCTGTTGTTATCTCCTCTGCAGCAAAAATAAATCCATCACAATTTTTTTCCCTTAGATTATGGAATTTCTGTGTTGATGGTAAGTAGTATTTGTATGATATAAAGAAAAGCACAACCTGATAGATTAAGGAACAAACAACGAAATTCAGCCTGCCAGTGAGCCACTTGCCCTTACCCCACAGAACAACAAGATGAGAGAAATTACGCCATCATGCAGCAATAAGGCTCCATGACAGTGAGTATTGCAGAAATGGGTATTTAATTGTAGTACATTTGCTACCTGCTTTGAAATAGTGTTTAATGTATTTGTCTTGACACATGCACTCTGTCAGACTTCATTAAAATCAGTTTTCAGTTTTGGTTTATGTTTTAGTTGCTAGAATTCATTGAAATCAGGCATTGACATTTCATTTCTCTGATATGCATGGCATAGAACTTCATTTCCCAGTATATTTGCATGGCTTTTGTTTGCTTGCGTGAAGCTACTCAGATATTTTAATATTTTTTAACCGTGTGTTGGTACCTTTCTCCTGATTAGTAAAATGTTATAGAATACCCAGAACTGAGGATTGCCTCTTGGTTTCCACTAAAAATATACTGTATTTACCTGAACAAACCATGCTTTCCTTTTTTTTTTTTTTATTTTATTTTTTTAAATATTTTTATTTTTTTATTTCTAGGATAGAGAGAGACAGTGTGAACAGGGGAGGGTCAGAGAGAGGGGAGTCACAGACTGAAACAGGCTCCAGGCTCTGAGCTGGCAGTCAGCACAGAGCCCGATGCGGGGCTCAAACCCACGAACCGCGAGATCATGACCCAAGCGAAAGTCGGACGCTTAACCGACTAAGCCACCCAGGTGCCCCCAAACCATGCTTTCCTGAAAAAGTCACTTTAAAATCCTTTTCCATGAATATATATAATAATCGGATACATATGTATACATTTATATCCTAAATAATGTAACTATAGAATTGGACTGGATACCCTTACAAACATAATAGTATTTCTAATAGCAATTACTGGTTTTTCATTTGCACAAGGACTGCCAATAGATCCCAGCTCCACTGCAGTGTGATCCTTGGCTATCAATAAACAGGATTTAGAAGCACAATCCAAATGGTCCCGGTTTTAGGGAGTTCTTTCCAATATGTGAACACATTTACTCATGATAGTAAGCAAATATCAACTACAAAATGAATACTAGGTAATTATGAATTGCTGAATCTTGGAGAGTCAACTTTTAATGTCTGGGCTTGGTTACTTCTTAGCATAGGATAGAAGAGGAAACGTGTAAAATTAATACCGTGGCACCTGGGTGGCTCTGTCAGTTAAGCATCTGACTTGATCTTGGCTCAGGTCATGATCTCACAGTTTATGAGTTTGAGCTTCTTCATCAGGCTCTGTGCTGGCAGTACATAGCCTGCTTGAGATTCTCTCTCTCTTTCTCTCAAAATAAATAAAATAAACATTGGGGCACCTGTGTGACTTAGTCAGTTAAACAGTGCACTCTTGATTTCAACTCAGGTCATGATCTCAAGGTTCGTGAGTTCGAGCCTGTGTCAGGCTTTGTGCTGGTAGTAAAGAGCTTGCTTGAGATTCTCTCTTCCTTTCTCTTTGCTCCTCCCTGCTCTTTCTCTCTCTCAAAATAAATAAATAGACTTAAAATAAATTTTAAGTAAACATTTAAAAAATTAATATTACTGTTAATAATTATTAGCATATAATTAAAAAACTAATTTACAAAATAAATGCCAAGAAATTATGACTCACTAAATCTTAGAGACCTGGTTCTTTGATATCTGAGTTTGGTTAATTCTTAGCACAGGGGATAAAATGAAACTGACCTAAAACTGTTGAAAGAAAATAGTCTTAATGTTAGTTTTTTTCATTATATATGAGCACTAATATCATAACACAAGGAATGATATAAATACACAAAATGAAACCTGCCATTCTAGTTCAATATTTATATTAGTTTATTGATGCAGGTATAGACTGCATGGGATAGGATCTAACCTTCCATATAACCCATCTGTCCTAGAATTATACTATCTTATTTATAGCTTCTATCACACTAGCCTCCACTTCAGCTGCAAACGAAAGGAGAAATTACCTCCTTCGAAAGTGATTGCCAAGTGCTATTAATTTGAGTTCATTATACAAAACAGACACTTGATCAATAAGGTCACAAGTCTTCATATTGACCTTTAGTGTGACAAAATGGAAGACTATTTGAAATATTATATTGCAGCATATGGTTAACTACACTATTGCTCTATTTCTTAATGACTGAACCACCCAGGTATCCATTGGTGCTGTATTTCTTATCTTTGTTCAGAATATTTCACCTCCCCACACTGGATGAATTGAGTACCTGAATTAAATGAGACCTGAACTTAATACTAGAATCCAAATAAAAGACTCATTAAAATAAATGGCAATGATGAATGTTGCCTTGAGCAGTGCCTGGCACATAGTGTACTATCAATAAATGGTAAATAAAAATAGCTATAGCAAAAAAAAAAAAAAGCTATAGCAACCATAGTGTTCTTGAAAGTATTATAACGCTGTGGTATATGCTATTTGTTACTATAATTCTTTTATATATATGTACATATAATTTATTGTCAAGTTAGCTAACATACAGTGTATACAGTGTGGCACTTGGTTTTGGGTGTAGATTCCCATGATTCATCACTTACATACAACACCCAGTGTTCATCCCAGCAAGCTCCCTCCTCAGTGTCTATCACCCATTTTGGGATGTGAATATGTATTTGAGTATTATGGCTAATAAGCAAAATGGAAAAAATGATTCAGTTATAATGCAACAGAGAGAAGAAAAGGAAAGCTTCCCATTTGAGGGTACCTTTGATATTTCTCTCTACTCAGGACTAAACTAGAGAGAGTGGCAAATATTTTGGATCACAGTAAGTTAAAAATCTTTGGATGGTTAAGCCCATAAATAGACCTCCTCTTTCCACATGGCTCTCATTATAAAGTTATTTCAGACAATGAATACTGATGAACTCCTATGTGCCAGAAACCATGCTATAAGAATGGGAAACTACAAAATATTTCAGACATTGTTCAATTTCCCAAGAATTTACAAAAAGACCATAGAAAATAATGGAAGGCTAAAAAAAGGAAGCTAAAGTTACTTGGACAGCACTCAGGAAGTGTTTACCTGACAAAACCTTTGTCTCTTTGTGTCAAAGTGTTTACTTCGTCTATTGACCAAATTAATATCTAAGGCAACTCAAATTTCCACCCTTACAAAGTACAGAGTTGTGAAAAACAATGAAATCAATAGGAGGGGAACAGAAAATAGTTTACTAAGTGATGGGGGTGCTATTACACTCCCACAAAACAACTTTATGTCTTATATTTAAGGAGCCCAAAACATCTATGTTTGTTCCCAGATGCTAAAAAGCAATGTGATTTTTATGTATTATTATTTTCCTCTGAATTTTCAGACCCTTTAAAAAATACTATATACTCGTTGTTCCAAAATGGTCATGAGGGGAATTTTCAAAGCAGCTCCCTATTTCTTTCCTTTTTTTTTTTTTTGTTTGCTTAATTTTGAGAGAGAGAGAGAGAGAGAGAATGCGAGCAGGGAAGGGACAGAGAGAGTGAGACATGGAATCCAAAGCAGGCTTCAGGCTCTGAGCTGTCAGCACAGAACCCAACATGGGGTTCGAACTCACAAGCTGTGAGATCATGGCCGGAACCGAAGTTGGACGCTTAACTGACAGAGCCACCCAGGAACCCCCTTTTTTTTAATGTTTATTTATTTATTTTTGAGAGAGAGAGGGACAAACAGACAGATAGACAGAGAGAAAGAGGCAGGGAGAGAGGGAGAGAAAGAATCCCAAGCAGGCTCTACACTACCAGCACAAAGCCCAACATGGGACTCAATCTCATGAACCAGGAGATGCTGACCTGAGCTGGAATCAAGGGTCAGATGTTCAACTGACTGAGCCACCCAGGTGCCCCTACCTCCCTATTTCTATTTTTGGTATCATTTGCTACTCTTCTAAAGGTAAATGGGGACTGATTTGATTTATCTAATTAAAGATCATCCCCAGAAAATAGCTTCTCCCACTTTCTATAGCAACATTTTCAAAATGATCATGCTTGATTTAAATATTCAATATTTTAAAGACTAAATTTTGATCCCATGGAAATTCAATAAACACAACATTATGCTTTGAAACAAACATTTCCACAGAGAAACTTTAAAAAAAAATTTTATGTTTTATTTATTTTTGAGAGACAGAGAGAGAGAGACAGTGCAAGCAGGGGAGAGTCAGAGAGAGAGGGGGAGACACAGAATCTGAAGAGAGGCTCTAGGCTCTGAGCTGTCAGCACAGAGCCCAATGTGGGGCTTGAACCCATGAACCACGAGATCATGACCTGAGCTGAAGTCGGATGCTTAACCGACTGAGCAACCCATGCGCCCCTCCACAGAGAAACTTACACAGAATTCTAAATTTCCAAATTTCCAAAAATTTCCAACTTTTTCTTTCTCAATCTTTACTTTGAATGGTACAATGTATGACTATTCCAATGCTCAGGTTATTAGATGTTCAAAATCGCTCTCAGTTTTGCTTTTCTATAAATTTAGATTATATAAGAACTTAGGAAGCATTAATAATGTGCACAGCCTTTTGATGTTAAGTTTGGGGGAAAAGTAAGACAAATATATTGGGTGATTTCTACACTTCTGTAGTTCCTTGGAGTTCATGGGGCATATTCACTTCTAATCTAGTGATGTTGAGAGGCAGCAACAGGACTGTGGGCCACAACCAAGCAAAGTGGTCAAGGTCAACGGACAGCAGTGCCATGTGCTAGAGAGAGAGAGAAGTGGGGTTTTGTGGTAGCTGGACACTAAGTGGGGAGGTGAACTGACCTGAAAGGAAGGACTCTACAGATTAGAGTATCCAACTACAGCTCCCGAAAACATGCATTTTTATCATAGAATTAAAAGTTTTAGACACCAGCTACTTCTTTTTTAATTAAAAAATTTTTAAAAATGTTTTTTATTTATTTCTGAGAGAGAGAGAGAGACAGCATGAGCAGGGAGGGGTCAGAGAGAGAGGGAGACACAGAATCTGAAGCAGGCTCCAGGCTCTGAACTAGCTGTCAGCACAGAGCCCAACACGGGGCTCGAACCCACGAACCGTGACATCATGACCTGAGCCGAAGTTGGACACTTAAACCGACTAAGCCATCCAGGCACCCCTTTTTAAATTTTTTTTAATGTTGTTATTTTTGAGAGAAAGAGGACAGAGTGAGAGTGGGGGAGGAGCAGAGAGAGACAGAGACACAGAATCTGAAGCAGGCTCCAGGCTCTGAGCTGACAGTGCAGCACCGAATGTGGGACTTGAACCCACGAGCCATGAGGTCATGACCTGAGCTGAAGTCAGAGCTTACCCAACTGAGCCACCCAGGCATCCCAAGACACCAGTTACTTATTTCTTAATGTGCTATCCTTTCACCTGAAGTACACGCCACCTACCACATGGGAAGGTATTGCCATCAATATAAACAAGCCCAAGACTCAGCTATTACTTTCCAAAAAGTTAGTTGTTAACTATCCATCTGCAGATAGAAGACTAGAAGAACATATGAATTGTACTTATCAAAATACCAACTGCTCTTCTATAAATGTAGTTGATTTTAAAACATTCAATAGGTCGTCTTTTTCATATCTTCACCAACACTATTACCTAAAACATAGTATCTCTTTTTAGAGATACTACTATCTTTAGAAAACAGAAAAACAAATGTAATGGGTTTCTGGTACCATGCAGTTCACAGTTAATTGTACTAATTATCCAAATATGAATGATCAAGAAGTTAGAGCTACAGAGGCAACACAGATATAAAGGCAGTGTTGTGTCCTCCCTCAAGGAATTCAGCCTGGCAAATTATAACACATACACTTTATTTTGAAAAATACTTGGGAAAAATAGAACTAAATTTTTACTCTTTGCCCAAACAGACGTCTCTAAAGAGCAACTGAAGAAATACTTACACTATTTCACTCTAGATTTTATTTACAAGATACCCAGATGAGCATGTCATACACATCCAATCAACTTATTAAGAGAATGACTGAAAATGTTTTATTTTCAAGTTGTCAACTATGACTTAGAATAAGATGAACACAACCTCCTATTGGGAGATCCTTTGGAGGTTAATCTAGCCTATATGCTATTATCATATAGCCTAAAATACATGAGTTTTATCATGAGAAGGCTTCCAATAATGGTGGTATCCAACCATGCTTTCTGGTATCAGTGGGCCCTCACCATCTGCTCCTACTTTCTGACTTTATCTTAGATCTACTGCATGCTTTTCTTCTCAGACAATAAGATAAGTAATTTCTGAGGTACATTGGGAACAAACACAGTGCTCTGTAAACACTTATTAATTGAGATGCAACATGATATTCCAATTTTCTTTCTTATTGTCCAGAAGCTGAAAAATGATTGTGCAAGACTTCCCAGGGAGCCTTAGTAATTTTATAAAAGCAAGAAATCTAACAGTTCACCAATATAGCAGATGCTTACAATTTCCTTGTAGCATAGTTACTACCAGTATTCCATCACTAGCATTTACAATGATTATGGACTTAATATGCTCATTAAATTATATTGAAAAAAAGTCTTTCAAGGTTAGAAAAATTAGTTGATTTTTGCTGTCATTTCAAAAAACTTTTGCCCATTCTACATTCTCTTTTTGATATCTACCAGATGCTGCTTTTTAGAAAATGAGTCTATAAAACAGATAAATTAGCAACCTTAGCAATTTTTCCTCAGGGCACTCTTATAGCTTTCCTCCTAATGTTTAGAGGATGAATAGGACCAATTAAGAAAGTATGGAACCTTAGGGCCAGTGGCATATTTAATTCTCCTTCACATTCATTGATTGTTTCTTTTCAGGAAAAGAAGAAAGAGAAAGAAAAAAGCTTTACATAATTTATGTGTAGTTTTTCCTGGTAAATACATTTACAGTGATGAAAAAACATGTACAGGGTAAAATGTGATTTTACCTACAGGTTTTAGTATAGTTCCATGGACAGAATAATTTTCATATTTAGGTAGACGAGTTTTTAAAATTGCTAAAGAGGGGGCGCCTGGGTGGCTTAGTCGGTTAAGCGTCTGACTTTCGCTTAGGTCATGATCTCACAGTTCGTGGGTTCGAGCCCCGCGTCGGGCTCTGTGCTGGCTGCCAGCTCGGAGCCTGGAGCCTGTTTCACAGTCTGTGTCTCCCTCTCTCTCTGACCCTCCCCTGTTGACGCTGTCTCTCTCTCTCTCTTAGAAATAAATAAAAAGATTAAAAAATAAAAATAAAAAATAAAAGTGCTAAAGAGACAGGAAAGAGGCTGAACATGTACCCTATTTTCTCAGACAGTCTTGTTAATACATGTTGTCTCCTAGTTTTGTCTAATAAGGGACCCCTTAATTACTATCCCAAGTATTTCAGTTGTAATGGTAAATTTATGATCATAAAGTTAAATCATATTAAAATTACATGAATATAATAGTATTAACAGATAGCTAAATATCTAAAAGTAAATTGAAATTTTCAAAAAACTCTCAGTAAAAGTATTTTTCACTATTTATTGTGTTGAGCACTTTGATGTGTTATGCATATTTCAAATACTCAGCACCCAGTATGGAATAATGATAAGAGAATCATTTAACTGGTTTATAAGTCCTGGATTTTAAACCATTACTAAACTTCATATAGAGACCTTCAAAGTTTCTGAAGATAAATAAACTTAAAAGAATATCATTAAAAAGGAATCACTTAAAAGGAACATTTTAAAAGATTTTTAGGTTTTTAGAATCCTTTTCCAGCAATATAGTTTCATTAGAGTTTCAGAAAAAGAAATGAAATTCCATTGTCTTCAACAAGGAAACCTTTTGTGTGTGTGTGTGTGTGTGTGTAACTTCTGAAGCCTATCAACCCCCTTCTAAAAAATATGCTTTTTAATTACATAAAATAAAATGCAAAGTATTACAATGGAAATCTGTTATATTGGGGTACAACTATCAAAATGTATTTTCTGAATGTGATAAAGTAATCCGTGAGTAATATATGTTATTTACTCATTAAATAACAATACTGAACAGCAGGTCTAATAACTATCATAATTACCAAGAAATGATGAACAGCAATGATATTTTAAAATTATCTGCTAGCCATCTGGATGACAAATGGATCAAGAAGATGTGGTTTATCTATACCATGTAATACTACATGGCAATGAGAAAGAATGAAATCTGGCCATGTGTAGCAACATGGATGGACCTTGAGGGTGTTATGCTTAGCGAAATAACTCAGGCAGAGAAGGACAAATATCATATGTTTGCACGTATAGGAGGAACTTAACTGAGGACCATGGGGAAGAAGAAGGGGGGAAATGGTGGGGGAAAGGGAGAGAGGCAAACCATGAGAGACTCTTGAATGCTGAGAAACAAACTGAGGACTGATGGATGTGGGGGGGAGATGGGCATGGAGGAGGGCACTTGTGGGGATGAGCACTGGGTGTTATATGGAAACCAATTTGACAATACACTATTTGTAAAAAATAAAATAAAAATAAAAAAAATAAAAGAAATTGAAACCCCCCCCCCAAAAAATTATCTGCAATAGCGTGATCTGAAAAGTCACAATGCTGCTTATGCTACTGTTTAGTCAACTATATTTACAACTGGAGAAGGTTTTTATGAAGAGGTTACTGGAAATAAGGTAATTTTCTCCTAACCAAGTTCATGACCTCTTTGAATTTTATCACTGTGAGTACAATTATAAGAAAGCCTAGGGGCGCCTGGGTGGCTTAGTCGGTTAAGCGTCTGACTTTCGCTTAGGTCATGATCTCGCGGTTCGTGGGTTCGAGCCCCGTCGGGCTCTGTGCTGACTGCCAGCTAAGAGCCTGGAGCCTGTTTCAGTCTGTGACTCCCTCTCTCTCTGACCCTCCCCTGCTCACGCTGTCTCTCTCTCTCTCCTAGAAATAAATAAAACATTAAAAAAAAAAAAAAGAAAGCCTAGAGAGGCACCTGTGTGGCTCAGTTGGTGGAGCGTCCTACTTCAGCGCAGGTCATGATCTTGCAGTTTGTGGGTTTGAGCCCCACATCAGGCTCTGTGCTGACAGCTCAGAGCCTGGGTCCTCCTTAAGATTCTGTGTTCCTCTCTCTTTCTGCCCTTTCTTCTCCCCCCCCCCCTCTCAAAAATAAATAAACGTTAAAAAAAAAGAAAGCCTAGAAAGTCAAACTAGTTTATTATAGGTGCATGATTAATTTATCAAACAACTGTTCACCCTTGTGATCAGGCTACAAAACAACATTTGTAAAAACCAAAAGTCCAACAAATGCTTTTAGAAGGAAAATTCATTTGTAAATGAGACCTGTGAAATATAATGCAGTATACACTGAATGAACTGAATAGAAAGCAAAGTAGGTGTTTTCTAGGATATTTTAAAAACCAAAAAATGAAAATCTATAAGAATAAGACATCACATTTTATATTATGAATTATGTCCCTTTTCTCTAACATTAATATTTTAGAATCAAAGTTATATTTTTACAATTTTTTTCTTCAGGTTTGCACTTCCTTTCAAAATTTAACAGTGTAGGGGCGCCTGGGTGGCTCAGTCAGTTAAGCGTCCGACTTCAGCTCAGGTTATGATCTCATGGCTCGTGGGTTCGAGCCCACATCAGGCTCTATGCTGACAGCTAGCTGAGAGCCTGGAGCCTTCCTCAGATTCTTTATCTCTCTCTCTGACCTCCCCTGCTCATGTTCTCTCTCTCTCTCTCTCTCTCAGAAATAAATAAAACATTAAAAATAAATAAATAAAATAAAATAAAATTTAACAGTGTAATACTTAAGCTTTTTTTTCCTCCCAAAAGTCTGAAACAAATCCAATAAGCAAGTGTATTAAATGTACAGATGCACAGTTCAGGCCCTCAACCTCAGTGGCTTCGCTTCTTGCAACAGAGTAGAAAAGATTTGGTAATTAGACACAGAAATTGCCGAAGAGACAAGGTGGGATGATCCCAAGGGGACCAGAAGCCACCCTGTCCAACCCTTTACTTCACAAATGAGGAACCAGAAACAACAGAGGTTAAGGGACTTGCTTGGGACCCAAGATGACAGGAGAAAAGCTCATCTGAAAGTTAACACGGCGCCTCCTCCACTGCTCCACCAGGGCGCATCTTACAGCTGGGTCACACCTACTAAAGCATGATTACTGAAACAAGAGGTTACAATCAAGTGGAAATACATCCAACTTATAAATTTTTGCTTCCAAATATGAAACTTGAAAGACTTAAACGGTGATTACATGTCAAAACAGGGGCCTTTAAAGAACATTAAAAGTTAAAGAAGTTGTGTTTTGAAGAGTTTTCAAAGTCTAATTTATTAGCCATGTTATTATGACTATTCAAAAGCCAGTTAATCCCTAATTCTACTTTGTTTTTTTAATGTCCTTTTTTTCCTGATTATAAAATGAAAACACATCTATTATAATAAATTTTGAAAATTCAAAGACAAAAACAGAAAAAAATTAACAAGCAGTCAAATCCCAAGAGCCAAACGCAATATTGGCAATACTGGCAATATTTCAGCTTATTTCTTTCCAGATATATATGTATATACGAATATATAGCTATATACCTACATATAAACTTATATATTAAGATATTATTATATATAAAATCTTATATCGTGCCTTTTCTCTTAGCATTTAACCTTGAACATTTTCCCCACTCAATAAAAGTCACTTCTCAAAAATCCCTAACATGAATATCTGTGTTTGGTGGTTATTAAAATAATAAAGTTTGAAGATATTACGATAATAGGGGCACCTGGATGGCTCAGTAGGTTAAGCATCCAACTTCAGTTCAGGTCATGATCTAGTAGTCGGTGAATTCTAGCCCCACACTGGCCTCTGTGATGACAGCTCAGAGCCTGGAGCCTGCTTTCAACTCTGTGTCTCCTTCTCCCTCTGCCCCTCCCTTGCTCATACTCACTCTCGTCTGCTCTCTCTCTCTCTCTCTCAAAAATAAATAAACATTAAAAAAGACATTGCAATGATAAAATTATCTCACGTACAATTCTTGATCGGTGGATTATGGAGACTATTACTACATCAAATAACTCTCGTGTATAAAAACACTGTAAATCAAAATTATTAAAAACATGTGTATGGAGGCGCCTGGGTGGCTCAGTCAGTTAAGCGTCCAACTTCAGCTCAGGTTATGATCTCATGGTTCGTGGGTTCGATCCCCATGTCTGGCTCTGTGCTGACAGCTAGTTCAGAGCCTGGAGCCTGCCTCAGATTCTTTATCTCCCTCTCTCTCTGACCCTCCCCTGTTCACGCTGCCTCTCTCTCTAAGAAATAAAATAAAACATTTAAAAAAATGTGTACGAGACAGTCATTAGAAAAATTTAGTATAAATAGCTAAAATCATTGAGGAAAATGTATAATATCCCAGGAAATCAGAAAAATTAAAACTCAAAGAGATACCACCTTTAAATGCAGGAGGATTCAAGACAATATCATAACAGTAAATTTTGATGGGGTTCTGTAAAGTCAAGAAGAAGCAAACATTTGTACAAACATTTTGGTGCCTGACTTACCACAGGGGATTCAATAAATAATGTGGATTGAACACATGAGAAACAAGGTACCAATATGTATCAAGACACCTGAATATTACTATACACTTGACCAATAATAAGGGAAAATATAAAATATATACACTTTGGCACTCACTGCAGTTTTCTTAAAGGTGAAAAACTGTTCACAACTATATGTCTAAGACTGCTATAACTGTTAAGTAAATAACGTAGGTATAAAGAGCTATGGAGATAGTTTTCAAATTAATTGAACAACTATTCTAAAATCATAAGTGTCTTGCCTTTAATTCTCAGTTTAAAATAACTGAAGTATTTAAAATATTGGTATATTTAATCTCTTGGAATAAGATTTTGTTTCATTCTTTTAGTATAATAACTTTAAAATTGAAAATATGACTATATTAAAAAATATATATATTCAGAAGCCCACATGAAGAAACTATTATTTTACTTCCAAAATATATTCCTACAGTCTCAAAAGAGCTACCCATCTGTCCTGTATGACAGAAGATTAAGTCAGCACATCCTCTGGTGGTCAAACCAAGGGTGAAAGAAAACAGTCATGACTTTCTATTTTCTCTGTACCATCACTTAGATAATCTTGATGTTTCCTCTTACCTAACCTTAGCCTAGACCCAGTATTACAGAATTTGCTAAAATTAACACACACAAACGCGCATGCGCGCACACACACGCACACACACAACACATATACAACTTAGAGTGGTAAAACTTTAAAAAACAAGTTACAAAACCTTTTGGAGCACTGATGGTTCACTTCCATCTTCCACCACAATTAGCTGTGATCTTCCTTTCCTTTCATTGTCCCGAATGCCAATGGCAACCTGGCTTGCCTTCAGACGCTCATATTTGTTGCACGAGGAACCACACCACTGATAAATTTCCTAAAAGAAAGAGACAGATCTTTTGACCACAGAAATAGGTGGAGGACATTTAGCCCTGTTGTAATACTCATTGTATTAAAAGATATAAAAGATATACAAAAGATATAAAAAATAAAATTAAAATTTTCTATCACAGAAGTATATATGATTTTATACCTCATTCTATATCCTGTTGCTTTTGGTTAGCATTATAACAGCCATTTTTTAAACATGGAAAATATAAGTATACACTCACCAGTCTTTGTACATACCCACTAATTTTAATTTATAAAAGTAAAGTTGTATATATTACTCAAATTTAAAATAGTAAATTTACCATAGTTCAGAAAGGTAGTCAAGAATCCGTTATAATAATGTGCTCTTGATTTATAAAAATTGATCTAACACTTCTATAAAGCAACCTAATGAATCTTATCAAGAGACATAAAAAGAATTAAAACGTTTGACCCAGTCATAACACTATCTGGAATTCACCTGAATAAATTATTCATAAAGATTAGGGAAGACTATGTGCACAAGGGTGTTCACTGCTATGTAATTATATTAGTGAGGCACTGGAAAGACATTCAATGTTCAGGATAATAGGATATCATATGCTATTAAACAGGATAATAGTTCTATATAATTGTGATCCATTTGAAAAAACAGATACTAAATATCAAAGTTAATTTTAACACAGAAATTTATAAAAATAAAAACAGAATGACAGTTTTGATGCATTGTAAAGTAAACAGATTATATTAACTGCAATTTAGATTAAAACATTGTATGTTTTAGACTCAGGTACAGTGTTTAGAAGGTATAGACACAAATGTAAAATAACAATAAAATACCATTTTCTACATTAAATCTGGTTTAATGAAAGAAAGAAAAATGTAATGGTACCTAGGTTTGGTGGGGGTATGAGAATGGGCATGATCACACTCTATTTGGGTTGTATAAACTGACACAATCTTTTTCTGAGGGAAGTTTGGCATCTTATCAAAAAATTATATGTGCCTTTAGGATCAGGAAATTCCATTTCTAGTTATATCACAGAAATATTCAAACATGGTTTCCAAATACAAAGAAACAAACAAAACAAAACAAAAAAGCCACAAATGTCCATCAACAGGAGATGGCTGTGTAGGTGCTCTGCAGATATTGCAGACTATTTCTCAATGGCTAAAAACTGAGGAAAATGTTTAAATACTGACACAGAAAATTATTCAAGGTATACCATCCAGAATAAGATGAAGGCATAGAATAATATAGTTCTATTTAAGTGGAAACAAAAACATAAGCTCTGTTTCTGTGTTTGCAGAAAATGACTTTTAAAGATACACAGTTTTACCAGATGGAGAGAGGCATGTATACACTGAAAGAAAGCCTTCAAGTTTTACTGTATCTAAGCTAAAAGGGTTTTTTTTCTTCTTTTTTAAAGTCACTCACATTTATTAGGTGCCTATTATAAGCTAGATGCTGGGGAAAGAGAGAAGAATGAGAAAGCTAGCAAGAAAAATTGATATGTAAACAACTAATGCTAATATATTTGCACTACACTTGGTTTTCAAAAGGGTTCCACACTGGGTTCCTGAAGGCAGTCTTGGAGAGCTGGCTGGCACAGTGTGGAGGCAGACCCCGGTGGTAACACACCAGCCACATAACCCTGTGTTTACAGTTTTTAAAAGAGCACATCAATTAACAACAACAAAATCAAAGAGCGCCCAGGCATTCAGAGAGATTAGCTCTTTTCCCTGGTGATTAAGACATTTTCAGTCCAGAGTTATTTCTTTATTCAAAATTAGTTTACTGATTGGCTAAAATAGGCAGGCTCTCTTCCAGGCCCTGGGGACCCAACTTTGAATCACAAAGGCCTGGGACAATTTCTCTAATTCCTCACCTAACAATGTTCCTGATTCACCTGTTCCATATTCCTCTTCAAGAATAAAATACACGTTTTAGGAATTCAAGCCTTTATAAGAAGTAAAATACAGAAGACTATGCCTTACAATTCCTTTCCCTCTAAAATCTGAACTAGTCAACGAAGTCAAGGGGCATTTCTTCATTGTTTTTTTTTTTTTTTTTAATTTTTTTTTTTTTTATTTCTAGGAGAGAGAGAGACAGCGTGAGCAGGGGAGGGTCAGAGAGAGGGAGTCACAGACTGAAACAGGCTCCAGGCTCTGAGCTGGCAGTCAGCACAGAGCCCGACGCGGGGCTCGAACCCACGAACCGCGAGATCATGACCTAAGCGAAAGTCGGACGCTTAACCGACTAAGCCACCCAGGCGCCCCATTTCTTCATTGTTTTTAAAGGACTGGTACACTGCTATTGTTTCTTCTCTAATTTCTTTTCTACAGCTAGATATTCGAATTTGAGACTCACATTTGGAGTCAATTTAAATACCATGCCCAGGTCATCAGTTAACAGAGTGAAAA
The DNA here is from genome assembly GCA_017311185.1 of Proteles cristata cristata. Lineage (NCBI taxonomy): Eukaryota > Metazoa > Chordata > Mammalia > Carnivora > Hyaenidae > Proteles > Proteles cristata. The sequence goes on along the minus strand of JAESUZ010003705.1, from coordinate 180,055 downwards.
CAAATGGTCCCCAACAATTAGTCAGTGTCTATCACTGAGCATTAAAATCAGATGGTGGGGAAGGAACGGTGATTTTTAAAAATACAGATACCTGAGCAATAACCTCTCAGGTGTGTTCTGGTCAGCCCTGTTTTCTGAACACATCTCAGATGGTTGTAGCATTCAGCTCAGTGCTGCTGGGTGCCCTAGCACAGTGCACCTAGTAGGCATTTACAAAGAATCTGCAACATCTAATTACCCAAGGTAGCCAAGCAGGCTTCTCTGCTACATGCACCTAGCCTCTTGACTCAGATTTTTGTTCTATGCTATTCCATGAGGCTTTGCAAGTGATTCTTTTCTCAGTACGTCTGAGAAAACAAACTTCCAATATTTACATTACAGAGAAATATAGGATGTAGATCAGAAGATCAGATCTGTGGATTTCTCAGACTTTAGGAACTTTCACTACTGACTTGCTCTACATTTATATAATTGTCCAACAGGTATTTATGTTCTCCCTACCTTCAAAGAGGTAATATAAAATCACACTAGATTTTATTAGCTTCTGTAAAGCATTATGGAAGCTTGGTAAAATGTGTTTAGAAATGAATTATAGATAATAATTTAATTATTATTTAATGTAGAATTTTACAATATTCCATGAAACCAAAATATTTTCTATGATATTACCTTGGGCTGGGAGTTTCTATGTGTAGTATCAGTTCACAGATAAATTTAGATATAGAGAACATTCTTCACCATTACTGATAGACCTCAGTTTCCACTTTTAAAATAGCAAAAAGAACAAAGCTTAATATACCACAATCCATGATGTTAAGATCTACTACAAAGCTACAGTAATCAAAACAATATGGTGTAAGTTCAAAAACAGACACTTAGAACAGAGAATTCAGAAATACACCCATGCCTATACAGTCAATTAATCTATGGCAAAGCAGGCAAGCATATATAATGGGGAAAAGACAGTCTCTTCAACATATGGTGTTGAGAAAACTGGACAACTACAGGAAATTGAGTGAAACTAGACCACTTTCTTTCACCACACACAAAAATAAACTCAAAACAGATTAAAGACCTAAATGTAAGATCTGAAACCATGAAATTCCTTAAGGAAATCATAGGCAGTAATCTCTTGGACATTAGCCCTAGCAACCTTTTTCTGGATGTGTCTCCTCAGGAAAGGGAAATAAAAATGAAAACAAATAATTGAGTCGACATCAAGGTAAAAAGCTTCTGTACAGTGAAGGAAACTATCAACATAATGAAAAGGCAAACTACTGAATAGGAGAAAATATTTGCAAATGATATATCCAATAAGGGGTTAATATCCAAAATATATAAAGAACTCATACAACTCAACATCAGCAAAACAAAACAAAAAACAAATAATCTGATTTTTTAAAAAATGGGCAAAGCACCTGAATGGACATGTTTTCAAAGACATACAGACAGATGTCCAACAGACACAGGAAAACATATTCAACATCACTCATCAACAGAGAAAGGCACATCAAAACCACAATGAGATATCCCCTTACCCCTGTCAGAATGGCTAGAATCAAAAAGACAAGAAATAACAAGTGTTGGCGAGGATGTGGAGAAAAGGGAACCCTTATGCACTGTTGATAGGAATGTAAATTGGTGCAACCACTGTGGAAAACAATATGGACGTTCTCAAAAAATTAAAAAGAGAACTACCCTATAATCCATGAATTCCACTGTTGGGTATTTACCAAAGAAAATGAAGACACTAGCTTGAAAAAATATATGCACTCCATGTTCACTACAACATTGTTTATCATAGCCAAGCTGTGTAAGCAGCCTAAGAATTCACTGATAAATGAATGGATAAAGAAGACGAAGACACACACACACACACACACACACACACACAATATTACTCAGGCATGAAAAATAATAGGATTATACCATTTGTGACAACATAGATAGGCCTAAAGGGTAATATGGTAAGTAAAATAAGTCAGAGAAAGACAAATATCAGTATTTCACTTAAATGTGGAATCTAGAAAATGAAATAGACAAACAAAAACCCAGAAACAGAATCATAACTACAGAGAACAAACTAGTGGTTGCCAGAGGAGAGAAGGGTGGATGAAACAGGTTATGGGGATTAAGAGATACAAACTTCCAGTTGTAAGATAAATAAGTCACAGGGAAGAAAAGTGCAGCATAGAAAGTATAATCAATTACACTGTAATCGCATTATATGGTGACAGATGGTAACCATACTTATTGTGGTGAATGCTATGTAATGTATGGAACTGTCAAATCACTATGTTGTACACCTAAAACTAATATAATATTGTATGTCAACCATACTTCAATAAAAAAATTTTAATAGTGAAATCTTATTTAGGAAATGCTCGTAAAAATAACAAAACATTTAAAAGCAGAATTTTTCTTTTCACTCAAGATAACCAAATCACTAAAGAACGCAAGATGACCATATCACAAAAACAAAATTTCTTATTGGGCATGAAAATAAATGCTTTGTGTTATGCTTATTCTTTTATTATTTATTTTGTGCTATTTCTATAAAAGTGAGATTATCTTATTTACTAGACTTAATTTTCCATGGTTAATTGAGACATGGAATACAATAAAATGTACACTATGCTTATAAAATGCCAAAAGCCAGAATTGTTTAAAGAGTTAAATTAATTAAAAAATCCTTTTCTTTCAAAGTGGCTTAAGTTTTCTGCAAAATAGATTTCATTTGATCATGGCAGCAACGTGTTAAAACATCCTTTACATTTTAAACGAAAATCTATTTAAATTTTAAACAGAATTTTAGCAATCTGTTAAATTTGAGCAATTTAAATGCCATTATGGGTAGATGATGTGTTTAAGACGTCTCATTTTAACAAAGCTCTACTGTGCTGAAATAAATGTGTGCAGTACTATTAATAAGTTGTGCTGACAACACTTACTTTATTCAGAGGTATTGGTTAAGACCACTTCACCACTCTGTGCACAAGGAAACTCTGTACTCAATTGGCCTTGTGCTTGAAAGATTCTCCTATAATTTTACTCACGCTGATTTTTAGAAACAGTAAGCTAAAATAAAAACCCAAGAATGCTACACAGAGCTAAAAAAATCCCTGAACTGATGTAATAGGTTGATATGTATTACTAGGATAAAAAGTTTTCGCTGTAATTTAAATTGTTCTATTTATAATATTTTAATGGGATTTATATAAAAAGCCTGTTGTAAGTCTGATTTAAGTAGACTAAACATTGAAAATTACAAAGCAAGCACGGTTTCAGAGGCAACAATTTACCCTCTAGGATCCTAAGGAATTTGACAATTCAACACTAAATGTTACACTTCTTTGGGTGAAGGGACATAAAGCCAACTGCTTGTCAATATGGAAGCAAGCATCCATTTGCTTCAGAATGAAAAGCGCTTAAATTCTGGCCAATATTTGCTGAGGTACATATTACTCATGAACACTTTATAGCTGAAGTTAGTAAAATTATAATTAACTCTTAATATACAAACTATTAAAGGAAAATAACATTACTCTGGATAACTGGAAAAGTACATAAGAGAGTAAAAATATATCTGTTATAGGCATTTCGTCTGGACCACCAATAAGAAGAAATAAAAGCAAATGAGTGAAATTTATGGAAACAACCACACTGAGGACAAACTAGAAGTTTCCAAAATTTCCTTTAAACGCCGTGGTCAGAGTTAACATAACATCAAAGTTCAGTCAAACCTCATTTGAGAACAGGAAATAAGAGCAGAAAAAAAAACAATGCTTAATGATGCCCTTGAAGGGAAACAAGATTTCAGAAGCTGAGTTTAAGGAGCACCCACAATAGCCCATGTGATATTGACTCATAACAGGCAAAGAATTCAGCACAGACTTGTTATTCTTTTGTCTTTTTCTAAGTTTTTTATTCTAAATATATAAAAGGAGAAGAGGGGCCAGACCTCTTCCTTTCCCTTGCCTCTACTGGCTTTATTTTTACTGTGTGTAGTTTTCCATTAGATCTAGTTAACCAAATATAAAAGTTCATTCAGATATCCCTTTCTGCTAGAGGCTCTCTAAGAATAACTTAAACATGCTAATGGCTTGCGGAATACCTCCTCTTTTTATTCCAAAACTTAAACCATGACTTTCTGATTTTTTTTTAGCTTTTGGACAAACAAGTGTTTATTTACATCCAATTTTGTTGTTGTTCAAAGCCAAGCCAACCCAATAGGATTCACTGACACATATGTGTATTTTTAAAAACAGCTCTGATTGAAGAATGGAAGATGAATGGAGTGTGTATGCATGGCCACTAAAGGCTTGGTGACCAGAAAGGAAGGGATTGCATATGAACTAGGGCACAGAAATGGTGACAGAGAACAACTGAGGAATACCTAAAAGGTGAAAGCCTATAGGACTGGTGAACAATGCCCTTTGGATGTTGCTGCAAGACCAGGAGAGGGGGACATGACTTGGGCCCTTCTTGCTTGGCTGCTGTTAGTGAGGTCACCAGGTGACAGCTTTGGGAGCACTGCTTTCACAGTGATAGTGGGAGGTGGTGAAATTATGTTCTCTATACTCTTCAGGGTACTTGACAAATCAAAGAAGTTTTATAGTCCCTTTTCATCAAAATTTCTGCCAGCCATGTAAGTTGGTGACTTAACTATTTTAACTATTTTTAACTGATTTACTGGTTTTTCAGATACATAACCCTGAATTTTCCAGCACCTTCAGACATTTTCCCTATTGAAATGTTTCTCAATATGAACTGTACAATAAAATGACTCGGACTGAGGCCCAAAAACTACTTATACCCAATTCCATCCCAAAACTTTAAAATCAAAAATTTTAGGGGTCAGATCACACAGTCATCAGTATTTTAAAAACATATTCCTAGTGATGGAGCAACTGGGTGGCTCAGTCAGTTAAGCGTCTGGCTTTGGCTCAGGTCATGATCTCACGGTTAGTGAGTTTAAGCCTGGCTGTCGGGCTCTGTGCTGACAGCTCACAGCCTGGAGCCTGCTAAGGATTCTGTGTCTCCCTATGTCTCTGCATCTCACCTTCTCACAGTCTCTCTCTGTCTCTCTCAAAAATATAGAAACATTTGAAACAATGACAAAAATCTCTAGTGATCCTAACGTAAAACTGTGGGAATTAAAACATAAATCCCAATACCTTGGAGTTGTCTCTCCCAGTGCCCTTGTAATGTGTCTGTGTCTGCATTCCGGCACTTCTCACCTTCTACCTTGTCATACTCCAAGCTGTGTATGTGTCTGTGCCTCTCACCATTTGAGAGCACCTGAAGGTCAAAGGTTAGCTGGTTTTCACCTTTATACTTAGGTATCCAGCACACACTAAGTGTACAATAACTATCATTCATCCCTCTTTTGTTGTGGGGTAAATTTTTAGAGACTTAACATTAGGTTTATCTTTCCCATTATCTTCTCTTGCTGCCTCAAGGCTTTTCCCCTATCAGTCTAGTGGAATGCATTACTTTTGGGTAAGGACAAATTTATCCAGAATAAAGATTTTGTCTAGTTTTTTTTTGTTCTAAAATAAACATTTTTAAGTCATAGCAGACACAAAAGTCTGAAAACCAACATAGGTTTAATTTAAAAGAGCCTTGATTTTGTAAAAGTTCTCTAAAGGAAGGAGTGAGGATGCAGCAATTTATAGAAATTTGGTTTTATACAGCAAGAACCAGAGTCTTGGCCTGAGGGGCTAGAGTGTACTGCAGGAATCACAGAGTAGGCAGCACTGTGAAATGGTGTCAGAATGATCTGTCAGGTTCAAAGACAGATACGTAGATGACAAGAAATTTGATCAGATACAATGAATCTTTGAGAAGAGCTCAGTACATTCTCCTCCAACACATTTGTCATTTATTCATCCATGATCCTGAGCATTAGAGTAGAAACACCAGTGTCCAGGCAATCAGACCAATGGCTACTGACTCACTGTGGGTACAGTGTCCCCACAACTGCCTGTGGTATGGAAAAATAAGGCAGAATTCCTGAAGAGCTACTGGAATGGTTGAAAAAACCAGAAAGGGTCTTAGAGTGGATATGTGGGCATATCTTAAGACCAAATAAGGCCATGGATGTTTTCCAGAAAAAATCTTCTGACAGAGGCCAAAGCCCAAAGCCTAAAGCCCAAAGCTCAAGAATGAATGAAAGGGCTGAGACTCAATAAATGACAGAGAGGAGTGAGGGATAAAGCCTGCAAACCAGACTCATTTCCATTCTTAACCTGGTCTCCCATCCCCAGTCCATAACATCACACACGCATCCCTTGTACTTGACAGATGGAAAAGGGGATACGTGAGCTAAGTATGATTTGCTTTAATGATAAACAAGGCTCACCTTAATAGGGCAAGATTATTTTATTTTTAACCCTTCTGTAGCAATAGAAGCTTAACTCTAAAGTCAAGTTGAGCCACAGTGAAAAAAGAGAATTATATCTCTATATACATGACTGCATGAGACTATACGCTCTATGTTGGACAGACATACATTTGTTGAAACATCTGCTGAGTGACTTTAAGTTCTGGGCTTTATACTATGGACAAAGTGAGTGAGTAAGGCTAATAAGGACAGGCAGCATGGAAAATTCTCAAGGCAAGTCTGCAAGGTAATAAGAAATATGAGATAAAAACTTGCCTAATTCTACAGGAGTGCGATGTGGGACAGGGGATGAAGGGAGGTCAAGGAACACATTATAAAGAAGCAGTATCAGAGTTAAATATTTAAGGAGGAGATGATAATGGGATGCTGACCAAAGAAAAGTGCTGCAGAGGAAAAGGGGATTCTAGGCAAAAGAAACAGTATTTGTAAAAGAAAAAGCATGGTGACTTGAGGGGAAATCTCATGCTCAGGGCAATGAGACAGTACCATGATGATGAAGAGCATGGGAAGGATTCAGGAGACACTTAGGAGGTAGAAGAGAGTAGACCTAGTGGTTGACTGAATGTGCAGCCCCTGGGAGAAGTCATCTGGATGACTTCTGGATTTGGGGTTCGAGGTCTGAATGACTGGTAGCTCCATTCAACATGATAAGAACAATAAGATAAGAAATCATTTTGGAATCAGAGGGTGAATTTGTGGGTTTCATTTTTAGACTTGTCCAGTTTGAGGTTCTTGTGATACACACAAGAAATATCTGGGAGGTAGAGTGAAATACTGACATAGAGATTAGTCAAGAGGTCCCAGGGAGATCATAAAATTGAGATTTACCAATGGGTGAGTAGTTGAAGCTTTGGGTGAGGATATGTTTGTTTAGTAAGAATGAATAAAGAGACAATGATCAAAAGTAGAATCCTTAAAAAAAAAAAGACTTGAAGGGGTGAGCACACCAGGAAAAGAAGGATGAGAAAAAAATGGCTTAAAAGGGAAGAGAAGAAGGGAGTCAGGGGAGGAGTGACGCTGAAGCAGAAGGGGTTGATCAACAGTGTCAACTGCAGCACAGGAATGGAGTGTGTAATGTGCAAAATGTCCACTAGATTCAGCAGAAGGCATTATTACCCATAAAATGAACAGATTCAGAGAAATGGTTGGAGTCAAAGTCAGGAAGTGTGGGTTGCAGACCAACTGATAAATGAGGAAGTGAAGATTGACGTTTCAACGGAGCAGGAGGGAACAATGAGGGGGCGAGAGGTTATAAATAGCAAGGTGAGTGGGGCAAAGCTGCATAACTGACCAAACAAGTTAACAAGGAAACAGAACATGCCCAACAGCACAATTAGTAACTCACCACAGAAATTCCTCCTCCTGTGAAATCCAACTCTCCCCTAGTGGCTGACTCTGACACATATTTCTGAAAGAGCTCCAGATCCCAAGCTTTAGGAATAAGGACTTTTTTTCATTATCATCCGCCTTCTGTAGTTACTGATGGCTTTGTTGCAATATATTTAGGTGTGATTTTATTAGGTCATTTCTACAGCTACCTCACAGCTTTAAAAATAGTGGGGAAATGATGATTAATAAATTCACCAATATTAAAATACACTGTTCAAAAGCACCTCTCCAAAGATTCAGTACATTCCAGGTTCCTAAAATCTAGTCATGTTCCATATTATTTTATGAAAACACACTGAATATAACATAGTTGATTTAAATTATCTTCTAAAATGTCAATGATTTTAACTTTCAAAGTGATTAAATGGGTCATTTTACAATCTCATGCTTTTAATCAAGGTGGTTTAAATTGTCATATCTAGGAAATATTTACTGTAGTCCCACATCCTATAATAGCAAATGTTTCTAAGGTATATGGCATATCATATTAATGATAGTGATTATTTATCAAAAAGGTTGGCTTCCCTCAAACACAATCAAAATACAGGATTTAGGTTATATCCATAACCTTAGTCTTGACCAGGTGGCTCCAGTTAGATGAGAGCTTTAGATGTCTAACCTATATTTTTTCATACTTGTATAATAAAACAAACTTGAAGAAAATGCACTGGCTTCTTTTTGTGCTAATTCAGAAAGCGGCTATGAAATCGTGAACTCAATTACACCTATTAAAATATTATAATAGAGAAAAATTTGTTCCGATGTGCTTCTTAGTTGACTGTGACACACCCCAAAAATAAAGCCTCCAAGGTAATTGCAGGATCTTATCACCATTTAGAAATTGTTGGCAAAACACCAACTGGTTAAAGGTTAGTAACATAAAAAGAGATCATGTGAGTAAAAGAATGTATGTAGTACTCCAATGCTTGTTTCCTACCAGGGTATCCCTTTGGGATGCAGAATATTTCTATAAATAAGAGATAATCCAACCCAACTACCTCTACAACAGAGTTACTCCAAATGTCTCTAACCAGGCATGAAAGCAAGAGATAACTTGAAAGTCATTAAAGGTAATTAACTATATAAAAAAATATAATTTACTAATAAACAGATAAATGTCCTTGAATCTCCTAATATAGGCTCTGCCCCTATTTTAAGAGCCTGGAGTCCTTGCAATAATACTGCTTTTTAAGATAAAACTGATTAGTAAGTATACATGAACTTAGAGGAGCCTCTCTTCCTGGAAGAAAATGTAAGTCAGATACTGCCCATTCCATTAAGATGATACTTGATATTTGTACTTGTGCCTTTTAACAACCTTAAAATAATTAAAAAGTGTGAAATAATATGGTGTACTGTATGTGTGATATATATACTATAATACCGCCTAAAAATTCCTCAGGCAGATGAACTCATTCTGTGTCCATTTGAAATTCTAGAACCTTTGCTTTCCGGGGAAATCAATTTTCGCTTCACATAATGTTTTCCCACACTCAATTAAGGACAGAAATAATTAGCGGAAGCTCTGTTCAGACACAACGGTAAATCTATTAAAAATTACTCAATGCGTGTTCTATGGTAGGAAGAACTAAATCACTACCCCATTCTAAACCTATCAAAGAAAATAAAACTTTAAATACTTGCCAATTCGTCATATGATATGATTGCCTCTCTCATAAACATGACCTCTTTCTAGTGTGCAGAAAAGGGGATTATCTTCCATGGCCGGTATGTTGGATTTGATTTTAAGACAATTCGCTTTCCTTTAGTAGACTGCATGTGTATATAAGACTTACCGTGCCAAGGTCAATGATGAAGCAGTCACCCTTGTTGAAACTGTCCCAGCTAAGGGGAACTTCTGTGGCCCTGACCACTCTCCGGCCCTTCACATGCAGGAGCCTCTGAGCAGACAAGTCATTTGTGAGAACATGATTTAGCCCAGATGCCACACCTCCAGCCTGATCAGTGGGAGGAAAACAGAAAACAAAACAGAAACAGATGAGGCTTCTAACTAAATACAAAAACATAAAACCACAGGTGTACAAGCCAAAACTGCCTGCCAGGCCAATATAAAACAGCCACCTATGAGCATGTGAAAAATTAAGTATTAAGAAGAGAATGACTTGGCAAATCAACACTTTTTTAAGGCCTTTTGTCTTTCCTGTTTTAACCTTTCAATTTAACACTGCAAGTATTTACTAAACCCTTCAGTGCATGAAACCTGTTACATAAATGAAAGGAAGCAGTAGCTCTTGTCCTTTGGGAACTAATGATTCTCAAATCACTGAGTGAGAAGACAGATAAAACATCAGGGAAGGATATAGGAGAATCGGGGACAGTCAGAGATAACAGGACCAACACAGGAGAGAACTAGACACCCCAAAATTCCCATGTCACACACAGTGTTAGGACAGAAAGGGAAGTTGAGTGCTGGCCAGGTATGGGAGGATCCAACTTATGGTCTTTGTTACAACATTATTAAAAAAATCTTTTCTCCTTTTATTCCTGGAAATTCCGGCCTGAGTATTTATACCCTATATTTGGTTGCACATCCCAAAACAAAACAAAATAAAATATTCAATTAAAAAATATTAAAAGAGGGGTGCCTGGGTGGCTCAGTCGGTTAAGCATCTGACTTTGGCTCAGGTCAAGATCTCACAGTTCGTGGGTTCGAGCCCCATATCGGGCTGTGCTGGCAGCTCAGAGCCTAGAGCCTGTTTCCAATTCTGTATCTCCCTCTATCTCTGCCCTTCCCTCGCTCATGCTCTGTCTCTCTCTGTCTCAAAAATAAACTATAAAAAAATTTTTTTTAATTGTTAAAAGATTGGAGCTCCTGGGTGGCTCATTCAGTTAAGCATCTGACCACAACTCAGGTCATTATCTCACAGTTTGCGAATTCGAGCCAGGAGTCAGGCTCTGTGTTTGACAGCTCAGAGCCTGGAGCTTGCTTTGGATTCTGTCTCCGTCTCTCTCTGCCCCTCCCCTTCTCGTACTCTGCCTCTCTCAAAAATAAATAAACATTAAAAAAATTTAAATAAAATATGTTAACGAAAATAATTAACCATATTAAATACATCTTCTTACATTATTTGAAATCAGCTTTTAACTTTTCTTTTTTTCTATAATGTTAGAAACAATAATCTTTATTTATTTCCATAATTATGAGGCAACGTGCATAATAAATATGGAGTGTAAGTAAATCACTTTTATTGCCTCCTACAATAATATGGTAAGAAAATTAGCAGTATAGGAAACCTGTAAAATAATCCAATTTTCAAATTTATTACATAAACATACACAGTAAATTCAAAAAAACAAGTTAAGCTGCCTATGTAATCATCAGCACATTCTTGAAATATCCACTGAGTTTAAATTTTCACCATTCTCCAGGAAAAGACCCTCGTGAATAGAAAGGTTTTATTACTACGGGCTAAATTCTGACTTTGAGACCATTGTAACCACAAATTTTAAGAAACACATAATAATTCCTCAGCCCATAATTTTACAAAAAATACCATAAGTGAACAAACTAAGTATTATACAATAAAAATAAATACAAGTTTTCATCTATATACTACTGTTCTTGGTCATTTCACATTTTTTTAATATGAAGACTTTATTTTTTAGAGTAGTTTAAGTGTAGCAGAAAAGCTGAGGGGAAGGTTCAGAAATTTTCTATATATCCCTGACCCGACATGCATATCCTCCCCCATTATCAGTATTCCTCACCAGAGTGTTAAATTTGTTACCACTGATGAACCTATAATGACATATTATAATGACACATTATTATTAAGGACCCAAAGTCCTTAATTTAAGTTACATTTCACTTGTGCATTCTTTCAATGTGAACAATGTATAATGATGTGTGTCATTTTGCTTTTTTAAAAATAAATACATTATGATCTGAAAAACAGTGTAAAAACACTGTGATCTGAGAAAAGTTATAAAATACAAAACAGACTTAGACCGAGGATACTTACATAGCATTTAGGCTAGTGTCATATAGTGAATCAACAGACTGCTAACAGTCTGAACACTTAACATTATTTTAAAAATTATTTTTTTAATATTTGATGTGAAAAAGGCACAAAAAGGAAAACTGTAAGTTACATATGTGCTTCTATTTGATAGTAAGTGCTTCTGGAATAGTATTTGAATTAACCCTAGAAACTCCCAGTCTCTTTCTACCTTCACAAGGCAGAATGAAAGCAAGGTGCATGATCCTCTAAATCAGTGGTACCATAAAAAGTTTTGCTGACTGACGGATGTTTCATGGTCACTATTACAATCATGGCTGAGCTGGGTCTTGGTCTTGTTCAGCTTGGGAAAGGTGTGATTCACCAGAGATTTAATATAAGGGAGTAGTGGTAAATAATAGTTATCTATAATGCCCTCCCCAACCTGCTTAAAAACCTCATAAAGAAAAAAAAACTCACATCATTTAAGTGACATGAGAAGATGGTCTTAATGTTGCCTAGCTCAATCTTTACATTATACATGGCAACTAAATATGGCTGTTGTTGGCTTGGTAATGGTAGGCTTTGCCAAACTGTGCCCATTCCAAACAGACACAATACCCTGTTGCATAGAGTAAGCTTAAGTAAGAAAATCATGGTGATATTTGAACCATTTATTTATGTTTAGAGCATCAAAATATAATGATTGTCAGCTTAGGCACTGAAGTCATATGGTCACCCAGGCACTTAACAGCTATTAGACCCTGGCAAGTTAAATCGTTTCTCAAAGATTGTGCTTACTTACCTTAATAGGGTGACAGTTTTAGAAACTGCAGCATGGAGCACTAGTTGGATTAAATGAGATAATACACATGAAGTGCTTAGCATATTCTTTTAAGCATGAAATGAAGTATAACATAATAGTCTGCTATTCTGGGTGGCAAGTTATCTTTGCTTCCATATTTCCTACCAAGTACTTTGCAATTGCACATTGTTATCTGCTCAATGTCACTAATGACATGACAGTGAAATGATTTTTTTGCTGATAAATTTGACCTCCGTTAGGAAATATCTTCTTTCTCAAATATGCTAATTTGTGCTGATTTTGATATTGATAATTAGAAGGTAATTATCTTATAACTATAAAACTGCTTTTTATATCCACTTTTAAATATATATCCAGAAGTTTGATTTCAGTAGTCCTGAAGACGACTGAAGGATTAATATCACAAGTTCTTACTGATTGCATATGTACTATATATGTATTTTATTATTTAATCTTCAATCCTTATAACACCTGTATGAGGAAGCTTTTTTAATGCCATTATGTATTTGGGGAAACTGAGCACAGAAATTTTGCATAGTTGCCCTGAGCTAAACAAGTTATATGTAGCAGAAATGGGTTTATCACCGAGATGATGTCATAGTATATGCTGTTAGTAACTATAAGACCTGGCTTATTCAAAATGTTGAGTTCATTGACATAAAGTTTCAGGACCATTTGACATAAACTGTAGAAACTCATGAGAATTAAATAAAATGGGAGGTAATGGTTTCACATTTAGGGTTGCTCATAGCCTAGAGTCTGATTTTTAATAGAGAAATGATTTTAAGAGAGAAGAGAACTTGTGTTTATTCTCATCACAATGGAATCACAAAATATTCACTAAGGCTCTGACCAGGTTAAAGTAGAAACAAATCTTGTCATTGTAGTAGACAAATTTAACATATATTCAGAATTCTGGTTTAGCTCTGAGGTTTTAGGTTTTCAGAAGGCTAACATGCTCAAAGGGTGGGGGTGGGTCTGCAGAACACTTGTTAGAGCAGGTTTGATTTGAAAGATTGCTTCTAAGCTGTTGGTCTAGGGAGGTATTTCTTATGCTTTAACTGAACACTCTTGGGGGCCAGGAGGATTGTGAAGGGTGTCCAGTCTAGAAGAGTCACAGAGAGAATTCCAGAAAAAAGTCTGTCCTTCATTGAAGGTTGCCTTACAAGGAGAAAACTATTTAAATTGTTTCTGTTTTTGATTTAACCAAAAGCAAAGCCAGTTGATGATTAGTGTTTCTAACCAAAAAAACATAAATGGTGTGCATGTGTGTGTGGTAGTATATGTATATTTGACTTTGTGAGGCTGAACCATACATAGATTCAACTCCATGTTGTTTCATTTGTATCATTTCCAAGATCAACCCACACTATTTGGGAAATGTGTGTATAGCTCTTGCTATTAACTGGAATTATAATTGTTATATTGTAGTAACATGTTCCAGAAAAACAGATTCCAAGTCCTGGGTTATTTGCAGTAAATTCAGAGGTTCTCTAGGATAGAATAAAAAAAATATTAAGGGGCGCCTGGGTGGCTCAGTTGGTTAAGCGCCTGACTTCAGCTCAGGTCATGAGCTCGCGGTTCATGGGTTCGAGCCCCGCATCAGGCTCTGTGCTGACACCTAGCTCAGAGCCTGGAGCCTTTTTCGGATTCTGTGTCTCCCTCTCTCTGACTCTTCCCTACTCACACTGTCTCTCTCTCTCAGAAATAAATAAAACATTAAAAAAAAAAGTTAATACCCAAGTTGTCAAAACTTAATTACTGAAGTAACTCCACAAAATTGTTAAGGGCTTTCCTGTGACAACATTACTGAGAGCTCTTAACTTTATTAAAAATTGACCTATGAAATGACATTAAGTCAGAGTATTTCCCATATTACACCGACTTTCCACAACTTTTATTGAGTACCTACTGTGTGTCCAGCAGGTACTGGTATAAATCAGTAAAGAAATAGATTGAAACAAAACCAAAGCGAAAAGCCCTGTCCTCCCTGAACATTCATTCCATGGAGTCATGAGGTGTGGATGGATCAGAAGAGAAAGAAGTCATAAAAACAGTTCAGGGGTGCCTGGATGGCTCAGTCGGTTAAATATCTGACTTCTGTTCAAGTCGTGATCTCACAGTTTTGTAGGTTCGAGCCCCACATTGGGCTCTGTGGTGACAGCTCAGAGCCTGGAGCCTGCTTCAGATTCTGTGTTTCTCTCTCTCTCTCTCTCTGACCCTCCCCTGCTCACACTGTCTCTCTCTCTCTCTCGAAATTAAATAAAACATTTTAAAAATTTGAAAACAGTTCAAGAGAGCTGCTTACCTTGTATTTCAGTCCTCCTTTGAAATAGCCAACAAAGTCAGTAGATTCATAGCCTTGGAGTTCTCTACTCTGCACCGGCTTGCCACCCAAATAGTCATCCATCTGAACAGTAAAGATGGCAGCGGCTATGTATTCATCCTGAGTACACTCTTTTCCTGAAAATCCAATGGCAGCCCCTCATTTATCAAGCAAGGAAAAGGACTAAGGCAGAATCTCTAGTAAGAAAAAGCTCTGATGTTCTTTGAGTTACATAGCAATATAATAAATCATCTTAGGCAGAACAGTCTTTAAACAGAAACGGTATAACATAAAAATATTATTTTGCTAATATCTAAAAGAATTGTTTTGCCCTTGTTTTCTAAATCTTTTAAAAAAATTTTTTTTTAAAGAAATACTGCTGTCTCTACACGCTCAAGAAGATATAACAAAATATTCTAGTAGGATTCAGATTCATTTGGTAGCCAGATCAGACTATGAGAATGTTTTCCAATTGTTTTAGCCTTTATTAACATCGATCTTTAGGCTTCCGATATGACAGTATGATAATATGTGTAATATTTCAACTATGTGAATATAAACATCATAGGCCATAGATGAATACCTTTAGAAAAGCAAGTGGTTTGTAGAGTGGGAAATGAATGTAACTTGACCTTACCCCTCTTTTCAAGGACCACAGTCCCTACTTCATTATTTTATTGGTGTAAGATCATATTCTCTGAGGGGAAAGGGAGAGTATAGGAAATAGATGGTAACATCTATTGAAGGTGATGTTATTTTTTACCAGGAATTTAACACACAACACACACTTAATTTGCACAATACTAGTATAGATCCCATCTAGCTAATTTCACTGAGGTTAAAATACTATTTCACATCCTTCAGGGTACGCAAGAATCAGAACTGGGACAGTCCTGAGGGGAACTCAAATTTATAAAAGACATTTCAAAACCCTTGCTACATCTGAGCTGTGTGCAAATCATAAAGGATTTCAGAAATAATAATATAGCTAAATGTATACATTTAAAGTATCCTTGCACTGGGCCAGATACTGTGCTAGTGATTTTACATGGATGACCTCATTAAATCTTCAAGTAACTGCATGCGGCAGAAATATTTTCTACCATGTTACAACAAAAGAAATGGAGGCTTAGAAAGGCCAAGTAACTTCCCTGAGGTCATAAAGTTGACCTTTGGTAAAAACACAACCCAGAAGCAGGTTTCTGTGATTCTAAAGCACAGGCTCTTAAAAACTACAATACCAATAGGTAGTTTTTTTTTTATACCCAGATTTTCAGTTAGCAGAAACATTTTGTGCTGATTGGGGTAGTTGTTTTTCTCCATGTATAACTGTGGTAGAAAAGTCTAGAGGTTATAGCAATATTACAGTTCACCTGAAAACCCAATACTGTGAGTATTCACCAAAACTGAAGAAAGGAAAACAGTCAGCTATATTAATGGAAGAACTGTATTTCTTGACATTCCTCCCTTATTCTTAAAGGGGACCTGTATAACACGTTATCTTCTCAGGGGAAAAAATCCACTAGAAGAATATTTGACATGGTATCAATTTTGTGAACTTCTTTGGTGGTCAAAAGAAAAAAGAAAACACATAAGCAGTCTTACAGTCCAAAAGAATACTAGTGTATTCTTCTGCCCACTTTCCCATCCGTAAATGAGAATACTAATAAAAGCACAGATGTAGATTTGCACAGAGATGTTTTAGAGGGAAGCTTAAATCAAGGTTAATATCAGAAGTGTTAAGATAATGTGTTTGACATAAACATTCTTATAGAGTACAAGTTGAAACACAGATTTCTTTAGACAGAGGTAAACGGATAGTCATGCAATCAGTGAATGAACTGGAAGTAAGTTAATTAAATTATGCTATCATTTGTCGATGCTTGCATAGTGTGCTGGGTCAAGGGATATCAGTATTAATAAAGTAGAGGGTTTGCTCTAAAGAATTTGGAAGGTCCTAAAGAAGCTTTTGAATGTGAAAACTAGAATCCAATTCAGTGATATCACGATGCAATGCTAGCAAGTGTTCAGAAACTTATGTACTTGCTCTACGAATTTTGTTTATGACTTCATTTATTTTCCCTTTTCTGATCTTACCAGTGTCTTTCAAGTTATGTTACGTTCTTTTGTTATGTTCTTTTATATTATGTGACCTTATACTGTACTTGTACATAGGCTGCAAACTTGCTAAAATCCTTTTGGGGATGTGATGATTTTATATATAAAACAGATTAAAAGGGAGGTCTAATAACTAGGTTAATCGAATAGCCATTCATGAAAAAAAACTCTTGCAAAGTTAGAAATCCAAGGGAATATCCCCAACTTAATAAACAGAATCTACAAAAAACTCACAGATAATTTTTTTTATTTATTTCTGAGAGAGAGAGAAAGAGAGAGAGAGAGAGAGAGAGCATGAGCAGGGGAGGGTCAGAGCGAGAGGGAGTTACAGAATCTGAAGCAGGCTCCAGGCTCTGAGCTAGCTGTCAGCACAGAGCCCGATGCGGGGCTCGAACCCAAGAACTGTGAGATCATGACCTGAGCCAAAGTCAGATGCTTAACCGACTCAGCCACCCAGGTGCCCCGATAATACAATTCTTAATAGTGAAACACTGAATGTTTTCTCCGTAAGTTGTAACATGGGACATCCACTCTTACTTTTCTTGCTTAACATAATATGGGAAGTTCTAACTATTATAATAAGCTAAGAAAAAGAAATAAAAACATACACATTGGAAATAAGGAAATAATATGTCCCTATTTAGAGATGACAGGATTGTCCATATAGAAAATACAAAGAAATTCACACACACACAAAAAAACTCCCAGAATCTTGCATTCAGCAAGATAGCAGGATAAAGGTTAATCAAAAACAAAAATCAATCTCATTTTTTTTGTATACAAACAATGAACATGCAGAAATTGAAATTAAAAGCAATACCATTTATAATCACTCCAAAGAAACAGATACATATTTAATAAAACAAGTATATCATCTCTATGCCAAAAATGATAAAATGTTGATTTAAAAAAAATCAAAGACCTTAACAAATATAGAGACATAAGATATAAGATCCCATATAATAAAGATTTTAATTTGCCCCAAGTTGATCTACAAGCTTAATGCTATTCCTGTCAAAATTACAGACAAGTTTATTACAGGTTACACAATTGGATTGTAAAATTTATATGAAAAGACACAGGCCCCGGAAAAGCTAAAACACTTTTGACAACAAAAAATAAGATTGGAGGAATAACTCTATCTGATGTTCGAGTTTACTATACAGCTACAGTAACTAAGACAGTGTGGTACTGGTGGAAGGAGAGACACACAGATCAAAAGACCAAATTTGCCCCAGTGGTAACATGTTTCAGACTACAGTATAGTTTGGAATGGTACAGTATATTAAAGCACAAATATATAAGCACAGTAGGGCACAGAATGTAGATACCAGGATACAACCCTCCTATCTTGGTCATATTTCCCCAATTTCACTTGTGCTCATCTGAGAGTTTGTACATTTAGTTCTCTAAAATTTGATCACCTGTGTAAATTCATGTATTGATCATCCCAGTCAAGAAACTGTACAGTCAGATCACCAAAAAATATAAGGTGCTATGTTGCCTTTAGTGGCAAAGTGATAGAAGGATATGCTGCCCTTTTATAACTATCACCCCCTCCCACCTGCACCACCCCGTCCCCACCCCATCCCTAACCCCTGATAACAACAAATCTAAAATTCTGTCATTTAAAAAATGTTATATACATGGAATCATATGCCAGAGAACCTTTTGGCATTTTTTTTTTCACTCAGCATAATTTCCCAGGGATTCATCTGAGTCATTACGTGTATCGATTGTTTCTTTGTATTGCTCCATAGTGTTCTCTGGTATGGATATACTACAGTTTGTTTAACTAGTCACCTGTGGAAGAATATATGGGCTAATTCAAGTTTTTGGCTATTCAAATAAAGCTGCTATGGACATTTGTGCATAGGTTTTTACATGAATCTAAATTTTTACTTAGAAAATGAAATGCAATTGCTGGGGCATATGGCCACTGCAGTTTACTTTTATAAGAAAGTGTCAAACTCCCTTCATAACGGTTGTACCATTTTATAAGACCCCCTCCCCACCCAGCAATGTATAAAACTCCAGTTTCTCAGCATCTGCACCAGCCCTTGCATGGTCTAAGTTCCTCGTACTGTATACTATATACTGTAATCCAATTCTTTCGATTCTCAGTGCCTTGCAGGGAGCCAAGCACAGACTAGATACACCACTGGAAAGGAGAAATGACCAGGGTGTGTGGGTGTAGGCCCTGCATGTGACAGAGTAGCTTTATTACCCAGTCATGCCCACAGCCATGATGCTCTAAGAAACTAGAGGCAGAAGGTGGATGCATTTAAATTGCTAGATACAAAGCTTAAAAAAAATGTTTTTAGGAAGGACCAATACAACTTTTAAGTTATATGCAACCAATTATTACTTCGTAAAGTAAATAAAAGAAAAAATAATAAACGGAAATAATCTGAGGTATGCAAGGGCATTGGAGAAAGCCACTGAGGGACAGAGCAGGGAAGGTGGCTCTTGCTCTAGTCTTCTATTCCGTGTCCTGCTTCTCCTGGTTTCCGCTCTCCTCCTCTTACTTAACCTGTTTCTTTCCTTCTGTCCAATCCACCTTTTCCATCCCAACCTGGTTCTAATTCCACTGTCTTTCATCCTCCTTCCAAATGATTTCCTATAGTCAAACCTCCTTTCCCCCTAAACTTTCAGCTCTCCCTCTTGGACCATTTTTTCTCAGTCTGTCTCTCTGATTAGCCCTAATGAATTGATACAAATTCAAGTCTTGGTTAGAATATTTTGGATGAAATCCAGCTAGCTTCAGGGAACTAAAGTAGGAAGAACTGCTAAATAATTCCATCTAAAGACCCTGGTTACTGTTTTACTCTAAACTTTTCCATGCTCCCCATGAATTTCTCATGGACTAGATTCCTCGCAATTACCCTCATTTTCCTTTTTTCTGTCAAAGCTGTTCTACTTCCCTGCTTCCCCAGAACTACAAACACTGTGTCTCTTTCATGGTGGGTTTAGCACATTTTATCTATGTTGTATCACTTTTTGTCTTATTGTGCTTTGAAATTATAAACTTTAAGGGAAGTCTCATAATTATTCACATGTAAAAATGCTGTATACCATGCTGGGCACACTGAGTAATAACTGAATTCACTTATTCATTAACATACTATTAACTTCAGCTTTAGCAGATCTTTAAAATCATGAAGTGCTTTTGCGCAAGGCATTTTCTATTATAATTTTTGAAACTGGTGAGCCCTAAATGAATAATGTGAATAATGAGTTAATGTGAATCTGTAAGCCTTAAAAAAACAATTTCCTTAGTAAGCTTCTTTGGACAAGAAAGAACCTATTAAGCAGGAAAAAAAATATTAAAAAAAAAAAACCACCTGTGTTCACAGCCTTCTTGCAGCCTCCCGACAAAGTCAAACCTAACTCATGTCTACAGCAGAATATGAAGTCTTTTCACACTATAATTCACCAAAATTACAAATGTGGCATTTCAGACACTCATAGTCATTCCAGATTCAAGCTCTGAATAGAAAGATCCAGATGAGGACATTACTATTCTATCTGGCATCATTCATTCATGAATATGGTTTTATATTAAGGTTTCAGTGATTTCTGGTGTAAAATATAAATCAATCACTGTCTAATATGATAGGAATAATGACACTACAATAGGAAACCAGAATGTGTCTGGAACTCAGCTTGAGCTTCGCCAAGTAAGCACAAAATTTTATTATCAATTGCTATAATACAAACAGCCCTTCCCCCTCTTTATATTTCTCATTTGGAGTGTCTGCATGAGGTGTTCACTACCATTGAGAACATCATTTCTCAATGTTTTTCTGCCATTTTATTTCTTAAAATATTTATTTTAAGAAATAAGTATCTTTGTTTCTTCAAGTGTTAGAAATAAAAATGATGTCTTTTCAAGGACTTTAAAGTGTGTGTGTGTGTGTGTGTGTGTGTGGTTTCGGTGTTCTCCCCACAGGCTCAGGAATACAGCTAAAAATAAAGAAACAGACGTCTAGGGGAGGCACTCCAGTCTAAAAAGAAGGCAGTAAGTCTCAGATAATCGGCACGTTGTTAGAAGGGGTGTGCCCACTGGCACAGGATCTTACGGGGAGAGGTTGGACATTCAGGATGTTTACGAGTAAAAGTAGAAGGTGGAAAAAGTAGAACACACAAGGCCCAGTATTCTGACAGCCTGGCGCAAGTGCAGCCCAAAATAATTACTACTGCTGAAGGAGCTATTTTGTTTCCCACGGTGTCCTTGTTCAAGTAGATAAATAATAATATTTCTAAAATTATTATAATACAGCAACTTATCTAAATAATATGCCACATAAAGCTATTTATTTATACTGACGATATCCGTATGATGTTTTTCCTCTCTTCCATCCAGGGTCGCCAACATCCTGATGAACAAGAATCTGTCAGCAGAACGTGTGAGCAAGTGAGTCATGATTTAAAGCAACCCAGAAATCCGTGGAGAACTAGAAGCTGGGGCCCAAGGGCAAAAACTAAAAATAAATTAATTAGAGAAAGGGCGGGGGGGGCGGGTACTTCTTGCCAGCTGCGGCGGACGCCCGCAAACTTGTCTGAACGCATCTCCTCGCGGACAGGGAAACCAGGCCTGAGCTCGTCAGAAGGCGAGCGGGACTCGGCCAGAGCCGGTGCGCTCAGCAGCCGCGCTGGGCGGGCGTGGGAGTGCACACTGGAAGGTGAAAGCGGGGAGAAGCTAGAGGAAGCAGCCTCGACGCCCGGGTGACAGGCCTGACAAAGGTCAAAGCCCAAGGGGTAAGACTGCTCCCGACTTCGCCGAGCCCCGCGTTTGCAGCAGCGTTCGCACCAGCGGGCTCCGGTGCGGAGAAGGCGGCCAGCCCGGAGGGGGAGGCCCCGAGGGGGAGGTCCGAAGGGAGGGGGAGGCCCGGAGGGGAAGCGCCTCCAGGCTCGCCCGGTTTGCGGCTGCCGTCTCCCCGGACATCACCCGCACCTCCTCCTCCCCCTCGAGCCAGCGCATCTCAGCCCCCCGCGCCGGGGTCTCGCAGCCCGCACCCCCTTACCCAGCCAGAAGTGCAGGCGGTAGGTGAAGCCCCGTCTCGCCTCGGCCGTGTGCAGCACCAGGTAGGCATCCCCGACGTAGAAGTCGCCGTAAGCGCCCTCGGGCACCGGCACGAGCTCCAGCTTCTCGACCCTCCAGACCTGCAGCCCCGCCCGCTGGCCCGCCCGGGCGAACTCCTCGTGGTACAGCGCCGAGGCCATGGCTCCTGCGCGCCGCGCTCGGGGGAAGGGGCGCGGGACCTGCTCTGTGTGGAAGCCGGACTAACCCGGGATGGGGAGA
This sequence comes from Proteles cristata cristata, assembly GCA_017311185.1. NCBI lineage: Eukaryota > Metazoa > Chordata > Mammalia > Carnivora > Hyaenidae > Proteles > Proteles cristata. Next base: position 157,726 of record JAESUZ010003705.1, on the reverse strand, counting down.
AGGGACTCTGTTCGCACACTTTATAGGGCTCGCCCCACAGGGAGGCGGGGCTCGGAAGCGGGAGGGGCTAAGTACCGTAGGCCCGGTTGCTCGGAAAGTGGGGGATCCCCTCTCAATTTGAGCGAAGCGCCTAGTACCCACCGCCTACGCCCTCCTCCCAGTTAGCGGGAGAATCAGAATCTCGGAAATCGTGAGATCGGGAGGGAACTTACAGAAACTCCTGGAAATGCCTCCTGGTCTAAGGAAGGACTTTTTTCCCCCTGGCAGCAGATGGAGGAGATTAACGACTGAAACTCTGGTGGGCGCCAACGTTCTCTTAAAAAGAAAACCCATTACCCAGATAGCAATCTTCATAATCACCAACGCCATCATTTCACTTGCCAGTCTCTCCATCTCTGATAGCTGAAATTTCTGTCTTGATCTTTCCAGTTAGAAAATGTCGTGAAAAACAAAAATGTCAGTCTCTTGGAAAAGACGAAACCCTGGACGGCTGGTGGTCTTACGCAGAAGACAGAGCTCGGTAAATCCGCTGGGATTCGGGCGCTGTGGTTAAGCTCTTTGCTTCTCTTGGCCAGAAAAGACAGCAGCCCTGCCCCTGGGGTGTTGTTATCAAGGGCGCAACTTGCCTTGTTGACTTGCCTGTTACCGGGCTTCAAGAGAGTGATTTCTCAGTGTTAATTCTACACTTTTCGCTTTTGCAGCTCTGTAACATGCATGTGGAAGTTTCCTTTTTACCTTGCATTCTTTTAACAGAAGCTGGTATGGCAAAGGCTTTTGTTACTGAAAAAGCCAATCACTAAGGATCTAAAGATTTAGAAAACTGATTTTTATGCATGTGCATTTTTCTTTCACTGTTTCCCAAATTACAACAGTCCCCAGAAAGTCACTAATAATATACAACTCGATTTTCCTTAATGAATACATGGTTTTAAATAGGCATTACATGACTATGAGAAAAAATTCAAAAGTACAAATGAGATGACACAAGTAAATGATTTGTGTCCGTTAGATAGAAAATGTTCACTAATGAGCTACTATTTTGTGACAGTACGCGTTCTTTTGCTCCTCTGATTACCTCCTCCATCCTTCTAAATCCTTTGGTCTTCCCTTAGGGCTGACTTGCATGGACTAAAGCAACTGGTCTTTGATGACCTCTAGTTTAGAATTTGATTAGAAATCAGAGGGAAAGCGGTCAGAATATTTATTTACTTGGTCCCTTCTACCAAAAGTCACTGTACATTTAAAGACAACAACTCTGTTGCTTTCTCTGTTTTGTGTGTGTGTGTGTGTGTGTGTGTGTGTGTGTGTGTGTGTGTGTGTGTGTTGGGTTTTTCTTTCTCTTTTTCTTTTTTTTTTTTTAATTTGTAGCAACTGCCCCTTTGGGTGCATTTTCCTTCTTGTGTTTTCTGTCCTTCAACTTCTATATATTCTATATATAGGCTCTTTAAGAAAAAACTCTTAGGATTTCCTATTTTGTGAATGTCATGTGTTTATAGGTTGAGATACTGATTGATAAATGTTATTAACTATATTCTCTTTCTTTCCCCCTCCTAAGCAAAACAATAAAAGGTAGGTATAATGAGGCTCATTTTACAGAAGAGAAAACTGAGGCTTTGGAACTGTGCATGGCCAAGGAGGAATTCAAGCCCACTATGCCTCATTCAGAAACACATGCTGTTTACTAAAACTCATTCTTTCAGTCCACTTATCTGGCTAAGATTTGCTCCCATAAATATACTTTATATTGTTACTTCTTCCATCGTGTCCGCAGAGAAGCTTCTGATCTAGCATGTCCCATGCAGCACCAAGAAGTTTAGTTTTAACATTGTCACTGAGACATTATATGTCTTAGTTTCCTTATCTGTAAAGTAGGAATCATGTGTTCTCTTCCGTCTTCTAGTGAAAAATTATGAGAACCAGTGATCTAGACACAAGATAACTTAAAAATCAGAGTGACCACTTTAGTTTCAGTTTTAGCAATAATTCCTTTCCTGTTAGTGAAAGAATTTCTTTTAATGGAGAAATAAGAATAAAAGGAAATAATTTCCTTCTAGTGAAGAAGTAAGAAAGAATTTTGATATGGAAAAGTGGAATTTCCTCTTGGTTAGGCCAGGACTAGGGTGAGGCAAATGAGGCACCTGCTGGGATGCAAAATTTAGAGGGGCCACAAAAAAAGGTCCATAATCATGATCAATTCTCTTTTAAGATGGTATTTTTAACAAGTCAAAATTGATGCAAAATACCATGATAAACATTTTTAAATTTCAAATAAAAACAGAATTGTTAATAGTGCTATCTGGGTCACATCGTAGGCAAAGGAAAAATACTTCCTTTATTTAAAGTTTTGAGATTTGGTTTGTCATTGTTTTGCATTAATTTTGGTATTTTTACAAGTATCGCACCGAGGTATTTATTATTGATCTTGATTACTTTTCAACTGATTGAGCTCGGAAAGGTTACCTAACATTGCTGTGTCTCATTTTTCTCACCTGTATAATGGGAATACTAATTTTAAAAAAGATGTTATAGAATTGTCATGAATATTAAATGGATAAATAAATATAATCCTGGAATAGCACATGGCATATAGGAAATGACAGTAAATTTAACTGAAATTGCTGAGTAGTTAATCCACTTCTCTAAATCCACTCCTCTAAGAACGTCTCCAAGTCTAAGATAAGGACTGTCCATTTTTCTATACAAAAAAGTTTCCTAAAACCAGACAACAAATTCTTTTCCATGCCTTTATATTCTCTCTCTCCTATTCTAGGCTCTGAAAAGTGGATTGTTTTCTCCTATTCATGGTATAGCCCTTCTCCCATATTTGTCTGTTAAAGTTTTGCCCATTCTTTAAGGTTTAATTGAAGATATCCAGATACATCATCATTGCCCTGGCTCCACTGAATTTCAGCATCTTTTGTGTTCCCAGTGCTCTTGATGTACAGTGACAATACTGGAAACTGCAATCTCACAAGATTGTAGGCTCGCTCAGAAAGCAGGCATCTCATCATTTCCTTCTCTGGCTCTGTAGTAATACATGCTGAATAGGTGTGATTCTATAGTTGATTTTGGATTAAATTACTTTTTATTTATTTATTTTTTATCAATTTACCAATACACTCTCAGTCCAAGTTGAAGCAGCCAAGGTAAATATGTCTTTTACTGAGAATCAAGAGGTTTGAGGTGTGAGGACTGTGGTTAAATACAGGAAAGGTGTTCTTCTAGAAGACTATTGCTCAAGAAGAAATGTTGTGCATTTAATCTTTGAAATAAATAACAGTGTTAAAGAATATAATTGATTCATTGTGCAGTTAATTGGAATGAGTCAATAAAACAAAAATAAAAACACACAAAAAACTTGTTTCCAAGCGATCTTCATTCCTCAAGTTATAGAAGCTTAGAGTTGAGAGGATCTTGTTTTGTTTCCGTTACTGAGTTGTGACCACAGAATCATTGAAATTAAATATATATCAATGACAGAGAGTATATTTTTTTCCAGAAGAGGGAAATGCTTCAAGATTGGTATTTATTTGCTTTCTTTTGTCTATAATAATGAAATAATGTATTTAAAAATACATTTGTTTAGAGGCACGTGGGTGGCTCAGTCGGTTGAGCATCCGACTTCAGCTCTGATCATGACCTCAGGGTTCCTGGGTTTGAGCCCTACATTGGTCTCCATGCAGACAGCTCAGAGCCTGGAGCCTGCTTCAGATTTTGTGTCTCCCTCTCCCTTTGCCCCTCCTCCATTCACACTGTGCCTCTCTCTGTCACAAATAAATAAATATTTAAAAATTTTTGAAAAACAGGGGCGCCTGGGTGGCTTAGTCGGTTAAGCGTCCGACTTTCGCTTAGGTCATGATCTCGCGGTTCGTGGGTTCGAGCCCTGCGACGGGCTCTGTGCTGGCTGCCAGCTTAGAGCCTGGAGCCTGTTTCAGTCTGTGACTCCCTCTCTGATCCTCCCCTGCTCACGCTGTTTTTCTCTCTCTCTCTTTCCTAGAAATAAATTTAAAAATATATATTTTAAAAATTTTGATAAACACATTTGTTTTACTGGTAGTCCTGCTACATAGTAATAACTTTTATTTCATTTCCTCAATGATTCGAGGGTGTATTCATAGAACCTGGATTCGGAAGACCTGAGTGTTGTGAGGATCAAAAGAGATAATGTGTTCCAAAGCTGTGAGAACCAATCAATAAACACAGTTAATAATTAGCAAAAGTCCTTTACCCAGTACCTATCAAAGCTGTGTGATTACTGAAAGTGAAAATGCACTCTAGGGAAGTACATTTAAATTGTTCTTGACCATACTAGACAAACTAGAACTTTAAAAGAAATTCACCATTTTTTTTAGCTTCAGCCAGGATCTGTGACTCTCCCTTTCATTGATTAATTTAAAATTACACATAATACTATAAAGATATGGTCAGGGGTCAATAATGTGGTGAAGGTTTCATTGGTCTTGAATGTCTGCCATTTTGATAAATAATTCATTTCTTGTAAACCTACTTGCCACAGTGGGTTGATTCATCACTTTTTTCTTAATATTTTCATTACATATAAAAATCAGTTATAATTTTTATTATATAGGAAATAGCAAACCCCTGCAAGATTATTGAGAGAAAACACCATCTTTATTTTAAGCATTTACATTTTAAAGAATGCTTATGACAAAAGGAAAAGTTAAGGATCCAAAGTCTCATAGAGATTTATGATTTAAAATGATAAATTTTGCTTGAAGCTTGTGTTTATGCAGAGATCTGAAAATAATTCTGGTTTTAAAATATTATAAAATTGAGGCTAAAGCCTGATATTGTAGCAGCTTTTTCTATTTGCCTGATTTCTCTAAATGTATCTATTATCCTAGTTAACATTCCATTCAGTTTTGTTTGGTTATAGCCCTAACTTTAGCGGCCCATTAGAAATAACTTAAGATTTTTCAAGAACTATGTCAACAACTGCTTACAATATTTGAATGTCAGAACTGTATGACCAAAGAGAATGATGGAAATCAGACGTGGTCAGATCATCATTTTGAGTGTGGGTACTTAACAAAAATAGGGTTAATTAATTGACCTAAACCAAATGGCAATTATTCAAAAGAGCCTTCATAGATTGAAGGTATGCTTCTCACTGACCAAAAATCACTTCCTTTAGCAAATTCTCTTCTTGTCTCAACATCTTTTTATATAAGTCTAAATTAAGCAATTTGGTATTCCTTTTACTTTTAGCTTCCTCTTATCTTGATATTTTGAGGTTTCCCTAAATCACAGGCTTCTCTGGAATATTCAAAATGACTGGAAGGATTTTTGAAATGTTTTTTTTTTTTAAACGTATTTTAGAGAACATTGTTCTGAATCTGGAATGAATCACCCCCATGTCTACTCAGTCCCTCTCCTGAAATGACAAAGATTGAAAATAAACCATTCAATGACTATTGCCTGGACACTTGGTTTTCATGCTTCCAATTGACGCCTACTGAGAAAACTGGAAGGCAGTTTGTGTCACCAAAGAAAGTGTGGGGCACTGGCATTCTTTCAAATGCAAGAACCCCTTTTAATTTCTTCCCACTGTTTTTTATTTTAACACTTATTGTGAATATTTCTGATTACAATAGTTACAATCACTGAAGACAATTTTGAAAGTACCAACTATGAAAAAGATTCTAATTATTGCACAACCTATAGTTAAGTTCTGATAACATTTTAGACAAAGTTAAGATCATGATATGAAACTCTATCTTTTGATTAATAATTCATTCTGTCACCAATAGTACATAGGTCTTTTCACTGGGTGAGTGGGGCTATAAATAAGGTAGATTTCCACAAGCTCCCCATCCCTCCTCTCCGAGAAATTCTGACTTGTTGGGTGTGAACAAATCCCAGGTTGTTTTTAGAGCCTTTGAAAATATGTCATAATTTTAACTTTTATTTTTATTTGAAAAATTATAAGGGAATCACACTCAAAACCACATCTTTCTTGCTCTCCATTTTAACAAAAATGTTATTATTCAAGAGGTGAATACCTGTCCTTAGCCCATTGAAGTCCACTTCTTAGAGGCTGCAACATTTTGCCCATTTGATGCATATCCTTTCCAAATGTTTGAGGTGATACAGATGTATTCATGCATCTTCTTTCTCTGTATCCATCCATCCACCTCTGTCCGTAGTGGTGAAGAACACAGACATTGGAGCCAACAGTCCTGGGTTCACTTTCCTGCTCTGCCACTTTTAGCTGTGCAGCCTGTGGTGGGTTACTTGGAAGCTCAGTTTTCTTGTCTCTGAAGTGGAGACATTTAGGGCACCAGTACTTAAGCATCTGCTTTCCACTCAGGTCATGATCTTGCAGTTCATGAGTCTGAGCCTGCACTGGGTTAGCATGAGCCCTACTTCTGTCTCTCTCTGCCCCTTGTTCACTGTGCCCGCTCTCTCTTTATAAAAAAAAAAAAAAAAAAAAGAAATTGGAGGCATTTGATATGATAGGATTGTTGTCGATTATATAAGTTAATACAGATAAAGTGCTTGAAAGAATTCTTGCCAGAAACTAAGATTCTCAATAAATGCACATTTTTATTCACACACACATACATACATACACACACACACACATTTCACCCTGAATGGAGTGCACATTCACTGCATTTAAAAGTGCCTGCTTTTAAAAACTTAATAGATTGTGGGGCGCCTGGGTGGTTTAGTCGGTTAAGCGTCCGACTTTCGCTTAGGTCATGATCTCGAGGTTCGTGGGTTCGAGACCCGCGTTGGGCTCTGTGCTGACTGCCAGCTCAGAGCCTGGAGCCTGTTTCAGAGTCTGTCACTCCCTCTCTCTCTGACCCTCCCCTGCTCACGCTGTCTCTTTCTCTCTCCTAGAAATAAATAAAACATTTAAAACAATTAAAAAAAAACTTAATAGATTGTGAACACCTTTCAGGTACTTATGTATAGATTTATCTCATTAAAAATAATAATAACCTCTTTGTATTAACATACGATTTTTCTAATTAATTTTGGTAGTTTTAAAGTGCATCAATTTAAATACTGTGTCAATAAACAAACTCCTGTGTATATTGTTCTTTATATGTCGATGTCACTATTTCTGTATGAGAGATTTCTAAAAACAGAATTTCTGGGTCCAATGATTTCTACATTTTAAAAAATGTTAAGTTATTATCACATTATATTCTGTAAAATAGTATATGAGTATCCATTTTCACATACCTTAGCACTAAATTTCATTGAAAACAAATTGCTTCCAATCTATTGCATGAAAATTTTATCTCATCTTTTGAAAATTTTTATTTCTGTGATATTTGTGAGGTTGAATACCTTTCAAAGTATTTATAACCTATTTGTATATCTTATGAGAATTGCATATTTATATCATTTGCATATATATCTTCTGAATTACACATTTTTTAATAGTTTGTAGGTGAAGAACATTTTTCCTTTCATGTGCATTACAAATATTTTATTTTCAGCCTTTACTTTCTCCTCAGGGAGAGATGCTGATGTTAAATACAGCATAATATGCCATACTGTAACAATCTGGGGGCTTTGAATTTCCTCTTTACATCTTTTTAGCTCATGTAAAATATACTTTGTGTTATCATATAATGAGATATATAAATTTTTCTTCAAAAGTGATAGCCACATTTCTCAATATGATTTGTTCTATAACCAATAATAGGTATTGATTCAAAATATACTCATCATACATAAAATTATTATACCTTAGCTTTGTACTTAGTCTACTTATTATTCATTTATCTGTAGCATGCTTCTTTTATCGTGATAATTAGTTTTTCCTTTTAACTTCTGCAATGGCAGATCTTCACTAAATATTTTTTCAAAATTTTCTTATCATTTATTACATATTTGTATACAATTATACATTATTACATATTCAAAAATCTGTTGAACATTAAAATTTTTTTTAAGTTTATTTATATTTTAGACAAAGACAGAATCCAAGTGGGAGAGGGGCAGAAAGTGAGGGAGACACAGAATCTAAAGCAGGCTCCAGGCTCTGAACTGTCAGCTCAGAGCCCCATGCGGGGCTCGAACTCATGAGCATAAAATCATGACTTGGGCTGAAGCTGGGCACTCAACAAACTGAGCCACCCAGGCACCCCAAACATTAGTTGAACATTAAATTTTACATAAATTTAGTCTACTATTCTGGGCACATGATATAATCTTGGCATTTGGTCATGTCTTGGTTCATGTAAGTCAATAGTACTTCAGGATTTTAAAAAATTCTTATTCCTTAACTTTTTATAATTGAATATATGATATATTTGTGTCTCCCCATGTGTGCTGTGTGTGTATAACTATATATATATATTATATATCGTTATATTCTTGTCTATTGCTAGTCTGATATTAGGCTCATCTTCAAAATTAAAGGAGTAAAAACTACACAATTACCTCAATGGATGGTACAAAAAGATTTGATAATGTTTAGAAGTTACTAAATGTTATATTTTAGAAAAATATGGAGGTATTAGAAAAGTTTTCATAAAAACATTGAAAAAATGTACGAATAAAAACTGATACATTCTTATGTGGTTAAATTATAAATAAACATATATTACTTTTGAATATTTTGTGTGTGCCATATACTGTGTGTTTTTATACGTATTACCAGTTTAATCACACAACAGTCATATTAGGTGGACAATGCTATTATCATCTCCATTTTCAAGAAGGGAAAACTGAAGTACAGTTGAGATAAGAAAAGTCACAAAGTTATGTTTGTACTCAGCGCTGAGCTGTTATCATGAGCTCACCATCTGAACCATAGGGAACCCTCAGACATCTACAAGCTTCAGTTATGAACACATCCAGGCCCCAACCAGATGAGGTAGCCTAATTTATGAGGAATAGTAAATTGATTTGACATGAAGTTAGATTTACCTCAGCCAGACTGTTGCTTTTAAAACATGGAATCAAAGACAGAGTTTGAGAGATAATGGGACCCTAGGGAATGTGTAGTTCTTGATTCCAGCAATTACATAAATATTTTAAAAATCAACATTATATTCTAAATAAATAAATGTCAATACATTTGATATTCAAAGGAAAATGGATATATTTCTAGAAAATGCAAAGTGCCAAAATTAACACAAGAAGAAATAGAATATATAAATTGAACAATATATTTTAAATAAACAACATTGCTCTAAACCAAACATCTTCCTTCTAGAAGTTTTACATGTGAGTTTTGCCATGTATGTTTCCTATTTTATAGTAGTTTGTCTAGAAAACGGGGAAAAAGCTGTTAAAATTATTTTAATGATGCTATGATAGCATACTAATCTCAATATAGGCAGTTTAAGAAAACAAAATTATGGTTCAGTTTCATTCATCAACATCAATATTAATATTATGAATAAAATTTTATCTAACAAAAATCTGTTTTGTTTAAAATAATAATAATAATCTCAATAGATTAAAAAGAAAAATCTCATATTCACCATTCTTAGAAAAGTAGGCAGAAGGGGACTTTCTTATTCTAATGACAAAATAACAAATGATAGCATTAACATATCAAATGAAAAATGTTTAGAAGGATTTCATTCAAGGCTGGAAAAAAATTGGAAAACCAGATATTTCACTATTATTCAACAGGACACATAAAGTCCTAGACAATACAAGAAGACTAGAAAAAGAAATAAAAGGTATTAAGAACTTCTAGGAAGAATTAAAACTAATTACTTGCAGTTGATAATCTGAAAATCAAGAATCTAAAAGAATCTACTGGAATGCTTGGGTGGTTCAGCTGTGTGAGCATCTGACTCTTGATTTTGGCTCAGATCATGATCCTATGGTCAAGGGATTGAGCCTCACATCTGGCTCCACGCTGGACATGGAACCTACTTGGGATTCTCTCTCTCTCTCTCTCTCTCTGCCCCCACCCCATTTCACGTGCACAGGCACCCACGCTCTCTCTCTCTCTAAACAAATAAATAAACATTTAAAAAAAGAATCTACTGACTGACTAGTAAAAATAATAAGAAAATTCAACAAGATTGTCAAATGATTAAAAGAATGCAAATGATATAAAATGAAATACAAATTCGAAAGAATTAAAATATAATTATTTAAATAATTTTAACAAATATTTTAATAAATTTTATAAATATAAAATGGGATTTCTCTATAATTTCAGAATAGAAAGAGACTTTTTAAACAATACTAAATATAGCATGAAATATAAAGGGAAAAATTGATAGCTTTATTACATTGAACTAAAGATGTGCCCTCAAAATAGAACAAATAGAAAATTAAATCATCGACAGTAGGTGTAAAAACGTCAATTTCTATTAAAAACTAAGGGTGTTAAGAGTATGTACAAGGAAAAGGGACACAACAAAAATAATGTCAAACAACCTTAAAGAAAAAGGAATATAAAGCTATAGAGTAATTTGAGTGGCTTCTGAGTATATGAAGGATGCGCATTGATTTGAGCTTTATGGTCATTGGAGGAACCACATAAACAGACAATATTTGAGTGCTTACTAGGGTCAGGCACTATTCTAAGTGCTTTTAAAATATAAACGTCCTGATTCACACACCTAATCTCTACAACCACTATGACTCTACTGCTGCTGTTATACAATGTTAGAATCATCAGATTGCCAAAAATTTGAGACATAGTATCAAAGGCTGGTGAAAATGTGGGGAAATGAGAAATCTCACATATTACTGAGAGACATAGCTCTCACACAATGTTGCCATTTATAAAACATTGTGGCAATATTTAGTGAAAACTGTAGGTGCATACTCTGTGACCCCAAATCTCACTCTTGGGTCTACACTCCAGAGATGCTCTTTGCAGATGCACCAGAAGACATGTATAGTAATGTCTCCCAAAGCATATGGTGGTAGAAAGTAGCTGAAGGCATCCTAGGAATTCAAAAGTAGGCATCTGCAGATGTAAAATGTGGTATATGGATAAACATAAGAGGAATCTGTACAGTGTCAGAGCCAATCAGCTGCATGGAAAAAAAATAGCTGTGTGACCACATTGTAAAACTATACAACTGAATGAAACAATAAGAAATAGGATGTGACACCTTTTATGCCATGAAAGGCATACCTATGTTAGAAATAAACGCCTTGGACATAAATATTTGCAAATGACCACGAACTATGTGGAACGTTGATTGGAAGAATGCAAGTTAACTGCCTGAGACAGGGTGCCAGGTGAGTGTGGGAAGGGGCTAGATAATGGAGAAATGAACAGGAAGGATCATGAAATAAAACACTCATTGACAATAAAAATTTGGCATGACACAAGGAGCACAATCAATTCAATTCTGTGCACTTGAGATCTGAAATCCTAAAGCAAATAAAATAAATAGATAAATTGAAATACCAACAAAAATTTAAAAATCTACCTGATATATTTTTTAATATTGGTATGTCAATATATGAAAGTTATATAGATGGGGCACCTGAGTGGCTCATTCGGTTGAGCGTCTGACTTCGGCTCAGGTCATGATCTCACGGTTCATGAGTTCAAGCCCCACGTCGGGCTCTGTGCTAACAGCCAGCTCAAAGCCTGGAGCCTGCTTCAGATTCTGTATCTCCCTCTCTCTCTGACCCTCCCCTGTTCACGCTGTCTCTCTCTCTCTCTCAGGACTAAATAAAAACATCAAAAAAAATTTTTTTAAGTTATATAGAAACTTAGATCTATTATGGGGCGTCTGGGTGGCTTAGTCGGTTAAGCGTCTGACTTTCGCTTAGGTCATGATCTCGCGGTTCTTGGGTTCGAGCCCCGCGTCGGGCTCTGTGCTGATTGCCAGCTCAGAGCCTGGAGCCTGTTTCAGTCTGTGACTCCCTCTCTCTCTGACCCTCCCCTGCTCATGCTGTCTCTCTCTCTCCTAGAAATAAATAAAAACATTTAAAAAAATTTTTTTGAAAAAAAAAAAAAAGAAACTTAGATCTATTATAATAAGAAATTATGTAGGAATTTAAAGAAATTAGGGGGACTTGTAGAATTATGGAGATGAATATAGTGGTTCTAATTCTCTTTTTCCCTCTATATTCTTTTGGCTGTGTGGCAGAAAGTAAAACCTTTAAGTCAGGAAGTGTTTCACATGAATTGTAAAACCTGGGTTACTAATTTACTATTTTATTACCATCTGGCTTAAGAGTGTGTAGAAAAATACTTGTTTCTATGACCTGAAAACTTGCAGCCTTATGAACTATCACTACAAAAACATTCAATGATTGTTAAGGAAAATATGCTTTATGTTGCACATATTAGCTTTTCTTATGGTCTAGTTTCAAAACTTATAATGACCCCAAAAATGTATTTACTTATTGAATCAAGAGAACAGCAAAGAGGAAAAAGCTTAGTGACTACTTAAAGTAAGAGAAGGTAAAAAAAAAAAAAAAGGAAAAGAAAGAAGAAAGAAAGAAAGAAAGAAAGAAAGAAAGAAAGAAAATATTTCTTTCAGCTATATTCTGATGGTCTTTATTACTATCCTCTTGCATAAATGACGTTTATTATGTGACTGCAGTATTTAATCATTTAGCAATGGCAAAAATGTTATATATATATATATATATACCTTAAAGATAAAGGCATAAACAACTTATTCTCTTTCCAGATATAGTAAAATATTTATGAATAAAATGATACAATGTCTGGAATTTACTTTGAAATACTCCAGAAAAGAAGCTGGGGAGAAAGAGAAAAAATGAAATTGGTAAAGTGATATTACTTGTTGATATTGAGTGATGGGCATATAGGGGTTCACTATTCTCTTAGGTGAACTTTCGTGTAAGATTGCAATTCTCCGTTTTAAAGTGATTTTCTTTAAAAAAATAAAATTTGGGCTTTGTGTGGTTTTAAAAATGATTTTGCTATAAATACCCTCTGAAATATTTATGAGATGACTAAAGCTCCTAGGGCTGCATGGCTGGATACAGTTGGAAGCGTTATGATGCCGTCAGAAAGGCCACACACATTCACGATGAGGTCTGGCCTGACACTTGTCTCTCATTTCCCTAACAACTGGCATGTGTGGGCTGCTTTTCCTTATGCGTGGTGAGTTTTCTTCCTCTCTGAGTTTATGTTTACATATCTTGCTTTTCCTCTCATTGAGGAATTTCCAAATTAAACTGGGAAACAATGAACATTTATTACAATCAAGTAACCTTGTAAAGGAAGAGAAAAGTTTCTTGGGCTTGGGTTTGGATTGATTGATTGATTGCAATTTCTAAAACACATTACAGAGAACAATTACTCAAAAGATTAGTGACTGAAATTGTTAATGTTATTGAGAAAGTTTAAATCAAGTCATTTTATTTATTTTTTAAAGTTTATGTATTTATTTTTGAGATAGAGACAGAGAGAGCAAGCTGGGAAGGGACAGACAGAAAGGGAGACAGAGAATCCCAAGCAGGATCACACTGTCAGTGCAGAGCCTGATACAGGGCTCAAACCCACGAACCATAGATCATGACCAGAGCAGAAACCAAGAGTCAGACACATAACAGACTGAGCCACCCAGGTGCCTCCCCAAGTCATTTGTTTTAAGGAGGATTTTCTATATTAAACTATTAGTTGAAAATCAGTAACATGTGTTTTGAAGGTTTATTAAAATTTAAACATTTTAAATTATGATTACTAAAATCTGAAGGAGAATGTTGAAAGCCTGAGGAGTACAGCTCTGGAGGTCTGTGCCACACAGGCTTCCCAATAGGACTATGTAACTAGTTGGATTCTTTACTTGTCATATCAAATAAACCAAGTTCATTCTTTAGAAAAGGGTCACATCAGGGCTTCTGGGTAGCTCCTTTGGTCAAGTCTCCAACTCCAGCTCAGGTCATGATCTCACAGTTATGAGTTCGAGCCCTACATTGGGCTCTGTGTTGACAGCTCAGAGCCTGGAGCCTGCTTTAGATTCTGTGTCTCCCTCTCTCTCTGCCCCTCCCCTGCTCACGCTCTGTCTGTCTCTCTCAAAAGTAAATAAACCTTAAAAAAGAAAAAAACTTTTTAAAAAAGAATTTTAAAATTCTTTCAAAAGGTCACCAGGAGGTTAAGTTTTTCGTGTCATTTGGCTGACAGGATAGATTTTCAATTTACATAGCCTTCACCTTTCCCTCTTGGGATTATGAGATTTTAAAGTGAATATTTTCTGCAGAAAGTGCTCTGCCCATCTGTTAAGAGAAGTTTAAAAGTTTTTTGATGAAGTTGGAATTTTCAAGTTTAAATTTCAAGTTTAAAGTTCTAGCTCCGTAAAAGGAAAATAATTTGACATTTGAATATTTTTACTTTGTATTTCAACCAGTGAAAGACTGATTCTTCAACTTAAAGAGAAGAGTAAAAAGCATTTTTATGCAAGTGTGTCAAACTTTATAGACAAAACAAATATGCCAAATACTTATAGCAGTTTAGGAGGTAGTTTAGAAAAGTGGGTTTTCCAGTGATAAAATTAGAGATGAAAAGATACTTGAAGGCCATTTCCTGCCCTGTGCATGGTTATAACTCTTAGAAGAAGCACTGAGTAGAGCGGTTTCAAATGTGGACTTTGCATTAAAAAAGAAAAAAAAAAAAAACACTTGGGTTTGATTCCAGATGCTCCATTTATAAACAGTGCGGCCTTTGGTGACTCAGTGACCTCCTCCACATCTTCATCTGGAAAATGGTGATAATGAATATATGCTGAACACATGTATATAAAATCCATAGGCACACTGTTATAAAGGTTAAATTAGATTTTGCATACAAGGTACATAACAAGTAACTAGAACATTTATACAACGTGCCTGGTAAACATTAATTATTACTGGCTCTGGGATAGCATTTATATTTAATTTAAAATACACAGCAATGGGTGTGTATGATGGGCAAAATAATTGCTTTGAAAAGGAGTTTTTAAAAAAAACACATGTGTTGTGCCAAATGAGGCAAAATGCAGGATATATCTGCACAGTGAATGATTCTGAATTTCCCTGAAAGTTCCTGAAAGAGATAGTTTTCTCAGTAGAAAATACTTAGATATTCAAACGGCATCTGGTTTGAATTAGCCTTGGAGATCACTGCTCCTTTTTTTCTAAAATAAGTGCTTGATAATCTCTGCATAACCCTGACGATGACATCATTCAATATTTTGTTTTGTTTGGATAGGCGCTGGATTGCTCAAAACCTTCACAAAGAGAAATATAAGCAGCAGGTTATACCTGAATCTTTATGTATTGTTAATGCAACTATCTGACTGTAAGAATGTGAACAGGCTCATCTCTAGCTCACTATTATTGTGAAACTGTACTCAAATATAGAACATTTTCCTCACTGCTTTCAGTTCTTAATTATTAATATTCTCACCAACCTCAGAATTAAATCAATATTATTGAGTCTCCAATAAAAAGTTTCTCCTCAGACAGGTGCCAATATTTTCTCCCAAAGCTATTCTTTAGCTAATAGGAACTTAATGTATTATATTCATTGACTTTGCATTTTATTCCCTAGAAGTAGTAACTGGGACATCCAAGATAGAGCCCAACTACCTATTGTTGGAGAAGAAAGGGAGCCCAGGTCTTTACGAAAATCACAAGAGCTCTCACAATCTCCTGGATGGCTCAGTGGAGAATCTAGGATCTCTGGGGTTCTGAGAGCTTGACAACACTAACCACACTGAGTGGTCTGCTGTCCTATTTCAGGCTGAACCTGCTTAGAGAATTTCGATGAAAAGTTTAAGAGATGCAGATTCTGGAGACAAACTGTTGATATCAGTTTTAGTTATGTTACATACTATATGTGACTTAGGTAAGTTGTTTGTGGTTTTTGAAATGGAAGAAGGGTACCTGGGTGGCTCAGTTGGTTAAGTGTCCGACTTCAGCTCAGGTCATGATCTCACGGTTCGTGGGTTTGAGCCCCGCGTCGGCCTCTGTGCTGACAACTAGCTCAGAGCCTGGAGACTGTTTCAGATTCTGTGTCTCCCTCTCTCTCTGAACCCCCCTGCTCACTCTCTCTCTTTCTCTCTGTCTCTCAGAAATAAATAAAATATTAAAAAAAAAAAGAAATGGGAGAATATTAATCCCTAGCTGGTAGGATAATTCTGGGGATTAGTTGAGTCAATCCATGTAAAGTGCTTAGGATAGGATTTAGCACAAAGTAAGGGCCAAGTATATAGTAGCTATATCATCATCAATATCATTATCATCATTATGATAAGCATACAGAGATATATATACACACATGAACACAGATACATATAAATATGCATACATGAACCAAAATGCCTTTTGGTTTTACCTTGCAATTTTAACTTACAATGCACTACATTTTTAATGGAAGTACAAGAAGATTTATCTCATTAAAAATTACTTCTTGGGGTTCCTGGGTGGCTCAGTTAGTAGGGCATCCAGCTTCAGCTCAGGTCATGATCTCACGGTTCATGGATTTGAGTCCCATTCCAGGCTATACACTTTCTCTCCCTCTCTCTCTGCCCCTTGCTCATTGAATGCACTCTCTCTCTCAAAAAAATAAATAAAGTTAAAATAAATAAATAAATAAAAATTGCTGTCTTCTGGCACATTACATTGATGTACCAAACTTATGTTGGTGTACGTTTAGTTTTTCTTTCTAGGCTTTTTGTTTTATAAATAATACTTAAAGCTACAGGTTTTTATGTGTAACTTTGCATATGAATACCACTATTTCTGAAGAATACATTCATAGAAGTGACATTAATGGATCAAATTATGTTTCTATTTTAAAAATTTGTTGTATACTTTACAATATTCTCCAAGTATGTCATACCTATTTACTCTTCTAAAAACCATTCACAAAAATGAAATGAAAATGAAAAACTTCATGGAAATGAAAGGCTCTGCATTTTCACAGGCCCTAGTCAGCACTTAATGCTATTAATTTAAGTATTGTAAATCCAGTGTATGAGATTGTATTCCATTTGGTTTTAATTTGCATTTCCTGGTTAGTAGTGGAGTTGAGCACATTTTTAAAAATAATTTTTGGCTGTCTATAGGAATTCTATAACTTTTATTTTTATATTATTTATATATTTTGTTTTGTGTTTCATACTTGTTTAATCATTGTGTATGTTAAGATTATTAACTCATTTTCTCATATAGGTGTTACAAATATTTTGTCCCAGCCTGTTGGTGGTTGTGTCTAGTTTCTTTTTTTTTTTTTTTTTAAGTGGGCCTTTCCAAACAATATTCTTTCAATATTGTCTTCTATAAAATGTATAGCTTCATTTTTCTCTTTAGATATTTAATCTGCTTATAAAATACTGCTTATAAAAGACTTGATGGTTGGTCTGATACTACTTCTTTTGGCCAGACTGTCTCTTGCCATGACATTTCCTGTCACATGGGTCTGTCTTAAACAATTTAGCTAGTTCTATTTTCATGTTTAGCTTCCTCTTCTAGATATTTTTGCCCTTCCCCGAAATCATAGTTTTTGCAGAATTATTTCAGATAGATAGGAATGATTTTTGTACCCCCTTTAACACATATATATTTTCAAAGCTCTCATTGAGTTTCTTCAACTTTTCGGTCTGGCTCAAACCTTCTTCTGAAAATAAAAATGTTTAATACTCCATGTATAAATGTTTACCAGACACAAAGATCCTCAGTTTTGTAGGCCAGGCTCAAGAAAGAAAATATGAAATTTGATTCCCTATATATATATATATTATTCCTAATATTCCTAATTATATATATGACATATATATAATTTTATATATACATATATAGGCACACTTGACAGTAATCTTAAAAGGATAATCTCTGATACAAGTTTGTTTTCAGAGGAATGATTTTAACTTGGTTTTAATTAGCATTATTGTTTGTGGAGCACTTATTGTTATTAGCATTTATTGTTTGTGGAGCTTTCTGTCTTAGAAAGCACCAGACAAGTAGAATTTTATAGGTAATTCATACCACATATTCAAGGAACAGTACTCATTTCTAGTTTATACAAGTTGAACCAAAAAAATAGAAAAAGCGAAAAAATGCCAAACTATTGTTACAAAGCCACATTTTATTTCTGTTGGCCACATTTTCTCAAGAAGAAGTTTGCTTTTAAAAATCATTAGTCCCTTTTAGAAGCAAGACCCTTTTTCATAGTTCCATTTCTATTTCAGTTTTCGATTTCCATTTCAGTTTAAAAGGTCTTCCAAATTGTATTCTGTGATAATGAGAATCAGAATTACTCCCTTATGCTTTCTTCCTATGAAATAAGAGCAGTGTACAAACCAAACCTATAAAGTAGAAATGAGAGAAAACAAAAGCACTGAATTTTATTCCACTACAGATAATTTAATATGAACAACTTCTTTCCCTTATTAAATGTTAATTTACTTTTATTTTCATATAATTAACACAGTGTTGAATTAATTTCATGTATATAACATAACTGATTTTTTAAAGGGTAAAGGAATAGTATGTTTCTATTACTACAGAAACTTTGTTTTTTTGTGTAGGTCCTTCCTATTCATTCTGAAAAACAGGAAAAAATGTTTTGTTTGTGTAAAGAAAAAATGATGTATCCTTAATTTTAATTTGCTTAGCGAATGTTTAGCAATCTAATTAATATGGGTTGGGAGAATTGATTTTGAAGTCATCCCTGTATATAGCATAGTGGTTAATAGTTCAGACTTAGCAGTCGGGAAGTCTGGGTTTTATTTCCAGTTTTCTTTAGCAAGTTATATAAACTCTCTTCTATCTTCCACATGTCTAAAATGGTGATAATAGGTTAAAGAATTTTTGTGAGAATTACATTAGGCAACTAATATAAAGATATTTAGAGTAGCTGGCTCACAGTAACCTTCTGTGCATCTTAATTATCTGTGCTATGATAGATTTTGTTACAATAGGTCAATTGAAATTTAAAGTAAAGACTGTAGCTAAAAGCTTAAGCAACATGATATATATGATAAATGAAAATGCCTTTAAAATAACTTTTAAAGACACATTTAGTATCCGAAATAAAGTCATGCTATAGAAAAATTCTATTTGCTATTTCAGTGTCCTGGGAGTCAATGAAAAAGATTACAATTACTGGTTGGAAATGTTAAGTATAGTGACCCCAAACTTGGAAATAAAGCCTAAAGAAATATAGCACAACCTTTCAACATCATTCTGCGGTACTGTTTAACAGATTTTTTAAGTAATCTAAAACTACACTAATAGGGTAACCACCTGCCACATGTAGTTTCTGAGTACTTGCAATATAGCTAGTCAGAGTTGAAATGCACTCTAGGTATAAAATGGACACCAAAGTTTGAAGACTTAGTGAAAAAAAATGTAAAATATCTCATTAATAATTTGTTGTATTATGTGTTAAACTGATAAATATTTTTTCATGTATTAGGTTACATGAAGTTTATTATTAAAAATATTTTTGGGGCATCTGGGTGGCTCAGTCAGTTAAGCATCTGATTTCAGCTCAGGTCGTGATCTCATGGCTCATGAGTTTGAGCCCTTTGTCAGGCTCTGTGCTGACAGCTCAGAGCCTGGAGCCTGCTTCCGATTCCGTGTCTCCCTCTCTCCCTGCCCCTCCCCTGCTCACATGCTGTCTCACTCTTTCTCTCAGAAATAAACATTAAAAAAATTTTTTTAGTGTATTTTACTTTTTCTTTTTTTTCAATGTGCCTACTGAACATTTTTTTAAATTATTTATGTGACTGATATTTTATTTCTATTGGATTGTGTTGATCTACAGAATATACCCTTGTGTAAGTAGCTATTTACTGTTAACTAAGGCCCAGACTCTGTGAAGATACATGTTAACTGGTAGATTTAGTTCCAGTAGGCGTGCAAATGATTTCCCTCTGGCAGAAAAGATTAGAACTAAGATTGGGGCTAAGAAATGAATCCTAGAGCATTTTCACCTTTCTACTCACATGTCCTGAATACATTCACCTGCCCAATGTACTTAATTCAGTATCAGCTACATCTATTTTTTCTAAAAAATATATTTTCTTTCCATGGATTACCTACTATGATTTCAGAGAACTTAAATTATTCATAACATCCTTTGGGAAATGATGTAACTAGTTGCCTCATCTTTCCACTTAATGTTGGTTATGTAAACAGAGCTATTAAATCCATATCTGACTTCATTCCAATCAGTTTCCACAGTGAAACTGGAAAGGAGAGGATAATTCATTTGATAAAAATGTGAGTGGCGTGAGGTTCTACCCTTTTTGTTTTTCATTTGAAGTGAAAATTATCAAATCTTGATCAGAAACAAAGAAATTTCCAATCATTTTTTCTTTCCCACAAAACTTTTAAACAAAATCTTGGAAAATTATTTTCATATGTTAAAAGAAAGACTTCTCCACCCCTACCTCTACAACTATAAATTCTCCAAGCCTAATGATCTTCAAGGACATGTTTTTCTTAGTTGGAAATCTTTTTTGTAATATGTTTGAGTGTGTCAAATAAACTTCAAAAATATATTGGAAAAATTTGAAAAATAAAGATTCAGATTTCCATTCAATATGCCATAAATATGCAAGGTAAATTTTTATTGTTTTAGCCCATGCTGCTTTGCAGAAATAAACACAAAGTTTATATGAATAACTCTTGAGTTTTTTGTGAGTTTTTTTTTAAAGAAATAATTACTGTTACAAGCCATCTGGCATCCCAAAATTTCTGAAACAAAATCTACTTCTGGAAACAACTTAAACTTTAGAAAACCATTGCTATAGTACAAATTTATCTTCAATTTTTTTGGGGGGGTTAACATCCCACTAGAAACGTACCCAATATATGTGAACTATTTAAATTCTGATTGCTACAATTTTCCTTTTTTGTAGGTCAAAAAAATTTTACCTTTCACCAACTATATCCCCCTAAAAGATATAATATTCATCCTTTAAGAGAATATAAGCTATGTATACAAAATTCTTATTACTATGAAAGATGCAAATAAAATTCACCATGTCTGTCTTAGAGAACCTTGGTTGTCTAATTTAGTTGGCATTATTCTTACCTGCCTCTCTCTAGTTTAACTTGAGAGTAGAGCATCTCTTTAACTTTGGGCATTAACTGAAAATCCAAGTTTTATTAACTTTTCACTCATAGGTGCAAGATCTAACCTTCACAAATCACAAGTCTGATAACAATATTCTCGTCTATTTTTCAACAAAGCAATTTCAACTTAGGCAATTTTAGTTTGAAAAACGTATAGATTTAGAACTTTCTTATGACTTTGGGAGAGTGCTTATTTCAGTAGAATCCAGCATAATATCAAAATCCATTGATGCTATCCTAAGGAAAGGCACAGAAGATGAACCATTCTCACTCAGGAGAGATTTCAGGAAGCCCTAGTGTGAGACCAGGATTTCCTAAATCAACTTCTATAAATGAGTGAAGTTTACCATGTACGTCCCTCCCAGGACCAGAAACTTGACTACAAATGCTATACATCATGTGTTTGGTTCTCTTTTCTTATTATAAAGCCATTCATCTGAAACCAAGCTCAGAACAGCATGATAGCAATAGGAATCTTTGAGCATGATCACAGCTTTGATTGGGAATGAGAACTATACCGTATTGGTCATATAAGTTTATTTTTGGTTATTTATCAGAAAGTACGCATATGCCACTGTGATCTGAAACTCATTGTGTTTTGGAGCATCATGGTGAATAAGTGCTGAGAACATTCAGTTCCTAATGAGGACTTTGGTTTCCTAGTTCACAAAATTAGAATCATGAGGACAATAATGATGCCTAAGTAACTATCATGTGCTCTGGAGATAACTGAATACTGTGCCTATGAAAGTGATTGCACATTGCTGAGTTTGATTTGTAAAAGATGGCTAAACCATGCAAAAGACAAGGTCTCCTAAATACGTCGTGTATCACACAGTTAAATCTCCCTTCCATCAGCAGCTGTAAGGTGAAAGATACTGAGGGGTGTTACAGTGAACCATTTTATCTCTAATTTTTGGTAATCTGTACCAATTTGCTTCACAATGAATATCAACCACTGTCTTTTACTCTCTCATTAAGCAAAGCTTTTTAAGTGCCACATTCCAGGTACTCACCTACAAAATAAAATCAGGCAAGAGCCTGGCTCTGCAGTTGTTTATTACCTTGTTGGGGAAAAGAGCAGTACATCACCCATAAGCATGTAATAAAAGTATGCTAGAGGTATGCTCTGGGTAGTGTTTGCCTATGGATGGATGGAGACATTGAAATAAAACAGGTGGGCAGGAAGGGGTAGAAGAAAAATATTGACAGGAAGATTCCTAGGAAATGACTGAAGCCATGTGAGGGGTTTGAGAAGAGTGTGCCCAAGGCTTCTCACTTAGGCAAGAAAGGTGGGAGTGGGGGCGTGGGGGAGGGGAATTCAGTGAGGCACGGAATACAAGTGTTAACCAGGTAGAAATGGGATCTTCCCTGTTGTCTGGAAATGAGGCAAAATCCCCAAAAGTGGAAATACAAGGAAAGAAGCTACTAGAAGATTTATTCTCACAGGAATTTTTAAAAGGTATATTTTTCCATATCTCATACTCTCACTCTCTACTCTATTCTCATTAAGTAAATAAATGATTAAAAGTATAAAGGCATGTTTTTCTTTCTTTAAATAACCATCATTATCCTTGGGGGGGTAAACATCACGGTGTACATATTCTTGTTCCTGTGAGAAAGGAAAGATGGTGATCCTTGCAAAGCCATTCACAAGTTCTCAGAGTTACCATTTATGGAGAATTGAGATGGTGGTTGCTAACAAGAGGAGGAAACTGGCAGGTATGGATGGCTTCTTGCTGAGCTTCAGAAAAAGCAGAGACCACTGTGGTGTCCTTCAGAACAAGGCAGTAAAGGAGTTCTTGGTGGAGGGGTGGTTTCATCTATATCCCCAGAAGATTTCAGAAGGTATGCATTTGTTCATAGAGAAGCGTGCCTACTTCCTACCTAGAGATTAAAAGAAGGGTGGCGCACAGTGTCAGGGAAATGAGAAAGGTAAATATGGGGCCATCTACATGCTCACCATTTGGTGGATTGTACACAATGTTCCATGAATACAGAGACTCATGACCAAACTAGGCTTCAGCAATCTTATGGGAAGCGCTACCAAGAAGGCTGGCTGGACAGGAGTTGGGTCTATCTGTAAGAAGCAGTGGGATGGAATGCTGAGAATGAGATGCTGAAGGTTAGTCCTCATCAAAGGAACATGCAGAATGATGGGACTTTGTCCCAGTGCAGGACAAAGACGTATGTCCAAAATGGGCTCCACCAGCAAGTAACTGTTTGGACACCTGCCACACAGGCAATATCAGTGTCTGATGACAGCAGTTCTCCTATCTGAGGCTTTTTCCCTGTTCCTTCCTTTGCCCTTCCCATTTCTGCCTTGGGCAGCAACACTTTGCAGATAAAAGGCAGACCAAAAAGCAATGGAATGTAGAAGAGGCAGAAAGAGAAAAAAGGAGATGATGTTCCTTTGTCACTGTAGAGCCCTGAGGCACAGGGCAGGCTTTTGTTGAGGAGAACAAACTAGTTTTGAGATTAAAGTTTTAATTTAGAACAGATGAGGCCTTATATTTATATGTGAGATTTAAGGCAATTACAAGAAAACTTCTCGTTGTTAACTTTTTATTAAAGTTTTACATATATACAGCATAATGTTTGCATATTAAATGTATATTTCTATGAAATATCACAAATGCAATGCATCTACATTACCACCACCTGGATCAGGAATTGTTACACTTCCAGGACCCAGAAACTCTTCATTGTACTCCTTCCCTTTGAGTCAAAGGAAATCAACTTCCTGATTTCTTACACATAGGCAAGTGTTTCTTTTCTATAGAATGGAATAAAATATATTTTATTATATTTTATATACATATGTTTTTTCTATATATATAGTATTTAATGCATCTGGTACTTTTTTTTTTTTACTCATTAGTATGTTTGTGAAACTCACCTATGTAGTTGCAAATAGCAACACTTTGGTCACTTTCTTTGCTGTATGGTAATCCATTGTGTAAATATACCATACTTTATCCCTTCGACTATTTATTGGCATTAGGCTTGTTTCTAGTTTGAAGATTATAACAAAATAACTTTGCTATGAATATTCCTGTACATGTAAAAGTGCATGCATATGTCTTAGATAAATACACTATAGAATGAAATGTCATGTCATACGCTGTAAAAACACATTCAACTTTAGGATATATTACCAAACAGTTTTCCAAAGTACTAGTCTCAATTTATACTGCCTCAAGCAGTATAGGGGAATTCTAGCTGCCTCATACCTTTACCAATGCTTCATTTTTTCTATCTTTTTCATTTTAGTTATTCTGGTAGGTGTACAATAGTATTCATTCCATTGTGTTTCTAACTGCGTTTCCCTCATGACATATGAAGATGAGCACATTTTCATAAGTTTGGTCACTTAGATATCCTCTTCTGTGAGTTGCTTGTCTATTTCAGATTAATTTTCATGTGTGCTAGAGCTGCCTTTCACTCCCTGTTTGTGTCTTTTAATGAATGGAAGATTGGAGTTTTAATGCTTAAGTAGGGCATTTATATAAATTTTTTCTATATGGATAACTTACCCCCCCCTCTTTTTTTGGTCCTGTTTAAGATATCACTTATTCTCCCAAACTTATTGTAGAAGCATTATTTTTTCCCTTTCACATTAGGATTTATAATCCACATGAATTGATTTCTTTATACATGGTATAAGGTAAGAATCATATATACCTTTTTAAATGTTTATTTATTTATTTTGAGAAAGAGAGAGCAAGCAGGGAAGGAGCAGAGAGAATCCCAAGCAGGCTCCATACTATTACCACAGAGGCTGAAGTGGGACTCAGTTACACAAACTGTGAGATCATGATCTGAGCTGAAATTGAGTCAGACACTTAACCAACTGGGCTACCCAAGCACCGTAGGAATTATATATTCCTTTTATTCTAGTCTGAGTTTTTTCATGGCTTTATGTGAACTGGAATTACAGAAAAGACATTGTTGGTAGAAATAAAATGATTGAAAAGCTATGGGATCTGCCAAAGATGTTCTCAAGCTGAAGAGATAAAGATCCACAGAGCACATTTGAAAGTCATGTTTGAGAAAAATAAGGCCATTTATCTGAACCATAAGTATACCAAATAGTTTTTAAAGGAAAAAATAAATGGGACTATGATTTCAGATTTTTTTTTCATTTTGAGAAACTTGTGGAATATTGAGGTAGATTTGTTCTTAAAGTTAAGAGAAGATGCTTCTAGTGGCAGCTAGAAAGGGTGAACTCTGGTGGAGAATAAAGGCATTTAGTTTAAAATGCTGCCATTAGCAGGAGTCTATTATTTTCTGGAACTGATTTAAGTAACTTAGTGATGGACTGCCCTGTCATTTCCTTCGTAAGTGGAGACTGTATTTGACTATAAGACAGCAGTTAGAATGAAGCCCCTAATTAGTAAGCTCAAGTACAAAATCATCTATAGAGAATCTCCTGCTATTGCTTTGGTGGTCTACACTCTCATGCACAGCAGGATCTTTGCAGTTTGAAACAACCACTTTGTAAACTTTGTAAGAATAAGTCTACATCCTATGTCATTGGTGGAATGATCTCAAACCTACCACTTGCAAACATAAAATACAGTTTTGTCCATTTGAACACAGTTTTCTGGACACTGATCTCTTTATATATCCATCTGTAATTTGAGAATATACAGAAGCTATAAGCTGAGTCACCTATAAGGTGACCACCCTCTTGTCTGCATCTGAGGACAGCATATATTATTCCAGTTTTTGAGTGAAGAACTGAGGGAGAGTGTGATTGAGTAATCTGCCCAAGATCACATAGCCAGGCTGGGATACAAATCCAGGCTTTCTGCCTTCTAAGACCATTACACCACTGCCTTAGGGTGTCATGATTTAGGTTTCCCCAGAAGCAGGCAGTTAGCTAGGACTCTGGTCTTACCAGAGGTGGTCCCCAAATGAAGGTAAAATGGTGCCAAGGTAAGCATGTGTGCAAGTGAGATAGGAAGGAAGCCAACGAAGTCAAAGTGGCTATGAAAGTACTGGAGTTTAGCCCCCTGGGGGAAAGCTGGGCAGCAGTGTAAAACAATTGCCTCCATTATGATGTGAAGGCTGCTGCGGCTGGGAGATATTAACCCCCAGCACTTCTGACTTGCTGTGGGCAGCTCCTGTGGCAGCCAGAGATTGCCTTGGACAAAAAGATGCAGATGCTGGTTATTGGCAGGTTAGCAGAAATGCTCTAGAATAATAGAGCCTGAAGGGATATGGATAATTCCTGGAGTTGTGACAGTCAGTGGTAGTTCCCCAGAATTCCACTGAACCTAGGAGAAATAAGAAACAAGGAACTGCGTTCTTTCAGACTCCACTTAAAATGGTTTAAGCATCATGCAAATATTTCATTTATAGTTCTTGTGAGAGAGCTTCCGTGGGATAAAGAACATAGTATTGAAAGGATCATTTGAGCAGCAAATCCAAGAAGTTAACGTGAGTATGCAACAACAAAACTTGAAGAGTTTGCCCACCTGTTCTTGCATGTTTGGATAAACTTTTCTTCTACACGATCCATAAATGCACTGTATACATCCCGTTGCCTTCTATGTCTCTTAAGGAAGATGGCACAAAGGAAGTTAGCAAAAACAAACATGTACTGACTTTAATTGCTGTTTATCTTTTTAAAATTGCTATTTAAGATCTTAACTTTAAAAACTTGCTCTGTGTGCTGCATACACATCTCGCTGTGTTGGGACATACAGGGATACAAGGCAGGCTTACTTGTCCAGGGTGGAATTTGAGCCCCGGTAAACATTTGTTTTCTTAACATCTTCCTCTGAGTGTCTGACAAAGTCTTCTTGTCAGGCCTTCTTACTTGAGTATAATTCACTCAATGGGCTGCTCCAAATAAGGTGGCAGAAAATTTGGGGAAAATTCTTCACAGTACTCAGGCCTCAATATACCATACCAACTATATTTTTACTAAGAAAAGAAAATCCAAAATTCTAAAAAATTCACTATTTGTATTTTAAGAAAAAGAGGAGATCTTTCTGCTTTATTTTCAAACATAAGAATATCTTTCACTATATATGCTAACAATAAATTAAAAATTCCTACGTCAAGACAATCATTAATAACAGTGTTGGAGACATTTTCCAAGAGCTATAGAGAAAGAGTCAATCTCACCGTGTAGGAAGCTGATTTAATGGGCCATGGGTCTTTTGGTAAAATTAGCTTTGGGTCCCAGGTGCATTCATGAAGCTTGTAGGTGATAAATCTTTCCGTATTGTTCTTCTGTTTATCATCTTCCAGCGACTGACACTCATGTACTACAAATATGGAGACAAATAAGAAACTTAACAGTTATGTAGGTCTTTGTTCATATTTCTCAGAATATAGTTGGAGATCGGAGCCTAGGAAGGAAAAACTGATGGGCAATTTATAATGCAAATCTAAATAAAGTGCTGCTTATCCTGCCCAGCATTTCTATGGAAATTAATGTTCTTCAAACTCTAATTCAAATACCACCTTTTATTTCCCTGGAAATCTCCTTGTAAACTTCTCAGTAATGCTTTGCGACTTGAATGGCATATTTTGCATTCTAACTTAAATTTTACTTACAAATTTCTTGATATCAGAGTCTAGGTCTTATAAAGTTTCCTTGGCATTTTTCCCTGTAGTGACTTACATATAGTAAGGAAAGTTGGCATGTCCCATTTTAATTACACACATAGACAAGACTTTTATCAATATAATTGATGCGAAAATGTGTACATTATTTATAAATAAATTATCTTAATTTCGTAATTGTGAAACTACTTGATTCTAGGGGTGTTTGGGTTAAGCATCTGACTTCGGCTCAGATCATGATTTCATGGTTTGTGAGTTCTACCCCTATGTTGTCAGCTGTGCTGACAGCTCAGAGCCTGGAGCCTGCTTCAGATTCTGTGTGTGTCTCTCTCTCTGACCCTCCCCTGCTCATGCTGTCTCTTTCTCTCCTAAAAATAAATATTTTTTTAAATTAAAAAAAATACTTGATTCTCATTTTTTAAAGAAGAAAATAAATTCAACCATTTCCTCATTACTCAGAGACCACCACCATTAAGATCAGTTTGATTTTTTGCTAACTGATATATAACTATAGTATGTAAATACAGCATACATGTGTTATCACCCTTGCTCAAATAATAAATACTGGATAATAGGAGTTAACTCTGGATGAGCACTATTCACATGGCACCACAGTAATAAGGTGTGTATTTGTGTGTATTTACCATGTACCAGACAACATCTGCTACACACACATTATACATGACCTACATGTGTATGATAGATTTAATGCTCACAATAATTCTGTGATATAAATTCAGTTATTGCCATTCCCCTTTATAGATGAGTAAGCCAAAAAATAGACAGGTTAGGTAACTTGGGGCAGTGAAGACAAGATTCAAAGCTATGCAGCTTGCTTCTTGGTCTATACCCTGAAGCCCTTACTCTATTAGTTTTCTACACAGAACACTGTGACTTAAAAACTCAATCTTCAACAATATACTAACAGTTGTATATAACTAACAGTTATATATATATATGTATATATATATATAACAAAGTCAGTGGATTGTTTCCATTAATTAACTGAACATTTTAAAAATTACCATATTATTAAAGGTGATAGGTTAAAAACACCATTTTAGTTACATGTTTTCACAAGATTTACTATTAAGATATAATGCAGAAAGTTTATTTTTTGCCATATTAATAACTTCATGATAAAGGCTTACCTGTACTTAAGTGTCTGGACTTAAATTTTAATCCAAAAGGGTCCTTTTCATAAGTTGTCACAAAGTTTGGTAAATTACATTGATACTGGATATGTAAAGATAAGATTAAACATACATATTATTTATTACTAACATAATAATTGGAGTGTGATTTTATAAGTATTAATTATTCACTGGTAAAATGCAATTTTGTTGATTTGCATATGAACATTTTAAAGAATAATCAAATTCAAGACACTGTATAACCAACTAATCTTTTAGTGGAACATAGTACTTCAAATATCCTTCTGTGAATAAATGAGAAATAACATTTTATTTTATTTTATTTATTTTTAATTTTTTTTAATGTTTTATTTATTTCTAGGAGAGAGAGAGAGACAGCGTGAGCAGGGGAGGGTCAGAGAGAGAGGGAGTCACAGACTGAAACAGGCTCCAGGCTCTGAGCTGGCAGTCAGCACAGAGCCCGATGCGGGCTCGAACCCACGAACTCCGAGATCATGACCCAAGCGAAAGTCGGACGCTTAACCGACTAAGCCACCCAGGCGCCCCAAGAAATAACATTCTAAACAGCATAAAATTAAAGGAATCTAATCAAAATTTGCATTTAACCTTAAATGCAAATAGAGTTACATGTTATATTTCTGGAGCTGAGTTTATTTAAATGATGTAACATTTAACAAAGCTAAAATAATTCACTGTGACTGGAATAGAGTAATTACTTGTTATTTCAACAAACTACACCACAAAGTATTCTTTTAAAGATGGTTTAAAATGAATTAATATGAACTGAAATAGCATCTGTATACTTCCAGAAGCTAAAATTAAATAAAACACCACAAATGTCTCTGCTTGAAAGCTGAATCAATGCAGCACAAAAGGGTGAACTCAAGCAGAATTTAGACAGTCTTCTTAGTGAGTGATTCTAGGTTCTGCTCTAGGCAAATAGGAAAATATTAAAAGTCCCAAAGGATATCCTGATACAAGATTTTCACTCTTCAATCAAAAAAATGTGAATGAAGCACCATTAGGTAAAAAAAAAAACCCTCTACTGACATCTGGTGGTTGCACAATTTGTATTGCACTGTCTCCAATTCACTTTTTCATAAAAACAAATTAATTCAGCGAAAATTAAAATGTCTCCCATTCTTTAAACTTTATTTATTCAAGTTTTTAAATTGTAACTGTAACTAGTGAAATTTTTGAGTAAACCAATGACATTTGTGTTTTAACTGACTTCCCATCATTTCCAAAAGGTAATATACTTCATTTCCTGCAAATGTAAAGACATAGATGCCTTAAATGAGTAAAGAAGGTTATAGAACCAAGGCTTCCTGAACCTTCTAGCTTTTATCCTAAGAGCTCCTAACAGTTAACATTCATTAAATGCTTCGATATTCCAGACCCTGTTGTAAGCACTTTACATATGTCTCCTTCATTACTAAAAGAGCCATATAATATGAAATATTGTTATCCCATGTTATAAATAAATACGGGGCTTAATAACTTGTCCAAAATTATTATAAAGTAAGAGAGTAAGGATAGAGAATCTGATCCCAGAGGCCTTGTTCCTAAATGCTTTTTATATTTTCCACTGGAATAAATTTATTCTTTTCTGTAGCTATTTTTTTTGTTTCTTTTATCAATCCTATTACTTCTCTCATTACCGAACAAGAGTCATATTTATGTGTTAAATTATAGACCTAAGTATAGAATATATTCATATTCTAGAGGAATTACATTTTTAATCATTTGCATCTCCTTAAATATATGTTCTCCACCACCATATTATAAATCGAATTCTTGTCCACATATTATTTAAATGATTAATCACTGGAAAGATTCATGAAAGTAATATAATGCCCCTTTGTCAATTTTCATTTATTCACCCATTCATTCCATGAGTTGATTTTGTTACTTCTAGATTGTAAACTAGCAATTGAGGTTGTTCTCCAATCACATCTAAGCCCCAACTGTTCTCAAAACTAAAAAAGGCCACCCCAGGTCATTCTTCACAGCAGATAAAACCACATCCCACATCAGAAATATTAACCATGGTCTTACCTCTCTCCTCTGTCATTTGCTGCTGAACCTGAATTATACTGTTTCATGGGAAATCAGGATGCAGACTTACACATACTACATGCACATACCTTTTTGCTCATGTAATAGTAGTCATAATTAAGAAATGAGTAAAAATAATATATATTTCTCCTAATCTGTTTTGTTTTTTCAAATCAAACACTCTTTTGTACCTGTCGAAAGTCATATGGTTTTGGATTGAGGTATACGCCATTTGGATATTTTCCACTCTTCACAAACATTAACTTGATTTCATTTGAATCCAGATGTGGGAATGTAGTTATAAACTCAGGAGATATGGCCTTCTTGGGATGATTCCTTATTTTGGGCAGCTGAAGCATTGTTTCCGGGAAATTACCTTTTTTCCCCCTCCCTTGTTTTTCCTTAATAGTCCTTGATGTTTTTTCTGGAAATCTCAAAGATGTATACAGTTTGTAACTGAAATCAGGAGGCTTTATTTCCCATATGTTGACTTCCATTTCAGATTGTGGTGGGTGCAGGACCTTTTTTTTTCCATTTGGAGTTGAGATATTGTGTGGGATACTGCAAACTTTTTGTGACATCTCTGCTTCTGTTGTCTTTCTGGACTGAAGAGGGTTTTCACATGTAGGAATCTGCAACAGATATGCCAGTTGGTGAGGTTTACCGTGATAGCAATGCGATATTGAATATTTTTTTTCTCCAGGCCAATGAAATTTCTGAAAGATTTGTGAAACAGGAAACAAGCTCAGAAATGATGAGTGCATCAAAAAACAAATACTCCAGTGAAGAAATGGGCAAAAAACATGAATAGACACTTCTCCAAAGAAGACATCTAGATGGTTAACAGACAAATGAAAAAATACTCAACATCACTCATCATCAGGAAAATACAAATCAAAAACACAAGTACCACCTCACACCTGTCAGAATGGCTAACATTAACAACTCAGGCAACAACAGATGTTGACTGGGATGCGGAGAAAGAGAATCTCTTTGTCACTGCTGTTGGAAATGCACACTGGTGCAGCCATTCCGGAAAACAGTAGGGAAGTTCCTCAAAAAATTAAAAATAGAACTACCCTACAACCCAGCAATTGCACTACTAGGTATTTATCCAAGAGATATAAGTGTGCTTTTCAAAGGGGCACATGCAGCCCAATGTTTATAGCAGTGCTATGGACAATAGCCAAAGTATGGAAAGAGCCCAAGTGTCCATCGATGGATGAACGTTTAAACATGTGATGTACACACACACACCATGGAGTATTACTTGGCAATCAAAAAGAATGAAACCTTGCCATTTGCAACTACGTGGAAGGTATAATGCTAAGCCAAATTAGCCAACCAGAGAAAGACAAATATCATATGACTTCACTCACAGATACAAAACAGATGAACCTAAGGGAAGGGAAGGGAAGCAAAAATAATATAAAACAGAGAGGGGGCAAAACATAAGAGACTCTTAAATATGGAGAACAAACAAAGGGTTGCTGGAGGGGTTGTGGGAAGGGGGATGGTTTAAATGGGTAAGGGGCATTAAGGAATCTACTCCTGAAATCATTGTTGTGCTATATGCTAACTAACTTGGATGTAGATTTAAACATTAATTAATTAATTAGTTAATTAAAAAAGAAATTATGGGTGCATGTTTGTGGAGCAGGGGAGGGAAGGATCATGGCTGCTGCAAACATCCATTCAGCACCCTTGCCCCAGCACTCACTGCGCTAGGTAGGGCTAGGAAGTCAAAGATAATTCACTTAAAATAAATGTCCTTAGGTAAATGAGGGGCTATTTGGAAGAAAGACATGAAAACAAAAAATAATAGGGACACATGTACCCCAATGTTCATAGCAGCACTTTCAACAATAGCCAGATCATGGAAAGAGCCTAAGTGTCCATCAACTGACGAATGGATCAAGAAGATGTGGTTTGTCTATACAATGGAATACTGCATGATAATGAGAAACAATGAAATCTAGCCATGTGGAGCAACGTGAATGGAACTGGAGGGTGTTATGCTGAGCGAAATAAGTCAGGCAGAGAAAGACAGATACCATATGTTTTCACTTATAAGTGGATCAGGAAAAACTTAACAGAGGACCATGGGGGAGGAGAAGGGAAAAAATAGTTGGGGAGAAGGAGGGAGGCAAACCATGAGAGACTCTTGAATACTGAGAAGAAACTGAGGGCTGATGGGGGTGGTGGAGAGGGGAAAGGGGGTGATGGGCATGGAGGAGGGCACTTGCTGGGAAGAGCACTGGGTGTTATATGAAAACCAACTTGACAATAAACTATGAAAGGAAAAAAAATAACAAAAAAATAAATCTATTTTTTAAACCTGTTTATGTAATCAATATTACAAAAGTGCTGTGAGAAGCAAGGAGAATGATCAGCTAACTCTATCAGGAAAACAGAAGTGACGTCACAAGAAGTCATTTGGACTAATCTTGAAGGATAAGTAAAAATATTCCGGGTTGTAAACAAAGTAAACAACATTCCATCAAGGCACAGAAGGTATGTAAAAATTGTTACAAGCTATTTCTAGGATACCTATGGTCACCTAAACCACCACAGGTGCATTGTAGTAATTGTTATTGGAATTTGTGGACAGAAATGGTGGATTTCCTTTTGGATGACCAGGGCAATGAGAGTATTGGAGCACTTCTAGGATTTAATGTGTTTGTCAATATGTTACTGGAAAATGCCAATGAATTTAAACTCTTCTTGGAAAGAGGGATATTTACCAATTAAATTATGTTTGGCTAGGTGGAAATAATATAACAATACTGGTTCTTGAGAATAAGAATATGAGGTAGTATGAATTTCCTTCCCTTGTACAATTCAGTATTGTTTGAAAATAACATTAAATAGAGGATCTTTAGAATTCTAAATATTAATATGCAGTAAGCTAAAGTTGTAAATGAAGAGAAACTAACATTGGAAATACATTGAAAATGTCAATTTCTACAAAACAATAATAAATATTTTGTAAAATAAAATGATTATGAGTTGTTTTTCAAATTGTAATATATATATTTTTTCAAAATGATTAGCACATTGAGAGAAAAACAAAAAGCACAGTGTGACAGGAATTTAGCCTACGTATGTGAGGAGACGGTGGAAAATAGCATGGTACATAAAACTAGAACAATCATGTGGGGAGCCATTTGGGTAGCTCAGATGGTTAAGGGTCCGACTTTTGATTTCAGCTCAACTCATGATCTCACATTTCCATGGGTTCCAGCCTCATATTAGGCTCTGCACTAGCAGTGCAGGTCTGTTCCCAATTCTTTCTCTCCCCCCTCTCTGTGCTGTTTCCCTGCTCTCTCTCCCTCAAAATAAATATGTAAAAACATTGAAAAATTTTTAAACAAAAATAATTTGGGGTTATATTAGCAAAGGTCTTTCATGTCACACCAAGAAATTTAAATGCATCAATGATAGTGGAAAATTACTTAACGACGATGAGAAATATAAAAGGAGGAGCAGTACATGGAAAAAGATCATCATAGTAAATAGATTTAAATTTAAAATATATGCATTATATAACTGTATTTATAAACCTGTGGCTAAGTCGACTTACCTGCAATACTGCTTTATAACAAAGTATCCTAAACTCAGTGATTTAAAATAAAAAAATATTTTATTTTTGTCAGAGGATATGGGAAGAGACAATTGAGACTGACTTCTACACGTACAAGATTTTTTGGGGGGGAAGATGGACATGTTCTGGAATTAGATAGTCATGATGGTTTTACAAAGTTGTGAATATACTAAAAACCACTAAATTGTACACTTCAGAATTGTAAGTAGTGAAATTATGTGAATTTTATCCCAATTAGGAAAAGACAAATTTACTATTAAATCAAGTTGAATAAATCTTAATATACACAAAAGAAACTTTTTCCCAAAAAATAAACAGAAGAAGACCATAGAATAACATAA
Source organism: Proteles cristata cristata (assembly GCA_017311185.1). Taxonomy (NCBI): domain Eukaryota; kingdom Metazoa; phylum Chordata; class Mammalia; order Carnivora; family Hyaenidae; genus Proteles; species Proteles cristata. Next base: position 122,966 of record JAESUZ010003705.1, on the reverse strand, counting down.
AGGAGTCTATTTAAATCTTGGGGGGAAAAACCCAAAAAAATGAAAACAAAAAATGTCAAAGAGAATGGGAAATATGCACAAAAAAAGACACAATCAGCATAGTGAAAAGCAACCTACCTACATAATGGGAGAAAATATTTGCAAACCATTTATCTGGTAAGGGATTAAATCCAAAATATATAAAGAACTCCTAAACTTTTCAGTAGCAACAAAAACAAATAATCTGATTAAAAATTGAGCTAAATACTTGAAGAAACATTTCTCCAAAGAAGTTATGCAAATGGTAAACAGGACCATGAAAAGATGCACAATATCACTAATCATCAGGGAAGTTCAAGTCAAACCACAGGATAACATCTCACACATGTTAGTATGTCTTAACAATTTTAAAATTGCATTATGTATTTGTGTTGTTATGGAGACATTGGAACACTTCAACACTATTGGTGAGAATGCAAAATGGTGTGGCCACTATAGAGAACAGTGTGAAGGCTCCTCAAAAAAATTAAAAATAGAAATAACAACGATCCAGTAATGACATTTCTGGCTGTCTACCTAAAAAAATTAAAATCAAGATCTCGAAGATCTGTACCCTCATGTTTATTGGGGGATTACTCACAATAGTTAAGACACAGAAACAGTCTAAATGCCTACTGGTGGATGAATGAATATCTTTATCCATGTGGTTCATACACAAAATGGAATATTTTTCAGCTTTACAAAGATGGAAATTCTTCCATATGCACCATGTGGATGAACTTGGAGGACATTATGCTATGTGAAATATGCCAGTCACAGAAGGACAAATGTTGCGTGATTGCATTTACATGAGAAACCTAAGAGTCAAACTCAGAAACAGAAAGTAGTGTGGTGACTGCCAGCATGGGGCGAGGGGGAGGGTGGGGGAGAAGGGGAAATGGAGAAATTTTGTTCAACAGGTATAAAATTTCAATTAAATAAGATAAGTAAGTTCTGGAGACCGAGTGCACTGCATTGTGCTTAGAGTATATATATATATATATATATATATATATATATATATATATATTTGAGCATCTGAGGAGCACTTAAGCCTCAGCCTTGGCCAAAATTGTGCATGTAGCTAATCTCCTGCAGGGCTCAGAATTCTGGCTGCATAAAAATTCTGATTCATAGTCAGGGTTTTGTCACCTGTTGCAATGAAAAGACCCTGAAGTTGAGGATGTCAGTGAGTGAGATATGGAAGTTATCTCACCAAGACATACAGCTGGAAAGACATTGATTCCAGGACAGTCGTAAAATGGAAGAATAAAAATAGGTCAAGACCCTGGAAGTGTAACTGATAAAGGAAAAAAAACAGCAAGTACTAGGGCAGTAAGAAAGCTAGACAGCCGTCAAACCAAGAGGCTGTGGTTGGGGAATGCAGCGCTGATCCAGATCTCTTTGTGAGTAGGTAGCTGGGAGTAGACACACCCATCAGTCACCTTGTTGCTGTGGTTGTTAGCCTCTGTCTCTACATGTTTCGGGACTTCCTGACTACCAGAAATTGTTACTCTGTCATATTTTATTTTATTTTTGTAATAATTTTTAAAATGTTAATTTTTTTTTTTGAGACAGAGACAGAGCATGAGCAGGCGAAGGGCAGAGAGAAAGGGAGACACAGAATCCGAAGCAGGCTCCAGGGTCTGAGCTGTCAGTACAGAGCCCGATGCGGGGCTGGAACCCACAAATCGCGAGATCATGACCTGAGTCGGAGTTGGAAGCTTAACCGACTGAGCCACCCAAGCTCTGTCATATTTTAAATGGATTAAATTCTCTCCAGTTTTGTGATACTTCATTTTGTCTTGTATTTATGAATTTAGTATTAGATACTATTCATTTGATTAACTGTACATAACATTAGGCTTTTATAGTACACGATTCATGTATTAGCATGTATCATGCAGCCCCTAGGTATGCCAGAAGTAGGAAATCATTTGAAGATCTATCTGAGTTATTGAAACCTGTGATGGTGATATCACAGCATCGCACTTACTTTAAATGGGAAAAAACTACAATATAGAGAAATATAAAGCTATGAGATGTGTGGCTAAGAAATTAAGAAAAAATAAACTGGCAATATTCTTATTCCATCAGATGTGTAGTGGTAAATGTTAATATTATAGAAGGTATTTTTTGGCCAAGATGTCTCACTGAAAATAAAAGAATAGCTTAGCTGCATTTAGTAAGCACAGTTACTGTTCATCTAAGAAATTATTCTTATCTGTGAAGGACCAGCTTAAATGTCATTTCCAATAAAAGTGTTCCCAGATCCCCCTATAGGACTCACCTCTCCTTCTGAAGAGCAATGGAGCTTGAAACTACATTTGTCCTTGTTACTTGTTTTAAAACTAATTACCTACAAAGCCAGTCTGCAGAGGCAATCTGGGTGGCTCAGCCAGTTGTGTCTGACTCTTGATCTCAGCTCAGGTCATGGTCTGATGGTTCCATTAATGGGGTGGAGCCCTGCTGTCAGTGCAAAGTCTGCTTAGGATTCTCTCTCTTCCTCTTTCTCTGTCCCTCTCCCACTCATGCTCTTTCTCTCTCTCTCAAAATAAATAAATAGATAAACCTAAGAAAACCCAAAAAACAAAATCTGACTCAAAATTAAACTATAAAATTGTTGAGACAAGAATTTCTAGTTTTATAAATCCTACATAGAATTCGGCATATGTTAAGTTGAGCCATGTGAAATTGCTCTTATTCAACCATTTTTCAATCTTACAAAAATACAAATTTTGTGTGGTCCAATAGTAAGAAGAATAATAAGTGTTCTGTGTTTGCCAAAATCTGAAAATTACAGGTCCCTTTTTGAAAACTGTATCTAAAACCTCCAACATCTAATCAAAATTTTTTTCTAAATAATGGAAAACTTCTTAATAGTAGTGGCAATATAAAAAACTAAACTTTCATTTAAATTTATTCCTCAAGGGGTGCCTGGGTGGCTCAGTCGGTTAAGTGTCCCACTTCAGCTCAGGTCATGATCTCACGGTTCATGGGTTTGAACCCCACATTGGGCCCTGTGCTGACACCCAGCTCAAAGCCTGGAGCCTGCTTCAGATTCTGTATCTCCCTCTCTCTCTGACCCTTCCCTACTCATGCTCTCTCTATCTCTCTCTCAAAAAGTAAATAAAAAAACATTTATTCCTCAAATATTTTAAATTGAGGAGTCACAAAATATTTTTATCTGTTTTCAATGACCTATTAATTAAAAAGAAATACATTTCTTTGGTTAGCAAATGTATGGAAATGTCATCTTCTTTTGCTTACATATCTGACTTTAATTTTGTAATATTATTTGAGGTAATAGATATATAAATAGAGTGATCTAGATATATACCTGATAAATAAATGCTGCCAACGTAGGAAAAAGCATTATAAGGGGCGCCTGGGTGGCTTAGTCGGTTAAGCGTCCGACTTTCGCTTAGGTCATGATCTCGCGGTTCGTGGGTTCGAGCCCCGCGTCGGCTCTGTGCTGACTGCCAGCTCAGAGCCTGGAGCCTGTTTCAGTCTGTGACTCCCTCTCTCTCTGACCCTCCCCTGCTCACGCTGTCTCTCTCTCTCCTAGAAATAAATAAAAACACTAAAAAAAGAAAAGAAAAGAAAAAGCATTATAAGATAGTGTGCTATTATTTTTTTTTCTAAGTTTTATTTATTTCTGAGAGAGAGAGAGACAGCATGAGCAAGGAAGGGTCAGAGAGAGAGGGAGACACAGAATCCGAAACAGGCTCCAGGCTCTCTGAGCTGGCTGTCAGTACAGAGCCTGCTGTGGGGCTCTAACCTAGGAACCGCGAGATCATGCCCTGAGCCAAAGCCGGACACTTAACCGACTGAGCCACCCAGGTGCCCCAATAGTGTGCTATTATTAAGAGCACAGTGAACCACAAATTTGTGCATATTTATAAGATCATAAAGAAATTCAGCACTCTCTTCCAGCTTGGCTTTCTCCTTCTTAATATATTTTTCATAATTTGTCTTCTACAATACTACATATAAATAAACTGTTTCTTTCATAAATAAACTCATTTACCTAATATAAAATACATAGAATTCAAAGAGCTGGTCAAGTTGACAAACTAGAGGAATTCAAATTAAAACAAAAGCAGGAACATTTATTAGAAAATCAATAACTTCACTTACCATTTGAAACTGGTGCTTTTTATAAAAATTTCTAGGGCAGTATGTCTCAGCAAATCTTTTCTGCAAAGCCAAGCAAGACTAAACAAACACAAAGTTTATAAGGAAAACATTTAGCCTTTGCTTTACAAAAGAACTAGAAATATGTTTAAGTTTTAGCCATTTGGGTTGCTAAGAAACTGAATTAAGTTCTTAAAGGACTCCAGTCAGAGTAGGAAAAAAAGTGAAAGCAGGACCTCTAATTGTTGTCTAAAACGTAGCAACAAGGCAGTAACTCCCTTGTTCTTTTTTGAAAGGTTGGAAAATCAACATATTTGGAAGCCAAATACTTAGTAAATATTGAGAGAAGAGAGAGAGAAATTAATTGCACCTCAGTACCGTTTACTAAGTAGTAAGTCTTTACAATTCACCCTTTGTTATTTGTTTAGTAATCTGCTTTATAAGTCAACGTGAGTTTGAGACTTGATATAAACATGATTTGAGAAGTTGTTTCAACTCTCTTATTAGCTTGAACTTAAGAAGGTTTGAGTAAATTTCTTCAGTGTTCATTTATAAGGCAAACGGAGATTATAAATTCTTCTTTCTAACCCATGACTTAATCTACGGATTTCTATGAAATAATCTATGGAGAGAGCTGTTTTTAATAATCAAATCCTGCCGGAGGTGGAGCCGGCTCTGGCAGGTCCAGGGGTCCCTGAAGGTTGGACGGTGTCGGCAAAAGAGAAAGAGAGTGAGAGAGCCCCGAAGATTCTGATCACCAGGCAGGTATCTCTGTCCTGTCGGTTTTTGTATCTTTATTTAATGGTTCAGCAACAAGATGAAGTCATAGCAAGGAGTTTCTTACAATGGGAGGCCTTTTGTGATATCAATTGCAGATTTATTCCAACCAGGGAAATAACAGAATGTTCTTAGTGAAAAATAGGATAGCATATAGGTCAAATTGTATATAGATAAGTTAGGAGTATTTTGTCTGGCTCTCAAGAGGATGAATGTTTCTGAGTTGGTTGGTTTGTGGAGACTAGCATGGGGGCCCTGAATGGGTCAGTCTTTTGCCCCTGGGTTATGTTTTATCTACTGTTATCTACCCTCATCCCAGCTGCCAGTGTAAGAGAGGGTGTTTGTGGAAAGTAGGCCTTGAGGAAGGGACTGTTGTGTTTCACCAATTAGCAAAGATATATGTGGTAACTATGTTTTGCTCTTAACCCCAAAATAGGCCCTTGATCTCAGGGCCAGGCTCAATTGTAATTCTTGTGTTCTTAACCCCCTAAGTCTCAGATCTGCAAGGCCCATAGGAAGAGCCTTTTGACAATCGCCCACAGAGCTTTCATCTAAAATCTCTTTTGTAAAGGCAGGAATATGCTTTTCCTTATGAGGTATCTGTATTCAGAATATGGGTCTGATATGGAATATTATGAGGCCTGGTCAATACCAGTAGGCTTATATCCAACATGAGCCAATAGTAGCAGAAGGAGATACCAGTTTTCAGTTCTCATGGGAGAAGCTGCAAACATTGTCACTTCCTTGTTGTGACTGCAATCCAGAGAGGCCGGTGGGGCTCCCGGAAAAATCCTATGCTCAATGGTAATATGTGTCCTGGGAAAATTTGAAAAAAAATTGTTAGAAAAAAATTTCAAACATGAATAGAAATAAACAAGTCAGCTTTAAAAAGTTTCAATTTATAACCCGACTGTTTCACATATAGCTCCAATGTATCTCCCCCCATTCTGTGTATTAATCTGATGTACTGCATCATTTAATAGTGATTATCTTGGAATGTTTACTCTAAAAGATAAAAAATGATTTTACTTTTAAAGCATAAGCCCAGAACCACTATGACATCCAAAAATATGAACAACAGTTTATTGATATTGAGTATCTAAGCAAAATTCAAGTTTCCAATTATCTTAGAATTTTGGTTTTGCTTTTTTAAAATTTATTTGCTTGATTTGAACTAGATATATACTCTCATTTAGTGTGAAATTTCCTATGATCTGAGTGTTCACTTTTTCCTTCATATTTTTCTAATGGGGTGTTAAATTTCCTGACCAGAGATCCCGAATGGCTGGAGTCTTTTGACTTCTATAAACCATTATTTCATTTTAAAGTGAAAGTTTGCCACTAGGTGGCAATGTGTTACTTATAATTTTATCCCCATTTATAACCTGAACCACAGAGATAAATTTGCCAATATTGTTTTTCCCTGTGTTCATTTTCATTGTTTTTATTCATGTAAATGATAGTAGAATTGAACAAACTCAATTTTCTACAATTTTTGAAATAAAATTAACCTACATTTATGCTATCTAATTTTCTTTTTCTTGCATAGACATGCATGATTATTTCTCAAAAATATATGTTCAAGTGACTATTTGTATTTAGTTTACTAATATTAGTTGTTTGAGTTGCCAAAATATGTATAATACCCCCAGAATTCAAGAAAATAATAAGTGGCCAGACGATTTACAGCCTATAAGAATACATCACATACTCTACATAGAAAACCCGACAGACTCCACCAGAGCTGATCCATGAATTCAGTAAAGTTGCAGGATACAAAATTAATGTACAGAAATCAGTTGCATTTTTATATACACCAACAATGAAGCAACAGAAAGAGAAATCAGGAAACTGATCCCATTCACAATTGCACAAAAAAACCCGTAAAATACCTAGGAATAAACCTAAACAAAGATATAACAGATCTGTATGATGAAAACTATAGAAACCTTATGAAGGAAATTGAAGAAGACACAAAGAAATGGAAAAACATTCCATGCTCATGAATTGGAAGAATAAATATAGTTAAAATGTCATTACTACCCAAAGCAATCTACACATTCAATGCAATCCCAGTCAAAATTGCATCAGCATTCTTCTCAAAACTAGAACATACTATCCTAAAATTTGTATGGAACCACAAAAGACCCTGAATAGTCAGAGTAATATTGAAGAAGAAAAACCAAAATGGGAGGCACCACCATCCCAGACTTTAGCCTCTACTACAAAGTTGTCATCTTCAATACAGTATGGTATTGGCACAAAAACAGACACATACTCCATACCCAAAAAACAAACCATCCATTGAGAACAGAATTGAGAACTCAAAAGTGGACCCAAAAGTGTATCACCCACTAATCTTTGACAAAGCAGGAAAGAGTTTCCAATGGAAAAAAAGACAGCCTCTTTAACAGATGGTGCTGGGAGAACTGGACAGCAACATGCAGAAGACTGAAACTACATCATTTTCTCACACCATACACAAAAATAAACTGAAAATGGATAAAGGACCTGAATGTGAGACAGGAAACCATCAAAACCCTAGAGGAGGAAGCTGAAACAACCTCCTTGACCTCCACCACAGTAATTTCTTACTTGACACATCCCCAAAGGCAAGGGAATCAAGAGCAACAATGAACTATTGAGACCTCATCAAGATTAAAAACTTCTGCATGGCAAAGGGAACAATCCATAAAATTAATGAACAACTGACGGAATGGGACAAATAGTTGCAAATGACATACCAGATAAATGGCTAGTCTCCAAAATCTATAAGGAACTCATCAAACTCCACACCCAAAAAACAAACCATCCATTGAAGAAATGGGCAAAAGACATGGACAGACACTTCTCCAAAAAAGGACATCCAGATGGCCAACAGACACATGAAATGATGCTCAGCGTCCCTCATCATCAGGGAAATACAAATCAAAACCACACTGAGATACCACCTCATGCTGTTCAGAGTGGTTAAAATGAACAAATCAGGAGACTAGATGCTGGCGAGAATGTGGAGAAACAGGCACCCTCCTACGCTGTTGGTGTGAATATAAACTGGTGCAGCCTCTCTGGAAAACAGGTTCCTCAAAAAATTAACAATAGAACTCCCCTATGACCCAGAAATAGCACAGCTAGGAATTTACCCAAGGAATACAGGATCGTTGATGTATAGGGGCACATGTACCCCAATGTTCATAGCAGCACTCTCAACCATAGCCAAAACATGGAAAGAGCCTAAGTGTCCATCAACGGACAAATGGATTAATAAGATGTGGCTTATGTATACAGTGGGATACTACATGGCAATGAGAAAGGATGAAATCTGGCCATATGTAGCAATATGGATGGAACTTGAGGGTGTTATGCTGAGTGAAATAAGTCAGGCAGAGAAGGACAGATTCCATATGTTTGCACCTATAGGAGGATTAGGAGGAACTTAACAGAGGATCATGGGGGAGAAGAAGGGTAAAAATAGTTGGGGAGAGGGAGGGAGGCAAACCATGAGAGACTCTTGAATGCTGAGAACAAACTGAGGGCTGATGGGGGTGAGGGAGAGGTAAAAGGGGGTGATGGGCATGGAAGAGGGCATTTGTTGGGATGAGCACTGGGTGTTATATGAAAACCAACTTGACAATAAACTATTAAAAAAAAGAACACTGTACCCACAATATTAGAATGCATGTTCATTTAAAGTGCACATGTAACATTTACCAATATCGACCAGATATTGGGCAATAAAGAAAAAAAAAAGAATACATCACAAAACAAGGTACTAAATGCCAAGAGATCAGTCCTAACAGTTACTCTCATGAAAACTAATGAGGATAGATTGTGGAAGTTTGAGAACATCTCTGAAGATTTCTTAGAGCAACAGAGATCAATTCTGATCCTTGATGACACGAGAATTTTTAAGAAAAATGAGAGAAAGGGAAGGTAGTTTGGATGGGCAAACAGCATACAAACTACTGGAATTCTATTTAATGCTTCCATGAGTGCCTTTCCAAAATATTGTGAGCAGGAAATATTATCTCATAGTTAAGTGTCTTGATTTATATGTGGGAACATCCAAAAATCTACTCTTTGGTAGATAATTTTGAGTTTATAATAAAATGTTATTGCACACGAATATCTGTGGGATGTCCAAGGATCTGTTGCTTAGCCTCCACAAATCTAGGGAGCTAACACGTTATGACAAAGTAAAACCTCAAAACTCTATCACATTTCCAGGTACTAAGGAATATGTACACTTTTGAAAAGGTTACTAGAAAAACATGTTACACAAATGAATAAACTTAAAATCCACTAGAATAATCTTATCATATAGCTAGTAACTGCAGTTCAAAATATACCATAAATTAAGAAGGAAGTAAAAGGGTTTCAAATTATGCCCAGTATAAGAAAATAAGAATGAGGGAATTTCTTTACTTGGACAGAAAACAATTATATTAACCAATGCCATAAGGTAGCTAAATAGTTTAGCTTTTATTTCATCTCCTTTCTTTATCAAAGGGAATAGCTTCCACACTGAAAATAACAAACATGATTAGGAAAGAATTTAAGCTTGAGGGAGATGAGGAGATCATAAAATAACAGTTATTTACATGAATTCAGGTCCATAAAACTCTATGCATTACATTTAAGAAAAATGGGAGAACTGGCAGTAGGAAACGAGGTGGCATCTTTTGAAACATTGAGGGACAAAGTTGTGTAAGAGTAGATACTGGAGAAGTGGTGCCTGGGTGGCTCAGTCAGTTGAGCTACTAACTTTGTCTCAGGTCCTTGATCTCATGGTTCGTGAGTTTGAGCCCTGCTTCAGGCTCTGTACAGACAACTCAGAACCTACAACCTGCTTCAGATTCTGTGTCTCCCTCTCTCTCTGCCGCTCCCCCACCTTTCAGAAATAAATAAACATTAAAAAAAAAGAGTAGATTAGACATGCCTGAGTTTACCCTCTACTCAGTTGTGCAAGGCAGGCCTCTGCAAGTTTGCCACCTGACATGTCACACAGTGCAGATTAGAGAATAGATTTTATTAGAGGAAAAAAAAATATTTAAGCAAAGACCAGGAAAAAAGAGGACTTGAATTTTCTGATCCCCTAGGATCCCCTAGAGAGATGATGAGGGCCAGGGTCTGCTTTTGGACACACAGTGAGTGAACATTCAGGGTGATAGGAGTTCCTCCTACTGCTCTTCTCTTCCACAGGGCAAGTCTGAGAGCAACTTCATCAATGGGGGTGGGGCCAGAGGAAACTGACTAACAAATTATCTGGGCACCAGTATTACTGAATTTGGATGCCAGCTGTTCATAGGATTGTCCAGGAAAGTCAGCTGCTCAGCATCTGATGACTGGAGGCCTGTGCGAAGCTACATTTCTATTTTTTGAGGGCAAATGCTAAAGATACAGTGGGAAGCTAAGATTGGAGCAACCCCTTCTGTTAGGAAGAAGGAAGAACCCTCTATGCAAACTATCTCATTTTCCAGGTGGATCAAGGTGAGCTCTCAAGGACATTTTAAGACAGTCATGCTTGTTGTACCAGAGGAACTCAACAAATTTTAGGGTAGATTTTCTTTTTTTTTTTTTAATTTTCTTTAATTTTTATTTATTTCTAGGAGAGAGAGAGATAGCGTGAACAGGGGAGGGTCAGAGAGAGAGGGAGTCACAGACTGAAACAGGCTCCAGGCTCTGAGCTGGCAGTCAGCACAGAGCCCGACGCGGGGCTCGAACCCACGAACCGCGAGATCATGACCTAAGCGAAAGTCAGACGCTTAACCGACTAAGCCACCCAGGCGTCCCGGATAGATTTTCTAATATGATTGTGATTGCTGTAGGGAAGTAGTGCTTTCTGATCACTACCAGAAATAGAGATACATGCTTGGTAAGTTTATCTCCAACACAGGGCCATGTATGAATAAAGTAACTCTAATGATATGTGATGCCTCCACACCGTGCCTACACTGGCTGCACTACCCTACGCATGAGCATGCCTGGGTTGCTGTTTATTGATGTTCAAAGCTTGTCTGTTGATTTGTGTTTTGTGTTTTTTTTTTCCCCTTTCTTCCAAAGGGCTTCTCAAATTTACTATAGTTATAGACTTTCTCCTTCAGTCATCTATGTTCAAGTCACACCAATAAAAACATGCTCCCTTGATAAAGTGGGAGTGATGTTTCAAAGAAGGACTTAGCTGGTTCCATATTTAATTCCCAGGCTAAGCACATGTAATGCTCAACAGTGCCCCACAGCTGAAACCAGGACCCAGGAAGATGGCGAACATTGCCTTCTCACCTCTCCTTCTATCATACTCCCTCAGTGCTTTGGTATCTTCCTTCACTCTCATCTTCAGGAGCTACTGACTTTTGAGGTTCCTCTCTCTGGTGGTTACTAATTCTTGTTCTACCCCCTCAGTGAGTCTACTGCTTTTTACTGAAGCCAAAATTACTTGCCTACTTTTATGCCAAATCAAAATGCTAACCTTGTTTGTCATTCTAAACTAAAGCATACTTTACTCTTTTGGTACTCTTTTGGTACTCTTTTCTCAAAGTACCAATATAGAATTTTAGTTCTATTTGTCCAATTTTAAAACAGTAGAAAATTCTATTTAAGAAATAATCTTCCATAGAGTGGCAATTAAAATATTTTCTTGACTTATTAAATATCTGGGCCTATCAGGTCTTTGCTGTATGCTAGACACTGTCTAGGTGTTTTACGCTTGTTAACATACTCAATCTCACAGCAAGCTTTGGGAATAGTACTTGTATTATATGACAGACAAGGACACACTGAGGGAATGGGTTTAATGACTTGCTCAAGATTATACAACTAATAATCGGCTGACTGACAATGAAAACCTCTTCAGTTTGGCCTCAGAGGTCAGGTTCACAGCCTTTACGATACAATGATCTCAATCGGTGGTTCCCAAAATGTGGTTCCCAACCACCAGCATGAGTACCTTTTGGAAACTTGTTAGAAATGCTGATTCTTGGGGCGCCTGGGTGGCTTAGTCGGTTAAGCATCCGACTTTCGCTTAGGTCATGATCTCGCGGATCATGGGTTCGAGCCCCGCATCGGGCTCTGTGCTGGCTGCCAGCTCAGAGCCTCGAGCCTGTTGCAGAGTCTGTTTCACCCTCTCTCTCTGACCCTCCCCTGCTCACGCTGTCTCTCTCTCTCCTGGAAATAAATAAATCATTAAAAAAAAAAAAGAAAGAAATGCTGATTCTTGGGGCACCTGAGTGGCTCAGTTGGTTATGCCTCTGATTCTTGATTTTGGCTCAGGTCGTTATCTTAGGGTCACAAGATGGAGCCCTGCATTCGGCTCTGTGCTGGGCATTGAGCCTGCTTAAGATTCTTTCTCTCTCTTTCCCTGTGCCCCTCCCCAGCTCGCACACGTGCGTGCTTTTTCTCTCTCTCAAAAGATGGGAAAAAAATGTAATCCTCAGGCTTTACCCAACTCTAGTAAGTAAGAATCTCTGGAGGTGAGATGTAGCAATCTGTGTTTTAACAAGCCTCCTAGGTGATTCTGTTGTCTGTTTAAATTTGAGAAGCTCTGCTTTAGAGAATAGCAAGGGAATTACTAGTGTAGGTTATAAAACTTCTTTCATATGTTAGCAAATCCTTGCTTTTTTAAAATGTGATTTTATAACTAAAATTATTATAGAAGCTTTAACACATGATAGTACATGTGATACAACACTTGAGAATACTGGTAGAACTACAGAAATTTCTAAGAAAACTTAGTATGTATTTGAAGAGCAAAAACAAAATTTATTAATAATCGAAAGATGATTTCAGGAAAAAGAATTATCATTTTATTTTACTTCCATGAAACTAGGAATTGAAAAAACTATAGTAGCCCATAATGGGGAAGTAATATTTTTAAAAAGGGACATAAGCACAGACTTAGGAACTTTTTAAGGTAATTAGTAAAAACAAATCACAATCACTAAGGGTCTGTGAAATGCAAACAAATTTGAAAGTTCAGAATCATCACATAGAAAACTGGGTCAGTAAAGTCCCATCCTTTCTAATCTCCATTAATTCCATGGAGTATCATTTTCATTGTCTTTATCACCTCTGTAAAAATAATTACCCTTAGGGAAATTAGAGAACAGTATTTGGCACACATTGAAAGAGGATTAATTGATAGAACTTATGTATTTTGAGCATAAAATGCTGTGTGCTCAGTGATACTATAAGGCATCTGTTGTTATAATTTTCCTGTTAGAAATTAAATATTTTCTTACATTCATCTTTTCTACGTAACATGGCCTCATAGCACAGTGTTATAAGAATTCCATTAACGACTGATTTCCCTCAACTTGAAGCATGAAATTGGCTGTTATTTCCCATGTGTCAGGGAGCCCCTGTACTGAGGAATCTGTGACACACAGCAGAACTCCAAACAAAAATTACAAAGTTAGTGTAAGATGTCTCTATGTCCCATTGTCCCTGGGCGTCATACTGAGATCATCCCATTCAAGTCAAACACACAAAGAACTAATTTTCCAGAGTGCATGTCCTTTTTTCTTCTACATCTTTTAATCCTGAAATTACTTATGTGAAAGTTACTGGTAATTTTCCTATTTGTCCTTCCAGTAAAATCTAGGAAGCTGGTCTTAGAAAACGGAAGGAATTCTCATATAAGATTTTGCAATTCTTATTATTTCAAAAGTTTGGATAGATATGTGTGTGTGTATGGGAGGAAGGCTTTTTTAAATGTTTAATTATTTTTGAGAGAGAGAGAGAGGACAAGTGGTAGAGTGGCAGAGAGAGACAGAGGGAGATACAGAATCTGAAGCAGGTTCCAGGCTCCAAGCTGTTGGTGCAGAGCCTCACATGGGGTTCAAACCTGCAGAACCTTGAGATTATGACCTGAGCTGAAGTCAGACATTTAACCAACTGAGCCACCCAGGCATCCCTGGGAGGAAGACTTTCATTTTCAAAAATTTTGCTCTTTAAGTAGTGCCAGAGAAGACGTACAAGATTTGCTGAATTTACTTGGAAAAGCCTTCTTTCTGGTAACTTATTTCTCATGGTTAAAACTAAAATTCCTTATTGATTAATTAAATACACATTGTCTAGTGTTGAGATGAGTAAAAGAGAACTGTGTCTATGGAGGAAGAAGCCAGAAGAAATAGAACAAACACAGATGTTCTCAAACTCATTTTCTGGTTTGAAACAGCTGTGATATTCCCATGCAAACATGTGGACCTCTCAGTGTGCCTACATAATTGACTCTCAATGTTTATTTATTTACTGAGCAGTGTACATTTAGTATTGTATTGTAAAAGACTTCATCTGCATATATTAAAAGTCTTCTTTGACATAAAATTATCTAGAATACACAAGGAAGATAGATCAAATTCCTATTTGTGGATTTTAAGTTTCATGAAAAGTCTTCATGGGATCTATGGGTTTTCCTTGCCTTATCTGAGTCCTGAAAAATGAGGCATTACAGAAGCATACAGATTCATGATAATCATGGTGTCTGATACACTAAGATGCTTTCAGAGAAACTTTCCTGCTCCCAGTCCAACTGAAGCTACAGGGAGCCCTAGGCAGACCAGTGGCTTTACCTTCCAGATTGAATCTGATTGGTTCAGATTTGAACCCCTCATCCAAGTATAGCCAGTACCTAGGTTTACCAGGGATCCTGATGATGACCTGACAACAATGACAGATGTGTAATAAGATATACCTTAGAAAAATTTGAATTGACAAAAATAAATCAGATCACACACACCAGTATGTGTTGAAGTATAAGATAGAAAGAAGTCATGAGGTAGAGTCAAGGTCTAGAATGGTAGAGTCAGTTGTATTTATGATAATGTAGGAGATATGTATAAGCAGGAAAAAATATATATTTTCTCAACCACATACAGTGAGAGAAGAAAAAGGAGATGTGCAGAGGAGAGATTGACTCATAATATTGGATGAGCATGAGAAAAGTTTCCAAAAATTATGGCTGTTGAGCTCTATCTATAGAGTTTCCTTTTACTCGGCTGACTTCAGGTTTTATTTTTGGATTTCCATGGCAGTGTTTCTTCTTTATCATTTCATGTGTATTCCATATGTCCCTTCTTACATTAGGTGACCACAATGTGAATCAGTTCCTTTCAACCAAAAATGTCTAAAGGAAAGGTTGGGCTGTAACTTGAATGTTTTGTAATGGAGTAGAATTTCTTTTAAATGCCCTAAAAAATTTCTCCCAAGAAAGACTTTACATTGATAAGAATATATTTTTAAGGCTCCAGTTAGTAGCATTAATATTCTGTCATGCGGTGGACCTGACAAACTCTGGTCGGTAAACAAGTTGCATCATAATTGCCTGCATGTTTACAGTATAGATTTTTGGGTCCCATCCCCAGAGACTATATTCAGCAAGTCTAGGAGAAGCCTGGAAATCCACAATTTAAACATATTCACCAGGCAACTTTGATGCACAATTATGTTTAGAAAAAAATTAGGAATTCAGATTTAGAAGGCAAGATTCAGGTCTAGATAAGCAACCAATTCTTTTGTCTATTCACATTCAGATTTCCTCATATTTGGTACAACAGATAATAATATTCTCTACCTGGGTTATGATGATCAGTGAGATAACATACACAAAAAGTAAAGCAATTCTGGAATAAAAAGTTAATTACCTGATTAGTGGAATTCCTCTGAAAGGCATGGTGACTTTTCATACGGACTTGATGAAATCTTGGAATGCCTGGCATGTCGCAGCCCCGTCCCAAGGAATTCCCAGCCAATGGCATCATTACAAATTTCCCAGGCCAACAGGCTTGTTCTAAGGACTCCCATGCCCATAGACCTATGTCAAGGAATTCTGATGGCAAAATTTTTCAAGACGTTAGTATCAATTGGGTTGCTCATGTATAAATAGTGATAATAACAGAAGATTCTCCTTGTTCCTTAACTATAGACTTTTTCCATTTTTTTTTAAAAATATAATTTATTGTCAAAATGGCTAACCTACTGTGTGTGAAGTGTGCTCTTGGTTTTTGGAGTAGATTCTTGTGGTTCATTGCTTACATACAACATACAAGATACAGTGCTCATCACAACAAGCACCATATTCAGTGTCCATCACCTATTTTCCCCTCTCCTCCGGCCATCACCCCCAGTTTGTTCTCTGCATTTAAGAGCCTCTTATTTTGTTTTTTGTTTTGTTTGAGTCTTCTCCTTTTTTTCCCTTCAATAATATAAACCTTATTTTCAACTCTCCCGTTCTCTTTGTTAACGGAGATACAGGTTAATAATAGATGAATGGTTAAAAACAAATTACAGAGAAGCTTGAGTGGCTCAGTCGTTAAACATCCAACTTGGGATCAGGTCATGATCTCAAGGTTCGTGGTTTCAATACTGTGTTGGGCTCTGTGCTGGCAGCTCAGAGCCTGGAGTCTGCTTCCAGTTCTGCGTCTTCCTCTTTCTCTGCCCCTCCCCCATTTGTACTCTGTCTCTCTGTCTCTCAAAAATAAGTAAATAAATATTTAAAAAATTAAAAACAAAAAATTACATCCATAAAATGAAATATTATGAAGTTGTTACAAATGAAAATTTCACACGTGTAATTTACATAAAAATATAGCATAAACTATATATACAGCATGATCTCCATAATGTAATAAATTACATCACACACATGTATACTTTAAGTGCATATATGTGCACATGTATTTCAAATGTTGGAAGAATGCATGGAAAAATTTTACTGTGATTCTATCAGTTTCACTTCTTACATTTCTTATTTTTCCAATTTTTTACATTAAGTATGTATTATATTACAAGTTAAAAAACAATTATTAAAATTATTTTTAAATGAAAAAATACATGAATATAATAGAGGATATAAGTGGCTCAATGGTATCACACCTCAATATGAAAATACACTGGCTTTAAAGACATAAGAGCCACATGAGAGCCATATGAGTTCCATGTCATGACAGCCTATGTAATTCAGGCACTGCCACTAGTGAGACTTTGAGCTTGGTCTTAGAAAAAAGGGGCCATGGGGCTTCCCCACAATGCGGAAGACTCAACAGTTCATTCTATAACCTAAGGAGTAGGTCCCATTATACAATTGTCCAGAACTCAGGCTGTAAACATAGTGAATACCAGTTTTTCCCAATAGAGAGTTAGTTTTACCTGACCCATAGTGAGTGAGACTGGCATGGTAATTTCCTGGAGACAAGTGATATTAAATTGTAAATTGGGGCACCTATGTTTCAACTACTTCAGACTATTAGTAAACCATATATGAGACAAATTTAAAAAAAAATAAATGATTTGAGGAAATAATAGAATAATTCAGAGATTTTGAAATATTTTTCAGTTGACTTTTTAAGAACATAATGCAGAAAGCCCATACGATATTATGGATTATAGATTAGAACATTGTTTCTTATCATAAATTTTGGGATATAAAGTTGGTATAAATAATAATGGAGAGAAAACCAAATGAAAGTACACTGGCTTTAAAGACATAAGAGCCACATGAGAGCCATATGAGTTCCAATTACACCAGTGAGTATAGATGACGGATATTAGATATGTGTAATGGCCTCTTCAGACCTTACTTCTGAATGCAGAAATTCAGATAATTCCACTGCCTACTTTACAAAATGTTCTGAGAATGAAGCAAATGATTGTGTGTAAAAATATTGTATAACATTAAAAAAACACTCATGTGCACACACATCTAGTATTTTTTTTTCATCCTTGCAATTTCTAAGTCACCTACTCACAATTTATTTACAATTAAAGTAACTATGGGTCTTTTTGTTTGTTTGTTTAGGAGCCAGTGAGGGTTCCACAGATTTAAAACATATATTGAGAGATGTAAGATATGACAGAAACTATTGCTCTTTCCTAAAGCAAGATTATTCAAGATCCTTAAAGAGCAGAATCCACTCAAACCTACCATCATGTTTCAAAACTTTTATCTTAGATCTTCCAGTCATTTGCTGTTGCCATACCCTGGACAAAATTTCCAGCTGGAAGACACTGATATACCATTAAGGGGTTAAGATAAGACATCACTGAGTATTTTTCTATCGGGACTTTAATGTCAACAACCTCGCGCATATTCTCTCTGGGCAGGAGATTAACACTTCAAAGGATGGGAAAATATTTCTTCGTCTTATAAGAAATGGAGACCCTAGATTGTGTGTGTGTGTGTGTGTGTGTGTGTGTGTGTGTGTGTACATATGCTAGCTCTGTTTGCATCTTCCCATTTACCAACTTGAATTAGGAACTGAAATCAAAAGCAAAGTTAGGCTTTAATCTGCATATCTGGGTTCATCGCCTTGACATCATACACTTTCAACATATAATTTGCATTTTAACCATAGTTACACTAATGATACTCTGAAAAATAGTTATTTTTAACCAAATAGTCAAATTGGTTATACTGTTCCAAGTCTTAGCCTGAATCAGTGTGATTTTGCTCATCTAAAACAGAAGATTCTCAATGACCTAGGGTAAACAGGTAACAGAACTACTTTGGTTAACCAAATGAAGTCTTATTTTTTTCTGATTATTTTTTTACACAACTGCCACTCCACTTCAAATATTAATTATTTAAGTGTATCATTATCATAATATTTATATATTTTATGTATATATGTATTTACATACATTTTAAGTACAGAATCCCTGGGAGGAAAAAAATATCCTATCCATCTAACATCAAAATTAGGGCTTCACATATCCTGGGGGTAGGAGAGGAGAAGGAAATTGCCAGAAAGAGAGCACACAAAATACATAAGTAAGCAAAAATGAAACATAAGTCTATTGAATCCATGGCAAACAAACACACAATATTTAACATTGCTTCTGCTCTTCATTGAAGTTTTTTCAGGATTGTTTGTATCTCACTGATTCTTTTTAAGGCAGAGAAGTCTCCTGAATGGTTGTTGGAATTTAGAATTACTCAAGATGATTATAACTGAATGTCCAGAGGGAAATGCCGCCATTATGTCCTTTACCACAAAGAAACACTGACTTCCATAAGGAATACTGAATGTCATATTGGCCATAAAGGCAGCAAAATAAGAAATAAAGAAGCAAAAGAATGTTATCACTGTTTTTAATGCATTTATATGGGCTTCTGTGCTGGCATTTCTAACACCATGAGATCTGTTTTTCATCCGATAAGTGTGCCTGTAGAGAGAAATGAATAACATAAAAGTGCACATCACAAATATGGCTAGCGGAAATAGTAATGCCAAGTTGAAAAGAAGCATTTCATTAATTGGCTTTATCTTGAGTTCAGTTTTCTTCAGCGTGGCATTCTTGAGGAAATCATTATTGTCCATGTTTTTAGGATAATCTGCATCGATGCACAGAGCCGCAATGCTCATGGAGGCCAGCAGGCTTCCCAGAAGCAGCAAAGACATTAACTTGGAGATCCTGAATTTCAGCCAAAGAAAATAAGATTGAGTGAAGCCTGATATCCTGAGGCAGTAAAATACAGAAAGACAGGTGGCAAACCAGAGACTGACAGAGCTAAAAAACATCCAAAAGAACAACATTGCTGCACCAATAATTTTTGTCCTGTAAAAGAGTGGAAAGAACACAGAGAAAAAGCTTTGTACCATTAACACCATCAGCAGACCAAATCTTGACAACCCTATACATATGCAAAGGAGTTGCATTGGTGTTAGCTTTCTGCTTTTGATCAATTCTTTACAGTTGATGATTATAAGAAATCCATTTACTGTAATCCCTGTGATAAATTCTGCTGACATGATGATAACATGAGGAATCACTGACAAAGAGGAGGCCATGTTTCCTACCACAAATCTTAGCTTTTTCTTGCGGACGATGTTAAATACCTCCTCCAGATGATCTTGCAGATAGGAACACACAGCACTGAGAAATCTGATCTTCTACCACCTCCTGGATCGTAAGTAGACACTTGCACTAGATTTTACCCTAATGAAGAAAATCAGAGGGACTACTTTTTAAATCTGGTGCTCTTCAAAAGAACCTGTGGGAATGCAAATCCAAAGATTTGAATGACGGTTAGGTCTTCCAATTACACTCTAGGGAAAAATGCCATATTGGCATTAACCAGTTCTCACTCATTTTTATTTTTGCTGAAAAATATTATTATAAATATGTTTTATTTACCTAATGACAAATGATACATCCTCACGACAGACAATTATTTTTATTATTGTCATAAGTATCCAACCTCAGATGTGACTCTCTCCTCAGTACACTTTTTTCTAATAATAATCCCAAGACACTTGAAGAAATTTCCTCCTCCCCATTCCCTACTTCCCCCACTCTACAAACGCAATTTTTTCTCCAGACTTGAAAATTATTTCCTGAAATGAAGAATCCTTCAATTCCTCCCAATGATCTCTCATATTTTTAAAGATTTATTTGTAGAATTCTGACCTCAGCTATCACAAACTGCAGTAAGAAAAGTAGTGCCTAACCAGGAAAAAATTCTCATGTTTAATCATCTAATGCTCCTGTTGAAGAATATCATTTCAAAAGGTTATTGAATCTCTTATTTAAAAAAGATTTTCAGGGGCATCAGAGTGGCTCAGCTGGTTAAGCATCCAACTTTGCCTCAGGTCATGATCTTGCTGTTTGTGAGTTTGAGCCACACATCAGGCTCTGTGCTGACTACTCAGAGCTCAGAGTCTGGAGCCTGCTTGGATTCTGGGTCTCCCTCTCTCTCTATGCTCTTCCCCCACTTGCACTCTGTTTCTCTGTCTCTCAAAAATGAATAAACATTAAATTTTTTTTTTTTAAAAAAACAGATGTCCACATAACCTTACAGAACTTTAAGTGCATTACATGTACTAAATCCCAAGAAACAAAACAAAACAAAACAAAACCCAATTTGATTAAAAAATGGACAAAATATCTGGATAGACATTTTTCTAAAGAAGACATACAGATGAGCAAAACATTAATTATCATGGAAATGCAAACAAAAACCACAATGAGATATTTCATCTGTTAGAATGGCTACTATCTAAATGACAAGAAATGACAGGTACTGGCAAAGATGTGGAGCAAAGGGAATCCTTGTTCACTGATGGTGGAAATTTAAATTGGTACAACCACTATGGAAAATGGAAAACAGTATAGAGATTATTCAAAAAAGTAAAAGTAGAACTACCATATGATCCAGCAATTCCACTTTTGGGAATTTATATGAAGAAAACAAAAATACTAACTCAGAAAGATACATGTACCCTCATATTTATTGAAGCATTTTTTACAAAAGATATGGAAACAATCTAAGTGTCCGTCAATGGATGAATGGATAAAGAAATTGTGATACATATCACACAGACACACACACACACACACACAGAGGCACACAGACACACACACACACAGACACACACACACACACACACACACACATACACACACATTGAACAATAAAAAGGAAAGAAATCTTGTCATTTGCAACAGCACCCATGGACCTTGAGGCCGTTATGCTAAGTGAAATAAGTCAGACAGGAAAAGACAAATACTGTATAAACTTTCTCATATAGAGAATCTAAAAACAAACAAACAATTCCACCCAAAACAAAATCAAGCTCATAGATACAAAGAACAAATTGGTTGCTGCAAAAGGCAAGAAGTAACAAGTGAGAGAAATGGGTGACTTTTTCATTTTTTAGTTAAATAAGTTGAATATTTTTTTAATTTTAGAAAGAGAGAGCAGGAGTGAGAGAGAAGGGCAGAGAGAGAGAATCTTAAGCAGGCTCCATGCTCAGCGTGGACCCCAACACAGAGCTTGATCTTATGACCCTGGGTTTATGACCTGAGCCAAAATCAAGAGTAGGGCACTCAGCTGACTGAGCCACCCAGACACCGCTGAATAAATTTAAAAAAAAAAAAAGAAGAAGAAAAGATAGTAAGAGTATTAAAAATCCAAAAAGAAAATAAATGAATTTTCCACCCATTGTCCACAAACATTCATGTATTTTCTTTTTTAATGTCTCTTAGGGTCATTGCTAGAATGTACATCCACTAACCCATGAAGGTAAATGTCAGTGTTACCTCTGAAACATTCCCCTGAGGGCTTTATCACCTTCTCCACCCATTTTCTACACACCATAGCTATTCAAAATGCAGCAGGATTTATCCCATCTCTATCTTTTCTAAAATGCTTATTTTGTGATCTGTACATCAATTTTG
Source organism: Proteles cristata cristata (assembly GCA_017311185.1). Lineage (NCBI taxonomy): Eukaryota > Metazoa > Chordata > Mammalia > Carnivora > Hyaenidae > Proteles > Proteles cristata. The sequence continues at coordinate 100,859 of JAESUZ010003705.1, read as the reverse complement.
CCTCTGGTTTCTGAACTGCCATCCTGCTTGTTATAAACGTTTACTTTGCCCAGTGAAAGGTACTAGCTGGCCCCGTGGCCCCTAGGAGTCTATTCCAAATTCTAGGTACAAGTGAAGAAGTTTCATCTCAAGTATAAACTCTAGACTAGTCTCATGATTGGGATAAGGAAAAGAAAATGAACTTTGTACAGTTTACAGTTTTGCATCCTAAGTTAATCTCTGGGGCTGGATTGTATGTATTGAGTGAAGCATTTCAAATGATCTCATAACTGAGTATTCAAATGCTGTTGACTTCTACAGAATCTAGTTCTTAGTTAAACTAGAAATCAAATCAATTAGAGAGTTTTCCATTTCCATGAATTCTGTTTTAAATTTTTTATGTAATTGTGTTTCACTGAATGAGCCTGTTGAATTAAAGATGACTGAGAAAATGATGTAAACAATTTAGCATACACATAATCAGTCAATTGATATGTACTTGACAAATTATTAATTATGCAATGTTAGACTAAAAACCTTAAAATGTATACTGACTATTGGGGAACTTTTTTATTATCATAAATGTTTACTCCTTTTTGCCAAATTGGTACAAGGTATTATGGAAAAGATGTATAAATATTCCTGAAATATATCCTATTCTAGTGCAGCAATGGGGATCTTTTTGTATTTCAAATATCTTCACCATGATAATAAGCATGTGGAGAGACAGTAATCACATTATTTTCTTCATTTTCCATTATTTATTTTCTATGATCCTCTCAATTTTCTATGATAAACTAGGATAATAAAATATGGAGCGATATATGGAAATGCTAATTAGCCAAAAATCCCACAAATTAATTGTAATCAAAATTAATTTCTTATAATAAAGATTAATTATAATTTTAAGTCTATTTTTAAAAAGCATTTTATTTTTTTTAAATGTTTATTTATTCATTTTGAGACAGAGAAAAAGAGCATAAACAGGGGAGAGACAGAGAGAGAATCCCAAGCAGGCTCTGCACCATCAGCACAGATCTCATGAACTGTGATATCATGACCTGAGCCAAAATCAAGAGTCAGATGCTTACCTAACTGAGACACCCCTGGCACCCCAAAAACACTTCATTTTTAAAACTGCATTTATAATAGCTACTTCAGAATGCACAAATGCTATAGAAACATAAAACCTTAAGAAAATATGAAATCACACAAAACATTTAAAAACAGTTATTTTGATTCTCTTGTCTTATACAAATACATAACTCATGAACTGGAAACTGTTCCCGGTGAGTCTCCAAGTGATTTCACACATTTTGCTGAGTTAGTTTCAAACAACCTTGCATTTGTCACATTCGTACAGGTACAGCTGTTGGCAGAGGCTGTGGATTATACAATTCTGCTATGTGATTTGAATTTACCCAGAACTTATTGCATTCTGAAATCCTGGAATCTAGCTATCATTTGCTTCTCTAAATACGTTACTTAATTGAAGAGAAAGACTGAATTTTCCAAGAACTATTCTAAAGGTATAATTGACATTCAGCCACAATTTACCTGGTCAGTATTTGCATTTGTGATTTTCCTGTCATATGTGGACTGTTTTGCATTTGCCCTTATTGAATCCATTTTGGAAGAAAATTTTGGTGAAGAGCTCCTCCTCAGATCTTGGAAAGTTAATGGTGAGTGAGATAGTCTTGAAATTAATAATTCACAGGCTTTTTCAGAAGTCTGGGAAAAACAGTGGACAAAGGGAAATAGATGATTTTCAAATTAAATAATCTTGGAAAATTTAACTTAAAAATAAATTTCTTTTCAAAGGAAAATAACAACACCTGCCAAGAGATGTTGAATATTTATAACTTACTAAACAAATTTCAGTTTAGACATCTTCCACTAAATACATATTCTAAAGGCTCACATGAACCTTGAGAATTGGTGTACTTCCCATGGAGTTTTTTTTTTTTTTCTCTCTTTGCTTTGCTTTGAACAATGGTAAGAGTCACTGGATTCTAAAAAGGTGTTTATAAATGGCTTGAAAAATTAGAATGAACTTTAAATATTGACTCTGTGACTAGGTATTTCCCATGAACAGAGATCAGCTTATTTAATTCTCATTTTTTAAAATGGTATAAATGTCTGATTTTTTTTTCAAGAAGCACATTGAATTGTTAGTACTTTCTAAGAAGATTAAAGTTTTCATTCTTTTAGTTGAAAATATTTTTCTTTACAATTTCCCCAGTACCCTTGCTTTGATGTTGAAATTTCACAGAGAATTGGCTCTAAAGATTGAATCATTTATTGGTCCAAATTCACGCATTGAATTGGCTTATTTCTGTAAACACACACACACACACACCACTTTCAAAATGGTTTTTTATCTTCTGTAAAGAACTGACCCAAAATTTCACTTATCCTCTATTTTGTTGCCTTGCTGAGACCACATTCCAATTATTGAAGAAACAATGGTTTAAAGTTCATCCAGTATGTCTTCATGTATGTTCAGTGCAGTTTTTCTTTCTTTTTAAATGTAGTTTTCTTTTATGTTGAGTTGATTTCAGTATTCTTACAGGTTCTATGAATTTTGAGTTTGGAGACAAATTTATTTATTATTAAATTTATTGTTAAATTTATTCTCTGAATTCCCTCCTCAAGTTTGTAGAATATTATCAGAGAGTGAAGGAGAATCCCAGTAGGGTGAGCATCAGACTCATAATCCAAGCTGCCGAAGTTATTTCTATATGTATTATATTACATTCATGGAGATTCTCTGAAAAAAAATAGAAGTCAAATTTAAACAATGGAAATTGACAATTTTCTAATTGCACTCAGATTTGACAATAACATACCAGTTACTATGCAATATTAGCAAATACTTCTTCTTAAAATATATTCTAGATGTTGTTCCACATATTTAATGTCATTTAATTATTACTGAAAAATTATGAAATTGCCTCATTTGATGAACACAGTGAAGTTCCAAGACTGAAGCTTCAGGATAGGGTAATAAATATTTGAATACAGGTGTTTTGTCCCTGTCTCGAGTGCATGTGGTCAATCACACACTCCATATATGCCAATTGGAATGCTTTGCTTCACCAAATTTATTAAAGAATACATATAAAATCAGCTGGAGAATCACAGTTTAATAGCCATCATCCTTTCTTTACACATATACATTAATGGAAAAACATCGGATATAACCCATTTGTCTACGAGCACATCAGAAAAGTGATGAAGCTGTGGAGTTGGAATTATTATCATATCTCATGACATCTGGATACCATAGAACTAAGATGGAAAATAGCAAAACATAACCTAATAATAAGTATTCAATAAATATTGTTACTGATATTTTTGTGGAAAATGAGACACAGCTCCATTCATTGGAAAGTTATAGAACTCCCAGGATTCATAAAGCCCTTATCAGTAGAAGAAAGAAATCAGACCCAACACAACCATGCCCATTTTACAGAAAAAGATATTTTGAAATCCTCTAGGTTAAGAAACTTCTTCAAGGTTTAAATGACTAAAAATAGGCAAACCTTATTAGGTCACTTCAATTTTCTGGGCTTATATTTCCTCTTAGTCAAAACACGTGTATAGAAAAAAAATGAATGGCTACAACTTTGATTTTGTCAACATTTTCAGAATCATCTTCTGCCAAAACCTTGAAGCAGTGGAATGCTTTTACATATGTCCTATCAAGGATAGATAAAGAATAGAATTTCATGATCCACTGATGACTATATTGGACCAATGTCCTGCTCCCTTGGGAGCCAGCTCTTCTCAGCACACCCCACCCAAGCTTATAGTCTAATGCTTATTGTCATTCGGCTTGGAAGGCCTTCCTCTGTGCAAATTATAACTTATATCTCAGATTATTAATGAATGAGTGGGTAGAGAAGAGCTTAGTTTCTCAATGTGACTCTATAATTAAGAAGTAATTAAGGACTTCATTATCTTCTTACCATATCACTAAAATTTAATTTTCATTTTCCACTGGACAGTTTAAGCCTATAGGAAATAAAGGATGTGTTGCTTTTGAAAATTGCATAAAAATGTAAAGTATAAACTAGTTGTTATAAATTGGCTGCATATGATAAATATGTGTCTAAGATAATAGAGCAAGGAGGGGGCACCTGGGTGGCTCAGTTGGTTAAGCGTCCAACTTCAGCTCAGGTCATGATCTCATGGTTTGTGAGTTCAAGCCCTGCATCAGACTCTGTGCAAACAGCTCAGTGCCTGGAGCTTGCTTCGGATTCTATGCCTACCTCTCTCTGCCTCTCCCTATTTGCTCTCTGTCTCTCTCTTTCTCAAAAATAAATGAATAAATATTTTAAATCTTTTAGTAAAAAAATATAATGGAACAAAGATAAATCTGGGGGATAGACATCTGAATTGTTTTCATTGCAACTGAGTTTCTACAAAATAACAAAACAGAAGTAGACAGAAGAAGAAAAGTTGTCTGAGAGTCAGAGAGAAGTATTTAGAATGGGGTCCTAATAAGACTCAAACATGCATTCTATTATATCTCCATCCATTTCCATCCTGAAATGGACAATAGCCCACTTTCAGATGCCTAACATTCCATAGTAACATGTATGAGGAAAAGTAGCTGACAGAACAAAAGATGGCCAGAGCATAAATAGTCTCCCCCAAAATGAGACTTTATAAAATAATTTATGAGAGAATAAGTAAATGGAGAATAATTAAATGATACATTTTCTACCCAAATACTGAGTGCTAAAAGTTCATTTAACTTATCAAAACTTTCTGATATTCGTAGAAGAAAGAATTATCTCTACTGTAGAGATGAGAAACTGTCATTTTACAATTTAGATAGCTTATCTAAATTTAATCAGAAAATCAATGACAAAAGTGGTAAATTGTGATCCCCATATACACAAGCTAACAGTTTTTAGGTACACCAAACTACATTTTCTTCACAGTTAAGCCTTTTCATAATCTGAACTCTAAAAAGAATATAAATCCAAATCATGGCTTATAATATGTAATAACAACCCCCAAATTCTGAAAGGCTGATATTTTTTAGTGCATTTTGAAGGCCAAATTGTTTCAATAAATTTGAATAAACAAAAAGTGTTTAGATATTTTGGTGGTGACTGTCCTTTCTTTGGTGCTCTTAATTTTCAATATCCATTCAATATTCAAAGTGACCATATTCCAACAGAAGATCCTGCTGTATCTTTATATTTCCAGAAACACTCTGGACTCAAAATGAAAAGAGATAGCAATTTGTTGAAGAATAATAATACATTTGTTACTATTTTCCTGATCATTTCCAAAGATAAATGATTGAAAGGAACAATTTGTAGCAGTTATAACCCAATTAGCAATGAGTTAAAACTCCAACAGCACTATTTATCTCCTTTAGCTTTCTTTATTAAATACTTATCTATTTATTTTAAGAGAGAGACAGCATGATTGAAAGAGGGGCAGATTGAGAGGGAGAGAGAGAGAGAGAGAGAGAGAGAGAGAGAGAGAATCCCAAGCAGGCTCCATGCTTTCAGTGCAGAATTCAATGGGAGGCTTGATCCCATGCACCGTGAGATCCAGAGCCAGACGTTCAACGGACTGAGCCACCCAGGTGCCCCTAGCTTTCATTTGATCATTTGGGCTGTTCGTAATTGAGATCTGTCCTTTTTTCCCCCATGTCCTTTGTTTTTGATAGATTTTGAAAAGTTAATCAAATGATATTTTTTCTTGTCTGAGATCTCGCTGATGCTACCTTGAGACAACATTAGTAGAAACTAAAGAGATTCATGAAAGATCTCCTGATATGAAGTTGAAACATGTGGACTTTTCAGAAGGTCATATGAAGCATTTCATCCACACATGGAGAAAAACTAGGGCAACCCTTCCTTGATTTACATAGGATTGTGATCAGGTGGGCCTCGGAGGGACAAAAAAAACCCCACTATATTATGTTCACAGCAGTGTGTGCAAATTGAGGTGTTTGTTTTTTTCTTCAAAAGGTATCCACAAGCAAAATTGTCAACACTCTTAGGAGACATATTTCTTCGAACCTGAAATGTCAAGCTGGTATATTTAGGATCGTGACATCTAGAAAGTAGAAAATTTTTCTTGTCCAAGATTACATGCATTGTACGTTTTTGCATGTGTGTGTGTAGCAGTATGTGTACTTCGTACCTACCATTCTGCTGGTTCTACACTTGGAAAACAGTGAATTTTTTTATTTGGATGAGGGGTGGTATGCTTATTTTAAATGTCTGTGTTTGAATTCTCTTAACACTCTGCAATCCCTGGTGAAGGATATGGGGAAAATTCTTTAGACTTACCTTTATGTATTTGTGGTATATATTCTGTTTCCAAGTGAAGAAGAACATATATCTATTCACTGTAAACCTTGAAAATTAACATATCACCTAGTATCAAATCACTCAGTAGTTACCAACGATCCATCAAATAAATATGATTCAAATTATGAAATGACCCTGTTCTTTCAAGGAGGTTTACAAAAATAGGTTGAAAAGGTAACACAGTATAATTTATGGATTTTATTACACAGATTCCTCCACAAAAGTAAAAGCCAGGTTTCTTCATCACTTTTTATTAATAATATGGTTATCAGTTTAAAGATTTCATTCCTGTGGTCACAACATAGCTTTGCAAAGGTCTAAATCCAATGTAATATTTTAGGTTATGGTTGGTACCACCTTAGCTTAGGAAATAAGCATCTAAACCTGGTTATATCCTTTATGTAAGTCAGCAAGTAACTTCATGAACTGCTATCAGCATGTCCTCCTGCTTCGTCGACTCTAAACCAGTTCCCTTCTATCCTGCTCTGTCTTTTGAGTGATCACTGATATTAGTAAATTACTTATGAATGAATCTTCTCCGTATTTTGGCATCGGTTAAAAGAACTTTTTTGATTGGTTGGTTTTGTTTCATTTTTCTTTTTCCAGCAGACAGTATTCTAAATGAAAACCAAGATTTTTAGTCAAGGCTAGTCATAGTTCTAAAAATGTAAGGTCTTTGATAATTTTTTTTTGTCAACTATAGATTAGTGATTAATCCGGGTCTAGAATCACAATTTCATAAACTTTTAATAATTTAACATTGTTTCTCTTTTGAAAAGGATGCAGTTTCTATAATCATTCTACATACGCTTAGAATAAAAGGAGTTCCATGTGGGTGGGAGGCAGGTAGGGGATGGGTAAAATAGGTTAAAGGGTTTAAGAGTACAGTAATGGTAGTGAGCCCTGAGTAATGCATAGAATGTTGAGTCACTCAATTATATAGTTTTTTGTATAACATTGTATATAGATTATACTTAAAAACTAAAAAATAATAAAAATAATAAAATAAAATATAAATTAAAATAAAATAAAAACAAATATAATTTAAAGGGAGGGGTCCCATGTTCATATTAGCACATTAACTAACAAGTTAACTCACCGATATAGCAGCTTATTTCTGTTCCCATTATATTGTGAGCATAGATTGAAGAATAATGTTCCAAAGCACAATGCCCAATAGAAAAATAAAATTTTATAAAACAGTCATATAATGATTAATTATTCTTAATTTATTATACTTATATTTATAATATTCCCAATTTTTGTTATGTAAGTTATATTAAATAGAATATCTTTGTATGCAAGTGTTTGATTTTGTCTGATTATTTCTTTGGATTGGTTACAGGAGTATATCAAAGTATGTGACTGTTTTTAAGTTCATTGCCTATGGTGACATTGTTTTCACAGAAACCTTACCAGTTTACACCCCATCAAGAAACTATGATTGTTTTTGTTGACTGTCCATTTATCAGCATTTCGTGTTCCTTCTAAAGACGTTTTCTAATTTGATGGTGAAATGACTTTTAATTTTTATTTGCATTTTTAGTGTGTTGTTGAATTTTCTTAGACATACATGTTACCCACTTAAGTGTTCTCTTCTGTGATTCATTTCCTATGTATTGTCTGTTCATGTTTTTATTGTAATTGAAGGATATGAAAACTTCCTTTCATCTTTATGCTTTAAAAAGTTTCTTAATTAGAAAGTCAAATTTACTTTTATATATGTAGATATAAGTCATTGCGTATTTATTTGACATAAGGTGAACTTGTTGCTTTATTTGTAAAAGCAGTTCTAATAAGAACTCTTTTTTTATTTTTTTTAATGTTTTTATTTATTTCTAGGAGAGAGAGAGAGACAGCGTGAACAGGGGAGGGTCAGAGAGAGGGAGTCACAGACTGAAACAGGCTCCAGGCCCTGAGCTGGCAGTCAGCACAGAGCCCGACGCGGGGCTCGAACCCACGAACACGAGATCATGACCCAAGTGAAAGTCGGACGCTTAACCGACTAAGCCACCCAGGTGCCCCTAATGAGAACTCTTAAATTTAGCTACTAAACTTTGCTTTTCAATCTGTTACAACACCATGTAAAGACACCATTAAAGATGGAGCTCAGAGTACATTGGAAATATGGTGAATACGAGAGAGACACGAGGCTGATAGGTTTTTTAAAAGCTATAATATTTTATATCAAATTAGTTAATTCAGAAAATGAGTAACTGATGAATGAAACCATCTAAGGATACTATTACTAGCACAGAAGAACCTGGTAGACCCAATAGATTATTCTGTTGTTTGTAAACAATAAGACTGTGTGTACTTTGTCTCAAATTCTGGCTATTCTAATTTAATTTTTTAATGATAATATCAACAAAATACATATTTTTACTTTCTTCAGAAAAAAATACATAAAAATTTATTAAAATATTTATATGTATATTAACTATATAAAATAGGTTATATGTATAAATATTTATACTCACATAAATATATATTACAAATATGTAATATATTATACGTATATTACACTTCTTTCATATACGTTATATATATTGCAACATCTATACCAAACTGCTTGGAAGGTAAATATAGCCCTAAGGGAGAAAAAATGACAAAGGTGTTTTACACATTTAGGAATAACAAACAAAGCAAAACAAAACAAAGAACAAAATAATAATAAATGGCACTACTCTCTTCAATTAGGGAAACAAAATGCAACACAGCAAGTTTTTGTTTCTAAAATGAATTTTTGAAAATAATATCTTAAAATATGAAATCTTGGGGCGCCTGGGTGGCTTAGTCGGTTAAGCGTCTGACTTTCGCTTAGGTCATGATCTCACGGTTCGTGGGTTCGAGCCCCGCGTCGGGCTCTGTGCTGACTGCCAGCTCAGAGCCTGGAGCCTATTTCAGAGTCTGTATCTCCCTCTCTCTCTGACCCTCCCCTGCTCATGCTGTCTTTCTCTCTCTCTCTCTCCTAGAAAGAAATAAAAATATAAAAAAAAAAAAATCTGAAATCTTGCCTGTATATATTGATGGGTTTTTAACTACCCATTTTAACAAGTTAAATATAAATGGACACCAGCAATTAATTGCTTAAAATAGGATAAAAAGGAAATTATAATGGCTTTTTAGTAACTGTGTAACAGTGATGGAACGTTAAGTTGAAAGAACAAGGGTGGACTATGTAGTTACGTAGGCTCTTCTTTTTTATTTTATTGTTTTATTTTATTTTATTTTATCTGATTTTATTTTATTTTATCTTATTTTATTTTATGATTTTATTTTATTTTTTGAGAGAACGGGAGAGCTTGCACGCACGAGGGAGAGGGAGAGAGACAATCTTAAGCAGGCTCCACATCCAGCTCGGAGCCCAGCGTGGAGCCCAAGAGTAGGACCAACACAGGTCGCATCTCTCTCAAGATCGTGAGATCATGATCAGAGCCAAAATCAACAGTTGGAGCTTAACTGAGGGAGACACACAGATGCCTCAGGCTTTTTGGCAAATATTACAAAAAAAAAAACCAGCACAGAAACAAAAAGTAGTGTTTCTTTCTTATTTTTCAAGTAGCGTATTAATATATTAAATACAACAAAATGGTTCTTGTTATACAATTATTTGAAATTGAAGAATAGATAGCCTGAGGTTTTAGTAATTTTCAGAAATACTGAGTGAGTGATTCTGTATACCTCATTTAAGTGATACATGACTAGTATGCTGGGAAGGAAGAGGGGAATCTATCTTGAATGAAATAAACAATAGCTATACATAAAATTAACTTATGAATATGAAAATTCAGTTGGATACAGACATTCAAATACTCCGGTGACTTTCTTAGATTCTAGTTTTCCACTTTCTTACATTCCAGTGATGTCAGTATTATTAGCTAAGTATTGGGACTTTGTGGGTCACAGACCATTTTAAGAGATTGATGAACACTATGAATTACCTTCCTTTAAAAATACCACCCCTCCAAAAATTATGGATATAATTTCAGAGGTTTCACAGAAGTTAAACTTGATTCACTAATTATAGACATAGATTAAGATTCTTGTCTCAAGGAAACAAGGTATAAATATTAGGAGGCCATAATAGTTAACTTTCAAAATAACTGGTTTTAACATGTTGAGCATAGTCATAAAGAGATCTTTGATCGTTTATTTGTGGGATCAATCTTTTCAAAAATTATAATAAATAAAGTTCAATGAAAATTTGAGCTGAAATCAGTGATAGGTCAATGCAAAACTCCTTGGGTCAGAAGTGTATTTGCTTATATTCAAGTTTAATTTTAAATTTAAATAAATTGATAAGACTCTGGTTAATTTACTGTTAGTTGAATGACATGTGGTTATGGCATTTTCTCTGATGTACTAAAAACGAAGTCTTTACTTTAAAAAGCATCAGGTGTGAATACCAAAACTGGTTTTTATGGAATACTTCCTCAAATCAATTTTCTACAGGAAATCATCCAGACACAATCATGCCCACTATTTGATTATTAAAAAAAAAAAACTTTCGGCATCATATTAAGGTTGATTCAGAACATTTATCATTTTCAACAAGCAGTATAGCACAGCAGATTTATTGCTCCCCAGATCAGGTGATATTCTGGGTTTTTTTCCTAGTTAATGGGCACATTATTGATCTATTGAGATGACTTGTCACTTAAGCAAAAATAAGAATGCTTATTTTGTCTCTTTGTTTATAAGATTCTCATTTTCAATTTTCTTGTATATTTTATTTGTGAAACAATTTCTAATTACAATAACTCTGGAATACAAACAGAAAGATAAATATACACATTTTCTTACCACTTAAAAACTTTTTTGGTCATAATCCATCATCAAAATACAGATATTTTTACATTACTTATTATGTTTTTCTTCTTTCATAATTAATATATGAAGATCATTTTTAACCTTTATCATTAAGTAACTGGGTTATAAGATCATTAAATCTACGAGGTAATAAAAGAGATGGCTAATTTTTGGACCTCAAAATAATACTTGAAATGATATATTTTATACATAAAATCATGTACTATGGTTTAAAATCCCACTTATTTAATCTTCATTTTGTTGTAGAGATGGTTTGTATATACAGAATGGCACATATTTACATGAGGGAGGGATTGTAGTTCCTGTTGTGTCTTCTTACACATTAAATTATTGTACTATAGGTAAATATAGGTTTTGTTCTATGTAAATAAGTGAGATGAAAGATCTTTTTACTAATCCGTATTTACATGTATTATCTAGATTTTTACTGGTGACAGTGAATCTAGTTAATAGCCATAGTGCTTTATGGAAATGTACATTGAATGGTTTAAAATATCATATAAATATAAGGAAACATTATTATAGGTGAATTATCTATGTATCATTATTGTTTGCCACCATAACATAAACATATAACCATAATTTAAATTCAGTATTAAGTATATTAGTCCAATGCTCTGAAATACTGAGGTAACCTTTGGTATGAAAAGAGATCTACTTAGCTGAACAAATGTTTATGAAACTATGTGAATGCTTTATGCCACAGCTCTATGTCTATGAAGATTTATCAACTTCGGGTGAGTGAAAAATTTTAGGCAACTAGCTGTTGGTAAAACAAAACACAACTCCCCAGGCAGAGGTGGATGTACCAGGAAGCTGCTGCAGCAGAAGCTTCTCAGCTTCTTAATACATGGCTGGCCATTTACTTCCAGGGCCTTACATGGGGCCTGTAGCATTGGAATAAGTATATGCTTTTATAACATTTGAAAAACTAAGTATTTTATCTGAAAGCAGTTAGATTGTTCTCTATTCACTTTGCCTTTTTTATGCTTCCTCAGGATAAATGGAGTTAGAATGATTGAAGAAAGTTTTGAGATCTCTCTGGAAGGAAGCTGAGCTGGGGATACACTGCAAATGAGTTTAATAGCACACAGTTAACGTGGTTCACAGTCTCTAACATGAATATTTATGTCACTGCTAGTTGTCTCTGTGTAGGAATGGCTGTCTGTCATCCATCATGCCAATTAGGCTAGTGTCATACTACAAGGATGTTAACACCTGAGTCAGAGGCATCTTACTTTATAAACATGTCCAACAGCATTAATAGAAGAGAAATGGAGAAAAAAATTGGTCTTGAAGTATACATACTCAAGGACTAGTCTGTGGAAATTTGTCCCAACCTTATAGTTTATAAATGAAGGAAACAAAAACTCTAAAATTTTACATGAAAACACTAGTAATGAGCTGTGAATCTAAAAGAAATTTTTCTAAATCATTAATAGGAAAAAAATTTTATCAACTATGCTAGATGATTTAATTATCTTCCCATTCTCCTTATAGGAAATGCTATAACATCATTTCATGTTGTAACAGAGTTTTATATGCAGCTAAAAAATATGGGAAGTAGAATTAGAGAAATGTGTGAGGCTGTTACTACTAAAAATATGCATTTTATTTCCATTTTGTGATGTTTATAGTATTTGCTAGCTTTTAACAATATGTAATATGTTCTGATTTTTCTCTTTCTAAAAAAAATACATTTTATATCTGGTTTTGTAAGCATAAATTTGTATTATTTTTATAAAGAGAGCCCAGATTGTATAAACTTTAGGCCTCATTGAAACCTGGTTCCACCCTTACCTGAGAAATTTCTAAAGAACCAGAGAATCTTCATTAACAAAGAAAAGGTCCAGTGACCTTTATCTTTTTCTTTTCTTCTCAGTCGCCTTTTTCTTATGGCTTTCTTTTATTCTTAATGTTTGTTTATTTTTGAAAGAGAATAAGAGAGTAAGTAGGGGAGGAGCAGAGAGAGAGGGGGACAAAAGATCTAAAGTGGGCTTTGTACTGATCTAAAGCAGAGATCCCAATGCAGGGCTCAAACTCTTGAACTGTGAGATTATGACCTGAGCTGATGTTGGATGCTCAACCAATTGAGCCATCCAGGCACCCCTTTCTTATGGCTTTCGAACTTCTTTCCTGATGCTGGCACTATGCTTAACCTTCAGGAAAATAGATTTCTTTTCTGTTTTGAAATTCTGTGTCTTGGGGCGCCTGGGTGGCTTAGTCGGTTAAGCGTCCGACTTTCGCTTATGTCATTATCTCATGGTTCGTGGGTTCGAGCCCTGCGTCTGGCTCTGTGCTGACTGCCAGCTCAGAGCCTGGAGCCTATTTCAGAGTCTGTATCTCCCTCTCTCTCTGACCCTCCCCTGCTCACGCTGTCTCTCTCTCTTCTAGAAATAAAATTAAAAAAATAAAAAATAAATAAAAAAGAAATTCTGTGTCTTGTCCCCACTCTTTCCAAAGAAGAAAGTTTGCCTCAAAATTGTTACAATGAGCAATCTCTGTATGGTGATATTATGAGTGGTTTTAAAAATACATATTCTTTTTTTCCTCTTAAGTTTTTAATTCCAGTGTAGTTAACACACACTCTTATAATAGATTCAGGTATGCAATTACTCAGTGTTTATATGATAAGTATACTATTAATTCTCATCAGCTACTTCACCACCCACCTCTTCTCCGGTAACCATCAGTATGTTCTCTGTAGTTGAGTCTTTTTCTTGGTTTCTCTCTCTCTCTCTCTCTCTCTCTCTCTCTCTAATGTTTGCTTATTTATTTATTTTGAGAGGGGGGAGCAAATGCGAGAGGGACAGAGAGAGAGGGAGAGAGAGAATCCCAAGCAAGCTCTGCACTGTCAGCCCAGAGACTGATGCAGGGCCCATTCTCACAAACTGTGAGATCATGACTTGAGCTGAAATTAAGATTCACATGCTTAACTGACTAAGCCGCCCAAGTGCCCCTCTCTCTCATTTTTTAAAATACATATTCTTTTGATATTGGTTTTATTTATTTTGTTCACTGTAACTGAGCTTTTATTTCTTTAAGTAAGATTTCATTTTAAAGAACATGGCTTAAACACGAAGTGAAAATTATCTTTGTTGCCATAAATTCAGTTCAAATTGATCTTAAATTTAGATTATTGAATATTACATGCCAGGCTCTAGAATTACCCAAGTAATTAATTCATATTTCAGTGTTAATTTTTAAGGTGTATTAGAAAAGCCCTGAAAAACATCATACACTATGTGCTAAATATTCAGTCTTATAAGCCATAGCTTTCTGAAGGAAACACAGCTTATTTGTCTAAATTATCTTGACTCTTTTACCTGATCTGAGCAGTTAGTGGAGAAAAATTTGACTGATTACCTGAAGAATCTTCTCCCCACTTCCTTCTTAGGCCCTTCCTCATCCACAGGGATTTTGGGTGGAGGAGAGTGAGGGATGATTGGGGTTAAAGGCTGTTATAGACTAAACATTGTGCTCTCATTTTGTATGTTGAAATCCTAGCCCCCAGTGTGGTGGTTTTCAGAGGTGGAGCCTTTGGAGGTAATTAGGTCTAGATGTGATCATGAAGGCAGGGCCCTTATGATGAGATTAACACACTTAACAAGGAGACTGAGTTTTGCTCTCTCTTTGCCATGTGAGGGTATAGCAAAAAGAAGGCAGCCATACGCAAACCAGGAAGAAGGCCTTCACCAGACACAGGATCTGTCGGCACCTTGATCTTGGATGTCTCAGCTTCCAGAATTGTTAGAAACAAATGTTTATTGTTTAAGCTACTCAGCCTGTGATATTGAGCAGACTAAGACAAAGGCCCATCTCCGGGAAGTGATGCAGATAGGTCTCCAGAAAAGACAGACCACCTTCCAGATACAAAACAACTATCTGTTCATGTCTCTTCTTTTCCTTGTTTTCTCACTTCATCACGAATATGGTTATTTATACAAAGGGATTAAATCCTACTCATATGTAGGGAGAACACTCTTAACTGCTGGTGGAAAGACCCTTTGAAGGGAGAGCTTCTCTTTCTTCTTGGTGGAGGAGATGATTTAGTAAGCCTGCGTTAGAGTTCTTTTTTTTTTTATGTTTTATTTATTTCTGAGAGAGAGAGACAGACAGCATGAGCAGGGGAGGGTCAGAAAGAGAGAGGGAAACATGGAATCTTAAACAAGCTCCAGGCTCTGAGCTGGCAGTCAGCACAGAGCCTGACGCGGGGCTCGAACCTATGAACCGTGAGATCATGACCTGAGCTGAAGTCAGATGCTTAACCGACTGAGCCACCCAGGTCCCCCTTAAGGGTTCTTATTAAGCCTTCTGAAGGCTGCTATGCCTGGATTTCAAGCATTTAGCAGGAACGATTTTGTTCTAGGTTCAGGAACTTGTTTTTCCAGGGAAACTCTAGAAAGGGCTACAGGATGGATGGAGGATCCAGAAGGACAAATAAATTCTCGGTTATTTTATTATAAAATGTGCAGGATAGGTCCCTTCTTTTTGTTCCTGTGTGAGAATGTTAAGAAAAGTCTTTGGCTTGATGTACAGGCTTGATGCCTCTGCATTCCTCTGGGGAGGGATTTGGGTTCTGGGGAGTGCACGGATGCAGGAGCCAGAGGATAGCAGGACAGCTGGCATCTGGGCCATGAGCAGTTAATTCTGGAGAATGAATGAATGACAAAATCTAAGAATACATAGCCTATTTTAATAAAACTTCAAAGAAGTCTACGGTGACCTGGGTAGAATGTGAAGACAAAGTGTGACATTAATGTAGCACAGAAAGTCTGGTCCACATGGCACGCTGCTCCATTCCAAATTCAATCCTCTTCCTTCAGGAGCAATCTTCCCTCCAGTCTGGACCAAAGATGATCCCTGATATACTGTGGGAAAATACAAGGCTAAGATTCTCTCCCAGAAGAAAAGTGATCATTTCAGGGTATGAGCCATCCTTTCACTGATTTAATACCCGTCTGTTGGTGTGACATCCCTGTACTGTACTATGACCCCCCCCCAGAACAATGAGAAAGTTATAGCACCTACTAAAAGGCCCTAAGAAAGGGATCCTTCCTAGAATAAAGTACTTACCTGAAAGACAAAACACTGCCTTTATCCCAGGCTACAGGATCAATTTGCAATTTTCCCAAAACACAGTTTTCCAGCTACCAAAAAAAAAGTTTAGGTGTCATTGTCTGCTCACTTTTTATACATTATATAACCATTAGCTGTTAAAATTTGAAAAATAAAGAGATGAAATGACAGAAAATGAATTTAATACATATAACAGATATGTGATTCAACTTAACCTGTATCTTAGAATTTGAATAATTATGCGCTTTTATAACCTCTAGAATTAGATGAACTGTTATTTACATTCTCAACAAACATTAAAAAAG
Source organism: Proteles cristata cristata (assembly GCA_017311185.1). Classification (NCBI taxonomy): domain Eukaryota; kingdom Metazoa; phylum Chordata; class Mammalia; order Carnivora; family Hyaenidae; genus Proteles; species Proteles cristata. The sequence continues at coordinate 84,319 of JAESUZ010003705.1, read as the reverse complement.
TCAAATCTCTTGACAGTTTGTGACTATGCAGTAAGCCATGTATACTAAAATCTTTCTATTAGCTTAGTGTACATTATTTTTAAACATATCTAGAATAAAATCTTGATCAAATATTTCCAGCCCCCCAAAATTCTAATGCTTAATTTCCTTCTTTGAAAGTAGAAATTTTATTTCCAAATATCCTGGCCATTGACTTAGTAGGGTTTCTGCTTGTAATAATCTTTTAGGTCATTTCAAACACAGTACAATCAAGTTATAAAATTCTTCACACCAAATACTAAAGTACAACTACTAAATTACAAAAATTTGAAATCGCTCTTATCCTAAATGATGATACACAGAACATTTTAAAATCAACTACTACAGGGGCACCTGGGTGGCTCAGTCAGTTAAGCGTCTGACTTCGGCTCAGGTCATGATGTCATGGTTTGTGGGTTCAAGCCCCACGTCGGGCTCTGTGCTGACAGCTGGCTCAGAGCTTGGAGCTTGCTTCAGATTCTATGTCTCCCTCTATCTCTGACCCTCCCCTGCTCACACTGTCTCTCTCTCTCAGACATAAATAAAACATTAAAAATTTTTTAATTAAAAAATAAACAAATAAAATCAACTACTACATCCATACAATCCAAACAATGATACAGGAGTATGTAATCAATAAGGGCAAGATATATAGCTCTCTCTACTAAAATGACAATAACAATAAATCACAAATAAAAATACTTGTAGGCTACAAAACTCATGAGTAGTGACCTAGTGATGCTTAATGTATGCAGTCATACAGAAAAAATTTAAAAGATGTACATTAGACTTTTTACATTAAATATTTTTATTGGTTATTACTTGATAACTTCTTCCCTCATACTTTCAATTTTATGGTTTAAACATGTATACTTGGATCTTAATAAGAATATAGCTCTTTTGAGTTGAAGTTAAGTGTAAAAGTTAATAAATATATAAAATCAAAGTGGAGAATCTGAATCAATTTCAGGTGTTCATTGTAAATGGTATGTCTAAGATACTGTTTTAAGTTACAGATTGTTCAATGCTGAATTGAGACTTTCATTCCCAGAGAGTATTAGTTTGTTTAAAGGATATTAACCACCTTATCTCCCCATATTTTATATTTTATTCTTGAATCTGACAAATTCTGCTTCTTGCTACCTCAGCCTAAAACTAGCACCAATTTTATTACCTTTTTTGTAAAATAAAATAGGATGATTTTGTTTCTGGGAATAGAACCTAAGTTTCATTAGATCTCTACCTTGACTTTGTTCACCCCAACACCTTACTGTCACTCATGGTTTACAATAGGCATCCAGCCAAACAATTGATAAAATCTAACTGTCAGAACAGTTTCACTTCCATTAGCTTTCTTTAGTCCTCCAAACGTGTCCTGTTGATGTTCAGCACTGAGCTATTGCTTTCTTATCTTAACTGTACTATGAATCCTGTTGCTGATCTTGATGTGAAAAATGTGTACATGACTTAGATGAGCAAACCACACAGAATCTTGCATTATTCATTTGTGTGTTGACTTGATTCTTGGCTTCATTGTACTTGATATCTTAGCGTCTTTACACTCAATACATTTACCTTTCTATCTTATTATATCTTTACTGACAAAGATGCTTCAAATGCTTTTCAAAATGATTTCAGGAGTAGATTCCTTAATGCCCTTACCCATTAAGCTCATCCCCCCTCCCACAGCCACTCCAGCAACCCTCTGTTTGTTCTCCATATTTAAGAGTCTCTTATGTTTTGTCCCTCTCCTTGTTTTTATATTATTTTTGCTTCCCTTTCCTTATGTTCATCTGTTTTGTATATTAAAGTCCTCATATGGGTGAAATCATATGATGTTTGTGTTTTGATTATTGACTAATTTCCCTTAGAATGATACCCTTTAGTTCCATCCATGTAGTTGCAAATGGCAAGATTTCATTCCTTTTGATTGTTGAATAATATTCCATGTGTGTGTGTGTGTGTGTGTGTGTGTGTGTGTGTGTGTGTATGTGTGTGTGTGTGTACCTACTGGGATGTAAATTTAAAAAATAAATAAAATAAATGACAATGAAAATGAGAAAATTGGAGAAGGAAGAGTGGAAGCACACAAAGTAGCGAGTGGCTTTGATATGCGTTGGTTATAACTAGAATGACTGTATCAGTTATTGCTCAAACCATGGCATTTTTGAGAATGAAATGGAGAGTGCATATTAACTACATGAGAATAAGACCTCAGGCAAAAGAAGATGTCACTCTAATTGTAACAACTTTGTGATTTGACAAGATCAAAGAAATGTTAATATAAAAATAACAATCAGTCATAAGATATTTGTCTCTTTGGTCCTGCTTCACCATTGGGATGACGACAGAGAACGTGACCTGCTCTCTAACGCATGTTCTCTGTGCACATGTCATTACCCACCTTCTTTTCCTCTCCAGCCACGTGGAATAGTTTTCACATGGAGTACAAGGCACAAGAGTATGATTCTATCCACGAAGTACGGGCTTTTCATTCTAAATTGTAATCTGCTAAATTCTCCTCTGAATTCGTGAAATTAAAGCCAAAGCGGAGATTCTCGGTATACTCTAGCTTTGTGTCTCCAAACTCTCCTTAAAGCAATGAACACCGAGAAGACTATGTATTTAAAGTCTAAAGAGATAAAGGCAAACATATCAGAAGAAGGAGAGAGAAGTTAGCCCAGTATTTCAAACAAAATATTTTGCCCCAAATGCAAAGTCTTCACAACTTAGTTCATTCCAGCTCATGTAGTGTCTTTACTTGCCATTCTCTTGCTCAGTGACATTTTGCTCCAACGAAACTGAACTTGGCCAGCTTTCTGAGTCCTCAGGACTTTTTCTCCTTTTTTTTTTTTGCACAAGTGGGCTCCTTCACCATGCTTTTGCCTAGACTTCTTCTTAAGAGCGCAGAGAATCTTTCCCAACCCCACAAGCAGGATCTAACATTCTTTCAGGTTCTCAGAGCACTTTTTTAAAATGTTTTATTTATTTTTGAGAGAAAGAGAGAGAGACAGCGTGGGCAGGGGAAGGTCAGAAAGAGAGGGAGACACAGAATCTGAAACAGAAAGCACTTTTAACTCTAGCTTGAAAGTCTTGCATATCTCCCTGGCTAGACTCCTGGCTTTATTTTACATTTCTACTCTCAATTTTCCTTTGTCTCAATTATTTCCTTCCAAAAAAGACATTAATTTATACATTATTAATACAGAAGCAATATATGTGTGTTCTAACAATTTGATCTAACAATACTATTTTTTAAAAAGGTACTTTTCTTTACTCCAATCTCAACTCCTTAAGATACCAAGTATAACAATTTAATAAGTATCCTTAGACATGTTTCTGTTTTATATATTATATACGCATACACATACATATATAAAACTGTGGGGTTTCCTTTTTCCCTTGACATATAATGGACATCTTTAAAAATAAATGTATCAGATCCAGTTCATTCTATTATGGATATTCCACAATATGACTTTCTTACAATGTTTTCAAATATCTTAGGAAACTTATATTAGGTAACACATAGTATTATATTTGCAATCACCTGGAACAAAGCAAATTCTAAGTGATTTTAGCTGTCATTCGGAACAGTATAAGGAGCAACATTTCAAATTTTTACCCTTAAAGTATCCCTAAAATCTGTTCCCTTTTCTGCATTGCTACCATGACCTCCAATTTTATTTGGGACCTTTATAAGAATCCTCACATACTAAATATACGATAGAGCTCTTTTAGTGAAATGAGGTGACAAACATCTTAGGCTTTTCCATGGTGGAAATGTTTATATTTTCTTTTATTAAAATAATGCCAGTTATGGTTTCGGTTTACAGTTGAGTCTTACTGTAGTGTGGTAGTTTTAAAACAAACCAAAATTTCTTGACTTTCTTACCTCTGATAGGTGGGGGTCTCTGCTCCTCCCTTGATTCTAGAGAAGTTTATGGTGGATTCTACCATTAACAGTAAAAATAACACAATGTGCCTTCTGAGCTAGGTCAGAAAAAGCCATTCAACTTTCACCTGGATCTCTTGGTATACTCGCTTTGAGACAACCCAGCCACCACATAAGAAGGCTGCCTATTCTGACTCTACCAGTTTGGAACAAAAGAACATTACAGAAAATTGTGATATGCTGAGAGACAAAGTGTGATGTAAAAAGGGGGATATAAAAAAGGAAGTGAATAAAGACAGAATATGATAATTGTGGTTGCCTCTGGCTGTTGGAATTATAAATCATATTTTCCAGCCCTTGAAATTATACTGGACTTTACAAAGTAGTTGTTTAAAATTTGTATTTCCATTATTGTTAAAACAAAATAAGCCAACAAGAAAAGGGAAAATAAATTATATTATTCTACATAAATGTACACTTTAATATTATGTTGTTACTTAAAGTTAGATGGGGCACCTAGGTAGCTCAGTCAGTTAAACATCCAACTCTTGATTTTGCTCAGGTCGTGATCGCATCGTTCATAAGTTCGAGCCCCTGGGAGGGCTCCGTGCTGACAGTGAGGAGCGTGCTTGGGATTCTCTCTCTCTCTTCTTTTTCTGCTCCTACCCTGTTCTCTTTCTCTCTCTTTCAATCAAAATAAATAAATATAATAAATAAATAAATAAATAATAAACAAGATTCCCTTTGCTGTTCTCAAAATATAAAGGTACTAACTAAAAATAAAGCAAAATTTTAAAAATTGAGGATTAGTTGACTAATTACATTTATTTCTGTGTAAATAACAGACAGATTAAGTTCACTTATTGAAACTTCATTGTGGGACCTATTGGCTGAATGAAATGCTTTTAAATGAGTGAAGGTTTGCTGATCCACAAGTAATATAATAGCCAGAGGTGATTTATTGCATGCCACACTTAAAGGTATGATAAAATAAGCCAAATGACTTAAAGTAAATTAGAGTAGGTCATACAAAAATCTGAAACCAGGTCTATAAGTTAACATGCTCCATTTAAAAACAAAAAGTATTTACAGGAGTCAATTGACACCCATGTATACACAAATGCATACAGACACAAAGCTATTTTATTCTTACTCTGTTCCATCTAATTGAAACATTCTCAGATTTCACTGCATTTTTCTCCAGAAGTAATGCACTTTTATTTTATGATTTAAATAATGAACACAATCATGTTATTAACTATTCAAATTGTATATGCAAAGCAGTGAAAAGGAAATATCACTGCATTAGGTATTTCTTAGTAAAATGATTGGCAATGTTAACTCATATGTCCGAAGGAAGAGTCTAATACTGATTTACTTAAATAAAATAACCTTAATACTTTGTTCTCGCAAACAGTGTTAAGAAAGGAAAAAGTGCTGAAGTAGAATTATTTTGTTGTTATTGCTGCAGTGTTGCTGTTGTTTACAATGTTGGTTATTACAGAGCCTCACTACTGCTTCAAGTATGAAAGGAGGTGGAAGAAATTTATCAAACAATTTTATGGATACAAAATTTCCCAATTCATATAATATGCTGATATTGGAGAGGGAGTAGAATCCTGGGATTCCATAATCTCAGTGTTTATTGACTAAATAAGTGATGAAAATAGATTGTTTGACAAGTATGATTATCCAGTATGTACTCACTGTTAGCATAGACACTATCACAAATATGAAGTTTCTATTGGAATCAAACGAATAATATATATGGAATTTTAACAGTATAAAATATTCTGTGCTGCTCTCTTCTTTTAGGAGAAGAGAATGCTCATCACCATCTGATTATTGTTATTCCCAAGCTTCCTCATTACCCCTGATGTGCTTCTTTAGTAAACTGTCTGTTTTTCTTGGTGGGATCTTCACTTCCTTATTGGTGTAGATTATTTATTATGGGAAGGCATTTTGTTTGTGATTCCTTTGGATAATAAAAAAAGGGTAAAAACATCGTTTCTTTATAGATGGCATCTACAATGGAAACAAATCAAAAGTAACAATCAGGTTACTTATGACCTGACCTGTAACAAGTAGCTTTGGCAACAACATTATTCAATGAATTAGAGACAGTACCTAGATTTTGGTAAAAAAAATTCTGTGGAATATCCTTCCACGAAGAGAAGCTTCCTGCTTTGGGTGATGGGAACAGACTTTGGGAGCAGAGGGAGAAGACTGATCCTCAGGGACTGACTGGGACAGTTGCATTGAACATGACAATTATTGGAGTTACTCATAAGGACCCAACTCAAAATTTTGGCTCTCCACTTGAACTATAAACTAAAGCAGGGTGCCTGAAGTACTCAAAGACATGTCCAAATCAATTATACTGCTTTTGTAATCAATCAAATCCAAAAGACGGCCTTCATTGAATTCAATGAAAGGAGTGTAAGATTGAGGAAATGGGTTGCTGATGCCACATGCTCCTTTCCTCATTGCACGCAAAATATACTGTTTTCTAACCTATACCCATACTCATACTTATACCTACATAGACCTGTACCTATACTCATATACATGTAAACTGTATCTATATACTCTATAATCTATCTAATGTTATCTTTTTGGAAGTCTAGTATTAAGAATGCTCTCAACTTCTATCCATAGCTCTATTGAATATGTTCACTGACATTTAAAGATTTGTGTTTCGAAGGAAAAATGAATGAATACAGAAAAAATTGTGATACGTAGGGGAGATTATCTTGACACTCATAATATTACAAGAGTTCTTACAAACTGATCAGGAAACAAATATTTTAAAAAGGCAAAACAGGGGCACAGCCAGTTAAGCATCAACCCTTGATTTCTTGATTTCGTCTCAGGTCATGACTTCACAGTCCTCAGGTTTGAGCCTCATATTGGGCTCTTCAATGACATGGCAGAGCCTGCTTGAGATTCTCCCACTCTTCCTCTGTCTCTTTGCCCCTTCCACCCAACATGAACAAACTTTAAAAAGATGGACAAAACATATAAAGGAAACTTATGAAGAAAAAAACAATAGACGAGGGAACACATGTGGTCAGTAAATATGAAAAATTATTTTATCTCACCACTGGTTGGAGAAATGCAAATTAAAACAATATTATTTACCCAACAGAATGGTACTAATTAATGAGTTTTTCTATTCAGCGTTGTCATTAATGTGAAGAAAGGGAAATGCTCATGCATTTTTTTTAGCGTTTTTAAGTATACAATTCATGACATTAATTACATGCGTAGTGTTGTGCAACCATCACCACCCTTGATTTCTAAAACTTTTACTTCCCTAAATAGAAACTCTGCAACCATTAAGCACTAGCTCCTATAACCCTCTCCATCTAGCCCCTGGTAATCTCTAAGCTACTTTCTAACTCTATGAATATGTCTATACTAAATATTCCGTATAAGTAGAATTATATAATTATCTTTTGGGGTCTGGCTTATTACATTAGCATAACACTGTCGAAGTTCATTCATATTGTAGAATGGATTAAAACTTCATTTTTTTTTATGGCTGAAAAACATTCCATTGTATGCATATACCACAGTCATTTGTGAATGGACACTTGGATCATTTCCACCTTTTGGCTACTATAAATATGCTGCAATGAACATTGGTGCACATGTATGTGTTCTGTCCCTGTCTTCAATGCTTTGGGGTATATGCTGAGGAGGAGAATTCCTAGGTCATGTGGCAATTCTTTTTTTAGCTTTTTGAGGAATCACCAAACTTTTCCACAATGGCTCCACCATTTACACACCCACCGGCAGTGAACAAGGATTTCAAATTTCTCCACAGTCTCAGCAACAGTTGTTGTTTGCTGTTAACTTTTGAGGTTTTTAAAATTGATTATTATAGGTACCTTAGTAGGTATGAAGTGATGTCTCATTGTACTCTTTAGTGTATTTTCCTCACAACTGATATTGTTGACCATCTTTACAATTATTGACTTATTGCATATTTGTATATCTTCTTTGGAGCAATGTCTATCCGAATTCTTTGGCTTTTAATCTGGTCATGTTTTTGTCGTTAAGTTGCAAGCATCATTTTTATAACCTGAATATCAAACCATTTTCAGATATATGATATCCAAATATTTCCTCCCATTTTGTAGGTTGTATTTTCACTTCCTTGATAATGTTTTTTTGAGGCACGGAAGTTTTTAATTTTCGTTAAGTTCAATTCATCCCTTCTTTACTTTTGTTGCTCATGATTTTGGCGTCGTACCTAAGAAATTATTGCTTAATTCAAGATCTTGAAGATCTACTCCTCTGAGCACCTCTAAGAGTTTTATAGTTTTAACTCTTATATTTAGGTTGTTAATCCATTTTGAATTAATTTTTGTAGATGGTATGAAGTAGGGGCACAACTTCCTACCTTTGCATGTGGAAATCCAGTTGTCTCAGCATTATTTGTTGACAAGACTGTTCTTTTCCTATTGAATAGGCTATGCAACTTTGTCAAAAATTAATTGAGTATAAAGTATAGGTTTATTGTTGGGCTCTCAATTCGATTCGATTGTTCTCTATGTCTATACTAATACCACCACATATTGTTTTGATTACTGTAGCTTTGCAATAAGTTTTGAAGTTGACTTGTGAGTCCTCCAACTTTGCTCTTTGTTTTCAAATATTTTGGTTACTCATGAATCTGAGAATTGATTTCTCCATTTCTGCAAAAAGATTGCTGAAATTTTGATAGGGATTTCACTGAATCTATAGAATGGATAATACTGACACCTTAATGATATTAAGTCTCCCTGTTCATGAGATGTATTTCCATTTATTTAGAGTCTCTTTAATTTCTGTCAGTAATATTTTTAGTTTTCAGTGTACTATTCACATACTCTCTTAATAAAATTTATTTCTAGGTATTTCATTTTTAGATTCTATTGTAAATAGAGTTGCTTCCTTAGTTTCCTTTTGGGATTGTTCACTGCAAATATCTAGAAACACAATTGTTTTCTGTGTGTGAGTGTTGCACCTTGCAATATTGCTGAATTCATTAATCAGCCTTAGTAGCTTTCTCGTGAATTCTTTGGGATTTTCTATATAAGGATCATATCATCTTCAAATAGAGATGGTTTTACTCTTTCTCTTCCAATTTTGGATGTGTTTTATTTCCTTTTCTTGTCTCATTGTTCCTGCAAGAGCTACCAGGACCTCATCAGTGAAAGTAGGCGTCTTGTCTTGCTCCTGATCTTAGGGAGAAAGCTTTCGGTCTTCACCATTGAGTATGATGTTAGCTATGCATTTTTCATAAATGGCATTTATAATGTTGTTGGAAATAGTAATTATTATTGCTTTTCAGGCGTTTTTTGGTAATATCAATAACATTACATATATGAGTACTTTGGAGTTCCTATTCATATATGATTTCCACAGAGACAAAAGGAACATTCCTAGTAGTAAATTGTAAAATATCTAGAGAACAGTATTTTGAGGGGAGGCATTATTAAAAGCTGGTATCAACTTAATTATCCATTAATATTGTCTATATTTTGATATGTATACATTGTGGAAAACTTTGAACTTAATAAAACTAATTAAATACATACCTATGGACCTGAAGAAATGTACATGATCTGTTTCCAGGTAGAAAAATATTTTATATATGTTAACATAAGCTAATTGTTATAAAAATGAAACCATAACTACCCTAAATATTATTTGTACATGCATGTGTGTATGTGTGTTTCTAGAAGTATTAAGTATGGGGAAGGATACATACCATGTAGTTACAATTGGTTACCTAGAAAATAGAAGGATAGAAAAATTTTGCTAATTTTTGTCATTAATTTTTAAAGATTATCTTGTACAATGGTATAAATTTTTCAGAATATGTGAGTAATATTTAATTACAAATTACTTGGTGAGTACTTCAGAAAGATTCATTATGGAATGAATGATAAATACTTCAAGAATAGTCAGAAAAAGAGGTTCTTTAGTTAAGGGAAAATATTGTTACCAAAAAAATTAATCAACTTCACAGTTTTGTTCAATGCCTAACAAACAAAAATGTAGAGGCCAACATGACAGCCACTATATAGTATAAGCTGGAAGGAACGAGACAATGAGCTTTTGTAAATGACTCTGGAGATAATGGGTAATTAAGACAGGAAAACACTCACTTCAAGGAGCTTAATAGACTGTGTTCGCTCCTTACTGTTTCTGGACAATTAAAGTTCACATAGTTGTTATTCATGTAAAGGCCAAAATATAAAGTAGAATATGCCATTTTAACTTGTGATCAACTGAATGGAGGCAGACCATTTTCTCCTAATTTTAGGAGCTTGCTGCCACCTATGGATGAGAGTGGAGTATTACAGCCTGCATGAAGACTTCCCAATGTCCAACACTGTACATCAAATGCAGGCTTGGGTTTCATACATTTTAGTCAAGTTCAATTCAGTTCAAATAATATTTCATATCAATATTAAACACCAAATTATGTACTGGAAATTCATATATAAATAATGCATTGATTGTCAAGGAACTTATAGTAGTTGAGATAAACCTAGAAACAGACATAATTTCAATACCATGAGATAGAAGAAAATGCACTATGGGAAAATAGCAGAGCTCAGTTTTGATAATGTGTAAATATGAATCAGAAATTGTGAGAAGTAGAGACATTAGGGGCAAATTCCAGATCATGGAAAACTGTTTTAAGGTAGAAAAATATTTTATGTAAATTAATACAATGTGTGTGTATGTGTGTGTGTGTGTGTGTGCATGTTGAGTGATATAAAACAGTTACATTCTGGAGATGCTGGATGGAGATGCTGAGCATATGAAGCTCCGATTAAAGCTCAGGAGTGGATATTCGCATTCATGAGCCAGTGGATATGAATAAAAGATAAACTGTGGCAGGGAATGGATCATGCAATAATACTATATAGACAAAGTGAGACAAACAATGAGGCAAGAGAAGAGTTAGGAACACATTTATTAAGAGTCAAAAGAGTGGGGCGCCTGGGTGGCTCAGTCGGTTGAGTGTCTGATTCTTGATTTCAGCTCAGGTCATGATCCTGGGGTCGTGAGATCAAATCCTGTACGCAAATCCTTGCTGAGCATGGAGTTGCTTAAGATTCTCTCTCTGTCTCCCTGCCTATGTCTGTATCTCTCCCTCTGCCCTTTTCTCCTATACATATGCTCTCCTTTTCTTTAAAATAATAAACAAATGTTTAAAAAAAAGAGAGAGAAGAGGAAAAAAATCTTACCAGAAATAATTTATAAGGGTAAAATCAGAAGACTCCTAGGGAACTGAAGAGGGGGTTTTAATTTTTTTTTCTGTGTCACACGATTCTTTAAAAATGTTTGATAAAAATATATGGATACTTGCCCTGAAGAATACAAACAACACACATAAAGAATAAACAAGACATTGTGCTTATTTGATCTCTTTCAAAATAAATTTAAAACGTAATATCAATATAAAATAATTTTATATAGAATATATAACCTTAACTAACAGCACAGTATATCTAATATAATCACTATCAACTTGTAGAATTTAATATATTTCATACAATCAGTTATGGAATATAAAGCAATATCAATGAATAGTTACATCCTTGTTACTCTACTTTTATATTTTCAGGTATAGAAATGAAACTTGGAAACAAAGAAAAAGCATAGTTTAGTGGAAAGATGATTATTTTTTTGATTATTTTTGATTATTTTTTCTGTGTGCAAAATAAATATTATATCTGATATTAAATTAATATTTTACTTGAATTAATATTTATTTTTAAGAACTAAAAACCCTGCCTCATAAAATGACATAGCCGCATAGGACCTAGGAAATAGACTACAAAGCCTACTTTGCCAAAGAAGTGTAAGCAAGTGTAATGCCGTATCAGATTTTTCTAAGATCTGATGCAGGATTCATTTCAGAGTCTATTCTAAGGACATATCCTTGCCAGCTGCCAGCTGTCCTAGAAACTGGGGAAGATGCCTCAGGACTCCCACTTCATCTTCAACAAAAGCTGTAGACAATCACACTGACCTAGATGATTTCTCCAATAGATTTGACATGAATTTCAATGTAATTAAAAATAAGACCATATAGGTAAAAATTAAGGAGAAAACCAGACAGTCTGCGGAAGACATGTCGACAATTATTAGAATAATCTGCAAAGAGTATGTTAGCAAACTATGGCTGATATGCCAGAGAAGGCTATGTTCTGTAATGTAAATAAAATTTTACTGTAACTCAGCTATATCCATTTGTTTACAGATTGTGTATGACTGCTTTTGCCTCACAATGGCAGAGATAAGTAGTTCTGCAAAAGATTGGTAAGTAAAATAAAAAAATGTTTGCTACCTTACCCTTTACAGAAACAGTTTGCCAAACCTAGAGCAAAAACTGGATATTACTTTTCAAGCAGAAAGATTCTGTGTCAGTTGGGGACTAAGTATTTAGAAATCCTTGGCTAAGTGTTGACTAAGACAGTTTCTGTGTCCCCTTGGATCTTATATTTTAATTAGCTTGTTTACTCTGTCACCAACAATAGAAAAAAATATTCCATTGATTGTGTTTGTAATGATGATCCAAAAATGACAGTTTGGTAGGAACCACTGTTAATTAGTATTGACTAGATATTATGCTCAACATTGTATATGCATCTCTTTATTTAAATTTTATACTAACATAATGATAAGTGATTATATATTATTTCCGTTTTTAAGAGGATAAAATGAAGCTTAGATGTTTTTTGTAACTTACTTAAGATCACATTTAAACCAATGGAATCAATGTCAACAGCCTCAGCTCTAAATAATAAGATTAGGTGGGGGGGGGGGTGCCTGGGTGGATCAGTTGATCCAACTCTTTTTTTTTTTTAATGTGGGTATTTATTTTTGAGAGAGACAGAGTGCAAGCAGGGAATAGGCAGAGAGCGAGGGAGACACAGAATGTGAAGCAAGCTCTAGGCCCTGAGCTCTCAACACAGAGTCCCACATTGAATTCCTAGTCTCCAAGATTCTGTTTGAGCTGAAGAATCATGAAGTTAGTGAGAAGATGAGACTTAATACAGAGGTCTCTGAAGCTCTTGAGTTCACCTGTGGTGAAGATCAGTTCTCAGGAAGTACAAACTTTGTGTTTAGCAACACTTAGTAAAGATACAAACAGGTCCACCTTTTCTCTGGGAGATACAGTAAACCATGACAAAGAATAGAAAAGAGTTGCTAAAACTTTCATTTAATGGAGTGATGATAGCTTATCTTTAAAGGCAGTCATTATCACTCAAAGGGGCATCAAAAATCTTTCCAGTTCCAAGTGACTGGGACAAAGAACAATTTAAAGGCAACTCAGAAGCACAAAGAAAAACTAATGGCTTTGTCAGAGCAGAAAACTCTAATGGTTTTGATGGAAGCACTCAGCTTCAGGAAAGTGTAAAGCTCTTTGCCAGAGAGGATACAGAATATCAGGAAAGAACAGGGAAGCTAAAGGAACAGAAAAAAAAAATACTTAAAATCTTCCACACACACAATGAGAACTGATCATAAATAATAAAGAGAACCAGTTAACAATCTCTGATTGAACTCTCTTGAAGATGATAAATATGACTGGTCTCATTAGAGAAGATCATATTGATTGTATCAACTTTAGAACAGTGATTCAGAAAAATGTGAATTTAAGTATTAAAAATATTTAAAAAGTTATGTGAAGGTAGTCAAATGAATGAAACAAAATTCATAGTTCCAAACTGAGAAAGCATCTTTAGTGTGAAATGCACATATCAAAAATTGGAGTCAAAAGCTTCACCTCATACTGCCTCAGCTGCATCACGAATATGTCATGTAGCATCTCAGTAAATCAGCTGAGGAAGACATTTATAGATTTAGATGGAGCAGAGCACACAGAGGAGAAGGGAATGTGAAGATGAATGCAGAGGCAGCAATGATGAGGCCACAAACTACTGAATGTCAGCAGCCACTAAGAAGCTAGAAGAGCAAGGAAAGAATTCTCCACTACAGGCTCCAGGGGAAATGAGACCCCATCAACTCCCTGATTTCTTCCCAGTGATGCTTATTTCTGACTTCTGGTATCTGGAACTGTGAGACAATAAAATGTCGGTAGGTTGAAAGAGAGATGGGGGAGGGAGAGCAATACAGTAGAAACCCCCAAAGTTTGTGAAAACATCAGTCTTACATACTGAAAATTTGATGCCTGTGGTGATGCCCAAAGACCTGAAGATAGAATTAGAAAGTGTCACTTTATTTGATCACAGGTGGATTTTCTCCTGTGACAAAAACCTGAAGAATGTTGCTTGGCAGCTCTGATGAATGAAAGAAAGCTCCATGAGCTAAGGGAAGAAAATGATTGAAATTAATCAGAACTTAACCCAGCTTTTGCCAAGTGGCCCCTTTATTTCTGCTATGCCTCATGCAACCCTGGGCAGTGACCAGAGAGGATTAGGGCATTCCCTACATCCTCAGGTGTGTAAGGGAGAGAGAAGCAGGTGTGAGAGCACAGAGATCCAGGATGACATACAGGTTTGATTCAGGTTTATGGCAGCTGACTCTGAACATCCATATTCACAGCTGTAGCACCTGAAATGTTTTTTCTCTCTTCAGAGTAATTTTAGCTGAGATCTTTTTTTAAAAATTTTTATTGTTTTTAAAATGTATTAAAGAGAGAGAGAGTGAGAGAGACAGAGAGACAGAGAGAGAGAGAACAAGCGGAGGAGAAACAGAGAGGAGACACAGAATCTGAAGCAGGCTCCAGTCTCTGACACGTCAGCACAGAGCTGAACGTGGGGCTTGAACTAATGACCTGAGCCAAAGTAGGACGCTTAAATGGCAGAGCAACCCAGGTGCCCCAGGGTTTAGGTCTTTTGAGTATAATCATTGCCTTCTAGCTGATGATGCATGTTCTCTTCCAAAATTTTATATATTATAGCTCGTAAGAGAGTGATTTCCAAGTATAGATGGTTAAAATATAATTCTTATTAATATATTATTTCCATTTCATTGGACCTTCTAGAACTGTATTGTATAAGTACTACATTTTTATGGGAATAAATTGGTCCACAATTACTTTAGCCATAATTGAGGTTTGACATGACTAGCTGGAGATATTTGAAACATTAAAATCTATTTCTATATACAATCAGGTGTACTAAGAAATCTGTAAAAGTAACTTAATATTTACTTTAATGATTGATTTAAAAGTATCAGAACCTCCTCCCTCTCCCTCCCCGAACCACTTCCCCAAAACAACAACAAAATCCTAGCAAAACTTGTTAGGATTTTGTTTCTTCATTCTCTTTAAGAATTTTCCTCATTTTTAAGAAATGTTTATCTTTGCAGATGTATCCATTTTCATTTGGTTGAATTTCCCCCCTAAGTTCCAGCAAAATATATTAAGTTATTTATTGGTTTAGTAATAATTTTATAGACCGGTTTAGGAGAGTTGACTCACATTCACAGGAGAGCATATCTGCATATTTAATTATGGCTTCTTTTATATATTCTTTAAAAATTTTTTATCTATGTGTTGCATGTTTATTTTTAGACTTGTTTTTAGATATTTTAACTTGTCAATAATTATGAAAATGTATTTAAGATGTTAATCTTTGTTCCCTTCATTTGGGGGAAATTTTCTTTCCTTGAACTAGACTCCTTATATAATCTGAGAGACTAGATAAAACAGGAAGATAACAGAAATTTGTTCAGTATGTCCTAGCTTTTTATTTTGAAAAGCTTAAATTTTGGAGGAAGGAATTTGGAGAGTGAATAAAATGCTTTTGGGAAAAAGAAGGTGAGAACAGTATATCCTCTTCAGCTATCACTCTGCACAAACACAAAGATGTTGCACACCCCTAACCAGGCTCCTCTGGATTTAGAAAAGGGAGAAGAAAGACAGGGAAGGGCAGACTTTCAGGGAGCAAATGTAGGGCATGTCTAGGCATAAAAGACTGAGATCAACCTTTTCCAGTGCCCCTCAAATGGCTGTGAAGCAGCAGCAAACCAGGAGGACCTAAGGATCCATGATGACTACACCAATGTCTGTTGGAGGGGGTGTGCAGAGGAGACGAACATCCCTCCCTGGTGAAGCTTTGCCACTCAGTAGGGCTGGCTCCCTGATGACACAATGGCATTGTACCCACAAAAACCAAGCACTTTCCTGTTTTCCAGAAAACCCGTATGTCACAGACACGTACACACACACACACACACACACACACACACACACACACCGATTTTGTTGCATTGGGGGTATGTTTTCTCATTTAACCCCACCACACCAGCCTCCCATCATTTTGTGGACTTATGAGGAATTAGGGCATGCTACCCGTCTCTGCCTTAGCCACTTCAGGTGAGAAACTGTACACTGATGCATCAGTTGTTGGTATGTTACTGAATTCCGTGAGCCACTCAAAATTTACAGTTATGCATGTTATCTCAGAATTTGCTCTTTATGTGTTCAGCATTACACTAAATTTGCGATGTAGTTTTTTGTGGATTGATATTTAAGAATGAAATTATTTGTGGCTTTGATTTTTAAAATTTTATGAAGTTTATAAATGTCACATAAATCAGAAGTACACAGTGACGGTGTGAGTACAAAGTCTTCTCCCTGTTACAGCACCTTAACCAAGAGAAAGCCTATTGAGATCAAATCCTCCTTAACCTCCTCACTGGTTGGAGTGCTGGAAAGCTGAACTACAAATAAGATCTTGCTTTATGGGCATGAATCACCAGTGTGACTTCTGCCCAATGATTTTGTGTTTTTTTCCTTTCAAAATAACAACCTCCATACACTTAATGTGCCCTCTTTGTGTAGAGCTCTAAGAGTTTTCATAACATGTTCTGTGTGTACCTATCTCCCTTGCAAGATATAAAACAGGTATCTAACCCCAAAATGTACCTCTTGTTCATTGAAATTCAACAGATCTCCCATCTCCTGCCCCTGGCAACTGTTAATCTGCCCTCTGACCAGATAGTATTGTCATTGCAGTAGTGACACATAAATGAAATCTAACAGTGTGTAGTCATTTGAATCTGTCTACTTTCACATAGCACAGTGGAGCTGAGATTAATCCTTATAAAAATGCCGTATTTGCTTTACGGCTCTAGTGCTACCTGTTCAGCAATGTTTCTTTCCAAACACAGCCTGCCAGTGTCGCTTATTTGCAAGAAATAAATCATTTTTAATGTTGGAGAGAGACATATAAAGTTTATTAAAATACAGCCTGACAATTACTATGCAAGCATGGATGAAGATTAATGGGTGCAACAATGAAGGGGAATAGAGAGCAATGAATATGACACGCTGGAGATGACTTACTTTTCCTGGCATGGAATTTACAACTCCTTTATCACTAAATTTATTTCAGCTGAATCATGAAGAGGCTCTTGTCAGTAAGAAATAGTAGGAAAAGCAGTTTAGGCAAAGAAAACAGTGTGAACAAGGATATGGCCATGTGAGGACACGTAGTACATTTTGATGTTGCAATTCAATACAGTGTAATTATAGAAAATGCTGTACGTCAATCTCAATTTCCTAATCCAGAACAGGACCCCACTATCATCTCATATTCTGTAGTCTAGATTTAATACCACTGAGTTATATCATGCTAAGCAAGTGTATAACTGGAATTACACTGCGACTTGAAAAACAGTGGTAGATTTTTCAATATGATTAATTACTGAGCATTTTGTAGACGTGCGTTGGTTCATAAATTGGCCCCTATGCAATGAGGGCAAAGAGAAAATGAATAAAGCAGCAGACCACTCCAGATTGGGAGGTGTAATGAGCAAGGGAACAGGCTTGTGTGGCTGCAAGACAAGTAGATCTCTGTGTGTACCTGCTAGAATCTTAAAAGTTTATGTATAGACACCTTAACTGGGTTCAGTCGCATATAACATCCAGATGGTATAAATAACACATTACACTCCCAAGATTGTGTCCTTGAAACAGCTCCGGCAGTGGGAATGGTGAGTAGATCACACATGCCAGGGACAGAGGAAGAGGTGAAGAGACACAGGTGCAGCTCTCAAGTCAATCAGTGCTCCAGCACTCTTGACGACCTCCTCCAACCACTTGGTGGGGCAGGTAGAGCCAACTGGTAGAGCCAGTGATTATGTATCAACTTGGGGTTTGTCTTTCATTTTTTAAATATTTGCAGGTGAAAAAAATGAGAGGACAAAGCAACTGAGTTTTTAAACAGGTTATTTTGCAGTTTCATATATCAAGGCTGAGTCAGCTGATGTTGCAGAAGAAACTGTCTTCTGGCACCAACAATGGGCCTATTTCTAACTCTCCCATGAACCTACTGAATAATTATGTCCTCTCAGACCCTTGACCTACCTTCCCTCACCAGCACAATCCATACTGTTACCAGGTTCAATTTAATCAGGCAAATCCTTTTTGAGTGTCATCAATGTTTCAGTTACTGAGCAATCCCTCTGGAGATAACACGTTGATCCAGACAATCCTTAACTTCAAGGGCCTTCCAACTTGGTAGGATAGGCAGATGAGGAAATGGGAAATTATCATGCAGAAAAGAACACAGAATGTTTAGTATATGAAACTATGGGCGTCTTTCTTAGTGGTTTAAGGAAACACTGGAAAAACTAATGTCTCAGCTGGAAGTTAAGGCTGAGTAGGTGATAGAAGGTATAAAAAAAAAAGGAATAGAAAAACCTTCAGGCCAGGATGTATTATATGAAAGAAATAGCGGAGAGGCTGGTCATATGGGGGAACTGTAAGCTGTTGAATGGGGAAGGGGAGGGGCACATGCTGATGAGAGATATAGAACAAATAAGGATGGAGGGGAGTCCATTTTGAAGACTCTTGCAGCTTACCTTTTGAACAGTGGGCCTTAGGCAAAGGACATTGGATTAACTGGTAGATTTAAGTAGGAAGATAGGCAAACATGAAAGCAAGAAGACCATTGTCCATAACACAGGAGAGAGGTGATGACTATCTGCCCTAGAAGTGTCAGGAAGAAAGGAAGATGAATGGATTGAGCAGGTAGGTTTTGGGGAACGCCTGGCTGGGGAACAAAATGAGAATGACTGCAGGCTTCCAGCCGAGAGGAAGTGAGGGAATCATTCCGAAGACATGGAAAAGAGAATTTTGAAGCAGGTCTGTGAATCAAGGGGGGCTACTGGATCTGGGGGCCACGGGGCAGCTGTTCAATCGGCATTTGGTTTTACTGGTATGGAGCCAGAAGAGAGGTTGTGCTGAAAGAACTCTCCACTCACCATCCTACGGCGGTTACTGGTGCCACGTGTTTGGAGCATGGGTTGGGCTCTTCCTTCCAATTCTTAAATCCTGTGAAAGCTAAAGGGAAAGAGGGATGCTGCTGTTGCAACCTTAGCCTCCACCCTTCCTCGCTGAGAACGAAGGTGGCAGAAGCATCATAAGAGAGGCTTGGTTTTCGAGAGCAATCCAGCACGGACGGTTGGAGGGTTAAGGATCTGTCTGCTGGGACAGTGAGGGGCACTGCCCCTTCCAACTGAACCATACCTGCCACATCAACCGGAAGTTCCCCTCTTGGCAGTTTCTAGAACGACTAAGCCTTTCCCAAACAACTGCCCTTAGCGCGGAGGCGCAAGTGCCAAACCCCACCCGGCGAGCCTTCCCGGGGGTTGCGGTTGCGCGCAGGCGCTGGTGCGCGCGCCGTGGGCTGCGCCCCGCCCCCACCTGCGTGACCTCCAGGGCAGGAGCCGCGCGGGAGCCCAGTGCGCGCGGACCCCGCTCTGAGCGCACGGGCCCGGCGCAGTCGCCTGCCCGGACTCGCGTCCCACACGAAACGCAGCAGGAGCCCCGAGGAAGTCCGGAGGTGGCTCCATCCTCCCTGACCCCGCAGCCCAGGCTCTGTGACGTCTTTGACTCCGGTCCGCCACCGCAGCAGCGACTGGAAGAAACTGGGCGAGGTCACGCGCAAGGTCGGAGAGGTAGGGGGCTGAGCAGCGCTCAAGACGTCGTGTGGTGTGGATGTGGGGAGCTGGCAGGTGACAGGAGGAGTGTCACGGAGCGGCTTTATGTACGACGGGGTGTTGCGGTTGGTCGTGACCCACGGCCACTGGCCCTTCCCTTGCCTTTGCAGGGGTCACTTTGCTCCCAGGGGGATTCGTTTTCCTGTGGTACAGGCCGTGGTTATGTCCTGCGTTTTTCTCGCTGATATCTCGCTCCTTAAAATTTCTTTAAGCTCCTTTGAGAAACTTTTGCTAGATTCTGAAGGCATCCTAGTGGCAAGGAAATTGTACTTGGCAAAAAGGATAACCGGACACTGAGTCTGTTAGGATCTACTTTTTGCTTCTATAAATTAGATCTCTATTGACGGAAGACTCTCCTGTCTCCAACTGCTTTAATCCAGGCCAAGAAAGCATAGCTGAATACACAGTGCTGTTAAAACAGCAACGGTATTCATTAGCCGTTCCGGGTATCGTTCAGTAGTTATACAGACAGGAACGTAAAAGGAAAGGTACTTTTTTCTTATTTCCCAAATACCCTTATGTTTCACAAAAAGTAAATCTGTCATATATGGGAAGTGCAACTATCTACAACTTTAGATGTAGTACAAGACTTACCATGATTTTTTTTGTGTGTGTCTTACTGATTTTAGTCTATTTTATTTGGGCTGATTTGATTTGTAAAAATGGGGAGCTCCTATCTCACCCACCACAGGGTTTAAAAATGAGTGGTAGACTCAAGTTATTAGATCAGATCCAGAAATAACACACCAAAGTGTAAGTGCTTTCCATTTTCTCCAACAGAAATACTATGTCCTCATAAAGAATGCTTACGAGTGGATTTATGTAATACATAAAATATGTATTTACTATAAATACACAAAATATTTTATAAGAAAATACTTGACCAACATGTAAAAAGGCAAGAGACTTCAAAATTTATTATATTTTTTTGTATAGACCACATATCCTCTTTTTAGCCTTAAGTAGTTTGTCACTTCTCTACTTGAGGCAAGCACTGTCACGGGGTTTAGAATTGCAGTTATCGTTGGTTGGTGCCTCCTTTTTGCAAATTTGCCATGGAGTTTCCATGTCTTCATGCACATCTTTAAAAAATACATGCATATAGGGGCGCCTGGGTGGCTCAGTCGGTTAAGCGTCCGACTTTCGCTTAAATCAGGATCTCGCGGTTCGTGGGTTCGAGCCCCGCGTCAGGCCCTGTGCTGACTGCCAGCTCAGAGCCTGGAGCCTGTTTCAGTCTGTGACTCCCTCTCTCTGACCCTCCCCTGCTCACGCTGTCTCTCTCTCTCCTAGAAATAAAAACGTTAAAAAAAAATAAAAAAAATACATGCATATAATATGGTAAATGTGCATTCATTTTGGCTAACAAAATATTTTTTTTAAAAACCTGACCAAAATTTATGGAAAGGTATTTTGATTTTTACTATAATCACATAGTTCCTCCTCAGCCTTCACTTAAATAGTAATGACATCTCTCTAGGACAAACGTTATCACTTACCAGGTTCTACCCTCCTTTACAAGTGAAGTCATTAATATCCTTATGTTTAATCTAGTAGAGATATGAGGAGAAGTGAGAGGAAAGGAATGTTTATTGAATATGTTTTATATTTAGTAAGCATCATAAGGGCATTAAAATAATTAAATAATCTTTATTACACTGGAATATAGTTTCAGTTGAAGCATTTACAAGTCACTAGCACCAGGGGCACCTGGGTGGTTCAGTGGGTTAAGCATCCATCTCTTGATTTCAGCTCTTGTCATGATCTCACAGTTGGTGAGTTCAAGCTCTGCGCTGGGCTGCACATTGGTAATGTGGAGTCTGCTTGGGATCCTCCCTCTCTCCCTCTCTCTCTCTGTCCTTCCCTGCATGCATGCAAGCTCTTTCTCAACAGTAAATAAATAAACTTAAAAAAAAAAAAAACCAAGTTACTAATACCAGAAATATGGAAAATTTATCTTTGAGATGTGGCATTAGAGAACACCATAGTTGCATGGCATATGCAAGAAATATTGGGGCCAGCCACTTCTTATATTGGGCTGGTTCTTTTACTAGACTATTATTATAGAATTACAGCTGATATTCAATTTAACATCAAAATGAAATAATAAGGAAAATAGTCAATTTCCATTGAAATCCCAACTCAAACCATTTTGGAAACATTTGTATGGGGACTAAGCTATTTTACATCTGCTCTTCTTCAAGAGAAGCTGTAGAGAGGAAAACTCTAAGTCAAAACATGAGGAATTCATTAAAATAGTTAACATTTCTAATTGTGAGACATATTTGGTAGACATACAGAAGACACTGAGGAACATTCTCTTATGTATTTTCACTTAAGATTTTGTTTGTCCTCATATAAGGGGGTAATAGTGTCTTTTCCTTATTGTGTGTTTCTTATGTTTTTTTTTTTTTTAACAGATAGCCCAACAATAATATGTGACATTATTAAGTATTTGCCATCATGACAATCTCTTAGTTTATGAACCAGTACTACTTAGGAATTTGTTCAAATATAGGCAGAACTAATAGAGATTTGAAAGTAATCTCTATCTGTTTTTTTTCTCTCTTCTCTTGTTCACACCCACCACAACAAAGGTGCAGTTAAAATATCCAAGATCTGATACTTTACATTGGAAAGTGAGTGAAATTAGCACAAAAATATTAAGTGGCAAATGGTCTTTTTCCTCGTCTTTAAAAAAATATTCGAGGTTATTATCAACAACAAAAACATTTTCTTTCATTTCTAATCTTTTATGTTTATACTTGGGAGCCATTTGTAATCGAATATAAATTTAAAGAGCTATTTTGTTATATTCCATATTGTTTTATTTTATAACTACAGTTCTCAAAAAGAGGTGTACTTTGTACTATATTATATGATGAAAAGTGGAGTATATTTAATGCTGCAAAGGAAGTTTACTTTGGCATTCATTCATTTATATCATTCTAAATAGTGTTAGAATTTCCTAAAACTTAAGCATTAAGACAGGCTTGTGAATCTTTTAAATTTACATTATGCATCATAAATTTTTTGATTCTCAAACTTAGCTAAATAATTGTAACTGGTCTTATCAGAGCAAAGTGATAACGGTTTTGGTTGTGAACTTACTTGCTTTTGTAGGTAACAGTATGTTTGATATGCTTTTTTTCTTCTTTATGGTTCTTCATGGTATTCTGTTCTGTGCACTCAGAGTTTGTATTCATGTCTTCAGTGAACTAAATCTACAAAATGCATTTATTAAATCAGCTTGTCTATTAAGCACCTGTTGTGTGTGAGTTCCAGAGGAAATTATACATGAATTGGAAAAAAAGAAAAGCAATGCATATTCTGCAAGTGCTCTGTTTTCAGGACAGTGTATATCTAAATCAAGAAAGCAAAATGATACACATGGCTATTGAAATTTTTGATATTGATACTTTAGGTTTTAACTTGTGCTGCTGTTGTTGCTGCTGTTAGCATTATGTCATGACAGAGACATAATGCTTATAGATTTATATGGAAAAGGAACTGGAAATAAACTGCGACAATTTAGAGATAAGAAAATCTCTCAAATTCGTATAGTGTGTTGATGTTGGGGAAGGGTTAGAATCATATGAGCCCAGTCAATGGTTGTTGAATGATTAAATTATTAAAATGGTTAATTTATCAGATCCATTAAGTATCCAGGATATGCCCAATCCAATTTGAGTCAAACAAATGATATATATGGATTTTTTGTAGTCTAAATTAGTTTATCCAGTCTATCTTTAAACAAAAAGAATGTTTATCACCATCTTATTACTGTTATTATAAAACTCCGCCATTATCCTTGATCTTCACCTTTACTAAGTGTTGTTTTTCTACTTAGCTGCCTTACTCTCTAGGTTGTGTGGATTTCTTATAATGGGATTTCTTTAAACGTTGTTGGTTTGTGGGTTTAGCAAAAAGAATAAGCATCAAGTTTCTTTATGGACTACAATTTTAATGAAAATAAATCTAAGTTAAGAATATGGTTATTTGTGACTTGGTTAATACAAGAATTTACTTCCATGGGGTGCCTGGGTGGCTTAGTCGGTTAAGCGTCCGACTTTCGCTTAGGTCATGATCTCGCGGTTCGTGGGTTCGAGCCCCGCGTCGGGCTCTGTGCTGACTGCCAGCTCAGAGCCTGGAGCCTGTTTCAGTCTGTGACTCCCTCTCTCTCTGACCCTCCCCTGCTCACGCTGTCTCTCTCTCTCTCTCTCCTAGAAATAAATAAAACATTAAAAAAAAAAATTAAAAAAAAAAAAAGAATTTACTTCCTAATATTACTATGACTATAAAGTAGATTTGCCAGTAACAATTAGGCTCATATTACATATAACTGAAGTATTAAAAAATCATTGAGAAGTGAGACCATACTTTAGAATAGTAACTCAGGAGAAAATGTCTTGAAGGATAGCTTCCTGGTTCTGATGGTTGATACAAACCTTGGCGTTAGAAGGTGATGGAGGAACAATATCTTCCAAACTGTGAAGGTCCTTTGAGATTGAAAAATGAAGGCAACTACTCCATACTGATTACACCGAGTTTTTTTCAGGGTAACTTACTAACAGCCGTGTGGGGGGCAACAGTCCAGGTGCAGCTCTTCTATGCCCCTTTGAGGACCTTAATCCACAGGTGTATAGAGCTAGGCACATTGTGGTGAAGTCAAAGGGGAGTTATCTAACATAGCCTATTCTGTGCACCAGTCATCTCTATTAGTTAGCTAAAATGGAGCCTTCTCTGTGCCACTTTAGAGAAGATCAAAACAAGTCTTCCCTAATTCTGCTCAGGGCATACATTAACTTCCAAGGGTCCTGGAAAATGTAGCCGTCAGGGATGTCCTTGTGTGAACATGAACGAGATGGAAGGCTAAAGATAGAATCAGTGTTGTCTACACTCCCACACTTTGGTCATTGTGAGAAGGTCACCCCTCAAGGAGTGAGTAGGGATAGTATCGAATATCACATTTATTTGAATTCTACATACAGACCACCAACACAAAACAATAGATTTCCATTTGAATTAACTCAAGAAGAATGCCCTAGAATAGTCATCACATTGACCGATTATGCCACATTTGCCAAAAATCAGGTTGAAAAGAAGGGTCTGGCCACAAGAATATTTTTCCTTCAGTGAAAAGAGTAGAAGTTGATACCATAGCTACTTTTTTCCTCATTGTGCCTAAAATATGTATATACGTAGAGGTGTTTATATATCTATATCTATCTATCTATCTATCTATATATATATATATATATGTATATATATATATATCTTGTTTCTTTCTTTGGAGCTTTGTGTTTTGACTACTCTTAGAATGTTTTTTTTTCTATATAGAGTAACTTATATAAAATAATAAAATTAGCTAGTTGAAGGCATTAGAGTACACTAAAGTGGCCAGGACACAGGGCCTAAGATCCCTAAGAGAAGGAAAGTGTATTGAAAGGAGCTCTTTATTCACAGCAGCTCTTTTACTCAAAGCAATACAACTAGCAATTGACTTTCCAACAGAAATGAGGAAAGCAGATGACAATAAGTGGCATCTTAAAGTTGACAGAAATTAACTGTAAACTTAGAAACATATATCAAGTGAAAATATCTTTCATAAACTAAGACAAAACAAAATAATTTTAGTTGAACAAAAACAGAATTTGTTACCAACTGATACTTAGATAAAAACACCCAATAACAATAGCCAAAACAGTAAGAGTTATACTTTTTTGGTTTCCTATTAAGAAATATGCTGTAATCTTTAGAGTAACCAATAAAGGAATAGAAAAAGAATGCATAGCCCCAAAGTAATAGAAGAAAATTTGAAAAAAACAAAGTAATAGAGCCAGCAAACTAAAACTGAAACAAACAAAGCTGGAGTAACTCAAAATAAAGCAAAAGAAGTTATAAAAATTAGGAAAAGATACAAGATGAAAAGTTAGCAAATACCAATTTGATAGATTTGAACAAAAAAGTATCAATAGTTTCATTATATGGCAAATTGTATAAATATTCCAATTATGATAAAAAGATTGTCAAGCAGCAGCCTATATATCCATCAATAAAAGAATAGATACTTAAATTGTGGTCTGTTCACACGATGAAATTCAATGTAATGCTGTAATGCATTACAGTAGATAAAGTTTATCAATATAATGTTAAGAGAAACAATACAGAAGTTTGTACATAATGAACAGTTTCATTTGTATAGTGTTCAAAATCACAAAATAAATAACAAATGGAAAGAAATTAGGAGAATAATTTAGCTTTGGCAGAATCATAAGAGAGCCTTTTGGGAGGTGATCATGTTGTAAATTTGAACCGGGTGGTGGTTATACAGGTATGTTTACCTTGAAAAAAATCATCCAACTGTACATTTAAAATTTATATTCTTTATGTATACTTAATAAAAATGTTTACAAAAATATAAATTATAAGACTAGGCCAGCAAGAAAGTTGGTTTGGTTTTATTTTAACAAGTAGCAGCATGTAGTATTGTGGAAAATGCTGAGTTAGGAGCCAAAAGTTCTGTGTTCTGGTATTAGGTCTGGCACTTATAAGATGTTCCTTGGGTATGTCATACTGTCCCAGAGTTTCAGTATTTGCATCTGTAAAATTGAGTGATATACACCTAATGATACCACTGTACTGCCCTCTCTTACAGGGTGTGGGTGGATTCAATAAAAATATATTTGATAAAGTACTACTGAGGCTAAACTCCTTGCAAGTGTATCAGGTATAATATTTAATTAAATATAATTATATTCGCATCTGCATATTTAATGATATAATATACAATATAATTAATATTTATAGTAAACATAATATAATTATAAATGTATAATATAAATAATATTTATATTAATTTGCTCAACATCAGGGAAAAAGTCAGCTTTTTACCTACCCGAGTGCTGTATATACTTATTATTAATTATCTAGATAGTGTGGTAAAAGCAGGGATTTTAACTCTCCCATAAACTTAAAAGTTTGGGAAAGCTCTTTTGATCATTTGGTGTGGGCACTGATAGTGATCCTGAGTTTATACTAAAAGGCAAACTTGGAAAGAGCAAAATAAAGAGGTTTTGTAGGTGTCTTTGGGATACTGAATAATGAGACAGAGAAACTCACACTTCACAGAGCTCCGAGTTTGGGTGCAAATGTTGATTATATGAATCTGAAGCTCAGGCAAATTTCAGGATTAGAGAAACACATTTGTGAATCAGTAGATGAGAACAGCAGATAAGCTATGACTATATATGGGTTGTGTAAAAATAGTCAACAGGCAGGGGTGCCTGGGGGGCTCAATAAGTTGAGTGTCTAACTCTTGGTTTTGGCTCCTGTCATGCTCTCATGGTTGATGGAATAGAGATCAACATGCTGACAGCGTGGAGCCTTCTTGGGATTCTCTGCCTCTCTCTCTGCCCCTCCTCCTCTTTCTCTCACTCTCTCTCTTTCTCTCTCCCTCTCTCTCAAAAATAAGTAAATAAACAATTTTTAAAAATAGCAAACAGGCAAAGTGAAAAGAAAAATGGGCCAAGGGAAAAAGTTAGCCACACCCCTGATTAAGATTCAGGAGAGGAGCATGAAACCTTTGGGGAAATAGTTTTGGTAAGGAAAAAACTAGACTACACCAAGAGCATTTCCAGAGGATTTTGTGTTACAGAATCCTTGTAGGAAGATAGAAAAAAAAAATGAGGTTTCTTCCCATGAAATCTTTATGCAAAAAGCTACATAAAAAATAAATCATGGATTATACTTTTATTTACTTGGGATAACTTCAGAATGCAAAATTTTTTAAAAAATGCAAAATTAATATACAATGTATTTTAATAGGGTGTGCATTCAGTATTAACTAGTGGTAGTTAATATGCCAAATATAATGAATATTAGTTAATATGGCTCATATCATCAAATAATATTGCCTTTTAAGCATGCTGGTAAAAAAAAAAAAAAAGTAAAATACATGTCCACAGTTGTGCTTACCCAGTGTAGTGTGGCTTATACTTTCTCTGTATTCACTAACTTACACCCAATTTTCATTCCTATCTCAAATTTATTAATATATATATTGTGATTAATGTATGCAATAAATGGGGCTGGGTGTGTCCCCTTAGTTACCTCAGCTAATTCTCATCACAAGCCTATGAAAGACACATTTACCTCCTTCTGTTAGGATTAAGGAAACTGAGACATAACAGGACCCAAAACTGATTCCAAGACAAGACTGCCCAGCAACAATGTCTAAACTCCTTTTGCTTTCATCAGCCCAGCCCTCTTGTCAAGTCAGAGACCGTGTTTTGCTGAATTAAACATGCACACTGAAGTCACAGAACTTACCATAGAACTGTGCCTTACTCAAGTTGTGAAGATTTCTGAAAGCCCATCTTTGTATAGCACCAGATTTCCTGGTGCTTTGTTATTTCCATTACACGTACTTTCTTATTTCAGTGCAGATATTCTCTTAAAGTGAGTGTGAGAGGTCTGTTAATACTGTACACTATCTTAAATTGCTAGAACTAGACTCCACTTAGACTGTGGAGTCTAGTCTTAGACCTTTTCCTTGTCTTATCTGCTATATCAAAGCATAAGAATAGATGCAATTCTGGTATCTACTTTCATCTAGTTTCATAGTATTCTTTAAGAGAACCCCATGTCCCCTAGCACCATTGTTGTATTAGAATTTTCACTTGTAACCCTCTTGTGCTGGGCTTCAGAAGTCTTGAGAGCTCTCTCTCAGAGCTGCAGACCTGACAGACTTCCCATGTGTTTAACAACTTTTCTTTTATCAGGGTCCTCACTGAGGTCAGTCACATTCCCTGCATTTTATGCTATGATGGTAGCCTCTTTTCACAGGCTAGAAGCTCAGGAGTAATCCATCTGTATGGTTTTTAAAGGTATACTAGGTTTGCTTTTCAATAAAATTGATGCACGTAGTGTTTTTAACCAGGTTTCTCCAAATGTCTTTTGGCAGAAACAGTTTATGACCTGGTTTTTATTGCCATGTCCAGGATCTCCTATAATAGTAATTGATTTTCAAAATCATCCATGTCTTTCTTGGAGACCAGAAATCAGAAACTTGTAGACATTGCTGCTGGGGAGAGCACTGTGTCAACATAGCTTAAAGTGAGGACCCCTCTGCTTTAAGTTGACCACTTACTCTACCAGTTCTGATTAAGGGATAGTAGATCCCATAAAGGTAGGGAGCCTTATGCCGTGTTGTATTAGAGGACACGTATTTCTGTGATTTCATCAATTGCAGAGGTTTTTTTTCCTTTTTTTTACCCTTGCCTGCTATCTCAGAACCTCTCCTGGGGCACCTGGGTGGCTCAGTTGGTTAAGCGTCCGACTTCGGCTCAGGTCATGATCTCGCGGTTTGTGGGTTCGAGCCCTGCATTGGTCTCTGTGCTGACGGCTAGGTCAGAGCCTGAAGCCTGCTTCAGATTCTGTATCTCCCTCTCTCTGACCCTCCCCTGCTCACACTGTTACTGTCTCTCTCTATCTCTCTCAGAAATAAATAAAACATTAAAAAAACACTTTTTTTTTCAAAACCTCTCCTCATCACTGGATTGTGTCCAGGCAATAGAGTTATAATGAATACTAATTATCCTGAAGAACACATAATTATGAAGGTACATTTTCTGCTAAATTACAAAGTCAGAAAAATACAGTGCATTTCAAAGAAGTTATTTGTGATTCCTAGGTTACTGCCTTAGATGATTCTTTTTGCTTCTGCTTCTTTCCATTGGCATATAGCCAAAATATTGACTGTATCATTGCTGATGATAAGTTATAAATAAAAGGTACTATTAAAAAAGATAGCCTATTGTAACAATAGAGCAAAACAAATAATGTTCTATTCTGCTATGATTGAAAATGATGTATTGCAAGTAAAGTGTATTTTATCTGTATCAGTGGACTGACTTGAAAACATTTTTTATCTTTTTCAAAGTTGTTTGTTATTTAAAATATTTTTTATTATTTTAGACATTTTCAAGTAAAGCAGATTTCTGTCTTTCATTTTCAATTTTTGTACCTGGTTTGATTTGTCATAGGCACATATGTGGTAGTTCTGTTACTTTAGCACACAGCTAGTGTTTTATCCAGGAGAGAGGAAAATCTGTATTTCAGCCACATTAAAAAATAACAATGTATTCTTTATTTTATCAGAAAAAGAAACAGAGAGAGGGAGAGAAAGAGAGAGAGAAAGGAAGAAAAGAAAGTTATTTTTTATCTTTAGGATAACCTATAAAGTAATAGTAAAAGAATATGTGACTGTAAGGAAAGGAGATGTCATATTGAATAATAACTTAATTGTTCCAAAACAAAAAAAAAAATGAGAACAAAAAGGGACAACAAAGAGATGAGGAAAAATATAAAACAAATAGTAATTTGGGAGATTTAAACAAAAAGGTCAGAAATTTTATTAGGTATAAATGGCATAATACTTTAATTAAGCAAAGATAGTGAGAAACAACCTAAATTCCAATCATCAAAAGAATACTAATTTAGTTGTGGATTTATTCACACATGGATTTCTAATGCAATGACCTTCTGTCAATACATTACCATGGTATATCTCACCAATATAATGTTAAATAAGAGTAGCAAGACCAAAGAGAGGACATACTGAATGATTCCATTTGAATAAAATTCAAAAAAGGCCAAAACGAATCTATATTGACAGAAATCAGAATAGTACTTTACTTTTGGCAGGGTAATGATTGAGAGGAGGCGTGAGAGAGACTCCTGGGATATGATAATGTTCTACATTGGGAACTAAGTGGCAGTTACACAAACATGTTTAATTTGTAAAAGATTATCAAACTGGATATTTAGGATTTATACATTTTACTATATGTAAATCAACAAAACTATGGAAATATAAATTAGTAGTCTAGAGTACTCTTCCTGACTTCTTACACCCACTTTGTCTATTTTCTCACCTAAATCTCCTTTTTGCCTCATATAGGATAAATGGAGTTGACTGCATATCCTGGACTAAATTAATTACCTAAAGGGTGTAAATGAAGGGCCCTGGGAAAGCTGGTAATGTTTTCCACCATAATAGCCTGGGCAATACCAGTAATATCCTTAGAGGTATTAAAACTGATAAGAAAAGACAACCCAATATAAACAAGAGTTAACAATAAAGAGATAATTGTCAGATTAAGAAATCTAAATAATGTATAAATATGAAAAGATGCTCATCCTCACCACTGATTGAGGACATACAGATTTAAACAGCAATGGAATATTATCATTAATCATGTTGACAAAAGTTAAAAAGTATACTATCTGATGCTGGCAAGAAGGGCAACTCTCATGCATTGTTTGAAATACAAATTATTTTTGCTTTCTGAGGAATTCATTGACAAAATTAGACCAAAAAATTGTAAAATATACCCTTCGGTCAGCACTTCTTCATTTAAATATAAATTTATATATGTTTATATATATAAAAAGTCCACATTAAAAGTATTTGGAAGAGATTTTTTTTGACAGCACTTTGTGTAGGGAGTATTGAAAAGCTGAAATTTACTTGATTATTTATCAAAAGAGGAATGTTGAATACATTGTGTTATGTTCACCATGTGGCTATTAAAAAATAGAGTTAAATCTTTGCATATGGACATGGAGGAATGCACAGCATATGTTTTCAGGAAGAACACAATTCGCATAGCTGAAACAGCATAACCTCAGTTTGTAAAACCAAAAACAGTAAACCCCCAAAGCCTCCCTTGTGCCTATAAATGCGTGTGTGTGTGTGTGTGTGTGTGTGTGTGAGAGAGAGAGAGAGAGAGAGAGAGAGACAGAGAGAGAGACAGAGAGAGACAGAGAGAGAGAGACAGAGAGAGAGAGAGAGGGAGGGAGATTTTAAGTGTATGTGGGTATATAAAATGACAGATAGAACATGATAAAATTGGTTACCTAAGAAAGAAAGTGAAGATGAAATCTTGTGTGACTTTTGGTTGTGATTTTTAAAGATTATCTTGTACTATGATACGAATACTTTAGAAACAATTGATAAATACCCCTGGAGAAGGCATTTGGAATGTTAACTCCTTCAAGGATAGGCAGAGAGGGAGGTTCTACTGTCAAAGGGAGGAGATGAAGTACTAAAATATTTACCCAGCTTCACAACTTGCTCAGTATCTACCAAAGATATATTCTCCAGTTTAAGACACTGTACATAGAATTTTTTTGTAAAAAAAAAAACTCTCTGTACCAATGACACATGAATTTCCAGAACTGGCCTATTAACACAAACATTTTTTATCTGGGAAATAATAATTTTGAAGACTAGAAAAAATTACTTTTAACCATGTTGGAAGAGTTTTACAAAAACAAGTATTTTCAGTAAGCTTTAATAAACTGGAAAACCTAGATAAAATGTGAGTGCCATATTGTTTTGACAACTTTAGTAATAAACAATTTTGGTTTTTAATGATTTGGTACTATAACATTTCATTTAATAAGCCACTTGTTACCTTAAGGTCTTATCTAAATAAATAAAGTTTATTCCCATAAATTAGATTCTAGGGAGAAATTGTATTTACATTAAAATAATTAGATTAGCATGAAAAAGTCAACTTTTCACATCTAATGCTATGTATCCTTGTTATACATATACACATAGAATCTGATTTTTTTTAAAAAGAGGGATTTGAGCCATCTATACTGACCTATTTTTCCTTAACAGTTGTGGGGAAAGCTGTTCTCATTCCCTGGTCTGGTGTAACACTAGTGCAAAGTTTATATTAAGATGAAAAAGCTGGAAACTGTAGGACAATGAAATGTTGTAGGTAACTCTGAGAATCTTAACTATTTAAGACAGAAAACTTCACTTCTAAGAACTCCCAGTATTTTTAGACTGCTTGCTTTTCTCTTTGCTTACAATTTGTGATAAATGAAAGTTTATGCAGTTACAATTTTATATAGACTTAATTTTCAATTTAAAAAATATAAACTTAATATTTGATCAATTATACCTAAGGCACATTTAGTCCTTTTGTTTCCTTAATTTTATAAGTAGAATAGAGTATTATACCACCTATGGATAGAATGAAGTATTACACTTTTCCTTTAGGCAGTGGAGTTGTGCATGTCAGATGTTGGTTTCAAATAGATAAATTTTAGTTTGGTCCAATTCAATTCAACAATGTTTTTATCATCAGTATTAAATACTAAGTTAGGCATTGGGCTCTCAAAGATGAATAATAAGCTAGGCTTTGCTCTGCAGGGAGTGTAGAGCTGAGTAGGTGAGATAAAATTCCAAACAGGTAAAATTTCAATGCCACTAAATAAAAGCAAGTGTACTTGAGATTAGAATAGAGTTCAATTTTACTGAACTAAGTGTTGAAGTCTGAAGCAAGATGTATGAGAAGCTGAAGCTGAGGAGTTACACACGGCCCAGATCATGGACAAATTCATTTGTTATAAATGAGCTAAGTCTTGGTCAAGTTGGAGGCAGATTCTGATTGTATGAAATTGAAGCTCATGCAAAAGGTCAAGATTAGAGAAATACCCTTGTAATTCAATGCACAAGAAAAATAGATAAACCATCAGAATTGATGGATAACGCAAAAATATCACCAGTGCAGATAGAGTAACAACAATGGGCCAAGGAAAGAAATTAAAACTTCATTGAATAAGAATCAGCATAGCAAGAAAACCTTCCAGGAAAGAGTTAAGAAACAGGAGATGCCAAGGACACTTTGAAACTTTCTTGCTGTATTCTGTATATAGATTCTGGTAAAAAATTTTGATAAAAACATAAGGTTCTTGAAGTGCCTGCCTGGCTCATTTCAAAGAGGTTGTTACTCTTGATCTCAGGGTTGTGAGTTCAAGTCCCACTTGGGTGTAGACATTGCTTAAAAATAAAATCTAAAATAAAAGTCCCCAAA
Source organism: Proteles cristata cristata (assembly GCA_017311185.1). NCBI lineage: Eukaryota > Metazoa > Chordata > Mammalia > Carnivora > Hyaenidae > Proteles > Proteles cristata. The sequence continues at coordinate 50,521 of JAESUZ010003705.1, read as the reverse complement.
ATTAAAGGTTTCTTTTCAGAAAGTCTTTGTGTAAAATCCAGCAGACAGAATTAATCATACGTTGTATTTTTTATTTGATGATAATTTTTGAAGATTAATAGGAAAGAATGTGCTATAATGGAACATGGAACATTCAATTAATATTAACTAATAGTATTTAATATAATAAATAAAAACTAATACTGGTTAATATGAGACATTTAATCAATGTATGTATTAATGCCTTTAAACAGGTCTGGGCATTTTCTTTGGTAGCTAACGGAGAAGGAAGAGGTCTATTCAAATACGTCATTTTATTGAAAATCTATAATTAAAGCTCTGTTCACTGACATTATTTGTAATAAGTACCATGTTTCCCCAGTATCTGTAGAGTATTTCATTCATTTGCTTGCAGATTTTGAACTTCAGTTTCTTCTTGTTCTGCATTAAGCAAGTGTTGAATGATAAGGGTGAATCGAGCTATTCAATATGTCATTTGTTACCTGCTAGACAGGTTCTTGTGTATGACTTTGATGTACTTGCATGTTCAGTGTTATCTCTGTGGTGAACTATAGTTTCATTCCACCTCTTTTTAGAAAGATACACATAAACCTATGGGTAGGTGTTTGTTTTATTGCAAAAGAATACATGATCATATATTTCTGATCTATGCAGTAAGTTTTGGAGAAATTTACTCTTTAGACCCAAGGGAAAAACATGTATATTTCTATCCATGCTTACCCAGTGAAGCTGATTAGGCCTGTACTTTCTCTTTTCTCACTAACTCACACTCAATTTTTTAGTTTTTATCTAGAATTTAGTAATAGCTCCATTTATCAAGTGACTACTGTATACAGGATGGCGATAGTGCTTCCCATTTACCATGCCATTTCATCCTCACCACAGCCCTATGAAATACACATTTATAAATATTATGTTACAAATAGGCAAACTGAGACACAATAGAACTCAAAACTGGAATTGAGGAAAGTTGTCCAGTTACAAAATTCAGGCTCTAACTGCTGCAGAGTTAGCTCAAACCTCTTGTGAAATCAGGGGCGCCTGGGTGGCTTAGTCGGTTAAGCGTCCGACTTTCGCTTAGGTCATGATCTCACGGTGTGTGGGTTCGAGCCCCACGTCGGGCTCTGTGCTGACTGCCAGCTCAGAGCCTGGAGCCTGTTTCAGAGTCTGTGACTCCCTCTCTCTGACCCCCTGCTCATGCTGTCTCTCTCTCTCTCTCTCTCTCTCTCCTAGAAATAAATAAAACATTAATAAAAAAGTAAAAAAAAAAACCCTCTTGTGAAATCAAAGATAATGTGTTCTTGAACTAGCATTTGGTTACTGAGTTCCTAGAACTATATGCCAGACTTACTCAAGTCATATAGATTTCTCTTTTTTTAATGTTTATTTATTTATTTATTTATTTATTTATTTATTTATTTTGAGAAAACAAGACTGAAATTGATCAAGTTGGGAAGAGGCAGAAGGGGGAAGGAGAGAGAGAGAGAGAGAGAGAGAGAATCCCAAGCAGGCTCCATGCTGTAAGCGCAGAGCCTGATGCAGAGCTCAGTGTTACGAACTGAGAGATTGTGACCTAAACTGAGGTCTCGAGTCAGACACTCAACCAACTGAGCCATCCAGGTGCCCCAAGTCACGAAGATTTCTGACTCTCCATTCTGTCATCTATACCCTCTTGAGTACAGATTGCTAATTGGCAGCTGACTCAAAGGCTGTTCTTTGTTGTATCTAATTTTTAAAAATTAATTGCAACTTAAAATATACTATTAAAAACAACAAGAAGAGAGTAAAAAGAAAATATTTTTAATTTTTCTTTAAAAAAGAGACCATCTTGCAAAATAGGGTCACATTCCCTCAGTGCAACAGCTGGCTGGGATGGATTGCTCCCTTTAAATTTTCAATGCACTTTTGACTTCCTAATTCCTACCACTTTCGATTGCCTTGCACTGAACAAAAATCACCCATTTACATTTCGTTCACTGCCTATGTGGACATATGAGTATCCATCGTGGCCTTATGTAATGTTTTACAAACTGCTCTCTGCATAGGTAGTGGGTAGTACTCCAGAACTCCCACATCTGCTTCAACCAAAGTCATTGTCACAAGCAATTAACCTTGGATAAATTACTCTTCATTTTAAATAACTTTAAAAACTATTTCCCCAAATATTTAAATGTCATATTTCTTGCTTCTCAAATTCTCTTATGCATTTAAGATTACTTCTCTGTTTTTAAAATTATTACTTCATAATATATTTACACGTAATTATGTGTAATTACGTAACACAAGTTCATGAGTAGAGTCACTCTCCATTCTTCTGAAGAATTATCCCTTATAATTTTAGTATACTTAACTACCTAGAATACATTTTTAGATTATTTTAGAGGGCTGACTTTAAAAAATGTTGCTTGATATTCACAATAAAGGATATAGTTTTGTATATAATTATATCAGTTTTCATATATTCATATGAACTCTACCTGTAATTAAACTCTCTAGAATTAGACATTTCAAGGATTGTGTTTTAATTTAATGTATTGGTCTGACACTTACGTAAACCATAATTGAAATTTTACATGACTAGTTAGTAAAAAAAAAAAAATCTATATTCCGAATGATGTCATGCTCAGAAAGTGTGGTCTGAAAACGACTATACTGTGACTTAAAAAAAAAAAAAAAACAGATTCTTGAAAATATATTCGGTTATTTAATATTTTATGGGCCTAACAGGGCCTAGAGACAGTTAATGCCAGTTACCAAAGATAAATAAAAAATTGAGATTTTCTCTTTTTTAAGTATTTGAAGGGGACAACTTAACTGAGAAGTCAAAGCAAGTTTAGTGTGTATATAGGTAGCTAGCTGCATATCTGAAGCCAGACCTCTCAACTTGTCACCAGGCCACTCTGAGCACTGGTGCCCAGGTTTGAGCTTTATTCTGATTTTCCCTCATGAGCCTGCTGTATAATTTTGTCCACTGAGGATCTTGATCTACCATTCCACATCAGGACAATTGATAGTTTTGCTAATTTAATTTAGCGTGTTTGAATTGTGTTGTGATGTCCAAGCACTGAGCCAACCCTGGGGAAAACGTCTCAGAAACAATTTTACCTTCAAAGGATCTCCTCTTCTTCAGGTAGAAAAGAATGTGAAGAAACAGCTTTTCTGTAGCAGGGCTTAATTCTGGTGCCCCATCTTCAGTTTCTTGAGTGTCTAAGGTCATTTATAGTGAGCCTAGTGGCAAGACTTCCATTATCCTTTTGTCAACGTTCTGGCTGTTCGATGGAGTGTTTGTGGTTGCAGAGGCAGAGGCTTCCTCGTCACCTACTGAATGCTGTTTTGTATAGAAGGCAATGGGTCCTGAAAGTTGGTATTTCCATGGTAGCCTCTTGATTACTCACATTTCTGACGATGGCAGAGGTACCAACCCCTTATCTGGGCAGATCTTTGTGCTGTGAGATTCCTGGGACTCAGACTGGAGTCTTTTTCTCAGCCCTTGAACTGATTTCAGTAGCATCCGGTTCCTCTATCAAATCCTTTCTTACTTCCATCACAGGGTCATTTGTTTCCAGCACTGCAACTTGACAGACACAATTTTATCACTATTTTTAAGTGACCCATGTATTATTTATATCTGTTTCTACTACAATACCCAACAAATCACAGCCAACATAAGAACTTATTTAAATGATAAATGTAATAAATATTACTGTTTTGATTTCTTAGGAATTTTTCATACAACTAGATTATAAAAATCAAGTGTGCTGCTGGTTTGATACTTTGTTTTATTGTTTCCAGTGATTATCATTATGAATAGGTCATGATGATTTATTTAAGCAAGCTGATCACTGTTTAAATAATTGGGTTTAAAGAGGACCATAAAAAGAGATTGTTCTGCCAAGGACTCCTGGGAGTCTTCTTGCTTTATATCCTGCTTCTAATGATGAGCTATATACTTGATTTTAGGAAATGAAACATGAACATGGTGATTTGTTTTTTGAAACCTTTATTTAATTCAGATAATGTCCTCTATCATCTACCAAATCCTTTTATTACAGTGCTTTGGTGGTATATGCCTTTTTCATTACTGCCTGAAGTTGAAATTGCCACTCAATAAAAACAACTTGTAGCTCTAAGAAATGACACACAGGAAATTCAGTTCCCTGAAGCAAGACTGGGGATTTTCTTTGGTAGTTAAAGAGGAAGAAAGAGGTCTTTTCAAACCTATTTATTTTATTGGAGGTCTCTCATTAAAACCATTGTTCAACATGACATAATTTACAGGAAGCTATATGTTCCCTGAACATGACAATTTTTTTCAGTCTCCTTTTGTGGTGAAATATATTCATGTGTCTGCTTATTTTGAGGTGTAGTCCCTTTATCAACTAGATTAAGCATGACAGCATTAAACATGAAACTGAGATACTTCATTTTTCATTGACACTTGGCAGATAGGTTCCTCTGAACCACTTTGTGCATGAATTGTCAATGTTACATATGTGGAGGGCTGGAATCTCCTTCCATTCTCCTTTGGGAACTTCCAAAAGCTTTCTTTGTTAAAAACTTTTGTAATTAAGGGAATTTGGGTGGCTCAGTGGGTTAAGTGTCCGACTTTGGCTCAGGTCATGATCTCACAGTTTATGGGTTCAAGCCCTGCATCCAGCTCTGTGCTGTCAGCTCAGAGCTTGGAGCTTGCTTTGGATTCTGCGTCTCCCTCTCTTTCTGCTCTTTCCCTGCTCGTGCTCTCTCTTTCTCTCTCAAAAATAAAAATAACATTAAAATTTTTTTAAATGCTAGGAGCTTTAAAAAAAAAAAAAAAAGAAAGAAAACTAATGTAACTAAACAATTCTGATTGTGTAATAATTTTTGGAGACATTTATTCTATCGACTCAGAAAGATAAAAATGAATATATGGGCATAGTCACATTTAACCAACGAAATAGACCTATATTTTCACACTAACTCATCAAAACTTTCACTACTTCTAAATTTTAATAACTACCATTAATCAAGTGATTACTGTATGCCAGGAATGGGACTAAGTCCTTTGCACTCACTATTCTATTTAACCCTCACTACAACCCTGGGAAATATGCAATTATCCTTTTATATTTCAAATGAAGGATGAAATATCATAGGTCCAGGGCTGGGATTTCTAGAACAAATCTTCACTGCTGCTAAGTCTGCTCTTAGCGACTAAACAGTCAGCCCAGTTCTCTTCCCAAATCACAGTGTTAGTGAAAAATGCATTTGGACACTGAAGTCGAATATTTGCTAACGTTACCCAAGTCATGATTTCTGATCTTCCTTTCTCGTAAAGGAAGAACCTTGATTATGAGCAAAAAATTATTGACTTTTTAGAAGAAAGAGTTTCTCCAGCAAAATAGACCCAAATTCTATGAGTACAACAATCAGCCGGTGGTAACACTGCTTCTTCTATATAACCAATGCATACTTCATGCACTAGGCCCCGCCTCTCCCACTCATCTTGCCCTGAAATACTGTCATGTATTTACCTCTCCTGCTCTGATTCTGTGGAATTCCAAGTGTGTACCCTGTTCTCAAGTCATGTTTCCCAAACTATCTTGCTGAGCTTTTGGGTAGGCAAGACTTCATTCCATCTTTAATCAGTCTTTGATTCATACTTTTTTTTTGACAGATTGTCTTAAAATAAGCTTAAAAACCATTGATCTTGATGACTTTTATAGCTCTAAAGTTGGTAAGTTTTATTCAGATATAACTAGAAAATCTTTTTTTTGTTTTACTATTTTGATGAGTATAAAGTAAGAAAATATAGAACTTCCAAGGTGGGCTTAATATGCTCCAAAAAACCAAAAAATAATATCATATGTTTAAAAATTAAGGAAGAAATAAATTTACTATGTGCAAGGCAAATAGATAACAATACATGTAATCTTTTAACTGTGAGGGATCTGCAAACTGTCTGCAATCCGCTCAAATCTGATTGCAATCTGTTTTGGGGGATAAAGTTTTGTTGTAACACAGCCACACCTGAAAGTGTCAGATATTGGGGCACCTGGGTGGCTCCGTTGGTTAAGTGCCTGACTCTTGGTTTCAGCTCAGATCATGACCTCACAGTTCGTGAGTTTGAGCCCCATGTTGGGGTCTGCACTGACAGTGCAGAGCCTGCTTCAGATTTTCTCTCTCTCCCTCTCTCTCTGCCTCATTCCCACTCGCACGCGTGCTCTTCTCTCTCTCTCTGTCTCAAAACAAATAAATAAACTTAAAAAATTAAAAATAAAGTATCAGATCCCAAAATTGAATTGAAGTTGGTCTAATTTAATAATATTCTTTTTGCCTATGTCCTGAGAATTCACATGTATGCACAAAATTTAATTTCCTGATACCTAAAATGTCAGGAAGTCCGGAAACTTGATTTTTTTTCTTGTAACATTTTAAGCAATCTAGCTGAAATTGAATCCAAAGTTCAGTCTAATTGAAATCTCAAAGGTTTGCTAATAGACAAATTACTTATGAAAAAAACTGCTAAAAACTTAGAAATATTGGCAGTATTTTGAGATGCAGTATTCATAGGAACTTGAGAACCTTTCAGAGATTGACTTCAAAACTTGTCACCCCGATTTTATATGAATAAATCTTTAAAAGGTTTTACTTTACCTCATCTAATATCAAATAAAATGCATTGACATTTTTTAAGTAATCAGTGTTTTTGTTTTAATCATGGCTTAAGATATTATAATAATTTTGCCAGTAAAGCTTCAGAATTAAGCCATGGAAAATTTTTTCATCAATTTCTGAGGGATTTTTATTTTGAAGAAAAACAAATATAAGCTGAGAACACACATTATTACAAATGTGTTTTCCCTCTTAAAACGAACTTGTTTGGAAAACAATATGGAAATTTCTTTAAAATGAAACATGGATGTGTCTTATGACCTAGTAACTCCATTCCTAGAACTCCACCTAAAATAGTGAGCTTATAGATACCCACACAGACATTCATTGCAGCATTATTTGCAGTGACCAGCAAGTGGAAACATCCCAAAATGTCAATTGATGGCTAAACAAAATACACTACATCCATACAGTGGAATATCATTTGCCAATAAAAAGGAATAAAGTACTGATAAAACTACAACATGGATAATCTCAAAAGGTGAAAGAACCCAGTTACAAAAGTACATATATACTTCATTTTTATAGAATGTCCCAAAAGGCAAATGTACAGAAACAGAAAGGAGATTAATTGTTGCTTAAAATTGGAGGTTGGAATGGAGAACAACCGTAAGCCTACATGAGGTTTGGAAATGTTTGGAAAAGTTGACATGAATGATGGAAATGCTCAGAAATTAAACTGTGATGATGTGCAGTTCTGTAGATATGACAACATTCATTGCATTATACACTAAAAACAGGTGAATTTTATGTTACATAAATTACATCTCAATAAAAGTATAGTAAAAAAATCATTTTGCATCTTATAAAATTCTGGCTTATTTCAGATTGGATTAGGGTGTTTGGCACAGTTGGAAAAAACTAAATTTACTTACATTTATTAGATTTTGTTCATAAATCAAACTATCCATTTTCTAAATAATGAAATTCCTGCTCCAATATTATCAAAAGTTTCTTCTGTAGTTATAGAATTTAACTAATTACATATTACAAGTTATAATTGTGAGGCTGAAAATGATTCATGATTTACAAAGGGATGATAATCATAAATCATATAAACAAAAATAGAAATGTTTTTTCTATAAACAAACATAGCTTGCCCACCTGCTACAACATTTTATTTATGTCTTCTAGAAGAATCTAAATAGCATTCAAGTATAATCATGACATTTTCAAGCCAGACATTTCAGTTATAAAGGCATTTTATAATATCTACTTCTGATCCAAACTATTACTTATGTATATGAATGGCTGTTGAAAGGGATAATATACACGTTTTCCAACTCTATTCAAAGGAACTTTAGTGTTCCAATCTCATTTTAAAATCACACTGTGGAAAATACTATGTTGAAACAAGTTAATTTCTTTATTAAAATAACTATTCATAAAAGTTGCTTTTATTGCATAAAAATGAAAGGAACAACTCTTTGAAAAATAATATCTCTGTATTCTGTATTTTGATGTACAAGATAGAAAAACTGCTTAGCTGGTAAATCTTATTCTACCATGTCTCAATTTATGTGGTTTGCATGACTGATTGATATGTAATCAATTAGTCAACCTCCATGAGTTTATGTTCCAAAGTAAACTCAATCACAGGTTAAGCCATTTCTACTCCACTGAACATTTCAAGAAATCTCCTTGAAGTCAATAATGTTGAGATTTGTTTAAATAAAGGGCTTGCTTTCTTGCTGATGGTGAAATATTCATTCATTTTATTTAATTTTCCCTATTGTGGCAAAATGTGTATAACATGAAGTTATCATTTTAGCCATTTTTAAGTGTACAGTTCAGTAGCAATAAATACCTTCACGCTGTTGTGCAACAGTTATACCACCATCCATCTCTGGAAGTTTATCTATCCAAATTGAAACTCAGTAATCTTAAATAATAACTCTCCATTGCCCCTGCGCCCAGCCCTTGGGAACCACCATTCTATTTTCTGTCTCTATGAACTGCACAGTTCTAGGTAGTTCATATATGTGGAATCATATAGTATTTATCCTTTTAACTGGTTTATTTCACTTAGCATGTCTCAAAGTTCATCCATGTTTATGTTGTATCAGAATTTCTTTCCTTTTTAAAACTGAGTAATATTCCATTGTATTCATATTCTACATTTTGCTTCTTATTCATCCATCAATGGACACTTGGGTTTCACCAATGTTTTAGCTGTTGTGAGTAAGGCTGGTTCAAACATAGGCATGGAAAGATTCATTCTTATAACCAGCATTCATGCAAGGCAAGCAGTTCCCCTCTCCCAGCCTTTCCACCTTATTCCCTAGAGGCATGCCAGACTAAACATTATAAAATTCACAGTTAATGGATGTTCTCAATCAATTTTCTTTAGTATTTCAAGTCTCTAGTTCACTCCTCATTAAGAAAGGATTTGCTGTTCTTGAGAGCAAAATGTCTATTCCAGTTAGTGTCTCTGTCTGGGAGCAATAACCTCCTGAATATAAACTGAGAGCCAAAGCCAAGAATTTAATTTATGAAGCTCAAGTATTGATTTGGTGATGCCATTATCTACCTCCTCCCCCCATGCTATTTCCTGTTAACCCTCTCCCTGACTAAACAAATAAATAAATATCTGGGAAAGACCCAGACTCTCTTACTTAGTAAAACACACACTGGCCAAGGAATTCATATGAGATATTAATGTGTATTTTCGGTACGTGTACTCCAAATTATACTGTACGCTGTCATAAGGCAACACTGAGAAACTATGCACCTCTATATAATAACAAGATACAAGAAAAAGTATAATTATGTGGTATTGCACCTTTGTTTTATTAACCGTAAACTATTATATACATTCATTTTAGTTACTCTGTGCCAGAACCTAAGTGCCTTATCTTCAGACTCCTCCTCCACACCATTCCTCACACATATATACACTTTTGTTTCTTAAACTCTATGGAGTATCATCATTGCCATTGTACAGAAAAATGAGATTAAAAGAGGTTAAGTGTGATGTCCAAGGTTATACAGCCAGTAAATAGGTAGCAGATGTAAGATTACAGCCCAGGTGTCCTGACCCTCAGGTCTGTGCACTTAATAGCTGTATCTTTCTCCCCCTTGACTTTGGGGGTTTTACTCAGACAAGTTCATCATCATTTTGCAAAAGAATCTCACAAAGGTGGAGTTATTTTCTTTTCAAAAAAATATCTTCATTTGAAAGTTTCTCTTGATGGGCTTTTTTCTTCATTCAAGTTTTATTGTACTTATTAACTCTTGGCTTCATTTCATATTCCCTCAGATATTCTGTATTATTTCTCTCTCTTGGTGATATCTATTGCATTTTACTAGTGTCATTGATATGCACAATAAGGATACCATGTATCCATTGTTTTTTTTTCTCCTTTACAAAAAGTTAAAATTATTTGCATCTTATACCAATTTTTGATGAACTTCACCAAATATGTATGAAGACATTGTTTTTATTATTGTATTATTGCTGTATTTTATTATTGTTTTTCCACAATCTTTTAACTAATTTTATTTGGTATATTCTTGCAGAACCATACCAGTTCAAGTAAATGTTCCATTGAGATTTGAAAAACAATTCTTAAGTTCACTTTTCTTCCCATCTTAACTCATGTATATCAAGGATAATTGGTTCTTTGTTAACAAGTCTATTGTAAACTCATAAAATGGTATTCATCAGTCAAAACCTGAAGGGAAAAATAGGATCCACTGTACTTTAAATTGTATAATCAGTGTTTGTTGGAAATTAGGTAAGTAATATCCTCCTAGAAAGTATAAAAGTTAATTGCATTTCTACACATACTGCTGGACAAAAAAAAAATTATAAAAAGCCTGTTACCGGGGCGCCTGGGTGGCTTAGTCGGTTAAGCGTCCGACTTTCGCTTAGGTCATGATCTCGCGGTTCGTGGGTTCGAGCCCCGCGTCGGGCTCTGTGCTGACTGCCAGCTCAGAGCCTGGAGCCTGTTTCAGTCTGTGACTCCCTCTCTCTCTGACCCTCCCCTGTTCACGCTGTCTCTCTCTCTCTTTCCTAGGAAAAAAAAAAAAAAAGCCTGTTACCATTTAATCTTAATTACAGCCATTACTTTATTTTTGGTTATTTCACAGAAAGTCTGAGACAAGTGATGTTTACTTTTCTGTTACAGTTTTACTAGGCCTTAATAAGCTGAAACAAAAAGACATACATTAAAAAAAATCTCTGGGTTTTCATTCTGCTCACCTTAAACTATTCTTCCATAATTAAACTCGAAGATGAATATCATCTGTCCAACCCCATCAAAGAGTTATATTTCATTTTTGTTTTACATTGGGTGCCTTCATTGCATGTAAAAGGGAGCTACATGTATACCCCAAAGATTTTTTTTCCCCCAAATGGGTTAATACTTACACTTTTGGAGACAGGTTTAAAAAATTTTTATTGTAATCTCTCTTTTAAATAAAACAAATATATAAACTGTTTTCAGAATAACTTCTTTATACATTTTGGCATCTCCTGCCTTTATCACTATGCCTCATCCAAGCCTCAGTCTTCCAAATTAATAGATGGAATTGTGACCTGAATCCTGGAGCCCATCAGGACCTTGGAACTACCTTCTCTTGACCAGTGTCTTCTTTCCTCTCAAATACCAGCTCGGAGGGCAAAGTGCCAGGTGATGGATGAGCTTCTTGAGAGAATGCAGACTGCCAAAGAAAAACTAGGAAAGTGAAGTTTCATTTAATGACATGGAAGGATGCAGAATCAGGGTGCCTGGGTGCCGCAGTCATTGAAGTGTCCAGTTGATCTCAGCTCAGGTCTTGAGCTCAGGGCTATGAGTACTGCATTGTGGAGCCTAACTACAAAAAAAAAAAAAAATCATTTTTATAAAGGTGAGGGGCCTTCTTCCTCTGCAGACCCAACCACACATGTGAAGATAACTTCACATTGGATACCACCCACAAGGCCACCTTGGGAATCATGTGACCATATGTTGAAAGGTCCTGAGTCACTGGATCACCACTGAACACCTGAAAGAATTTTGAGATCACCAGCAATGACAATAGCTAACTCCACGTATTGGAAAGTTTCAATGTCCTCCCTCCCACTTCTTAAAACTGTCTTAGAAGCAGAGGAAGAAAGCTACCAGTGTTGCACCATTAATCTCCACTCTCGCCTCCCATCCTTCATCACTGAGGCCTCAGGTGGCAGGAGCAATTTCTGAAAAGCATGTGCTCCTTTCGGGGGCAAACCATCACCCCCAATTATGAGTTTAAGAATCCATCTACAGGTATAACTAAGGACACTGCTCCTTCCAACAGACTCTCGCAAAGCTGCTTTTATTGGAGATCCATCTGAACAATTTCTAGGATTATCAGCTTTGTTAAAGTATGTGTTAAAACGGCGAGACTCGAGTTGCCAGGCCAGATCCTGTGAGCTTGCACCTGGATGTGCGACTGCCCTTGAGATCCAAGGTGGTGGGTGTGCCGCGGCGTGGGTGCCAAGGCCTGGTATCCCTGGGGGAAAGGTGGGTGTGGCTTTCCGCCGGAGGGCGGGGCCTCTGTGGAAGAAGAGTGGCGACCGAGGCGCTGCCCGAAACACTAGCGTCTGTGTCCCAGGAAAGGACGGCTGATCCACCGAGCGAGGACACGCTGCGTCCCTGAAGACTGAGCAGGAACGGACCGGGAAAGTCCTGTGATAGGAAGGCTGAGGTGTCCGCATCCTGCTTGCACCCACGGCCCGGGCTCTGCGACACCTTGGACCCCAACTGCGGCAGCAGCGATGCTGGGCCGAGTCTGGGCTCTGGCGCTGGCGCTGATGCTCCTGCCCTCGGGGCAAGGTTGGCGAGGTAAGGCGCGGACGGATGGGAGCGTCGGGGGCACACCGGGGCCTTAGGGAGAAGGGGCTGACTTCCCGGATGACTCCAGAGCGTCTTTGTGCACCCTATGGCCGTGTCTGATACTTGTCCCTCGCCGACCTCCGCCCTGCCCTACTGCGGTCTTTGAATGGTCAAGGTGTAGCCCTTCGGCTCTGAGTTATTTCTTCGTGCTGTCTCGTCGCCTCCTCTTCTCCCTCTCTAGGACCCTCAGTCCTGTTACTGTTCCTCTGTGTTCTTTCCCGCTGACATCCTGCTCCTTAAGGTTTCTAATTTACCGTAAGAAACTTTTGCTGGATTTGCCAGGCATCCTAGCGAAGTGGACCCGAATTTTCTGAAAGGAATTCAGTTCCAAACTGCTGGACATCTACCACACTCCCACCCCATCCCTGGAAATAAGTAATTGATGAACATTTTATCTCTACAATAAATAAGTTCAGTTGTGTGTATGATGTTTTAGTATATCTGTTAGAATCCCTCTTGCTCTGTGGTAGAAGAGATCTCTCCGAAAAGAAGCGCCACTCCTGCATCTTTCGTCCATGACAAAGAACAGTCTACAATACAGGGAAGTTAAAACAAAACGTTAGTTAGCTCTTCCTGGTTGTTTTCTTTTTTGTGGGCGTATAGATGGGAATATTAAATGAAAGTGACTTGTATTGTATATTTCCTTATATTTTTCAGAAATAGATCTGGTCTTTGTATATCTCCTCCTTGAAAAAACATTTATAATTGCTTAGGATATAATTTTGTCTTCTTATCATCTATTTTACTAAGGTAAATTTGCTCTGTAAAAGGAGGGGGAAGAGAAAGAGCCTTCCCATGTAAAACTTTAAAAGGAATATTAAAACACAATATATTATTTCCAGAAATACTTTTACAAGGTATCATTAGTCTATACCTTCTTTAATTTGCTTACAGATTCACTAGATCTTCATGAAGAACTGTTAAACATGCATAGCATTAAATATGCATTTATTATAGTTAGATAAAATATTTCCAGAAAAATAATATTTATAGAGAGAATTTGCTTCAATGTTTGCTATACAGCACAGAACCCCTTCTTGCCTTCATATAACAGCTTTATAATTTCTCTACTGGGGGCAAATATTAACCCTTATCAAGTTCTAAACTCACATCTTGGTAAAGTTGATAACTTTTTTTATATTTAATAAAGATAGAAGGAGAGAGGAATAGAAAAAATTAAGTTTTTTTTCAAACAGCTTTATTGAAATACAGTTCATTATACCATATTCATTTACAGTGTAGTTATTGCAGTATACAGTGGTCTGGTTTTTTATTATATTCACAGATATGTGCAACCACTACAGTCAATTATAGAACATATTTATCACCTCAAAAAGAAATACTGTGCTCTAGCTTTCTATCCCCTGTTGCCTCCTTTACCCTCTCACCTTTGCAACGATAAGCAGTCTCTGATCTGTTTTCTGTTCTATGGATTTGCTTATTCTGGATATTTTATATAAATGTAGTCATATAACAGGCTGCCTTTATATATATATATATATACATATATATATATATATATATATATATATATATATTTATTTATTTCTAGGAGAGAGAGACAGCATGAGCAGGGGAGGGTCAGAGAGAGAGGGAGTCACAGACTGAAACAGGCTCCAGGCTCCGAGCTGGCAGTCAGTACAGAGCCCGACGCGGGGCTTGAACCCACGAACGTGAGATCATGACCTAAGCGAAAGTCGGACGCTTAACCGACTAAGCCACCCAGGCGCCCCAACAGGCTGCCTTTTTGACGGACTTTATGTTTTATGCGTTATGCTTTCCAGGTTTATTTATGTTGTATAGTATTTAGTACTTTATCTCTTTTTGTGGTGAAATAATTTTCCATTCTAAGTATTTACCACATTTTGTACATGCATTCATCAGTTGATGAACATTTGAGGTGTTTCCACCTTTGGGCCATTTTTTAAAGTTTTTATTAATTTATTTTGAGAGAGAGAGAGAGAGAGTGAGTTGGGGAGGGGCAGAGAGAGAGAGAGAGAGAGAGAGACTCCCAAGCAGGCTCCACATCATCAGCATGGAGCCCCACTAGGGATGCTCAAACTCTAGAACTGTGAGATTATGACCTGAGCCAAAATCAAGAGCTGGACGCTTTACTGACTGAGCCACCCAGGCTTATACATAATACTACTGTGAACATCCTGGTACAAGCTTTTATATGAACATGTTTTCATTTCTCTTAGGCATAGATATACCTAGAAGTGGAATTACTGGATTCTGGAGTAATTCTGTTTAACCTTTTGAGGAACAGCTAGTTCCAAAGTGGCTGCACGTTTTATACTCCCATAGAAGTCTTATGAGGGTTCTAATTCATCCATCTCCTTGTCGACATTGAGATTTTGATTTTAGCCATCCTATTTGTATGAAGTGTCATTTCTTTGTGCTTTGGTATGTGTTTTCATGGTGGCTAATGATGGCAAGCATTTTTTCATGTGTTTATTGGATACTTGTGTATCTTCTTTGAAGAAACATTACTCAGATGCTTTGCCAGTGAGTTGTATGAGTTATTTATGTATTATAGATACAATTCTCTTACCAGATATGCGATTTGCAATGTTTTCCCCATTCTCTGCATTGTCTTTTCACTTTCTTGATAATATCTTTTGAAGCACAGAAGTTCTTAATTTTAATGAAATCCAATTTATCTATATTTTTTCTGTTGCTTTTGCTTTGTTGTCATTCTTGGAATCTATTGCCAAATCTAAAGTCATGGAGATTTACCCCAATGTTTTTTAAAGAGTTTTATAGGTACATCTCTTGTATTTTTGGTCTTTGTTAATACATTTTGAGTTCATTTTTATATATGGTACAACATGAGGGTCCAAGTTTATTCTTTTGCATATGAATATCCAATTTTCCCAGAGCCATTTGTTGAAAAAACTGTTCTTTCCCATTAAATGATCTTAGCACCCATGCTAAAAATGTGTTGAAAACCATAGATAGATACATGGATTTATTTCTGGACTCTCAATATTATTCATTGATCTATGCTTATTCTTATGTCAGTGCTATGCTATTTAGATTGCTGATGCTTTGTAGTAAATTATAAAATAGGAAAATATGATTCCTCCTGTTTTGTTTTTCTTTTTTTAAGACAAGTTTAGCTATTTTGGGTCTCTTGAAATTCTGTATGAATTTCAAATTAGTTTGCCAATTTCTACAAAGGAGTCACTTGGTATTCTGATAGGGATTTGATGGACCTTCTTGCTAATTTGAGGCAATTGCAGTCTTAACAACATTACATCTTCTGATCTAGGAATGTGGATGTATTTCCATTTACATAGATCTCTAATTCCTTTCAACAATGTTTTGTGATATTTAGAGCATAAGTTTGTACTGTTTTGTTGAATTTATCCCTATTTTGTTCTTTTGAAGCTATGTAAGTGAAAGGTTTTAAAGGTTATTTATTTATTTTAAGAGAACAACAACATGCATCCATGTGACCAGGGAATGGGCAGATAGAGAGGGAGAGAGAGAATCCCAAGCTGGCTGCACTCTCAATGCAGAGCTCAAAGTAGTGCTCAATATGGGAATCAATCTCATGAACTGTGAGATCATGACCTGGGCCAAAATCAAGAGTCAGATGCATAACTGACTGAACCACCTAGGTGCCCCAAAATCATTTTTAACATTTCATATTCACTCTTTTCTTTGCACATATATAGGATTATAATTAAATTTTGTATCCTGAAATATTTCTAAATGTGTTCATTGTAATTTTTGTGTGTGTGGATTTCTTAGGTATTTTTACATAAAAGATCATGTCATCTGTGAATAGAGATAGTTTTGCTTCTTTTCCAATCTGGATAACATTTACTTATTTATTTTGCCGAATTGTCATAGGTAGAACCTGAAGTGCCATATTGAATAGAATAGAAGCAGTGAGAGCAGGCATTCTTGACCTTCTTGAGAAAGTATCCAGTCTTTCTTCAATATAATGTAAGCTGTAGGGTTTTTTGTTGTTGTTGTTTTTTTGTAGATTCTCTTTATCAGGTGGAGAACTCACATTCTATTCCTAGTCTTCATACACACACACACACACACACACACACACACACAGGGTGTTAGCTTTTTCTCCAATGAGTTTTTCTAGGTATTTGAAAGCATTTGTGGATTTTTATTTTTTTATTCTATCAATATGGTATATTATGTTGATTAATTTTTCGGTAAATTAACCTTGCACAGTTGGTTGAAATTCTACTTTTCATGGCTTATAATTCTTTGTTTAATTTCTGGGTTCATGTTGCTAATATTTTGCTGAGGACACTTGCATCCATATTCAAAAGATACATTGGTCTGCAGTCTTTTCTTTGGATATCTTTTCTCTGGTTTTGGTGTCAGTAACACTGGGCTCATAGAATGAGTCTGGAAGTGTTCCATCCTTTTAATTTTTTGTTTAAATTTATTTATTTTAACAGAGAGAGTGAGCAAGGGAGAGAGGCAGAGGGAGGGAGAGAGGGAAAGAGGAAGACAGAGAGAAAGGGAGAGAGGGAGGGAGGGGGGAGGGGAATGGGGGAGGGAGAGAGAGAGAGAGTATCCTAAAACAGGCTCTACACTCAGCATGGAGCAGGATTCGGGGCTTGATCCCACAACCCTGGGATCTTGACCTGAGCCAAAATCAAGAGTTGGATGCTCAAGTGACTGAGCCCCCCAGGTGCCCCTAGGGTTCCATCCTTATATATTATTTGGGAGTGTTTGTAAAGAAATGGTCTTATTCCTTAAACATTTGATAGAATGCAGCATTGATGCCATCTGAATCTGATCTTTTCTTTACGCATGTGTTGTGTTGTATTTTTTTTTAACTCAGTATTTGTATGTGATATAAATCTATTTGGATTGTTTATTTCTACTTGAGTCAATTTTGTTGTTTGTCTTTTTAGGAATTTTCCAGTCTCATCTAAGTGATCCAATTTATTGACGTATAATATAATAATATTCCTTAATAAGTTCTGTAGTGGTGTCTCCTATTTTATTTCAGATTCTGGCAGCTGAGTCTTTTTGTTCTCAGTTTAGTTAGAGACAGGCCAATTGTGTTGATTTTTTTCCAGAGGGCTAGCTTTTGATTTCATTGATTTTCCCCATTGTTTTTCTATTCTCAATTTCATTAATTTCCTCTCTATCTTTAAAATTTCCTTCCTTCTCCTTCCTTTAGATGTAGTATGCTCTTCTTTTTCCGTTGTCTTAAGTTACGAGGTTAGTTTATTACACTGTGATCTTATTCTTATCTAATGTAAGGATATATGTTTATAGATTTCCATCTAAGTACTACTTTGACAGCATCTCATGAATTTTGGTAATACTGTTTCTGTTTTAATCTTCTCAGTGTATTTTCTCATTTCCCTCTCAATTTCTTTTTTGACTCATCAGTATCTGGGTTGTTTAGTTTCCACATATTTGTAAGCTAATTAAATTTATTTTCACTGTCAATTTATAATTTAATTCCATTGTGATCAGAGAACATACTTTGCATGACTTCTAATATTTTTTTGTAATTTATTGAGGTTTATCTTGTGGTCTAGTGTATTGTCTATCCAGGACAGTGTTCTATATGCACTTCAGAAGAACTTATATTTGCTGGTTTTGGCAGGTGTGTCAAAATGTCTTTTATGTCATTTGATGAGTTGGTTTATAGTATTGCTCTAGCTCTATTTCTTTGTTGATCTTCTGTATTTTTGTATTCATATTGAAAGTGGAATATTGAAGTCCCCAACTACTACTGTTAAGTATGTATCTTTTCCTTCTGTTTCTATCAGGTTTTACTTGGTATATTTTCATGTTCTCTTATTAGGGGTGTGTGTGTGTGTGTTTGAATATCTTCCCCATGGATTGAACCTTTCATCACTACAAAATGCCCTTCCTTATGTCTGGTAACATTTTTAAAGACTTTTTTGGTCTGATATTAATATAGCCAATCTAGTTTTCTTGTGGTTGCTCTTTGCATGATATTTACCATACTTTTGCTTTCAATCCATTTGTATTCTTTATAAGAGGTGTTCAGTTTTTCTGTTGACATACAAAGAAGGGCAAAATAAAGGGATTTATCAAAATAGACACTTTCTATTTGACCTTGCTTTTCAGCCTTTTGTGTTGTTGCAGAACTCATAGTCATATTTGGAATATCAAAAGCTTTAGGGAAGCTATAAAATTTTTAAAAATTCATCAATATTTCAAATTCCCATAGGGCAATATACCAAAGGTTTTATAATATAAAATCAAATATTATGAAATCCCTGTTTTCAGGCTTTATGCCTGTTTATCTCTTAAAAATCCAGTGATTTATCTAGTTTCTTAACATATTTGTTTGTCTACTAGTTATGGATCTTAAAGAATCCTAGCCATTGTGCTAAACTAGAAAACAATCTACTACAGATTATGTTTTATCTACAAATAAAACTAGGAAACTGTTTTATACTGTATCATTATGTATCTATTCTTTATAATGACATAGTCTCAACACATTCTCCTATCTTACTTGAAATCCAGGTACTGCAGATCCTATTTTATGCTGTCTCACTTATTTGAATCATATGGGAATTCAAATAAATGGGCATGTCAATTTAGGTGAATTTTTATATGTACTTTTTTATGAGGAAAAAGTTATATTAGAAGTTTGCTAGAAAGCTTAACATATCATTCATATCATGGGTTTGTAGAGCTATTAGTATTTGAGGAGCTGAGTCCCCAGATTTCCACATGGGAGCCATAACTATCCTCATAATTCTCATTTAGTTAATTGTGTACTGCATTCTGAAGTTAAAGCTGTCATAAGATTTTTTAAGAGTGTGGCTTGTTCATTATTAATAAGATTTTAAAATTTTTTGCAGAGACCTGGAACATTTTTAAAAAGACAAATAGATTTTTAGAAAAAAATGAAATGAGTAATACAAAAATATGAATTATTATTAATTATATTATTTAAGAATTTTCCCCTAAAATAAATATTAAGTAAAAATAAATAAATGTTTAACAATTTCTGTGTAAATATTTTATAGTTCCTTAGTATTGCTGATGTTACACTGTGATTGGTACTACATTTATTACATCTTTAGCTTTGGACTAGAAAACAGTTATTCAAAGTGTAAAATCAGAGGAAATGTGAGAGCTACAGAAGCACTTAGAAAGAAGAAATGCTGCACAGAATAAAGATGGACTTAGTGACTTTTTCCCAAGATAAAATTCTACTGCAGGAAAGAAAACAGAGAAAACATTTCAATAATTCATGCAAACCTCACTAGGAATCTTTCTTTAAAGATTTTCTTAGTTTCTAACCAGGTACAGTGTTCTAGTATTGATAGGATCTGAGAGTTGTTTCAAAATTAGATGAAATGATAGCACATCCCCTGAGTTCCATCCATACACATTTTATGAAATATTTATCCAGTGTTGACAGATTGAGATCATTAAAGTCAATAGAGCTTTTTGGATTGCATTTTTCTTGGGAAATTTAAAACTGGTGGAGCAAGAGGTAAAATGAAGAGGAAACTTCTGTGTTCATTCCTAAATGTTTTTACTCTAAAAAATTTTTTAAGAACACTACATTTTGGGGGCTCCTGGGTGGCTCAGTTGGTTGAGCATCCGACTTCGGCTCAAGTCATGATCTCACGGTTCATGGGTTCGAGCCCTGCATCGAATTCTGTGCTGACAGCCAGGTCAGAGCCTGGAGCCTGTTTTAGATTCTGTATCTCCCTCTCTCTCTGACCCTCCCCTGCTCACACTGTCTCTCTCTCTCTCAGAAATAAATAAAATATTTAAAAAAAGAACAATTATATTGTTGTTTGTAAATATTGCAATTAAACTATAATTAAAAATTGTAATAAAATGTTATAAGCTTCCGTTATGATATAGGCTTGCAAATTATTATTTCTAGTTTATACTCTTACTAATTTAAGTTCAGAAATTGATTTTGTTTTTTTTGTTTTTTTTTTAATATTTTATTTATTTCTAGGAGAGAGAGAGATAGCGTGAGCAGGGGAGGGTAAGAGAGAGAGGGAGACACAGACTCTGAAACAGGCTCCAGACTCTGAGCTGGCAGTCAGCACAGAGCCCGACGCGGGGCTCGAACCCACGAACCGCGAGATCATGACCCAAGTGAAAGTCGGCCGCTTAACCGACTAAGCCACCCAGGCACCCCCAGAAATTGATTTTGATTGAGAAACACTTCTGTAACCTAAATTATGTATATATGTTTGAAAGTTTTGTTCGGTTAGATAAATTTGTCCCACAGTGAGGTACTTTAGTAATGATTGGATTTTTCTTTTCTGTTTCAATTTCATAGATATTATCTTTATTATAGTGCTTTCCTTCAATGTATGTAATAGCTAATATTTGGAGATTTTCTTCCTACTGTGTCAACAAGAAGGTATGATATCCAAATAAGGACAGTTTTCTGTGGTCCTTATCATTTGAGAGTACAGGAATCGCAAACAAGAGTTATATTTCTAGGATAACTGTTCTTACTACCTCTGATTCTCTCTTCTTGATGGAAAGAGGAGTGTGATGTTCTGCCTCTGAGGGTTGGACAGAAGTATCTCCCAGGCCAAGTGCTATTGAGAAGATGGCTACCCAAAAAAACTACGGAATTCTTCTTTTTCTTCAGGGTGTTTTCCTGTTTCTTCTTCAAAACTGTACCCCTGCATCCCATTTCTCTTCCTGTGTTTGGTAATAAAAAGAGATTTAAATACTTTATCTGTAAAAAAAGAAAAGCTTGAAAACTCTATATTCTTTCCTGTACTGAAAAATGCAGGAAGTTTCAGTAGGAGGACATTTTGCAAAAATTAAATGGGCATTAAAAGCTTAATTTACTTTGTTGCCTTCCAGGGCTTGGTAGAGATGGGTCTCGGGGGGCATAAAGCTACTGCGGAGGAAAGCAGGTCATGGAGGGTCAATACTGGCATTCCAACCTGGAAGGCCATCCTCAAGAGGAGGCTTGTGGGGGCTGTGATTTCAGATGATAAGAATAAAAAATAAAACCTACATCAGCAGTGATCAGCAATACTGCTTGTCCAAATTAAATGAAAATAAAATTCTTGAAGCTTAAGTACCTCAAAAATACATTCTGTGGTTTGCTGACTGAATTATTGCATTTATGGAAAATGCAAGTCATCTGTGACTTACTAAGAGACCCTGACATTTCAGATGGTCCTTATGTGCAGTTCTAGGTTATTTGTTTAATTTGGGGAAAAAATCAATTTTAATTGAAGACTAACCTATATTAATGACGAAAAGACATACATAAGACACTATTTTTCCCTCCTAGTTCAGGAGTGCTCTCCTGGGGGACACCAGTTTCTTCAGAGCCCTTACCGAAGTGTACATTTTGACTCATTGCACCTCCAGCATTCTCCCTTTCAAGACCTGATATGTGATCATTCCCTCTCTCCTGGATGGTATCGGTTTCTCATCTTTGACAAACCTGCTGAGATGCCAACCAAATGTGTTGAGGTATTTCAACTCACTTTAAGAACTACATGTGCTTTTTCTTATATATGTTTTCACGAGGATTGAATCTTGTTACAACCAGTTTATTTCTCACTCTGAAATACTATTTTGCATCAAGATTGGGTTGACCCAAAGGGGTATCTCTATGTTCCTTGTTTTCATAATAGTAATAGTAATGATTAATGTTATACTCATGCAGTCCACCAAGGGTTTTTACCTACAATATCTTACGTAGTTTTTACTAGTCTACAGTATAAATCTGTTGTCATTATTTCCATCATATAGCTCAGGAAACAGATTTTTAGGTGAAACACTCCTACTAGACTTACCCAGCTAGCCAGTCAGACACCCAACTTTTGATCACAGGCCACCAGTCTCCAGGGCTCACGTACTGAACCACAAGTAACCTGCAGACAGTAAAATACTGTGTATTCTAAGTGCTTCATTTCTTGTTAGTCTTAAATAGAAGGTTCATTTCCCTTATTGTTACCCATGTTTTGTGAATTATGCAGAAACAAGAATTATGTTCCCTTTTAAACATGGAATGTAAAATAACTTGGTAAAGATATCCAGATATTAACAGTATTTAATTTTAAATGGTAACATTGTGCCTATTTTATTTTTTCTTTTCTGTTTCTCTGCTTGTCAACTTTGTGGCATTTTGTTTGCAATAAACTAAAGAAAAATCAGAATTTAAAAGTAAAATTTGAGGAAATTACAGAAAATTCACTACATCCTTAAATATTTTTGTCCTTTTTCTTTGGCTGAACTAGCTATAATCGAATCTAGAACCTCACACAAATGTAAAAACAAGCTGATTTCACTGGATCTGTGCCGCCATGAGGAAGTGTTCTCTACCCTCATTCTTTCATTTCCTACTTGAACCAAGACTTTACAGCATCTAACTGGAGAGTAAATCTTTTTTCTTAACTCTACAGAATAATACGTTTGTGTAAATAAGTGTCTATAATGTTTAAAGTAACTCATGTGCACTATAGAAAACTTAGAAAATAAAGGATGTTTAATAGAATAACATTCATTCATCAACCAAGCACACAGTCATACCACCATTAACAGTTTGCTCTCATTCCCTCTTTTCATATTGTTCTTTAAGGTTTAAGCTACATGTTCAATTGCACAACACGCTCTCTTTTCAGGTACTGTTCAAACATTAGCATTTTCCTATGATGTTGAAAATTCTTTAAAATTAATTTTGAACATAATATTCTATCATATTTTTACTAAAGCCATTGCCATATGTGGTTTAAACTGCATATTTAAAACATTGCCACATTCAGACATTTGCTATAATAAGTAATTCTACAATTAGCAAATGTGCATATAAATTACTATTATATTTAAGGTATTTAGTAAGATTATCTTTATAAGTAAAATTAGTGAAGGTTAATTTCTTTTTGATACATATAATCATTTTTAAAAATATAATGCTAACTTTTCATTTAAGTAGCAGTAGATAAAAGTACCTTTTCTAATAAAGTTTATTTTATTTGAGAGAGAAAGAGAGATTGAAAGAGAAGGAGACTGCAGGGGAGGAGTAGAGAGAATGGAAGAGAAACCCAAGCAGGCTCAGTGCTATCAGTGTGAAGCCCAACACGGGGCTCAATTTGATAAACCACAAGATCATTAATTGAGATGAAACCAAGAGTCAAATGCTTAATCTACTGAGCCATCCGAGTGCCCTATGATCTTAGTTTTTAAGTGGGATAGTATTATATCATTAAAATAAAATAATAAGTATAATAATATGACAATATAATCCTATTAACAAATAATTTTTTTCCTTATTTAATTCTTATTGGTCTTACAATTTAAAAATTATTATTTAAACACATCTATCAGTCTTTTCCTTTATGATTTCCTTTGCTTTTAAGCACAGAAATAATAATATTGAGCATTATAATCTGGCTAACAATTACTGAGTAATTTCTATGTAGATATTATGTTGTGTACATAATTATGTTTATAGCTCACCATAGTGCAGTGAGGTACATTCTACTATCCATCTAGAACAAAAAGAAAGGATGTTGAGTGTCTTACCCAACATTATGCATTTAGTAAGTACCTAGGTCCTTCCCAACTCATGTATAGTTTTTTCATATTTTTCCTAGGTTAGTTTTCTATTTAATTCCATTTTCCATCTGGAAATGATTTTGATAATTGGCTTCAAGTGAGGCTTCAACTTTGTTTTTTTTTCCAAATCACCAACCAATTGTTTCATTACCAAATTTTGAACAATCCTTTACTTCTCCCCTCATTTTTGATGCCTCTTGAACCATGCGTTAACTTCTCACATGAACCATATCCAGTAATTTTAAAGAAATGTCCAAGGTGAGTTTATCTTTTTGCTCTGTATTAAGATGACTTCAGATTTGCCTATCTTATCTTAGAAATGAATTGCTATGGTAGTATCATATCTGATACTGAATTTCTCTTGTTTATAATATAAAAGTAACAGAATAAATTTAAATCAAATAAGGTATATTAATTATGAGCAATTTACCTTAAATTTAATATTCCATAAAGTTACTTTTATAACTGGAATAAGTTATTATATTTTTTAAATGATAATTTAATATTTTAAAGGTGGTTTAGAAAAAAATGCAAAGATGATTTATCTATCACATGTGAAAATAATCTGGATTTTCAAATTTTGTTTTCTCTATTGCAAAAGATGAATCACTGTGGAACACAGGCCCCCATCTGGCTGTCCCTGAGAGATTCAGAGACCTTGCCTTCACCTGGAGAGATCAAGCAACTGACAGCTTGTGCCACATGGCAATTTTTGTTTAATGCTACAAAAGACTGCTGTCTTTTTCAAATCCCAGTGTCTGTAAGAAACTGTGGAAAATTTTTTGTGTACTTACTACAGCCCACTCAAGGATGTATGGGATATTGTGCAGAAGGTAAGAAAACATGAGTAATATCCATGAACTGCTAGTCACAGAACTGTGTGTGTTGAGGTTTGGGTCATTGTCTGGATAGGTTGTGTTGAGATAATACAAATCTTACTAAAAATCTTGGTCTGCCACTATTGCTAGAGTGAAGCTAAATTTCTGGTTTAAATGGGCCAAGTCTGTTTAGGATTCTTCACCAAGATCTTAAGATCCTCAAAAATATTTGCTTATGTGAAAGTATCAAAGCAGATTTCTTGCCATTCCTCCCATTGAACATAGGGATGGAGTTTGCTAAACCTTCTTTGGTTTCCTCATGCCCTTTCACTGGTTTTAATTAAAGGATGAGGATAGTGAGTAAAAGATGTCATAGACTCTGGATCTAGAGTTCTCTCTTGTCCAGCAAGAGAACAGACACAGGATTGAAATGTGAGAGAGGCTTATGTGCGGGAAAGACAAGAGCCCCAAGTAAGAGTCCTTGTTCCATTTTTTATTAGGATCAGAAGGCTTACCACAGTGATGAATGTGCACAAAGAGAAAATGAAACCGTTAACATTAACTCAGAGGTGTGAGGAAAAGGGGGTTTTGAAGATATGCATGTCAGAGGTTTGGGCCAGTACAAAACAAAGTCCTGGTGCTGGGCAGATGTTTGTTTAAGGCAGGCCTGAGTCTGTATATCTGAGCAAGCCTAGGGGATAAGATAGACCAAGCATGCTACTGCAGGATCAACAAGTCACCTTTCTTTTGCTACTTAACTCCTCTCAGGGCAACTTCATGCAGCTGCAGTCTGTAGGCCTGTTTACCTATTTACTTTTTTTTGGTCCTTCCTTCCTGTGAAAGCAGCTTTCTGCTTTGTACCAAGTTGGTGGGTGCTTCCACCCTAAATACCTAATCTTGTTTACCAAATCTTGGATTTTTTCATCCTGAGATTTTGTATTCCTATATCTTTGTCTTATACTGGGGCCCTTTGCCCTGTTTACCTCGTCTTGTTTACATAATCTTGGATGCTTTCATCCTATGGCTTTCTATTTCTTTATGATTTGTTAATCCATTAGTGCAAGCTCAGGGCATTTCTAAGCTTATTCCCCACAAAAAGATATCATGAAAATGTGTTTTATATCATTTCATCTTTCATTCATTAATTCTGACTGGATGTTTATCCTGTGCCAGGAGTTTAGGCCTTAAAGTTATGGTAATGAACAAGACGAATGAGATATCTTCCCTCATGGAACTCACATTCTAGTGGAGTGCCTCAAACAACATATAAAAATAAACTGGATGTGACTCAAAGAATAAAATATCCATGAGTCCCTACTATATCAAGACATGATTAGAGAAGTAAATTGATGGAAGAAAGGAGACAGACTTTTCTTAAAGAATAATTGCAAATATTTGTAGCTAGTATCCCACCTAGAAGATGGAGCCTATTCCTTTCATTTTGACTGTGGGCAGTACTTAGTGATTTATTACCAAATAATAGTGTACAGAAAGGAAAATATATTGATTTTTTATCATGGAGACACTTAATACACACTGTATTAACCAAGTGATCAAGATTAGTATCATGAGTGATAATGTATGTTGTTATCAGTTACCTGCTGATAACATGCAATAAGATGTACTTCTCCTTTGTGGTACTTGTCCCTAAAATCCATAACCCCAGTATATTCATGAGAAAATTCACATAAATCCAAAGTGAGAAACATTATACAAAATACCTGAAAAATACTCTTTAAAAGTATCAACATCATTATTGAGTGAAAAAACTGTCACAGATTAGAAAAGTTTAGGGAAACATGATGTATAATGCAATATGATGATATCCTGAATTGAATACCAGAACAGAAAAAATGTTAATGGAAACTGGTAAAATCCAAATAGAGTTACCAGTTTATTTAAGAATAGGGTCCTAACTGGGGTGCCTGGGTGGCTCAGTTGATTAATCATCCAACTCTTGATTTCAGCTCAGGTCATGATCTCACAGTTTGTGAGTTCAAGCCCCTCACTGGACTTTGTGCTGACAGCACGGAATCTGCTTATGATTCCCTCTCTCCCTCTCTCTCTACCCACTCCACCAAAAAATAAATAAATAAAATAAACTTTAAAAAACAATATAGTCCTGTGCTTGCTTCGGCAGCACATATACTGGGAAAAAAAAAAAAAAAAAAAGAACAGAGTCCTGAGATCAGTTTTACTTTTAACAAATGTATCATGTGTGAATATTAGTGGAAAGGGTATTATTACAAGAAAAGCTTCATATTATTTTTGCAGTTTTTTTTTTAATTTTATTTATTTCTAGGAGAGAGAGAGAGAGCGTGAGCAGGGGAGGGTCAGAGAGAGAAGGAGTCACAGACTGAAACAGGCTCCAGGCTCTGAGCTGGCAGTCAGCACAGATCCCGACGCGGGGCCCGAACCCGCGAACTGCGAGATCATGACCTAAGCGAAAGTCGGACGCTTAACCGACTAAGCCACCCAGGCGCCCCTATTTTTGCAGTTTTTATGTGCACTTAAAATTACTTTTAAATAAAATATTTATCACAAACTGAAAATAAAACAAAAAGTAAAATTACTTTTGGAGGAAGAATGTGTTATAAATTAGAGAATACTGGTCAGTGCAATAGTGATTGGCACAAGGATACTATCTTACACAGAGTCCCTGAAGAAGATCTCTCTGAACAGTTGATAAACGAGCTGAGCTCTGAATGAGACTGAACCTGCCTTGAAAACATATGGGGAAAGAGCATTCTTTATTAGGTAAAAAGAACAACAAATGCCAGTGTCCTTAGATAGGTATGAAGATGGCTGTTCACTCAACTGAAGGAGGAAAAACATGGCAGGAAGACGGAATGGATGATATCAGAGGAGAAGGAAGGGGACAGAATCTGTAGGGTATGTTGGCCATGGTAAGAACTTAGATTTAGTCATAACTGCAGTATAAAGCTTTATGGCATTTAAAGTCGGTGAATATGATCTACAGATTGTATTTAAAAAACTCTAAGAGGCTGTGGAAAGACAATGGTGGCTCAGAGTTTTGAGAAGGAGGAAATGGTTTAGACTAGTGACAAAGTCACTCAATAACCTCTTTCAGGTTATTGAGTTGCGATGTCTTTTGGAGTCAGAGCTCATGCACTGGATATGGGAGAAGATGGAAAGAAAGAAATCAAGGACAAGGCTTAGGTTTTTTGCTTGAGCAATTGAAATAGGAAAGCAGTACATCGGTTGGGGAAAGAGAGGAATGAAGAGTTCTGTTTTGGTCTGTTATCTAAGAGAGAACATGAGATATGCAGATATAAAATGCACATCAGATTCATGAACCTGCCACTGACCATGTTGTTGACTAAGGATGTTGGAGAATAGGGTGCTTGTGGGTAGTTCATATAATATACCATCATGGAGCTCACAATAGATAATTGAACTTATTGAGGTTTTCTTTTTGTTTCTTTTTCTTTGTACTCAATTATGACTATGAACTCAGTGAAGAAAATGTATCCTTTTATCAGGGTCTTATGACCTCATGTTTGGAACAAAGTAAGGACACAACAAATGTACACTTATTAGAAGTGTTTACTAGAACTAGTGACCCAACCCCTCAGATACAAGGAGCTCAAAATAGAATGAAGCTACATAATGGTGATTTTTTTACTTAGACTACTTAGGTAAGAATGAAGCTGATAATTGAGGGATTTATTCTTGGTTGGGGATGGAAGTTTTGTGTTGATATATGACCAAATTATGGGAAGAAATTAACCTCCCTCTACTATGTTATCTGGGCTCCTCTATATGTAGGAGACTGAAAATGCTAGGAGATATTGTTGTGGATTAGTGCTCTTAAACTAGGCAAACACTTGATTCAGCAAACAATGACAATTGTATTAGTAACACTTACAAATATTTTCATCTTGAGGCTGTGTTAGATTGTCCAAATGAAGGGGCGCCTGGGTGGCTTAGTCGGTTAAGCGTCCGACTTTCACTTAGGTCATGATCTCGCGGTTCGTGGGTTCGGGCCCCGCGTCGGGCTCTGTGCTGACTGCCAGCTCAGAGCCTGGAGCCTGTTTCAGTCTGTGACTCCCTCTCTCTCTGACCCTCCCTGCTCACGCTGTCTCTCTCTCTCTCTAGGAAATAAATAAAAACATTAAAAAAAAAAAAAAAAGATTGTCCAAATGAAAACACACACACACAAACAATAGATATGGCAAAACAATGGCAAAAAATATACATGGAACCACAAATTGTAATGAATGGTGTGAATGAGATTAAAAGTTGCTGTAGGGGTGCCTAGGAGTCTCAGTCAGTTGAGTGTCCAACTCTTGGTCTTGACTCAGGTCATGATCCCAAGGTCGTGGGATAGAGACCTACAGGCTCTGTGCTGAGTATGGAGCCTGCTTGGGGTTTCCCCTCACCATTGCCCCTCTCCCCCACTCACGTTCTCTCTCTCTAAAATAAAAATTTTTAAAAAAAGTTGCTGTAAATGAGAACACCAGAGGTGGAGAAAGGGTGAAATTTATAATGAGGTGCCACCTGAGAAAGCCTCTTCTAAGAACAGGGTGTTTACATGAGAGTTTGAGGGTAAACAGTCCTGGGTCAGATAAAGAGTGTGGGGAAGAACATCCCAGACAGCAACAAAAGCACGTAAAAGGCCTTAAGGCAGTGAGTGTGGTGTTGATCCCAAGAATGAAAGCAGCACAGAGATGTTGGTTTGCAAAGAGTGAGGGAGAGCATTACAAGACATGGGTTGGAAAGGCAACAGGGCCTGCTAATTAGGGAACTCTTCATTTTATTCTCTGTGCTTTGAGAAGTCTTAGGAGAATTATCCAGAGCTTTAGCCAAGAAATCTTCACATTTATTACACAGCTGTTGGCCAGTAAACTAAACCTGGCTGAAAGCACTATGTTCAGTAAGGAAAGACAGCATCTGCTCAGTTAATAGAGCTAACGTTGTTCATTGAGGAAAGAATCCAGAGAGATGCATCTTGAGTGGCCAAGATGAGAGATTTGAAAAATGTCTTTTTAGTATTTTTCATTATTCTTGTCATCAAAATAGTTAATTTCTACAAAATTTCAAATAATATTACTAAGTATTTGTGGAAAATTGTGTAGGTGTTTCAATGGGAAAAAACCAACAACATATCTATGTTATTTTAAGAAATATTGGTTACTATTAAAAATGAAAACAACTTTTTTACCACAGAATACCATAAAATAAAAGCAATCACTTTGAAAAAATATTACTGTTTACATTGAATTTAAAAACTCAACACATATAATTTGTATTTTTATGACATGCCCTTAAAACTTAAAAAAATATTTCCTATTAATGTCATTTCCACCCATTTAATTTCTCGTTTGAATATTTAAAATTATTTCTCTTATTCTTCATATTCAAGTCCTCCTACTGGTTTAAAGTAAAGAGAATTTCTGGGAGAAGATTATTATCTTTTACTCTTTGTATTAAGTTATTAATCAAGTATACACATGAATTATCCTCTCTGATTTGCCAATAAGAGCTTACCTTGAAATACTATTTCAGACTTGATTTAGACTTCCTGGATAGCAAACAGAAATGAGTCACATAATCCACGTAAGTGTCTCTTTCTCTTGCTTATCAAGAATCTGAAGCAGATGTTCCCTGCTGATGGTGACTTGGCCATTTACAATGTCAGGCTGAGGTATCTGTGAGTCTCTAAGCTTTTCCTTCAGAGTGATGAGATGAAGGTCCAGCCTAATAGCCCTTCATGTGCTTTTTAGACAGGATAAAAGGGGAAGCCCAAAAGATAAAAATAGAGCTTGTGCTAACTGGAACTTACCTCCCTTTAAAAAGCTTATTTGGAAGTCTTATCACTACTGCTTCATAAGAATTCTTTGGCTTATCTCTGTCTTCAGAGGCAGTCCATGATACCTACTTTTTTACTTGGACATATTTCTGTCACCAACTAATATACTATTTGATAGGCAACAATCAATCAGACATATTTAGCTTAAAAATCGTCAAAGAAACAGGGGTGCTTAGGTGGCTCAGTTGGTTAAGCATCCAACTTGGCTCAGTTCATCCTCTCACAGTTCGTGAGTTCTCACAACCCTGTGTTTGTGTCTGTGCTGACAGCTCAGAACCTGGATCGTACTTCAGATTGTGCATCTCTCTCTCTCTCTCTCTCTCTCTCTGTGCCTCCCCCCACTAATACTCTCTCTCTCTCAATAATAAACATTAAAAAATTTTTCTAAATCATAAAAACAGCAAAAATTGAAGAAAAATGTTTCCACTTTAATAATATATTCTCATGACTATTTTGTTTTTTATAGCTTATGTATAATTTTCACACAATTTTAAATTTCTATAAGGCAAATAAGAAATGTAATTCAAGATTATACTTATAATCAATGCCATTCAAGCAAAAAGATTTATATGTGTTATTTACTGAGAAGAATTCATTGGAAATTTTTTTCACATTTTCTATATTTCTACTTAGCAAGGTGGTTAGATCCTTATGCTATACATGAAGAGGCATTATATCAATTGGAAGTGGGCTATGAGAAATTGAGGACATACACTGTATACCCTACAGCATCCACTAAAATATGTGTGTGTATCTAATAGCCAATAAAATAGAGAAGATGCACAAAATACACATTTTTTAAATATGCAGAAACAGGTGAAAAGTGCCAAAAGGACAAATAAGAAACAGCAATATGATAGATTTAAACCCTAGAATATCAATAATTATATTAGATATATGTCATCTAAACACCCCAATTGAAAGTAATTTTCAGACTGTATAACAAAAGCAACACCCAACTATATAGGCTGTCCAGAGAAGCCCATTTTAAATATAAAGAAAAATGTTCTCAAGTATACGGGGAAAGAAAAAGATAGACTTAGGTACCACAAATCACAAGAAATCTAGAATGGCATTATACATATTAGACGAAGTAAATTATTGAGCAAAGAATGTCACCTAGAAGAACAATGGTCACTTCCCAAAGATAAAAGGATCAAGTGAACAACAGGATAAAACAGTTCTAAATACTTATGCACTTAATAGCGAAATTCAAAATACAGGAAGCAAAACTTACAGATCTTTAAGAAGAAATAGACAAATTTCTGGTTCATAGTAAGATGAACACCTATCAGTGAATAATTGAGTGCATAGAAACAAAAACAAAAAAATGGAGGAGACTGGAAAGACTCTATCAACCAACTTGATCTAAATGACATTTAGAGAAGATTCCAGAAATGATAGAACAACCCATGTTCTTTACAAGTGCACTGGAAATATTTACCAAGATAGATTACATGCTAAGCCTTTAAGTGAGAAATTATAAGAAAAAGTTTGATGTTAGTAAAAAGAAAAACACACCAAATATACTGTGAAAACAAGAAAGTTTACAAATAAAACCTCAATTTGTATGTTAAGAAACTAGAAATAGCACAAATGAGACCAAAGTAAGCAGAATGGAAATAATGATCAGAGTGAAAATCAATGGAATAATACACAAAATGAAAAAAAGTAAAAAAAGGAAAGACAGAAATTTCCAATATCAGCAGTAAGAGAGGTGATAAAATAAAATAGATATTAAGAATTAAAAGTTATTAAAAGAATAAAGAATTATTATGTTTAACCGACTGAGCCACCAGGCGTCCCTCAATAAAGAATTATTATGAATAACTGCTAAAACATTTGACAACTTAAGTAGACATATTTCTTGAAATACACAGATGCTAAAACTTACTCAAAAGAAAAAAAGATAATTTCAATGACCCTATATTTGTTAAACAAATTGTATTTCTGGTTAAAATCCATCCCACAGAGAAAACAAAAAAAAGACAAAACAAAACAAACATAAAAGAACCCTGGCCAAGATGGCTTGGGAATTCTTACAAATAATAAAGGAGTAAATAATACAAATTTTACACAACTTTTCCAGAAAAATGAGTAGTAGGGACCAAAAATTTTCTGTAGAGTCAATATTATTCTCAAACTAAAAGCAGACACAGATGTTACAAGAAAACTATATCCCTCATGCATATAAATGCATATGATATAATCATCTATTTAGAAAATCCAGTGCAATGTGCAAAATAGCTACCAGAACTAGTAAGAAGTAATACTGAAAGAAAATAAGATCAACATATAAAAATCATTTGTATTTCTTTATATACATACTAGCAGGAATTTTATCTAAAAATACCAATTACAGTAACAAGTATATGAAATGCTTAGCAAAAAATATAGAGAAAAATGTAAAGACCTATAAAGTAAAAGCAGTAAAACTTTGCTGAGAGAAACTGGAAACCTTAAAATACTGGAGAAATAAACCATGTTTATAGAACAAAGATCCAATGTTAAGAAATCAATTCTCAAAATAATGTATAGCTCTAAAACAGTCCTAATCAATATCTCAGCAAGCTTCTTTTTTGTGGAGATTGACAAGTTTTCCTAAAATTTATATGGAAATACAAAATACCTACAATACCCAAAACTATGTTGATAAGGGAAAGATTTGGGCAATTTATAGACTTATTATAAAGTTACAGTCATCTATGAAGATAGATCAGTGGAAAAGAATAGAGTCCAGAAATAAATCAACATACATATAATTAACTGATTTTCAACACTGAACATAGTCAATTCTTTAGAAAAAGGACCGTAGTTTGAACAAATTGTATATCAATATACAAATTTTAAAAATGACCTCTGATCAAAATGCAAATAAAAATATAACTCAGTGAATCATTAGTTTGACTTGCAAATAACAGAAAACACTTGAAATAATGTTTAAAAATCATGACCTCTAAGGATTTTGGATATGTAATCGAATCTGAGGAAGAGTTAAATAGGAAGACCTTAGAAGGTATGAGCTTTAGAGCCGCTCCAGTGAAGTTAGCAATAGGAGTCTATAGACATTCCTATGGAACTTCATCATTGACTTGACTCAGCCTTCAACACCTTATCTCTCAGTTTAAATTCTGAACTCTTCTAAGAAGCAATCTGATGGACCTGTCTTTGAGTAGTTACCCTTGTTCCAATGAACTAATGACAGCTGTCAACTCATTTCTGTTACCCTGAACATGACTATAGGGGAGACAAGTTCCACAGAAGTGGTTCAAACAAATTGTTGTATAAATTTATAGAAATCATAGGGGCACCTGAGTGGTCAGTCGGGTAAGTGTCTGACTTTGGCTCAGGTCATGGTCTCGCGATTCATAAGTTCAAGCCCTGTGATGGGCTCTGTGCTGACAGCTCAGAGTCTAGAACCTGCTTTGGGTTCTGTGACTCCCTCTCTCTCTTCTCTTCCCCAGCTCATGCTCTGTTTCTCTCTCAAAAATAAAGAAACATAAAAAAAGCTTTTTTTTAATTATGGAAATTGTAGTTTCATTACTTAATAATGTAGACTAAAATTTAGAAAACAAGATATGAAAGCTGTAGTTGTTTTAAAGTATGATTCCAAATTAACTCCACTTGATCTCATCCTGAAAAGGGAAAAAATTGTTATAAATGAAAATGAGAACAAGTAAGTCTTAGTCTGTATTAAAAGATACTTCTCCAAAGAATTGTCGTTTCAGATATTTATGTATGTATTTATAACTTTATGCCCAATTGAATAAATATACAAACCTTAACCTTTTGCAGCTATTTCTGATGCAAAATTACACCCGTGTGACCCTGATGAAATTGAAATTAGTGGTGACTGTGTTCGTAAGTATCACATTTTATTTTTTTAACAGTTTATAAACTAACAATTTCAAAGTTTTTTTGTTTATTCATTTCTCTTGAGAAAGACAGAGAGCAAGCACAAGCAAGGGGAGGGGCAGAGAGA
This sequence comes from Proteles cristata cristata, assembly GCA_017311185.1. NCBI lineage: Eukaryota > Metazoa > Chordata > Mammalia > Carnivora > Hyaenidae > Proteles > Proteles cristata. The sequence goes on along the minus strand of JAESUZ010003705.1, from coordinate 15,832 downwards.
AAGAGAGAAACAGAGAATCCCAAGCAAGCTCTGTGCTGTCAGCATGGAACTTGATGCAGGCCTTAGTCTCACAAACTGTGAGACCATGACCTGAGCCAAAATCAAGAGTTGGACTCTTAACCAACTGAGCCACCCAGGTGCCCCCATTTCAATAGGATTTTATGTTCTGTAACTTACTTTAGATGTTAATTATGCTATTTGACATCATCTCAGTCTAGTGACTATCAAGAATAAAAATCATTTTATCATTCCTTTAAGGAATAGTCCTGCAATTAGCAGATTTACAGAGTTGGGCATTGTCCATACATTACAGACATGTGTGTATGTTGGTAGAATTTTTTATGAGGAAATATTTGGCAGTGTATTTCAACAATATTAAAACTGTACATATATTTGTTCTCAATAATTCCATTTTCAAAACAATACAGAAATATTTAAAGAAGCATGTAGTATGATGTTTAAAACAGCATTTTTCTAATAATATGAAAAACTAAATTGCAAATATACAATAACTGCTGATGATTAAATATTTTTCCCTCTTTCTCTCTGTCCATCCTCTGCTCATGCTCAGTCTCTCTCTCAAAAATAGATAAATGTTAAAAAAATTTTTCAATAAAAAAATAAAACAAATCAGGATAGATCATATAATATTTAGATACCAGTTCTAAAAATTAATATGTTTTGGCTTTGAAAACTACTTTTATAATAATGCTAAAAATAAGAGGTGCCTGGGTGGCTCATTCAGTTAAGTATCTGATTCTTGATTTTGGCTCAGGTCATAATCTCATGGTTGGGAGATCGAGCCCGATGTCAGCCTCTATGCTGGACGTGGAGTCTGATTAAGAGTCTCTGTCTCCCTCTCCCTCTTCCCCTCCCCCACTCACACTCTTTATCAAAAACAAAATGACAATGCTCACAGTAAATCACTGAGTTGTTCTCTATGTTCTATTCCAGTTGCAAATGGATTTTCCAGCTCCTTTTTCTAGTGTTGTTTAAACAAGTTGTTATTTTATCTGAAAGTCTCAGTTTAATTAAATGCTGTGTCTTAAAAGAACAAAACAATATCCCTAATACTAGTAGTATTAAACATAAAGCATAAGTGTTATACTTTACATATAACCTGCATGATAGGTTTGGATTTTCTTTCTCGTATACATATATTATAGTGAAATCACTTTTCTTTTCTGGATAAGCAATAATTTTAAGCCCTGTATGCTCTCCAGAAGGTTTATGCAAAATTGGAAAAAAAATGCCATATAAAATCATAGACAATCAGTGGAGATAACACTTGAATGGAAATATTGAGTCAAAAGTCAACAGCTTCAGGATAAAATAGAGAATATGTTAACATATTCAGCAACTACTATAATAGAATTGACAAAAAGGTACAAGAAGAGATAGTTTAACTCTTGCTGTTTTTGCAAACTTTTCCTTTAAATATATGTTGACAAACTTTCTTTGATCTATGTTGTTGTGAGCAATGATCTGTTTTTTCACCCAGATAGTTGATGCCATTTGAAATATTGATTCAAAAATTTTAATTTTCATGAGTTAATTTCGTTTCAGTTATCTGTCTTCTCACATTCTTAAAAATCATTTCCATAGATAGTCCTTCCCTGTTTGGAAATAAGTTGAACTTCTTTCTCCTAGTTTATTTAACAGGAAATTTTTCCCCAGATATATAATTTTTTTTACACCAGTGCTCTAAAGAGTAGTCTATTGTTTCTTTAAAATCTGAACATAATGATTTGGCCTAATGTTTAAGATGTTTGGCAAGGTATTTATTATTTAGATTAGGAGCGCCTGGTGGCTCAGACAGTTAATCATCTGACTTTTGATTTTGTCTCAAGTCATAATTCTTGATATTGATCCCTGAGCTGGTCTCTGTGCTGACAGCACGGAGTTTACTTGGTATTTTCTCTGTGCTTTTCCTGCTTGTGTCATGCCTGAATTGCGAATCCCCAGAGACCTCCAAGGAGCCGACACCGATGCTAGTATATAAGGGTCTTTATTACAAGCTCGAGCAGGGGCTCACCCATCAACTGATGCAGCGGCAGCAGAGTGAAGCCCCGAACAATAGCGAGCAGGGTTTTTATGGGGTAAGGGATGGGGCTGTAACAGTGCACACGTTGTACACATAGCATCATCACATAAGCACCAGTCATAATTGTACAGCACCCATGGCAACAGTTTTGACCATTCAGTATCTGTGAGGTGTTTGTTACTTTTCGCGGGACCCAATCAGGACCTTTGAGAATCCTTTGAAAATTACCAATTATGAGGTGAGTTTATAGGGCCCACCTGGGGTTCAGGCAAGCGGTGGGTGCTTGGCTAGTTGTACAGTGGTTATCTATAGTCCCCAGACCCTGACTTAGACCATAGGAATGTTACTCCTATCTTTCTTAGCTTCTTTTGATTGGCTGAGGGTGGTCCATGGGTGGCTTCAGCTAAAGTTTTTCCTGGAACTGGGGCTACGTGCAGCCCGAGGTTGCTCTTAATGGAGGCCTTAACCTCAAAATGGCATTACTTAGGCCCTTCACTTGCATGTTCTCTCTCTCTCTCGCTCTCGCTTGCTCGCTCTGTCTCTCAAAATAAAAAAGAACAATATTTATTACTCATATTAATTATGAGTATAATTTTTTCAAATTAATATTTGAAAAAAAATCATTTGCTATTGGGATTTTGTAATTGAATATCTAACAAAATAGCACTTTAAAATATCTTAAAACTAAAAAGGCTATTTTTTCCCTTACAATTAGGTTAGAATCCCTCAGAGTTTTTAAAAATCTATGCCGGGTCTGAAAAATTACTTTTGCAATTATTGTAAAATTACCATGTATATCATAAAAACATATTTGTACATTTCAGCACATATATTTTAAATCTTGTTAAGTTTATCACTTAGATATTTTTCTCTACAAATTTAAAAAACTCATTTAGGAACATTTTCGATCCCCAAATTTTATCTCGCAAATGACCGAAGATGAAAATTGCAAAATCTTCCTGAGTTCCTTGGGAAAATTTCAAAGGTTTTAACATCAGAAAAATGAAAAGATTAAGACTGTCATTTAACACTTGATGTCTTTCACTAAGCAGTATAATCGGTACCGTAATGAGCTGCTCTTTCAACCCAGAGCAATGATGGGCTGAGTTATAAAAGTAAATTATAAGGGGAAAATAGTAAGTCTTTTGAATTTACATTATAATGGCTCTTTTTTTTAAACAAAATTAATGTTTATTTATTTTTGAGAGAGACAGAGCAGAAGAGGGGCAAAGAGAGAGGAGGACACAGAATCCAAAGCAAGCTTCAGGCTCTGAGCTTTCAGCACCTGAAAGCTTTCAAGGTTTAAACTCATGAACCATGAGATCATGACCTCAGCTGAAGCTGCATTCTCAACCACCTAGGTGCCCCTATAAATGACTATTTTTTAAGCAAGAAATTATAACATAAGAAAACTTAATTTTATTTCTTTGTTCAATCTTTTAGAAAAGGAAATCTTTCAGAAATTGTTTAAAAGAAGGTAAATTACTTTTATGCTCAAGAGCTAGACTTTTCAATGGTAGACACATCCAATGTACATTATATACACTTGATGTGCTGATAAATTTCCCTGCCATCAATATTTCTGTGATTATTGTAAGGTCAAAATTAAGAATGTGCTGCTTTGCTGGTTGCTAGAGAATAGTTATTTTCTGAATGTATTTTACTTTTCCTAATATAAATCCCTGAGTCGCAGTCTCCATGAGCTTTCCCCTTGTCTTGATCCATTCTTTAAGATGCCTGAATGACGACAGATTATGCATCTTCTCCTGTCAGGTCAGCTGTCTGCCTCAATGCCACCACCCCCTCCAGGAAGGCCAGAAGTTGTGGTGGAGCTGATTGAATCCAGGCTTTTCTGTAGGTGTGCTTTTAATGTTTCCCATACAAACACTTTGGTGGGATTTCTCATAACTTGGTCTAGGCTTTCTTCTCAAGAAATCAAAGAGGAGCTGAAGCAAGAGACCACAATTCAGGCATTCTCTCTTTTAGAACTGGATGGAATAAATCTCAGACTCGGAGATAGGGTATGTTCACAAATAACTTGAGTTTTCTTTTCTTTTCATGATTCTATTAATTTTCAAAAATGTATTTTTTGAATATACTTTCGTATATTGAATATACTAAATATACTTTCGTCCCCAGAATACAAAGCACTAATGTTTTCCTTTTTCTTTTCTCCTTGGCAATTGTGCTAACTCAAATGATGGTGGATGAATCAGTAATCTTAATGACTACATATGAATATCTTCTGTTACCATTTGCTGAATTATCAATGAACCCTTATAACTTGATGCCTCTTTCTGGCTTTAAAATGATATGTTTTTATTCTAGAAAAAGTTTTCATTTTTTTTAATGGTAATGTTACTTATTATCCATTTTTAAATATATCTTAAATACAAAGTCTTTGATTTATGTTGAGGTTTGAATAGCTAAATTTTTAAATTGTTAATTTTTCTGAATTTTCAAGAAAGATTTAAAATTGTTTAGCTTATTATCTTTTATGCACAATCTACTATAAGTTAAGTACTTGAATATGATGGTTTACACATATTTGGTCCATAATTGTATTGCTAAATGATTATTCATTAACTCTGTTCATAGATATTCTGTGTTGCTTCCACCTTTTTGTTGGAGAACCCACATGTACAAAGCTTAGCCATTGAAAGCCAAGAATTTTTTGCAGGCATTAAGGTATGTAGCCATGGGGATGGATCAGAAAGATTATTTCTCTATCGCTTTGTTTTTCCATACTGTTATCTGTGGATGTTGGTTCCAGGACCTCATCACAGACTGAATACTGAGATCCAAGAGTCCATATTTAAAAACAAACAAACACACAAATAATTCTAATGCACAGTACTGTTTGAGAGCCCCTGTTAATTGACTAAAATTGGAATACACTTGCATACCTTTTCAGAAATATCTCGATTTGGAATAAAAGTAGGGTGCCTGGTTGTCTTGTCGGTTAAGTATCTGACTTTGGCTCAGGTCATGATCTCACAGTTCATGAATTTGAGCCCCACATCAGGCTTTGCACTGACATTGTGGAGCTTGGAATTCTCTCTTCCTCTCTTCTTCTCTGTCCCTCCTGAATCTGTGTGCGAGCCTGCTCTCTCTCAAAATACTTTAAAAAATTTAAAACAAAAGTTTTATTCCCATAATTCATTCTATCACATATCCAAAAGTTAGAGTATTGACATTTAGTTAGCATGCATTTTGGAAGACAAGTACCAGGTCAGGTACTGGACCCTCTGACTAGAGTAGAATTGACCCAGAAATCTGGGGTCTATGAACTGTGAAGATGGACCTAACTAAGCAAGGCAATATCTGTGGTCACTGCTGGTAGCCTGGGAGGTCCAAGAACAAGTGATCTACTACAACAGGTGAGCAAGCATGACAGGGAATCCGGGAGTGGTGGAAGGAATGGGGCAGTATCGTGAGGTCTAGTCAGGCAGGCACTGTACACCCCTTGTGACTTCAGCCACAGGACTGGAGTTTGACCTGAACTCCTCTCTAGTTCAAGGACAAGATAGTACAATCGATAGATTGTATGAATACGATTCACAATCGATTGTGAGAGCCAAGACAAAAACTGCTCTGGAGAAAGTCCATTTATACACAGTAGGGACCAGGGAAAGAGTGAGAAGAGTAACCATGTTGTCAGAAGATCATAATTATGGTAGGAGGGGAGAACAGCTCAGACCTTGGGGACACAGAACCTTCGGATCTGTTCTCCATTGGTGAACACTCAGCAGACAACATTTGGGTCAGTGGTCAGCCCCCAGGAGATGTTTCTAATTAGTCTGGTAGGAAGCTAACCAGGACTTCAGACTGAGTAAAAACTTCTGCCTCAAAAAAGGATTAGCCTATGAACTGGGATGGGACCATTTGTCCTAGACTTCAGCACTCCGTGATCCAACTGAGGAAGACAGAGGCTGCAAAATAAGCTAAAGGTTGAGATATTTGAGGTGACAATGATATTTTGATTTATATATGCAAAAATCCTTTAATTTCTAACTTATGTTAAGGGTGATATTAGTCCCTAAGAATAAACATACTCTTAGATTGATGAGTCAGTATATGTTAACAAACAAATGAAAGAATATAGGTTTCTCTCTGTCTCCTCTACTCTCCAGTGCCTATTCCAGAACCAGAATCATTAAGGCAAATTTCTACCGGACTACCTGCCATGCTGGAGAACCAAATTATGCCTCAGCTCAGAGCAGTATAGCGTCTTTGTGTATTCTTCTATGTCTGCTAGTTTTTTGAGGGTTTGGTTTTAATTAATCTCGTTAACTTGAAAAATTCCAAGGCTTAAGTTAATACTCCCAGCTTACTTAGCAAAATATGAGCTGTTAAAAATGCTGTAGCAAAATTTTATCTTGGGAATAAATTCTATTTTTACATGACTATATATTTTCTTATACCAGTTACACCCTGAATTAAGCACTATATCAGAAGATGGGAAAGAATATCACTTGAAGATAGAGAGTACAATTCCTATCATTTGTTCTGAATTCAGTAAGCTTGACCAGAAATGCAAAATCTCACTAAAACTGAAAACTGTTGATCAAGGTAATACACTAAATTCACTTAATTTTATTATTGGATTTTAAACAATAATTAATGCTTTTTTTCTCCTAGAAAAAGTCTTTGGAGAGTATGCATATAATTAATTATGTTGTGTGTTTACATCAAATTATAACTCAGCCATATTAATAATATGGGGCCATGTTATTGACTGTCAAAACAATCTATGTTGCAATTCACATTTATCCCTCTTGGGCTTGTAGCGTGTATTAAAAAAAAAAAAAACAGTGATGAACAACTCCTCCTCATCATTTTTCTCTTCCTCTTTCTCATTCTTGTTCTGCCACTTATTTTTTTCTTTGCTTTGTTTTTAAAGATAGAGGGACAAACTGTTCTTTAAGATTTTCCAAATATCCCTAACTAGGGAGGTGTAGTATATTATACAAACATAAGTTCAAGCTTACGCTACATGGATCTCCTAATATACTCTTTATACTTCTCTCCCTAACATAAGCTTGTGCTTGAGATCTTTTGTTATAAAATGCTATTTAAATTACAAATTACATAGATTGTGTGATGTGTGGCTACATATATGTCACTGTCACAGCTATAAAGGGAGAGATTAATTCTCCCATAGAACCTGATAGACCATGAGAGGAAAAAGCATGGATGGCAGTGATTGGGTTAGTTGAATTGTTTCTCCCACAAAGACTCTGAGGTAGATACCAAAGCACATAAGAGATACATAAATTAGAATATGACTTTTAAGAGAGATTCTGTTTGCATACCTTTTCCCCATAGGACATGAAATTTTACGTAATAAATACACCAAATACAGTGTGTCTAGGACTTCCAGTTTCTATTATAACTAATTAAATCAGAGAAGCAAAGGATAAAAGTGCTTGAAGAGAGAGTCCCATGGGAATTATACACCCAGAAGAGAGATGGATGTGGAAATAGAGAGAGGCATCAGGAGAGGCTGTCCTGAGGACAGGTGACAGTAAACAGGTGTAGGCAATAAATGCCTAGCCACTTACTAAGATTTCAGGAGCACTGTGAGCAACACTGTGTTTTGAAATTCAGCACAAAAATATGCAAGCAAACTATCTCTCTCAGACTGTTTGACATAATTTTACTTCAAATTACATGTGAAAAGTATATTTTGTAAATTTTACTACAGCTTATGGGGGAGAATAGGAAGAGAACAATGTTACCATGATATTTTTCAAACTTGTGTCAGGCAAAAATTTTCTACAGCTGCAAGTGTATTTCAAACTATATTTGTGTGCTCTCAATTCTTGCAGCAAGACAAGCATTATTATAATAATATAAAAGCAATATGTATATACATTTTAGAAATTTCCATGCCCCTGCTATTTGTCAATTATAAATAATTTCCTGGGGTGCCTGGGTAGCTCAGTTGGCTAAGTGTCCAACTTTGACTCAGGTCATGGTCTCACCATTCCCGAGTTCAAGCCCAGTCAGAAATCTCACTGTTTCAGATTCTGTGTCTCCCTCTCTGTCTCTGCCCCTCCCTCACTCATGCTCTGCCTCTCTTGAGAAAACGAATAAACATTAAAATGTTTTTAAATAAATAAAATGAAAATAATTTCCCTTTTTCCTGGAGAATAATTTCTGGATTTCATTCTGGATTTGCCTCATCTTATCTTTTTTAAGTGTATTTTCATTACATACCTACTTCCACAGAGAAAAAGTTGGTATTTCCTAGTGTATCTCTGCAACTACCATGCTGCTTTTTCACAGGCTTACAGAGAGCAATACTTGGCCCTCATACCATGGACCAGGGGAAATGATGTCAGGGGTTATATCCAAGCCAAATATATTCCATAGTAACTTTAGGGAGCTGACTAAGAGTTTGGATGTTTCTGTTATTTTTTTATGTGCATAAGAACAGTATGTATTTCCAGGGGGAAAATGCATGAAGAGGAACTTTTTTTCCCAGTAATTTTGAATCTAGTGCAGTGTTCTATATCAGACCAATATAATTTTATACCTGAAAACCATGTGTGGAAGAAAAGAAGATAGAAAGTTTACAAAAACTGCTACTTTTTTTCTGAATCTCAGAAGGATTTTATAATAGATATGAGAGCAGACTTGCTTCGTTGCCAGTTTTCGGAGCAATCTATCCTTTTTGTATAGTTTCACAGATTCCCAAAATTCCTTTCTCTCTTCTGTTAATATTTTCTTTCTAAATTATTTTTTGTTCTTTTTTCCTTAGGAAAGGGAGCATCTCAAGGTTCTAAATATATTGGGACATTGGAGAGATAAAAAGCAATAGAGAGTTTATTACTTGTGTGGAATTACTTAATTTATTTTAATTTTTCTATTTTTAAGATGATGATCCAATAATTATCTGTACAAATAACCATTGCTATCACTCAACAATGGATTGAACATGAGTACAAACCGTATGAAATATTACAGATATATCTGGACCCAAGGTATAATTCTTAGTCAGAAAGAACATCAAATTTTGGTTTTTGGTAGTGAAATTGATTTTTTCACAGAAACAATAAAGTTTTTATATTGGTCATAAATTTTATGAAGGCACATGTGGATTTATAACCTTATTGAAAATAGTACTACATATGCATATGTATGTATATATTGAAGTTGATTATTTGTAAAGATCAAGTAGAATTCAATAGCTTTAGAAAAAATTTACACATTCAGACAAAATTATAACCATACTTTTTAAATAAGAGAAAATAACAATCTCTGGATTTAATTTTTCATGTTATCAAGTTATTACATGCTGTTGTTCGTATATTACCTTACAAAAAGTCTCAATGTATTTTTTTTCACAAAATAGGTAAAGAACAGCTAGGTTTAAATTTGGCACTGTCTTCCTGTCACGTGGACCTTCACCAGACATCATCGTGTGCTAATGGATCCTGTAGCCGTGCTTTTGTGTCCTACACTGCTGTAACAGATTTTTCTCGAGACGGAGATAGAATAACACACGTTGTAGTGGAACCTATAGTTAATGAGGATTTCCTGTGGAACAGCTACATTCCAGACAGCATCCAGGTTGACAAATTACAAAAATAGCTTCACAATTGAAGCTTTAAAAAAGATATATTTATTTGTTCAATACATCTTATAAACTTTTCATTTCAAAATTACTCAATAAGTTTTTCTATTTTAAATGATTCAATTTCCATAACTATGATTAAAAAACAATAATTAATTGAAAATTCATTGAGATTGCTAAGCAATTTACTGCATGTCACTAAATACGATTAATAATAATATTTACCAAAAATATCTTTGCTTTTAAGATCAAAGTAAAGGATGTCCCAACTGCTTACTGCTATTCATTTACTGACCCACATATAATTACATTTGATGGCAGGTAATTTCCTGAAAGTTTTTTTTCTTTATAGATTTTGCTTCTTTTGGATTTTGCTGTTGTTTGGTTTCTAGTCTTACTCACTGAAAAATTAGAAGAAAGAGGACCAAGGGGGAGAAGAAGGGCAGAAATGGTGGGGGAAAGGGGGAGAGGCAAACCATGAGAGACCCTTGAATGCTGACAAAAACTGAGGACTGGTAGATGTGGGGGGGAGGAGGGGTGGGCATGGAGGAGGGCACTTGGGGGGATGAGCACTGGGTGTTATGTGGAAACTAATTTGACAATAAACTATTTGTAAAAAAAAAAAAAAAAAAAAAAAAAAAATTAGAAAGAAAGCCATGTATAGACAACACTGGCTTGTTTCAAAATACTGACTTATTTGTGTGGAATGATTTTGCCTAAAACTTTAGCCTTTGGTAAATATACAAATTTGTAGTGAGCCTGAATTTGTAAAAATGAAGATTCGTACAAATATGAATAGTCATTTTAACTTGAACATTTAGTTATGTTTAATAATGATTAAAATATTTCCTCTAGAGATATTTACTATGTTGCATTTCTGCAAGATTCTGAAATAATCTTTTTGGTTTAGGCAAGATGATTAAACTAATACATTATAATTATTTAAAAAGCTAAACACTTCTAAAAACCTGAACACTTTCAATTCATGACAAGGATACTCAGGGGTAAACTACTGTGGCTATCATAAATACCTAAATATCTGCCCCTAGAATGCAAATAAAAAGGTCAAAATGTCCAAAAAGTAATCTAAGCTATCTTGCTATTAATATCTGTCTACAAGGATTTAAACTCAGTTTATACTCTTCTGGGGAATACATGGTTTTAAGATGTCCCTCAAGAAAATTTTAAGAACACCTCTTTGTTGAGTTGAAATTTTCTTCATGATGTAAGGTAATTTATTCTTTTAAAGATAATTTTGGGGCACTTGGGTGGCTCAGTCAGTTAAGCATCTGACTTCGGCTCAGGTCATGATCTCGCGGTTTGTGGGTTCAAGCCCCGCGTCAGGCTCTGTGCTGACAGCTCAGAGCCTGGAACCTGTTTCAGATTTCTGTCTCCCTCTCTCTGGCCCTCCCTTGTTCACACTGTCTCTCTCAGAAATCAATAAAACATTAAAAAAACTAAATAATAAAGATATTTTAATGTGATCATCAGCAGTAAAATTATTCAACATGAGCAACTAGGTATATAAAGAAATCCTCCATAGCAAGTGATGCTCCAAAAGTTTGAGCAAGTATTAAAAAGCTGTAGAAATTGATCCCACATACAAGAATCCTTTATGGTTATAATGAAAACTTAGAAGTTTTAGTGGAAAAACCTCCCTTCATAGTGGGGATTAATTTAATTAGCTATAATTTAACAAAATTAATTGTGCAACAAATGACAAGCCCTGTTCTAAATGCTGGGGTTATGGCAGAGCATAAAACAAGAGTGCCCTCTCTCATGCAGCTTCCTTCTGTAAGGTTAAAGAGAGATTTGTGTGATTAATAAATAAAATACATGGTGTATCTGAGAAACAGAGGTACTCAAAAGAAAACTACAGCAGGGGTAGGAGGAGATGGCGGGATCTAGGGGTTAGCCAAAGTGGGGAAAAGAAGAAACAAGTTGTGAGATTAGGTGCTGACCACTACTTTGTTTTATCCAGTGCATTAGAAATATGAATTTTTCATTCTTGCCCCAAAATATATTGAATGTGTATAAATAAATTTAACACACAGTTTTTTGCATTTAAATGTTTTATAGTGGTATTTTTGACCAATTCTTAATGCAGTTGCTTTTTGTTAATGCTAGGGTATATGATAATTTCAAGACCGGAACATTTGTGCTTTATAAGAGTATGTCACGTGATTTTGAAGTCCATGTACGCCAGTGGGACTGTGGAAGCCTTCACTATCCTGTGTCCTGTAACTGTGGGTTTGTTGCCAAAGAGGAAGGTGATCTAGTTACTTTTGATATGTGCAGTGGCCAGCTGCATGAATCACAGCCATATTTATCTGTAAAGAGCCGAGATGCAATGAGCAATATCAAGATAAGTGAATCTTACTTAGGAAGAAAAGTCACAGTACGTATGATTCTTTAAGGTTAAAAGTATTTTTCTTACAGATTTTGGATTGGTTTCTCAACTTTTTTCATCTCGATTAAGTTGAGAGCTGTCTTCTTTTAGTATTAGTTATTTTCCCCTAAATAAAGCTTTTTGATTAACATTGATCTCAATAGGAATAACATTTTTAAAAAATTTTCCACACACAAATAGACACAACGTATTTGACTTTGTCAAATCTAAGCAACCTTACTTTAAGATTTCAGTATGGTAACTTGGTAGGTTATTGCTAAAAATTATTTTTGACAGTGCCTAATAAATCATATTCTAGAGATGAAATGTATAGTTAAGAATAAATATTCAGGAACAGTTAGAAATATAGAGTTTTCATTCTTGCATCAAAACATGCTGAACATATATAAATAAATTCAACACACATTTTTTGTATTTCATGTATTAATGTGGTATTTTATACCAATTCTTAATGCAATTGGTTTATTCCTGTATTTCAGATCTGGTTTTCTTCTGGAGCATTTATCCGTGCTGATCTTAGTGAGTGGGGCATGAGTTTAACAATCCGAGCCCCTAGCTTAGACTACCGAAACACTTTGGGACTCTGTGGCACCTTTGATGAAAACCCAGACAATGATTTCCATAATAAAAATGGAACCAAAATTAGTTCAACTTTCAATAATCTTTTTACTTTTATTAATGAATGGAGGTAAGAAAGTAAATTATTTTCATTTGTTACTATATTCATGTTAGATTTTAAATGAGTGGTGATGCAGTATTCTGCTTTTTTTTTTTTTTTGCAACACATTACTGAGAAAAAATGTTCTTGTCCAAATTACTCTTCTTTTCTGTTTTGTACTTGGAAGGATTTTGCCAGGGAAAAGCATGTTTGACACAATGCCAATTTCTCCACCATCACCTGGAAAACAGTCCTATTGTAGCTGTTCACTGGACACTAATTCATTATATCCTTCAGATCACCTGGACATTGTTTCTCAACCAGAGATTGTTTCAGGTTGCAAAGATCTCAAACATGTCAGGTTCTCTTTCCTGATACCAGAACTAGATGTCACCTCTGAATATATTAATTCAGACGCTCTTCTCAGAGGGATAAAGGAGTATACATTTGGAGAAGAAAATAGTTTGAATTTCTTTCCTCAAGAAAAAAAGCATGCCAACCTAACCAAACTGGGCTTACATTTACAAACACATCCTGGAAATGAAAAACGAGAGACACCAAACACTTCGGACAATGGGAAGCATACAAAGGACCAGGGTAACCATAACCAGGAGAAAAGGTGGGACCCACAAAACAGATGGAAACGACAAGACATAAATTATGAGTTTCTTCCTATGTTTGCTTTCCAAAGTCTCAGCCAAAGTGACCTAGAAGAATTCACTTATTTCTTCCCTGAGGACCATTCTGAGGATGTCCACCAAGAGTTTGTCCCTACATGGCCCACACCCTCTGGGCTCACTGAATACAGCACTTTGGCACACTGCCAGCAGACTCTTGCTAACTCCAGCATAGGAAGACATTGTCTTGCCTTTCTGGGCAAGAGCCTAGACCGTGCTATAGACATGTGTGTTAAGGATGTTCTCCTAAAAGATGATCTTAGCTGGGCAGAAGCAGGTGTGGCTCTTTTAGAAAATGAATGTGAAAAGAGAATTTTGGAAGATGGGAAATACAAAACAGAAGAATATGGCAAGTCAATTGAAGACATTCTCTCAGTACTAAAATGCCCCAATTTATGCAGCGGCAATGGGCAGTGTATGGAATGGGGATGTGTATGTTCCCCAGGTTTTAGTTCCTATGATTGCAGTGATTCCCATGGTGAGTAAGTACCCCCACCTTTGATATTGTGCTTGTTATTTGATTATGAAAACTTCTTTGTTCTCTTTTACCTTCAGTGTTTTAACAGCACTCCTTCAGATTATATTGGGAAAAGAACATAAATTATATTAAGCAATACAGTAATAATACTTCCAAAGTGTCTTATCTTATAGTAAAAGCTGGGTACTTATAATAGCCTATAAGCACAGCATGTTCAGGCATAGCATATACCTTCAACCTCATCCCCTACCACTAAAACCCTCACTCGTTTGTTCCATCATCTTTGGTTTCTGTAACACCAGGTTTTCTTGACCTCAGGGCCCTTGCATACAATTCTCTACAAGTAGAATTCTACTTGTAGAACTCAGATTTCTGTTTCTCTAGAACTCAGATTCAGTGTACGTTGAGTACTGTGTTTATAATATTTTACTAATTATACCAATTTGTTTAACAATTTCTCTAACCTATCTACATGGCACAAGCTACTTTGTATCTCAGTTTATTAGAGCAAGAAATTACTAAAAGTCAATTGGATTTCATTAGCTGTTAAACCAGTGGCTTCTGATTTTCCTTCTATCCCCACCATGCTGCCCTTTTCTATCTTAGTAACTGTAAACTTCACTCTTCTGATTTTCATATTAAAAACTTGTAGTCATTTTGACTTCATTTTTTTTCATGCCTCATGTTTAATCCATTAGTAGCAAATCCAGCTCTAGCTTTGAAGAATTTCATTGCCTTTTCTGTGACAGCTTAGTCCAAGCCACCATTATCTGTCACCTGGATTATTACAGCTTCTCTCAAAGTTTATTTTCCATGCAGCAGCTAAAGTGATGCCTTTGAAATGATAGTGAGATCACAATACTCCTGCTTAATGCCCTCTAGTGGCTCTGTCTCTACTTCTGAGTAAAGTCAACATTCCCTACCATGTCCTAGAAGACCTTATGCGATCTGAGCCTCCTCTCACTGAATTCATCCACCATTCTCTCCGTAGTTCACTGCTCCTCAATGTTCTTAACTGGTTGCTTTGTGGTTTTTCAGAGAGGCCAAGCCTGCTCCTACCTCAGGACCTTTGAATTTACGTTTCCTCTCACTGGAGCATTCTTCCAATGCATAGCTTTATGATTGACTTCCTTCTCTTTGCAGATATCATATTATCTCAGACTTCTTCCAAAGTCTTTCAAAATAAAGTAGTTTTCTGCATACAATCACATAGTCTCTATCTCCCTTGATATAGTTAATACATATGTTTTCTCCTTAGTCTTGAAAACATTTATGTGGTACATTTTATATTTATTTTTCATTTGTTTATTTTTTGTCCTCCCATATTAGAACGTAAGTTATATGAAGACAGGAACTTGTTCTTTTCATATATCTCCATTACCTAGAATAACATCTGGAAAAATAGAAATTGCTCAGTAAACATTTGTTAAATATCAGAGAATAAACTAGCATGTGTTTTAATTAATTTTCATAAACATTTTTAGTGTTTTGAGTATACAATTTATGATTTTATAGTCTACTGCTATCAAAGTTATATTCACCTAGATTTGCCAGTACTTAGGGGACTCAATTACTTTTATATGCTGCATTTATCTATTTTGATAACCAGATCTTGCTGATACAGATGATGTGTGAACTTACCAAGACCAGAATCAGATATAACTATATGAGGACCAGTTAACTCTGACTGCTAGGAAAATTTTTTCTCCTATGATTGAAAGTACACTTAAGATTATGGTGGTATATAAGATAGCAATAATACATAAAAACATTGATAACATTTTTATAAAAACTTGATAACCCTTCTGTTTAAGAATTTTTAAAAATGTTAATACATTATATTGCTAATTACACTGTTTCATTACAGAAGTATTTTTTCTATAACCCACCTCTATGGCACAAACCCAAATGGCAAAAACAAAACATAGGACATTGTAGTAGTAATTTGCTAATCCTTGTATATAATTGCTGCTAAACATTATT